>OZ005740.1:169711671-170919110 GCA_963930735.1 Dioctria linearis
AATCTGCCTGCAAATGAATTCAATATAATTGTCAATAATTGTTCATCGCCTTGGTTTGACATTTGATTTTTGTCATTTGTCAGAAGATGAAATCAGGTAGGTACAGCCTTTAAATTTAATTACAACTTATTATAAATTTTTTCTTTATTCTATCATAATTAATTTAGTGAGAAGTTCTGTGCCCCTGCGTGGTGTGAGCGTATTTTATGGAAAGGACAATTATAGAAATGGTATAATTCTGAAGCATTCCTGAAAGAGCTATGAAGTGCTAACTTTTTCTCCAATCAATTGGTCTGATTTTAAATTTAATAAATGTCGTCTCCAACTCTAAGTTTTAGACTAATGCTTTGTAACACAAAGATGGTCTCAGGAACATATTGTCCTTACATTGTCAATCCACTCTATTGCAACTTGGTTAAATCTATTTTGGAATATGCTAGACCTGTTTGTGCTCCTTTTTTATAATAACGATAAATAAACAATGGCTCAAACGTTTAATGGTAAAATCATATATCTTAGAAGAAGCAATAACAGGCAATTTTGCCATAATATAAGCATATAAGGCAGATTCCTGCGGAAATTTAAGTAATTACACTACAAGATTTATTCTAAACGTATTTGTATAGTTTTTCTCTTGATTTTCTAGTCTTCAATAAATCTACTAGAAATTTCAATGGCTCTATGTGCCGCGCAGCGAAAATAACAATCGCAGAAGTAGAGGAAATCGTACCTGTTGGAACTTTGAAGCCCGATGAAATTCATGTCCCTGGAATTTATGTGCACAGGATTATTAAAGGCCCAAAGTATGTGAAGAGAATAGAGAAATTAAAAGTTAGAGAGGAAAGCAGCAAAGGCGAATCGACAAAAGGAAGCCCTGGAGCACTGCTACAAGAGAAATTTGCAAGACGGGTTGCTGTAGAATTCAAGGATGGAATGTATGTGAATCTAGGAATAGGTTTGTAAATCAGTAAATTACTTAATTGTAATATTTTATAATAATTACTATATTCATATTCTAGGCATACCTGTATTATCGTCCAATTACATTCCCGTTGGAATTAATGTCCTCCTACAATCAGAAAATTGTATTCTAGGTCTAGGACCGTTTCCAAAAAAAGATGAGGTAAGATGTTTAGTAAACATAAGTTTTATTTTTTTATACTTTTAAGTGAAAATAAGAAGAAAGGGGGGAGGGAGAGCAGGGTAAAATTGATTTCGCTGTGACGCTGCAATACGTTCTTTAGTATACCCTGTAGGTACTGTCCGTTAGTAGAACGTACACGCAAATTTGCTTAAGTGACTGAAATGAATACACTGGTAAATTTGGATCAAGATCAGTGGTCTATTTCCTAACAACAAATCAACACTGCTGACCTTCTTTGACTTTCAAGAAACTATTGCACTTAGTTTTTAGAATCTCCCAGATTATATATAAAAAGGTTTCAGGTCAACGATTCAAAAGTATGGGAAAACACACTTACAGGATTGTTAATAATAGATATATAAATAGATATTCAATATATAGGATTAATATAGAGCAAAGGTTAGAATAATTTAACTTCAAAACACTGGCACACTTGCTTAACTGAAATATCTCGAGTAATTGTATTAAGACAGAATTATATAAATTGTTGGGTCAGAGATCAACACACACTAGAAAACACACTTATTGACACCGATTTATAATGTACAATTTTTAGAAATAGATATGTCGAGACAAAACTCTGTAGATAAATTTGGGTCTGAGATTTTAGCGTTACACTAAAACACTTATTAGCACCAAGTTATAATATGAGATCGTCAAAAAATGTAATAAAAATAAATGTGTAAAATAGACATGCACATGAAATGTAAAATATATATATGTGTATATAAGTCAAAATATAGTCAAATAGATATATGAATAAGTATTAAAATGTTACAAGTGGCTGGTACTCACCGATCTAAACTTGGCACTTAAGATGGTTGACTTTAAGCTAATGTTAAGACCCTTTGTTTTAATCGTTGACTAGAACAATTCTTTATTTCTGTTAAGGGCAGAAATAAAGTGTTAATGTTAGTATGGATTATTTCAGTCAACTCCCGAAATAATATTCTTTAAGTCAGTCAACCCCCGGCTTAAAGTGTTATCTTAACTTCAGTCAACTCCCGAAGTAAGAAAGTTTATTTTAGTCAACTCCCAAAATAAAATGTATATTAGTAATGATTATTTCAGTCAACTCCCGAAATAATATTCTTTGTTAATAAGAATTCTATATCAGTCGATACCCGATATAAAATGTTAGTCCCTACCTATGTCAACTTAACCCAAACGTTGTCAAGTGCAAAATGAGATCGAGATCAGTCAACTTGTTGTTTTTATAGCCTTTCCTTGCACACGACACGACTGATGGAGTGGCAGAGGCGCATGATTGCAAGAATTGGCAGTGCAGCTGTGATCATACGGTACTAGCGATAATATGCATAGCAACGAACCAAAATGCATGGCAACAAGAAAATTATAGCAACCCATGCTGCTGTGTTAAATTGAATTATATTTGCAAAAAATATTTTCTTTATCACGTAGCGAAGAAATTCCCGTTGGATAGTACTTGCAATGATGATAATGATAGAATTGCAAATTGATCGGCTTGATCTGATTATATTTGTGTCATGCATTGTATGCTACATGAAATGCTTTTGTTATTATTGTAATTAGATTGAATTTATTTTATTTTCAGATCTCAATTTTTGCATGATTTTTTGTAATATGTTCTTTTTTCAGGAATAGTTTTTAGCACGGATCTAACTGGTTTAAACAAATGGAAATAATCTTTATTTGATCTGCTCGTTGAGGCTATAATTTTGTATTATATTCGTGCAATGTGCTATGTAAAAGACAAATACATAGCTTTTTTGGGTTGTGTACCTGTATTTTTATTAAGAGTAATCAGATTAGAGATAAGTTTATTAAAAATTGTATGCTTTGTTTTCAGTATGTTTTCTTTTCAGAAGTTGTGTGTTAAGAAAATTATATTCGAACCGATTTGGTTCGAACATACTGCCCCCCGTTGAAAGGCTAGAAATGTCTTTCAAATAATTAATTTTAAACCTGACCTGTAAAGCAATGAGAGAAAATTTTGAGCCAAATTATTGAGGGAGAAACTTGTAGCCGTATTACTAAGATTCAAAATTTTAACTTTCTTGTATCGGTAGGATACATATTTTGGATATTGCCCGTTTTACAAGACCATTTTTCGTCTTTATACTGACTACGCGAACATACTTGTTAGCACCTGGGTGAACTTCAATTATTCTACCTAATAGCCAGCGGCATGCTACCAAATTCGGTTCCTAGATTATGACTAAATCTCCTATTTTCGGATTTGAGATTGGAGTTTGCCATTTGGATCGATTGTGTAGAGAATTTAAGTAATCGTTGGACCATTTGCGCCAAAACTGCTGTTGCAACAGTTGAAGATGTTTCCACCTTTTGAGAGATGAAACATTGTTTTCCATCACAGGTTCAGGTGGAAGTAGTAAGGAAGAACCAATTAAAAAATGTCCCGGCGTTAGAACATTGAGATCGTCTGGATCTTCTGTGATAGGACATAGAGGCCTGGAATTTAAACAAGCTTCAATTTGTGTCAAAACAGTTGCGAATTCTTCAAATGTCAATGAAGAATTCCCTAAAATTCGCTTTAGATGGTATTTGATTGATTTAACTCCAGCCTTCCATAATCCTCCAAAATGAGGTGCGGAAGGCGGGTTAAAGTGCCAACATATCCCTTCTTGAGCGAGTGTTTCTGTCATATGCTTGTTAGCTTGCAATATAGCTGTTCTTAATTCCCTTTGTAAGACTTTATCAGCTCCAACGAAATTAGAGCCACAATCTGAAAAGATATCTGTGCTGAGTCCCCTTCGGCTGGAAAACCGTCGGAACGCTTCTATAAATGCAGCCGTGGATAGATCGGATACAGCTTCTATATGAATGGCTTTGGATGCCATGCAAATAAAAATGCATATATACCCTTTATATACCCGATTATTTCGAAATTTAGATACCTTTAGATTAAAAGAGCCAGCAAAATCTAACCCAGTTTGTTGAAAAGGTCTCGTTATGTTGACCCGGGGTGAGGGTAGATTACGCATAAGTTGATTTTTATTGGATGCGGATTGCTTAAAACACACGATGCATTTATGTAATACCTGTTTAACGATTTTTCGTCCTTGTGGGATCCAAAATTCACTTCTAATGTTGGACAAAACCAATTGCGGGCCACCATGCAAAGTTTTTATATGGAAATATTCAATTATCAAGATTGTTAATTTGCTTTCCTTTGGGAGAATAATTGGATGCTTTTGATTATAATGAATATTGGCATTTCTTAGTCGTCCTCCTACACGAATTAACCCGTCCTTATCTAAAAAGGGATTAAGAGATAATATTTTGCTTTTAGCTGGAAGTGCATTCCGTGCTTGTAAATATTGAATCTCAATACTGAAAAAGGTCTTCTGTGCTAATTTAATGAGCCGAATTTTTGCTTGAGACAGTTCTGTAGAACTAAGCATCTTTGGGTCCATTTGTTGTTCTTGAGTTAATTCTATACCTGCGTTCCTGCATTTATAAATGAACCTGATGCAATATGCAACTACGCGTTGTAGTTTGGTAAAACTTGAGAATCTCTCAAACAAATCATTGATGTTTGAATGAGTTGTTGTTAGATGAATTGCTCGTCTTTGTTCATCCTCACTCTGATTAGCTAGAATTGGTTTTGCTTTAGGCCAATTTTCTTCACTACCTTGCAACCAATGAGGTCCATGTAAATAATTGATGGTCAATCAATGTTGATGACTTAACTCCTCTTGAATTGCAGTCAGCTGGATTGTCAACAGACCTTACATGATGTCATACATTAATGTTGATTAGGCCTTGAATTTCCGAAATTCTATTAGCCACATATGTTTTATACTTGTTTGGGTGGCTACGTATCCAAGCTAATACAATAGAAGAATCTGTCCAAGCAAATGTAGGAACTTGGTCAAATTGTAGATCTACTTTGACTCGAGTTATGAGTCGTGCTAACAATACTGCACCACAAAATTCGAGACGTGGAAGCGAAACTGATTTGACGGGCGCTACTTTTGACTTTGCCATAAGTAAGTTCACTTGAACTGTTCCTTCTTCATTAACAACTCTAATGTAGACAGCAGCAGAATAGGCTTGATTAGAGCCATCTGAGAAACCATGTATTTGACAAGTGGTATGTATCCAACGTGGTATCTTGATACTACCTATATGATGTAATTCTATTTTGAATTCCCGCCACTGCTTATCAATGTGTGCCGGTATTGGTTCATCCCATGACCATCCTGCGAGCCATAAGGCTTGCATCAAAATTTTAGCACTAATTACAATTGGAGATATCCAGCCAAGTGGATCGAAAAGCGTTGCGATTTCTGAGAGGACAGAACGCTTTGTAGAGAGGCAATCAAGTCTCTTTCTGTATTGTAGTGTGAAGCAATCAGATCCTGGATACCAATGAATGCCTAAAGTTTTTACAGACTCATCGCTTGCTAGTCGCAAAGGGAGTTGAACTTATCTATAAGTTTCGGGAATCCTTGATAGTAGATCCGAGGAATTGCTGACCCATTTTCTCAAGTTAAACCCTCCTAAAGATAACAGATTGAGTAGTTGATCTTGAATGCTTCTTCCATTGTATCTGATCCAGTAAGAAGGTCATCAACATAGAAGTCTCGCAATACTATCCTTGCAGCTTCAGGATATTTGTCGGCTTCATCGAAGGCTAGCTGATTGAGCGTTTTTATTGCGAGATATGGGGCTGGCGTGGTGCCAAAGGTTACGGTGGTTAATTTGTAATCTTGTATAGGCTCGTTGTGATTATTTCTCCAAACTATTCTTTGATAGTTTTGATCTGGAGCTTGAACCTTTATCATTCTATACATTTTTCTATGTCAGCCGACATAGCGATTTATACTTTCTCCATCTGAGGATGATGGAGAAGAGTTCAGAATGCAGTACTGGACCAGTATACAGCTGTTCGTTTAGACTTTTTCCATTAGTCGTTTTTGCCGAAGCATCAAAGACGACGCGAACCTTTGTGGTGGTGCTATCTTTGATAACGGCATGGTGAGGAAGATAGTAGCTTTCCCCATTACTTACTATCTTGCTAGCCACTGTCATGTGACCTAATGTCTTGTATTCGTTTATACAAGCTTTGTATTCCTGATAGAGTTCAGGATTTCGTTCTAATTGCCGTTCTAGGCTGTAGAACCTACGTAAAGCCATACCACGAGAGTCGCATAGACTAGGACTTTCTTCGATGAAAGGCAGACGAACTTCGTAATGGCCGTGTGCGTTACGAACATGAGTTTTTTGATAAAACTCTTCACATTCTTGATCTGCTTTAGACAGCTTTCTTCCTGGATTAACTTCTTCAGTTTCCCAAAACTGACGTATAAGATTATCCAGTGAAGAGTCGTCGTTGTAGTGAACTTTTGCTGTTAACGCAGATGCCTTTAAAAATGTGGAAGTATTTTGGAGTTTTCCGAAGAGTATCCATCCGAGGGTACTGTTTTGGGCAACAGGTGTTCCTGGAGGACCTTTCCGTAAACCTTTCAAGAGGATTTCACTATATACATCTGCTCCTAAAAGCAGGTCAACTTTTCCTGGTTTAAAGAAAAATGGATCGGCAAGTGGTAGCTGATGTATATGATTCCATTCTTTGTTTGGAATGGTTGAAGGAGGTAAAATGTCCGTAATTGTATCCACTATAAGGGCTGTAGCTGTAGTTGCCTTAGTTGTGGTTGAATAAGGATAAATGTTCAATACAGTTTGTTTTTGAACATTTGTAGTTTCAGTTTTTCCCAGGCCAGTGATTTGAATTTCCACGTTTGTAGTGGATGATTGCAGCTTACGTGCGGCGGCTTGGGTTATAAATGAAACTTGCGAGCCTGAATCTATCAGTGCCCTTAATACCAACATGTTTCCCTTTTTTGTAGGAACGTTTAACAATGCTGTGGCAAGCAGTGCTTGTTTGGTACGTTGGCTTTTTGCGTGAAGCGTATGGAGAGATTTATTGGATGTGGAAAGTGAATTACAAGGTTGAGCTTCTGATTGCTGCTCCCTTGGCTTGAATCGGGTCGGACCCTTGGAGTGGCATTATTCCTGTGAAGTAAAGAATGATGCCTCCTTCCACATCGCTGACATGAAAACTTACTAGTACAAGTTTTCGTGTTGTGGCCCTTTGATAGGCAATTATTACACAATTGATTTGATGTGACAATTTTGAATTTATTGTCTACGTCAAGTTTTAAGAATTTCGGACATTTAAATAATCGGTGCTGCTCTTTGCACAAGGTACGTGCTTTGGTAGATGACGTAAAATGGGTTGATGCTCTTGGGACTTGAGCAATTTTGTTGGGTAGGGACGGTTGGTTATCGACTATGGCTTCTAAGATTCTAAATCTAGATTGTAAAAATAATTTTAGGGATTCGAAGGTGGGAAGTCCTTCTGTTGTATTTACTTCTTGTTCCCATGAGCGGTGCGTTTCTGCTGGTAAGCATTGTACCGACATATAGATGAGAATTGCATCCCATTGCTTAGTGGAAACTTGCAATGCCTCGAGTTCAAAGATACATTCAGAAGACTTATCTAGCAAGGTTTTCATAGCCTTGGCTGATTCGTGTGTCGCTTTAGGTAGATTGAAGAGTGTTTTCAATTGGGCATTTACTAATACTCGTTTATTATCATACCTCTCAAGCAGTATCTTCCATGCATTGTCATAACTCGAGTTGGTCATAGGAAATTGACGCAATAAGTGCTCTGCTTCTCCAAATACACTTGATTTCAAATAATGCAATTTCTGTACCGGAGATAACGCAGAATTTGAATGCACCAGGGAATTGAATAAATCGTGAAAAGGTCTCCAGGAATCATAAGAACCTGAGAATTTTGGGATTGTGATATTCGGTAGTCTCAGAGACGATGAAGTTTCATGTTCTGATTTTGAACATGATGCAACCTTTGTTTCGAATGCATCTAATGCATCCCTAAGAATACCTCGAAAGGTAAAATATTGATTTTCCACTTTTGAAAATTGATCATTTGCGAAATAGTCGTACTTTTGAAGTTCACTATCTTCCAAAGCCTGCGTGGCTTGAATAATTGTATAGTGGTCTTTCTTGTAATCTGACCAAATTTCACTTAGAGCGGTTAATCGCTCGGAAATAAGACCTTTCCTTCGTTTTTCTACATCAGTTTTGGTGTAGTTATTGAACGATTTTTCAAAGATTATTGCCCAAAAGCTTTGAAGTGTAGACATAATGAAAAGATTGATAAAATAAAACACTTGACCTTAAATCCGGCTCGAAGGACTATAAAATGTACTCTTCGTTAGTAGAACGTACTCGCAAATTTGCTTAAGTGACTGAAATGAATACACTGGTAAATTTGGATCAAGGTCAGTGGTCTATTTCCTAACAACAAATCAACACTGCTGGCCTTCTTTGACTTTCAAGAAACTATTGCACTTAGTTTTTAGAATCTCCCAGATTATGTATAAAAAGGTTTCAGGTAAACGATTCAAAAGTATGGGAAAACACACTTACAGGATTGTTAATAATAGATATATAAATAGATATTCAATATATAGGATTAATATAGAGCAAAGGTTAGAATAATTTAACTTCAAAACACTGGCACACTTGCTTAACTGAAATATCTCGAGTAATTGTATTAAGACAGAATTATATAAATTGTTGGGTCAGGGATCAACACACACTAGAAAACACACTTATTGACACCGATTTATAATGTAAGATTTTTAGAAATAGATATGTCGAGACAAAGCTCTGTAGATAAATTTGGGTCTGAGATTTTTGCGTTACACTAAAACACTTATTAGCACCAAGTTATAATATGAGATCGTCAAAAAATGTAATAAAAATAAATGTGTAAAATAGACATGCACATGAAATGTAAAATATATATATGTGTATATAAGTCAAAATATAGTCAAATAGATATATGAATAAGTATTAAAATGTTACAAGTGGCTGGTACTCACCGATCTAAACTTGGCACTTAAGATGGTTGACTTTAACCTAATGTTAAGACCCTTTGTTTTAATCGTTGACTAGAACAATTCTTTATTTCTGTTAAGGGCAGAAATAAAGTGTTAATGTTAGTATGGATTATTTCAGTCAACTCCCGAAATAATATTCTTTAAGTCAGTCAACCCCCGGCTTAAAGTGTTATCTTAACTTCAGTCAACTCCCGAAGTAAGAAATTTTATTTTAGTCAACTCCCAAAATAAAATGTATATTAGTAATGATTATTTCAGTCAACTCCCGAAATAATATTCTTTAAGTCAGTCAACCCCCGGCTTAAAGTGTTAACTTAACTTCAGTCAACTCCCGAAGTAAGAAATGTTATTTTAGTCAACACCCAAAATAAAATGTATATTAGTAATGATTATTTCAGTCAACTCCCGAAATAATATTCTTTAAGTCAGTCAACCCCCGGCTTAAAGTGTTATCTTAACTTCAGTCAACTTCCGAAGTAAGAAATTTTATTTTAGTCAACTCCCAAAATAAAATGTATATTAGTAATGATTATTTCAGTCAACTCCCGAAAGAATATTCTTTGTTAATAAGAATT
The DNA here is from genome assembly GCA_963930735.1 of Dioctria linearis. NCBI lineage: Eukaryota > Metazoa > Arthropoda > Insecta > Diptera > Asilidae > Dioctria > Dioctria linearis. The sequence continues at coordinate 169,721,334 of OZ005740.1, forward strand.
CTATATCAGTCGATACCCGATATAAAATGTTAGTCCCTACATATGTCAACTTAACCCAAACGATGCCAAGTGAAAATGAGATCGAGATCAGTCAGCTTGTTGTTTTTATAGCCTTTGCTTCCACACGACACGACTGATGGAGTGGCAGAGGCGCATGATTGCAAGAATTGGCAGTGCAGCTGTGATCATACGGTACTAGCGATAATATGCATAGCAACGAACCAAAATGCATGGCAACAAGAAAATTATAGCAACCAATGCTGCTGTGTTAAATTGAATTATATTTGCAAAAAATATTTTCTTTATCACGTAGCGAAGAAATTTCCGTTGGATAGTACTTGCAATGATGATAATGATAGAATTGCAAATTGATCGGCTTGATCTGATTATATTTGTGTCATGCATTGTATGCTACATGAAATGCTTTTGTTATTATTGTAATTATATTGAATTTATTTTATTTTCAGATCTCAATTTTTGCATGATTTTTTGTAATATGTTCTTTTTTCAGGAATAGTTTTTAGCACGGATCTAACTGGTTTAAACAAATGGAAATAATCTTTATTTGATCTGCTCGTTGAGGCTATAATTTTGTATTATATTCGTGCAATGTGCTATGTAAAAGACAAATACATAGCTTTTTTGGGTTGTGTACCTGTATTTTTATTAAGAGTAATCAGATTAGAGATAAGTTTATTAAAAATTTTATGCTTTGTTTTCAGTATGTTTTCTTTTCAGAAGTTGTGTGTTAAGAAAATTATATTCGAACCGATTTGGTTCGAACATACTCTCTTACTCATGAAAAAATAGCCAAAAGGGTTCCCATGCTGGGACTACAAGCGTGGAAAGTATGAATCCCTGCGAAAAAAGTAGTCGCAATGAAAATGAATCTCAAAGATGTGAGAGAACGGAAACAGGATTTCCAACGAGTTAAAAAATATTTATTCCTAAGTATTCCAATATTTCAAAGTAAAGCGGTTTTTCAAGCACCTTGAAAACAAAACATAAAATACTTTTGGTCTAAAGTCATTAAAGCCTTCGTTGCAACGTTCCAGAATAAAGGAAACGACCCTCCGAAATAGTGAAATATTTATATTTTGAATGCTTAGGAAGAACTGTGGAAGCTGGGGATCTTCACAATTAGCAATTTTTGAAGTTTGAAGCAAATTTAAGGCTACACTGAATAGGATAGGTGATACCTGCAAACCAGCGACCCTGCTTGAACTGGATACTATATTAATTGGATAAGGATAATGCGCTCGATCGCGCTCCGGCAGAATGCAACTGATCAACTAGACACCTATACTAGAGTGTTTTACTTTATACTTATATTCTTCTGTCAGCGTTTTTCTTTTATTATTTGCCAATAATTAGTAAATTTCTAACAACAGAATGGAAGAGGAATTTGAGGATGATGGCTGGATGGGAAGACATAAGCCCGGAGATGATGAGGTGAATATATTTTTGTACTTTTAGTAAATTGCAATATTTCTATCCTTCATTCCTAGGAAAACAATGAAAAAATGCTTGAAAATCCCCAAGAAGTATTAAAAGAATGTCTAGATAAGTTTTCAACACCTGACTATATAATGGAACCAGGAATTTTCACACAATTGAATAAATACTTCCATGCGAGTGGGACTCCCGAAAAAGTTATTAATCTTCTATCGGAGAACTACAAAGCTGTAGCCCAAATGGTAAATTTACTTGCCGAATGGCTTATTTTGGCTGGTGTAAAAGTCACAGATGTTCAAGCGATGGTTGAAATTCATTTAAAAGACATGATGCTTCGTACTTTTGATCCTAAAAAAGCTGATACAATTTTCACGGAAGAGGGTGAAACTCCAGACTGGCTGACGGAAATGATTGATCACCATACTTGGCGGTCACTGATTTATCGGCTTGCCGAAGAATATCCAGATTGCTTGATGTTAAATTTTACGATTAAGGTTTGGTTGAGTTATCATTATCCTGAACAATTTTCCCTGACTGGATTGTGATTGTTTTAGTTAATTTCTGATGCTGGATTTCAAAGTCAAATTACTTCAATATCAACGGCGGCCCAGCAAATTGAAGTTTTCTCCAGAGTACTTAAGACTGCTATTACAAAATTTCTAAATAATCCCGAAGATATTCAGGGAGCGTTTCAAGAATGTGCTCGCATGGTATGTCATGGGCAGCATACTTATGTGTATTCCCAAGTATTGGTACAAGTGTTGTCCCAGGAACCTAAAGGAGGCTTTAACATGAAAAGACTATCTCAGGAAATAACAAAATACGCGTTAACAAAGTTGGTATTGTAAATCAATTGCAGTATGAAAATTGTGTCCTTTGATTGTTTACAGCAATCAGAATGTAACACCTATTACGATGGCCTTAAATGGCTCCGCTGCATATCCACAGGCTTGTCAAGCATTGACTTCAATGCTTTCCCGAAAAACTTTGAATCCGGCAGATATAACAGTACTTTTTGGAAATTACTCAGCACCAGATCCGCCACCAATTGATCTTATTCGTAACCCGCAATTTCTTGATCTCCTTGTGGACTCCTTGTTTAAGGCTGGTGTCAAAATTAATCCAGAACACAAATCAAAGAATATTTATCTCCTTGCTTATGCGGCTAGTGTGATTGATACATCAGGAAAGAAGGGATTACAAAATAAACGCTCAATAAACAAGGATGAATTAAAGACAACGATTCAAGCTATTGAAAAAGTGCACGCGATATACAACGTTAACAAGGAATCAACTGATTTGATTGCAGAGCTCCAAACGATTTATAATTGCTTCAGGTTTGATTTTTTCGCTTCCGTTAAAATTCAGAAGTGAACCTTTTACTTATGTAGATTTCTAGTTGTCGGAGTAGGAGTTATTCGATGGATTGAAAATACGGTCACTGAACCATCTTACTTTAAGCTGTCCATTGACAGTTGTCCTCCTCATTTGGGTATTTTAGATGAAGTTGCCTCTATACACTCTTCCTTGCATGGGAAAATTTTGAGCTTACTTGTAAGGCTCTTTGAGTCAAAACAGGATGAATTAGAGATTTTGGTGCAGGTAGGCCTAGTCGATGTTTCTTCATTTTTTTTGGAGAAATGCTAAATAATTTAGATTTTTAGTTAGAAATGAAGAAAATGTTACTCGATCGGTTGGTGAATCTTCTTACAAGAGGCTGTGTGGTTCCAGTTGTAAAGTATATCAAGCAGTGCTTTAAGAAGGGGGACACGGATATTTCGCTTATTCGTTACTTTGTTACAGAAGTAAAATTGTGTTTTATGTTAATTAATTTGTTTTAGGTGCTTAGGTTTTCAATATTTTAGGTTTTGGAAACCATAACACATCCCTATTCCCCAGAATTTGTTCAGCTCTTTTTGCCTATGGTAGAAAACGAGGAGATAACAGGTTCAATGCGAGGAGAAGGTGACAATGATCCAGTATCCAAATTTATAGGTAAACAGATAGTTTGGATTTGATGTGTTTAAGTACTAAATTTTCTTTTTTTTCTTTCTTGCAGTTCATTGTAAAGCACATTATACAACTATGTGAAAAGGAAAAATGTTACTATTAATATTTTTTACAGATCATTCATTCTAATTCATATATATATATATTTTTTTTTTTTTTTTTGCTAATTCATACCCTGCTACATGTTCCACGTACTTCACATATATATGGAGGACCGAGAGGACTGAAATTTGGTAATAATTCCAACAGAGAATTAGTCTGGTTGGGAGTTTGAAGTGACTGCATTGTGCTCAAAACTCCACATAACATCGGGAGGCTAAACTTTATGCCATACTGTGTGCGCCTATGAGATAAATCTATCGGTTTTGGACGATAATCAGGCAGACATTATGGTTATTTGATCTACTGCAGCGATATTAAATCTTGCGTGGAAGCTGTGTTAAATTCATGTGTAGGAAGATCTAATATCTGAAATAAAAATCGAAAACAGCAGCAGCGAACACAGAGAGAAATGTGCGGTGACCTCTCGACTTTTATCACTTGCATTTTCTTATCGACAACTCTCACTCAATTATCAGAATTTTTTTAGGTAAAATCTGTCTATTCTTCTTTGTTTTCTTTGTTTCCTATGAGTTTCACACAGTCGTGTCACTTGGATTGAGGTGACAACCATAATAGGGGTGAATTTTTTTTTCAAAAAACTCCTATGGAAACTTCCATATTTATGCTCCATCAACGGAAGGGAATGGGTTCGAATTCGAAATAAATTTACCTCTGCATAGCTTTGGTTACGAAGAAAGAGGGCTATACTAATATGTGCATCTGCGGAGAATAGCACAGCATCGTTTGGAAGACTCATACGGCATTTTATCGAAATTCTGTCGATGGAAGGAAAAGCTTCTGAGGTAGACTCACTGATCACCGCCCAACTCACAACTGAGGAAGTCGTGGTTATTACTGATTACTTCCTGTAGACTTTGTCTGATAGGATTGTTGTACGAATGTCTGGTGATAGCTAGGCGTCATGCTAATCTAGGTTCTAGGTGGTGAACCACTTAAAATAACCTGGCTTATTTTGAATTATATGAGAATTTCTCCAAAAAGGGTTCACTTAGCAGTTGTAGCATCTTATATAACAGCTCGTCTCACAATTTAAACTAACCGATCAACCCTTTCTATAAAGCTAATTTCTGCAATTTCAGATTTTCGGATTTTCCATCTCATTTTCATATCTGAGTCTTGTAATATTAGGTGTAAGAGCCCATGACTGAAAGTCTCCGTCACAATCCAAAAGAAAAGTTAACGAATCTTGTGTAAGCTTAATCCCGGCTTATCGCGAAATTTTGCCAGGTCCGGAAAATGGAGTAACTTGTGGCCCTCCAAAAACAGTTTTTATCGGTATGCTCCAGAGCAATGATTTTGTTTTTATTATAAAGATTGCGAAGCTTAAGAGCATGTAAGTTTGGTGTCCATCTCACCATTAGTCCTCGCCAGCTCTGATATAAAGATGATTCGCGTGGGTGGTGACCCTCCCTTATGGTGCAGAAAATTGAAACGGAAAATGAAAGGGTTAGACTTGTCCTTCATTGTCGTGTTTGGTTGGCAGGTGGTTGGCGACCATTTTTATTGTAAACAAAAGATTATTGCTGCGACAAGTTGCCTCACTTCTCGCGCCGCGGGAATGGTTTTTCTTATTGAAACTAAGTTATTTCAAAGCAGAAAATCAACAAATAAGTGCTGCAAATCAATTTTTGTTTTCTTGTTTCCTTCCTGTTGTGTATATGCATTTGTTTCATTGAAAAATTAAAATCGGTAGTGCATTTTAAAAAAAATTACATAAAATATAAAAGTTAATTTATTGTTGGTGTAATAAAATTAACACTCACAAGTACCTCACATGTTTGTAGCATGCCAGGTGGTAGCAACACTTAACGAGCGAATTTCGAGTGACGTAAGATGCTGTATTTCAAATTATTTACTCATCGATTTTTATGCAAAAGAGAGATAAGACTCTTTCGAATTATCTGGAGTTATTTTCTAATTACATAAGCTTTTGTGTAAGAGTTAAGGGTCCGGCCTCCATCATTAAATCACTCCGAATGTCAAGAGCTTTATTGTTTCTTATAATACGTATAAAACTGGGTTGTTTCATGTCTGGCTACAATTATTGAAAACCGTGTGCACTTTTTCATTGATGGTGTTTGAACACTATTCAAGATCTTGAAGTTAAACTAATCGCTCTTAAAGGACCCCTTCCATGTTTGTAATAACCTCCCTATATTATTTTAAACTAGCGATAACTTTTAATGGAATTCTATAGAAGTCTAGCAAATGACTCAAAGAAACTGCTAGAGTAGGGTATTGCAACGTATTCAATTTGTTTTTTTTTCTCGCAACTAAAAACTGTCTGTCATGTTTTTTCATCCCTTATACTAGTCGCACGTGAGATTCGGAGAACACAGCAAACGTGATGTTATTCCCAGTTAATGGGCGGATAGCTGTCTCGATTTATCGTTGTGTCGCTGGAAATGTGTGGAAATGATGTGGAGACAGTTGTTTATTCCGTAAGATTTCCTCCTACCACCTATTAGCTGAAAAGAAAAGTGAATAAGGGTTATCTATTGAATGTTCTAGATTGGTATTTATTTTCACGGTTCGTTTTTTTTGTAGCTCAGCAAAAGATTGCTGTTCACTGTCTTACATTTCCACATCACCTTTGAGGTAGTGTGCAAGATGCGTTTTTTTTATATGGTATCCCCTGTAGGCCTAATCCATTTAGCCTAATTTAAGCAATACAAACAAAAACTATTTACATTTATATATTTATTATCAAAAACAAAAACAAAAACAGTTCATCTATAATAACATGCACTTAAAAATATTCAAATATAAAATAACAAAAAAGTATTAGATTTAATACTTAAAATAAAAAAATATCACATTATAAAATTTCATTGCAGTAATAAAAAAAAAGTATTCCATACTAAATTAACAAAATAAAATGAAAAAAAATCATAATACTTAAAATCAAAAATATCACGATATAAAATACATTGCAGTATAATTGCGTCATAATACACCTTTTGTGAGATTTTTAACGTTGACAATGTTCCACCATTTACGGATTATTTTACAAAACTCTGCTGTCTGACAGGAGTTTTCAGACTCTAAAGCAGCGATTGTGGAATCGTGAAAAACATTGTTAACTAAAGAAACCTCTTGTCTATCCAGATTATTTGTGTCTATGGTTTTCAAATTTAATTTGTAAGCTTTTTTAACATTTAAGTGTTCCTCTTTATAAAATAAATTACGAATATCATCAAAAGATGCTGTTTTAATTTCACCATCATCAAAGTCTGTACATATTATTTGCTTTGGATCCAAGTTAATCCAATTATTTCGGAAGTTTTTGAATAAATGAACGGTATCATACATTAAATAAATATATTTATTAGGATAATCTGGATTTACAAAATAGTTAGAGCATTTTGAACATGTTCTGATTTGTTCTATTATTATCGGTTATTAGAACTACTATTTTAAAGCCAAGATTTTGAAAAAAATTTTATTACTTCCATAGTTAATGAGTGTAATATTTTTCCGCTAGGATTTAAAACGGGTACAAGGCGAACTATTTCTTTGAATTTACTGAAAATAGATTTAATCATAAAAGACACAACAGTTCTACCTGCCTCGTTTGAATTATTGGTCGCCATACCGATCATATTATTGGCTTTGAATTGAAGACTAGGCTCTACATATATCTCATCAATTAGTAATGCAACCACCTTTTCTTGATCCGTTAAGGTTTTAATGGCATGCTCCAAATAGCGCTCGTCGTTGTCCTCGTTTTTATAGTCAGGAGTGATATGAAAGGAAGAAGAAATGTATTGTAAATTTCTTTTGGTTGGAAGAAAAATGAAGTTTCTAAGCAACTCATAAACGGCGGCTGAGTGCGAATAAATAATAAATGCCATTACAATTACCGAAGAATCGTACCGTGCTCTTTTTGTAATGAGCAATTTTACTTGACTAATTATTGTGTCTAATTTTACCGCGTGTTCGTAATCATTTTCAATATTACCTGCTTTCTGGAGATTCTCCAATGCTACCTGAAGGTAATCTTCACGGTTTGCAAAGGTCTTCTCGGGATCACATTTATATTTATTTAAAACGCTTCTAAGTTGCGACCAGAGAGCTAACTTTTTATTAAACGGCAATATACAAGAAAGATCTTTGCTGCCGAGCTCTTTTTCTTTAATAAAAACGCGTACAAACAAATTATTACAAACAGAAATACGGACAGCAAAATTACAAATTGTGGTATCGGCTTCATCAACTAAAAAAAAAAACTACACTCTCTGAATTCCTTAATACATACCACCCATCTAAGTTTATCTCCGATTCAAATTTTTCTAAAAAGTTAATAAAATGATTAATTCGATCGGCATTTACAAGTTTGATTTTTACGTCTTCGGCTCTTGTATTGACTTTTTCCATTCGTAAATTGGGGTCGTTACGTACTGACGACATCGGCTTGGAGAGATAAGCTGGACAGGCTGGGAAAATTGAAGGGACAGCGCCGGGAATAAGTTGTGGAGGTTTTAAAGGTTGACCAGCAACCGAAAGGACTATATCAGCATCACGGAAATGCTTAATGCAAACACCTGAATACTTTGAGGGCTCCCAGTCTTCACGTGGAAAGCTCTACGCCATAATTTAAAAATGGTCTGGTCACGCGGAAAACTACAAGTAGAAACATGGCCGGTAATAGCTACAGAAGTGTCATAATTTGATTTACAACAAGGAACACAACAACGACGAGGCATTCTAAAGATGTGTATGCAGGCGGACAGATAAAACTTTTAAAACTGTAGAGGAGGTATATAAAAGAAAATGTGAAAACAAAAGTGCAGACAGACTAACCTCACATATTTCTGACCTTAAACTGCAACTAGCTGGTTTACATCAGCCCAGGTTGGTCTGCCAACTCTGAGCATAAAATATAAATGTAAAATATATCTTTAAATTCAACTTTCAATAATATATGTATATATATATGAAAACAAATATAAATATGTACACATGCATGAAAACTGCCTGAAATGTGAAAAATTTGTTAATTTGTTAAATAAGAAATGCAATACCGAGTTTCAATTCCAATTGAGTCCTTTCTCTATATTTCCAACTCTTTTGTGCTAAAAAAGTAATTGATGAGAACTGGTAGTTTTGCATTTAAAATTTTCAAATAAGTAGGTACATAATTTCTTTTGTCAATTTTGAGGTACACTTGTGGCCAACTAATTAAGACACATCGAAATTTGGTACAATTTTTCATTTAATTCTGCCTTGATTCCAACATTTTACCAAATATTACGTTGAAATATATTTGCAATAAAAGTACAATTATTAAACTTCATGAGTACGACCAAATTTAGTTTTTGAAATTTCGCTGCATAGTGTGCTAAAACAAAAACTGTGCATATTTGTTTGAAAAAAGCGGTCAACTAATTAAGACAGCGTGATTTAAGTTGTGCCACCTCAGTTAAGAGTGATTTAATTCAATTGAAATTGTTTTTTTAAACATTTGTTTAACAAATGGTATTATGTATTATAATATAAAATTTTATAGTTTCAAAATGGGGAAAGGCCCTGAAAGCAGTCCCGAGGAACGTTCTATAGTAAAGAGACTGTATTAGCAAAATAAGCGCTCCCGTTGCTGTGTGTATAATGCAATAAAGCATTATGATAAATTTTCAACGACGCAGAAAGTGACAAGGAGCATAACAACACCTTCTCAAGACCGAATTATCCACAGGACCAGTACAATACCGTATACCGCAAAAACAGTGAAGCATGGTGGAGGTAGTATTATGGTGTGAGCGGGAATATCTGGGCAAGGCGTTGGACCTGTAGTGAAAATTGAGGGTATAATGGATCGATATGTCTACGAAAATATATTGACCGAGACAATGATACCCTATGCTGATGAAAACATGCCCCTGGTGAAGCAATGCCTCAGTGATAATTTTGTTGATGTCCTTGAGTGGCCACCGCAAAGTCCTGACCTTAACCCCATAGAAAATCTATGGCGGCTTAAGTGTCCGCCATAGATTTTCTATGGGGTTAAAAGCACGATCAAGAAATATTTCAAATTTGAGAGATCTATGGCAAACAACCAGGGAAGTTTGGCATAGCATTCCGCTTGAGGAGGTTCTCAAGCTTATTGATAGTATGCCGCGAAGATGTGCCCAAATAATTAAAAATAATGGATATACGATACCTTACTGAATATTTTGTGTTCGAATTTTTAAATTCTAAATTAAATAAGTTTGAATTTTTATAATAATTTAGAAAAAAACTGGAGCGTCTCAATTAGTTGTCCGAATTTTGTAAGTAGTACATTTTATGACACATGCATTTTAAGGATTTAATAAAAATTTAAAAAATAAATGCTTTTGTAAACTATCGTACATAAAGCCCTAGTAGCATTAACGGAGGATTTTGTTCACTGTTTTTCTCATTAACAAAGATACGCCATGAAGAAAAGAAAATCATCATTAAATTATATAGTGTCTTAATTAGTTGGCCGCTAGGTATGTTGCTGATTGAAATATGTAATTGAGAAATAACTTATTCCAAATAATTTTGAGATTGTTTCAGTAAAAAGGCAGCTCTGGGATAAAATTCAATTAAAAATAACAGTCATTGATAAAAATACTTTCTGTCGCATAATCTCCCGATAGATTGCGGTTTTACGAGCTACCCACTAGATTAGTACAAGTAATAAATATAAAATTCTGCCCTTCACTCGCATATGTTTTTTTATAACAAGTATGTATATTTAATTGAATAGATGGTGGCCTTAATTCGTTATTCAAAACACAATATAATTCAGAAGACCTCTTTATTATACTCCACTGTTTACAATTTAATAAATTCACAAACAATTACAAATGAACTCTACTTTCAATTATCACTAAGACTATATACTTTAAATATTCGCAATCCAATTAGAACACTGCTCTGTTTACTACGTCCACTTCATTGTCTGTAATAAGACCGCCTTTATACGTTATAAATAATCCTAGATCCTTCTCGGAAATTTTATTCTAGAAACATCGGTTCTCCGATTGGTGACCTTTTCTGTAATAGATTTCACCGGAAGTTGTCCGTACATAACTTGTCATTTCACCCGAATAATCCATTTCCAATAGATGTCTCTTTTTCTGTTGCACATAACAATATCATTCATTTCAATTTCATTATCAACTGAATAGTTTTCAAATTTATTATTAATGAAATGAATGAACTTATCGCATTCCAACCTTATGATTTTAAAATTATTTAAATCAGTTGATATAGTATCCACCGTACCATGAATCACAGATACTGCTTTTGATAAGATTAGATTACCTGCTTGCAAATATCTAGATAAAGCAGTTGTACAGCCAAATAACTTTAAATATATATGAGAATACGGTTTTCAGATGTTTCGATGATTTCTTTTGTTTTAGGTTGGTTGAATTCCAATACTTTTATGATTTGATCTTTTATCACTAAGCATTTCCCAAGTGAACTTTGTTTTTCAAATTTAATTTGTATTACTTTCCGTTTCCAAAGTTAAATTTATTTTGATTGTAATACTTTTTCAACAGTCGATTGTTCACCGGCCCGGCCCACTATTGCGTAATACGACCGGCCTGGCCCACTATTGCGCAATACGACCGGCCCACAGGGAAACTTCCCGGCACCCCCGTGGGCCAGTCCAAGCCTGTCTACCGTAATCCTAAACGGCACCAGTGTGTCCGATAACCATAACTATAACTACAATAAAGCTAACTGGGAACGCTTCCAAGAGATTGTTAAAAATAAAGTTAACATCAAAAACCTTTCACTTAATACGATAAAAACCATACGACAAATAATTAAAATCAAAAATATGGTACGGAAACATTGGCATAATACTAGAGTAATTTCACTAAAGCGCGAACTCAAAAGATTAACACGCGAGGTCAGGTTCAAAATCGCTTGTTTTCGTAACGAATCGTGTAAGAATAAACTATTCTCCCTAGAAAAAGGTAGCAAAACCTTCTGGAATCTGACAATAGTTATTAAAAAAAAAATCACAACACATGCCATTAACCTACAACAATAAGATTTTAGACACCTCAGAAGATAAAGCTAATGCACTTGCAGATAACTTTGCCAACGCACACAAGTTAACTCTAAAGTACAGTGACAGCGAAACCAAAGCGACTGTCGAGCAAAAGATTCAAGAGCTAATTAGAACAAACCCCATGACAAGAGCTAAAATCTATTTTACTCCCAGAGAAGTCAAATCGCTTATAGATTCATTAAAAATCAAGAAAGCAGCCGGTGAGGATAATATTAAAAGTATAGTTTACAAGCAACTGCCCAAACAGGCTATTATACTTATAACCTTCATTTTCAATGCCTGTATAAAAGTTTCCTATTTCCCAAGGCAATGGAAAATCACAAAAATAATCCTCGTCCTTAAGCCCGGAAAAGATTCTAAAGAAGCCAATAGCGATAGACCAATTAGTTTACTAAACGTAAGTTCCAAACTGTTTGAAAAGTCAATACAAGGGTTAATCAGAAAACATTTGGATGATAAAAACATCTTACCCCAGGAGCAAATCGATTTCAGACCTAACTACACCACAACTCATCAATTAAAAAGGGTGACAAGTTATATCAAGGATAACTTGCAACTAGGTAATTCAACTGTAATAGTTACTCTAGATATCGAAAAAGCTTTTGATACCGTCTGGCACCAAGGTTTAGTATACAAAATGATGAAACTAAACTTCCCCATAGGAGTAGGTAAAATTATTCAAAGCTTTCTAGCAGATAGTTAACTTAAAGACTAACTTGGTACAAATCATTGTATACAAAAATATGCAAATAAATGCTAGAATATGCATCTACTATGTTTTCATTTCCTGTTAGTTTGCTATTGTACTGTATAGCTTTTCTTTTGATGCTCCAACGTAACTCTATGCTACTATGGCTGTTTTGTACTTCCACTACTATTAATTGTTTATGTTCGCTTTTGCTACAATATGTATCTACTATATCAAATGTACATCAAATCATATATCAAATCATACATCCGCCTTATCGAACCAGATACAACTGAGACCAGACAGTAAGCTGGACCATCGTAAAGTATTGAGACTAGATATGCAGTAAATAGATATAAAGAAATCAAGACATTACACAGCTCTTTATGACTGCTTAAAAAGGGTAGATGGTTTTCCTGTTAAATCAACTCATTACTGTCTATAATTTGATAGGCCGACAATTAGTATAAGGTATATCTAATAAACAGTATTAAAAGTCGTAACTGTCCCGAACCATAGATTCGCCACTTAATGCTGTGTGGGTTCATGGCAATCGAATCCTTATAAGGGATATATATATGTATATATATAGAAAATCAAATGCCAGGAAATGATGACATTCCAATTAAGTTTCTGAGACTTGTCTTGCCACACACATTATCAGTAATTACACACCTATTCAATAGACTATTTACGAGCTCGACCTTTCCTAAGTGCTGGAAGACATGGCTTGTCAGACCAATCCCTATGGTTGCAATGCCAGCTCAATTTAAGAGCAGGAACGGCTCATTACCCAAGTATATTCAAGAGAAAATGACCTGGAGTGGTCATGATAATTTCAGGCTGGTCCTGCCCAGGTTCAGGACACACTTTGGAGCTAGACATATCTACCAAGTAGGAGCGAGCCTCTGGAATTCCCTGCCTAGACAAGACAGATCAGGTGGCTCAATTGAGAAGTTCAAAGAGCTAGCAATACAACATATTACTAATTAATGAAAAAATGATTATCATTAAAAAAAAAATGTTAAAATGAAAATTATAAATGTATATTTTTACAAATGACTGTGATATTGACTTCTGTGATGCTGGGTTGCACATCTCGGAGTTTTGGAGTCTATCCGAGCCATTCAACTCGCCCAATTTGCTATCCATTACTTTCCACTACTTTTTATTTTATTTTATTTTAACAGACACGTTAAGCAAAGTTAATGTCTTTGCTCAACACGTTTGACGTTGGGTTGTTCTTTTTCCAGTTATAAGTCATCCAGTTATCTTTTGTTGTAACGCGCTTGATCATTAGTTATTGCTAGTATAACATACCTGATATTCACTTTTGCATATATTGTTTGAATTAATTATGCTCAAAGAATCAGGGCATCTTCGCGTTGCAAATGTTTATGGATCTTTGTTATGTTACATGTATCTCATTTATTTAATTCAACATAATTATTTTAGTCTTGTTCGGCAACACCTATATTCATTGTATCTTTAATACAACTAAAATCTTTATCTATATGCTATCGTATAATCTTAACATTTATTTTGTATTCTTTAAATTAAGACTCGTTCAATGTAAATTTTTGTAACATCGTAATACCCAACATCCTAGGACGTGGCTAAGTGGCCGGGGTTGAAAATAACCAACTTTTCTATTCTATTCTATTCTAATATATAAATTTATTCCACTGGATCCGTTAAAAATAATGAAATAAGCGCAATTTTAATTTCTTACCATTATTACATATATATTGAATTTCTGTTTAAATCTCAAGAATCTACATTAAAACGAAGCGCCTGAAAGCTTTGTCGGAAAAAATGCAAATGAATGGATTCTTATATGTAAAACCATTTTTCAATATTATTAGGAAAAGTAGGGTTAAGTGATATAAACTTTCACTGCAAGTTTTCCCACTAATATTAGAAATGATTTTTTGAAGTTATTTCATTCTCATATGATATATAAATTGAAGGAAGACTATTATAATTGTAGTCCACATTTTAATTTAAATTAATTAGACACTAACTCCACTTTTTTAAACTTTGTTATGGAGCATTGCAATTTGCCTTCTATTTGAGAAAACTACCATTGCCACTAACTAATTTCACTAAAGAAATAATTAAAGGATCTGAAATAATCAGTTAAGAGCGCAACTTATAAATATTTCAGTTTTAAAATTTTTATTGATAATACTTTCATAGCACTTTGTTTTAATCCGAACTGATTACCCTGAAAGAAACTTTAAACTAACAAATTCAATATATAATTGTGGTAAGAAATTAAAATTGCACTTATTTCACTATTTTTAATGAACCCAATGGAATAAATTTACACAATAATTAAACTATTAGATAAATATTAATAAAATTTATTTACCTCGAAATTACGCGCGCTCACTGTCACTGACTGACTGACTGTTGTCAATTGTCATACGAAAAATTCATCCAAAAAATTGATCGGACTCCGGCTGCACATACACACATGTAATTATTACTCAGCTGAGAGTTATTGAGCGTAAAATGGTAAGGTAAGTTTGTAATCAAAACTATTTCATTATTTTATTAAGTAAGCTCTATAGTAAGTGTAGTCTTTGGGAAGGTAAGGAATCAAGCTATAAATTACTAGAAGACTATTTTCCTGTACGGATAGTAGTTTAGGCTCTATAGCATATATAAAGTCAATGTTTTGCACTTTCCATATGTATCAATATAGAACATTTTAGAAAACGGACTCCGCACGCACACATATAGGTTTCTGTTTCATGGCTTGGAAAAGTATTTCTCGAGGGTTTTGGTCAGGCGAATCCACTACACCTCAACTACAGCAAACATAACACAATACATACACAACGAATCGCTAGCAGTCCGAGACGCATACGCCCCCGAATGCTCAACCGAGACACCTCGTAATAAATAAGGCATGCATTATTGAGTATTTTCCGTCTTTACATAGGAATTAGATTTCGCATAATTAGAAATGTAAATTTTACACCTACTCTTGTTGACGCAGGTATCAGTTTTTAAACCATCCACAATCGCGTTTCAACTTCCAAGTCCCCAATATTAATTTTACGTAATTTCAATCGGTGCAGCCCCAATCAGCATTGGGAAAGTATTCAATTCGCAAATATGGGAAATTTCAATGTTCGATCCAGCGTCCACTAAACATAAATAGTCATATAAATATACAGAATGAAAAGAACCGAAACTAACAATGAGTACGTTTAGACCGCAGCTATTTAGGACTAGTTTTACGTAAGTCGAGTTACGTAGTACTAATCCTGCTGCTGTTTAGTCCGCTCGTATTAAAGCTTTGACAGTTGTCAAAATTGTCAGATTTGCCTGCTATTTCAGGAGAAAAATGAAAAATATTATATTGAGTTTGATTGTACACCGCATGCACAAGCAAATGGAGCATAGAAGAAAATTTAAAATCAGAATGAGGAAATACTGCTATTTACATTTATTACTAAATACCCAAGATAAAACATGCAAATTTTCAGGCTAATGGCAAAACATTATAAGATAATCTGCAACAATTATTTATTAATTATGTATAAGGGTGTCACTATTTGCAAACAGCCTCGCATTTCCTTATGTGACGTAATGTCTCCATTTAATACTAATTTTTGTAGGTCAATACCGCATCAGAAACCGAATTAAAGTAGGACTAGTTCTTCGTAATACGGCATGTTTAGACCACTTAATATTAGTACTACGTAAGTCGAACTACGTAATACTAGTCCTAAATGGCACGGTCTAAATGGGCTCATTAATGATCTTGGAAACAGAATGAAGCTGACCGGCCTTTTATGGATAAACTAGTATTGGCCTCGCTTCATAAAGTTTCCGAATTGGGATACAACCTTTATAGTAAAGCAATGTGAACGGACGTTAACAAGTTCGATAAAACTTATATATCGAAAGTCGTCCGAAATTGGTTAACGAAAATGTGGGGCAACACTGTTTGCCTGCGGGTCGAGTCAGTGAAGTGAGGACCAAGATCGAGCAGGGATAAAAAGAGAAAAAAACTGTGTCAAAAGAAAAAAAGGTTATTTAAGAAAAATTACAAGGAAAAGTGAATATAGCAGGAAAACGTTGTAGAGAAGAAAAGTAAAATTATAGCGAAAAAGGAAAAAGGAAATGGCAACGAGAACAGGATTTTGGATCGCTTGAGTAGAACTCGTGGACTCTGGGTCGAATACGCCGTTGATTGTCATTAAAAGACAAAAGTAAATTGGCAAACGAAAAAGGGCCATGTGCTGATTGCGGATGCAAGTAAATGGTAAATTTTATTATTCTGTTTAGAGCCGTATATTTTATAGACTTAGCATTAGTAGTATATTCATAGAAAATATATATAACGGTGCTGAAGCACGCATGTGGATGGTAGAGGAATAAAGAAAACGCGTTGTGTTCACAAACCTAAAACTTTGTATGTGTGGGGCTTTGCCCTATAGTAGAGGTTGGACTGTGCCTTTACATTACGGGTTGAATTTTGTCGTTTTTTTTGTAAAGAATTTTCCTGCAATACATAATTTTGTCGTACATCTCATAGATTTTCTCTTCCTTTGTCGGAAAATGATTTTAATGGAATGCAAAGAAAGTTAGAAAGAGATTTTGTAGATTTTGCCTCTGAGCTTATATTTAATATTGAATTTTATTTCACACTTCTTAGTGAATTTTTATTATATAGTTATATCTAGTATATAATATATTTTTATATATATATATTTTGAATTTAATAAATAATAATAATAATATATTTTATATATATATATACATATTTTGAATTTAATAAAATAAGGTTGGCAATCACCCCTGTGGGTAAAATAATTTAGTTGGGTACTCGGTGGATTAGAGAGCCGGATCGGGAGTTTTCGTGGTTTTCCCCCGGGTAGAACAAAAAAACTACGTGGCGCCCAAAGAATGTTTCTATGCTGAGTCGATGAGTACTACCATCGTTACTGTGAGTTGTGAGATTTCTTCCTCTCCACTCAAGGGGACCCGCACCAAATCCTCCAGGAGCTAGCCGCGCTCGCGCAATCATATCGGTCGTGACAACATCTCGACCATTGGCGTATGTGCATTTTGGAGATCGATGAATGTGTTCTGCTTCAGGGAGCAAAGGTAATATTTTATTTTATCTTTTAAGATTTGTGTAAAAGAAGCCACTTCTTGCTGGTTTGCAACACTTTCTGTCATCTAAAGGAAGATTATGGAAAGTTTTTAAGCGGTCAGATTCTCTTTTCAAGAGTAGTATGACGACTATGTTCTAAAAATATTACACGACGTCTTTTATAACAATCCAGGCGTTCTTCTTAGGTGAAAAGCCTAACCATTTAACTAATACTTTATTTCCGTGGTGAGGCCCATGCATATTTTGAAAACGTATCAATTACAGTGAGAAGAAAACGAAAGCCTTGGTTTTCTGAAGAGTACGAACCCATATCGCCCAAGTCTGACTGTCACAAATCATCAATACCCTTGATAGTAACACTCTGTTGCTTAAAGTTTTTGCGAGCTGGTTTATGCAGTTCGTTAACGTCTGTCTTCTACTCATTTAACTGAATGTATAAATATACCCCAATGAATAACAGTTTTATATAAAATATTTTAAAAACTGCAATGATCAAGTTTAATCATCCGTTTACAATGATGGTTGCTGGACCTTCAGGCTGTGGAAAAACAACATTTATAAAAGACCTTCTCAATAATATATTTTTAACAAGGCCGCAAATAACAAGAGTTATCTGGTGTAATACAGGTACCACATTCACTAGTATCGAATTTATTGATAGTATTCCTGAAGAGTTTGTGAATTATTCACAGGAATCTACATTAATTGTATTGGACGATATGATGTTAAATGCTTTTAGCAGACAAGTATGTGAACTCTCTACAAAAGGATCACACCATCGGAATCTTTCAGCAATCCTTCTAACACAAAATGTATTTCATCATGGCAAGTTTTGCCGAGACATATCCTCGAGATAAGAGCTGGTTTGTTCATTTAGCGAGGCAGATTTATCCAGAAAATAGTTCAGAGCTGCTAAAAATATATAAAGAGATTACACAGGTGCCACAAGGATATTTACTGATAGATTCCACACAAGATATCAACGAGGTGTTAAGATTCCGTACTGATATTTTTAATAAGACATTTACAACTTGTTTCTGTCCGCCTTTAACCAGTAAAAATTGTGTCACGAATGAATCGATTAAGGGACAACATACATATACATATGTTCTTAGAACAGCGAGACCGAAATTAAGGCAGGCCATTATTAAAAATGCCGACCCGAAGACATTAAAACTCTTTGCGAAATTACTTTTAATACTTTGAAGGGAAACCATATCTCTCATGGAAAAATGTACAATTCGCTCTGTAAGTATAAAAAATATTTGTGAAAATTAGCTGTTGCAAAAAGATCTGTTCCCAGACAACGTAAGATACTGGTAAAGCGAGGAGGATTCTTACCAGTGTTGTTAGGAAGTGTATTATCAGGTGTAATTCGATCATTATCGAGATAAATGTTTAAAAACAATAATCTTAATAAAATGTTACTTCTTTCACCAGAAGTTTACGAAAAATTGAAAAAACGAGATTGAGGATTCCCTGAATCAATCTAGGTTCGATAAGACTATGGATAAAATATTAAGAAACAAGAATTTATCTGACAGGAAAAAATGGTATAATTACCGAAATGAGTTAATAAAGTTTCCAAACTTAAGACGGAAAGCTGTGCATGTGTCAGATGAAAAACCATATATTCACATACCACAAGATAAGCAGAAATGCTTGGAGGATAGTACTACTCAACTAAACTTATTTTTAAAGATGAAATATCAACACAAACATCACCCTTAAAAGAAAATACACCTGAAAGAATGGAAGAGGATTTCTTCGAACTTGCTGAAATATCACCACCAAGACAACCGTTATCACCTGCTTCCAAACGCCGGTTATCAGCTAGTGAATAGGAAAAAGTCTGAAACCTCCTTCAAAAATACCTAACACGATTTCTGAAACCAAGTCTCGTGATAAATATTATAAGGTAATCACGGCTGAGGATGGTGTAACCCAGTATACTATCCCTGCAGAAATGAGTATAGATGAAGCTGCGAAAATATTAGAAGGACTCGACACGGAAAGTACTACAGTTGACAAAGGAAGAAAACCATCCAAAAATCAATCTATATTAAGGCCGTCTCTGCTAGATCCAAGTCAATATATGCTTTCGTTGCCAGTTAAGAAAGTTGTCCGACAAAGTGATCGCCTAAAAAACGCAGCAAAAACTAGAAGTGCCAGAGTACCAGCAATTACTTGGGAAAACCTGTAATAATAATAACGAGCAATTCTCAAGTGTACCGAACGCTGGTTGGGAAAGAATTTAAAAATGCCTGTAGAAATAACAGGTATTGACTTTGATGTATGCCTTTTAAGTAACAATTCCATGAAGTTTTATCCCGAAAATACGCTCTCAGCTTTTACAAATGCACTACCTAGAGCACGCAAGTTTACTGATAACTGGTGTCTTCGAATAACTGAAATTTCATTGCCATACGGTGCCATAAAAGGAGGAGTCAAGCGAAATACAGCTGAAAAAGTAAATCTGAGTAATGTTAAAAGGGTAAGGCGTGATGCATCTGATCCGTTGAAAGAAATAAGAGAGCAGCAAGTACTTACGGTTTGTTCGTTATGCGACACTTTTTCCATACAAAAAGTGTGCGGTAGTCTCCAACTCATTTTACATCTTCCTCTTTCTCTGGAGGTACGGTGAGCAATTTTGAAGAGGATCTGGATCACTTTTTGTATAGAAAATTGCTATCTTGCTATTCTATCTGCCTATTCCAAAATTATATAATATAATATATAATCTATAATCTATAATTTCTCCTCAACTATCAACGTCCTGTAATAATTTACTCTCTTCAAACCAACATGGGTTTATTTCGGGCAGGTCTACAACCACTAACTTGTTGGAATTTGTCTCAGATACCATTGGCGGATTTGCAAAAGGCTACCAGACAGACTGTATTTATACAGACTTTAGTAAAGCGTTCGACATGTTATCTCACTCCATGATACTCTTTAAAATGGAAAAGTATGGGTTTCCTATAATATTTCTTAAATGGACGGAGTCTTACTTAGATAACAGAACATATCAAATCTTATTTCGACATTCCATCTCAAGAGTCTTGAAAGCTTCGTCTGGCGTACCTCAAGGGAGTCACTTGGGCCCCTTGTTCTTTATTCTGTCTAGTGATGACATTGTCTCTGTTGTGAGGTATTGCAAGGTCTTGATTTATGCTGATGAGTTTACGGTAATCTATTCACATACGATAGGTGCCATCCTTCTTTCGCACTAACAATGCGGGACTAGCGAATTCGGAGGTCGAGAACTCAATAATATCGCAAGCCAGAAGTTCTTGTATAATTTCATCTACATAACACCGCTGATTATAAGGAATACGATAAGGTTTATATTTCACTATTTCCATTATTATTATTACCAAAAGTGGAGTCAAACCAGATCCTGAAAAAATAAAATCAGTTCTGTCATATATCCCAGACCCAAGAAGAAAAAAGATATCATAGCCTTACTTGGTTACGTCGGCTACTATCGCCGCTTCATACCAAATTTTTCGAAGATAGCCAAACCAACTACAAGTCTTTTAAAGAAAGATACACCCTTCAAGTTCGACGCAATTTGTGATGAAGCATTTTGCGAATTGCGAAATAAATTAATTTCAGCACCAATTCTATCATATGCTCTAGACAAAGAATTTGTTGTCGCCTCCGATGCCAGTGACTACGACATCGGAGCAGTTCTTTCACAAGTCGATGATCAAGGAGAACATCCATCTTACCTATCGTTTTGAGCAATTCAGACCATACGTTTATGGTAGACAGTTTACAATTGTAACTGACCATGAACCATTAGTATGGCTCATGAATCTGAAAGATCACTCCTCAAGACTGATGAGATGGAGAATACGTCTTGAGGAATATGACTACGAAATAGTTCACAAATCAGGCAAGCTCAACACTAATGCAGACGCTCTCAGTAGAGCTATTCCAAGTAGTAGCGATAATTTTGCAGAACCTACCACCTGCGTAAATGTGGTAAGTAGGAATCAAGCTAGACCTCAGGCGAATCAGAACATTCCCAGCACGAGTATTATTACTCCAAACCCAACTCCATCACAAGTGAACAATTCCTCAGTCATAATAACTAAGACAAATTTCCCATTATTATTAACCAAAAATGCGAATCCTAAATTTTTCATCTTGCCAACGCAAGATACGGAACTTGAGAGAGTGTTGGATTCGAAACTAAAATATTCAGATAAGTCCCCACTTTTAGCAAATGAACTGAACTTCTTCAAGAAAAAGGCTCCAACATAATAATATCAAAAATTAATCTACCTTGTCGATCCCAAAGAGATAGATCGGACCTCGAAAAGATTTTAACTGAAATTTGCTCATACACAGAAGCAAATCAGTTAAAACAAATAAATATCTCCTTCCCTATATTAGATCCACAGAATCTAATGATTATTAAAAATGCTTTTACACAGATCTTGGCTAATAAACAAACAAACATAAATGTGAGAGCTAGTCTCGGACGTGGGAGGGAGTGCCGGTTTGTGAAGGACAACTCAGTTTTACAAATTCAAATATAAAATTTTATTAAATATTTCAAAAAATTCATTTGCTTAACCTAAAATCACAAATTCATTTAAAAGGAAATTCAGAACTAAAAACTAACCTACAAACTACTATAAAAGTCAATAAACGACTTCAAGTAAAAAATAATAAAAAAAATTAAAAAAATTCAAATTAAAAGTTAATGAGCTCCTGCTCACGCGCTGCCAATTTTCTCCTCACTCTGAAAAGGTAGAGAAGATCAGAATTACTATCGGTCATCAAACAAGAAAAAGGGGAAAATATTATTGCTGCTCGTGCGTGAGGGCACAAGAGCAGTAAAATGCTTCTGTCAGTGCAACTAGTCAGATTAGTCTCTGACAGTATTCTGAGCGTGCGCAGAAGTGTAGCAATATGCTACTATAAAGAAGAAGAAGAGCAGATTAATCTCTGCAGCAGAATTATTCTTCTACGTAAATGTGAGCGGCAGATTATTCTCTGCAGCAGAATTATTCTTCTGCGTAAATGTGAGCAGCAGATTATTCTCTGCAGCAGAATTATTCTTCTGCGTAAATGTAAGCAGCAGATTAGTCTCTGCAGCAGAATTATTCCTCTGCGTAAATGTGAGCAGCAGATTATTCTCTGCAGCAGAATTACTCTTCTGCTTAGGTGTGGGCAGGAGATTGGGAAATGATGGAATTTTCAGATTATTCTGTGAAATATAGAATTATTCTTCTATTTTGGTGGTTGGGAATGATATTCTTGTTAATAGGATTATTCTCCGAATCAGATGAGCTCTGAACCAAGAATGATTTTCTGCTGCGGCTCGTCGGCTTTATATAGCCGCTGCATCCAGTTATGCGTTCTCGCCTTTTGGCGTTGCCCTAGCAACGATTGATACATTATCTGAATGTACCTCAGACAGCTGACTGACGTAATGTCATTTTCTGTCACTGAGAAATTGTAAATATACGAGATGGTGGTATACTTTTGAGGTAAGCTAAAAGTTTTGTACAATTTTTGTTATGAATAATAATATTCTTATATGTTTCAGGTATTACACTTATTTATTGGAATGTTTGGACATCGCTGGATGAACGGAAGGAAGTTCCCAACTATTAGATAAGTAGTTTTTTGTTAATTTCATTTAGACTTTAGTTCTTTGTGTTTCTTTTTTTCCCTTTTCTATAGGAGAAAATATTTCATCGTGGGAAGGATTAGAAATATGGATGGAATTTACAACGTGTGGCCTAAACAATAAAGCTCCATCAAGATTGGATTAAATTTTTATCCGACATTAATGACATCGATCAAGTTTTAAAAGATTTTCATTCACTACCGACGGGAGGCCATTAAGGAGTTTCCCGTACTATTAAAAGAATTAAAAAACAGTTTTACTGGCCTGGAATGTCAGACGACATCGTAAAGTATGTAAGGAAATGTAAACTTTGTTAGGTGAACAAAGTATCCAGGATTCCAAAAATTCCTATGAGAATCTCGAGCATTAGCTCCAAAACTTTCGAAAGAGTGTACGTAGATGTTGGAGCACCTCTCCCAATTTCACATTCTGGAAATAAATATTTCCTTAGATTCCAAGACGACCTCTCAAAATTTTCTAAGGCTAATCCCATAGTCGACACCGAGTCTAAGACATTAGCGGAAGCCTTCACGACAGCAATAGTTTGTCGACATGGTATTCCAGAAAGTATCCTCACAGATCAGAGTTCTAACCTCATACGTGCCATGTTCGCCGAGGTAGCTAAATTGTTGAGAATAAAAAGGCTCAAAACCACTCCATATCATCCTCAAATGAATGGTGCATTGGAGAGAAGCCACAGAACCTTAGCGGAGTACCTCCGCTCTCATGCAGCAAAATATCCACAAGACTCGGATACATGGATTCCTTATGCCATGTTTGTATATAATACCACCCCTCATTCGAGTTCCAATTATACTCCTCGCGAACTCCTTTACGGATTCCCAGCCGAAATCCCAATTAATTTAAAATCTTCTCCAACCGTTTGCTATAATTACGACAATTACTCAAACGAGTTAAAAGTGCATCTACAGCATAGCTTCAAAATAGCTAAAGACATAGCCATGGACAATAAAGAAAAATCTAAACTTCAATACGATAAGAACTCCGTCCAAAAATCATTTAATACTGGAGATAAAGCTTTCTTAAAAACAGAGTTCGAGATAATAAATTCTCACCACTGTGGACGGGTCCGTATGAGATTATGGAAATAAATTCCCACGAAAAATAAACAACAAAAATGAAAAGGTCCATAATAATGACTTAAAACTTTTTGCAGATTAATGTCAGCACCTTAATCATCCTAAAAAATCATTCCAAATGATTAACACAGTATCGTCTTCCAGGTATACAAAATGATGCGCATAGCATTCATTTTAATGTGCACCCTTTCGACGGCTCAGGAATAGAGGAAAATCAGCTAAATCCCATTGCAGGCATTTATCTCAAGGAAATTGGCAGAGCCAATTTCTACAACAATGAGTGGAAGTTAGTGATAGTCCGGATTCAGGAACATGATGTTCATCGCACAACAAATTACTACAACCTGTCAGAAACTTAATAAAAATACAGCAATGGCGCATAGCTGTAACGGTACGTTGATATAAACTAACCTAATATTAGCAAACATCGAGTATAGGAATATGCTACTAGCTCCCCAAAATAGAAAGCAAAGAGCACTATTTAATGCAATAGGCTCAATCTCAAAGGCTCTTTCCGGCACATTAAACGAGGATGATGCCAAGCGATATGATGAGCAGATTCAGAACCTTACTTTAAACCAAAACTCCCTCCTATCACTTATGAAAAACCAAACTGCGATAGTCGAAGCGACCGCCCATATTTTCAACAAAACTAAAGCCGCAATTGAAAATTAATTTCTGGCTATGCCTAAAAAGTTGATATCAATACAGATAGCCTCATCATCAATCGAAAATAGGACACTTGATAACAAAATATCAATTGAACTGGAATCACTCATTTCACTAGTCTCATTAATGGCATCCAGATACCAGAATACCCAGTCATAGTTAATAGATCTTTTAACAGATTCCAAGCATGGAAAATTCCATCCTATATTAATATCACCGAAAAATATTGAAGATCTTTTATCAAAAAGTAGGCAGGAACTACCAAATTCTATAATGCTTTCTATAAATTCCAGAGGAAATATATTTTCACAGATCTACAAATTAAGCACAATATCTGCAAATATTTTCAACAATAAGATAATTATTGAGCTCCGAATTCCACTTCCGTGCAAGGAACCTTATCAAATATTCAAAGCAATGCCGTTACCGACACTCCTTAACGAATCGTTCGTATATATCGAATCATCGAAGTAATACATATTAATAGACTACAATCGCGAGCATTTTGTTGAATTAACACTTCAGGATATTCATAATTGCGCAACGTTGGACCATATGTATTTCTACTGCAAAATTTCATCCCCTATCCTAAACACAAATACAAGAACAAACCAATGTGAAGTGAATCTACTAAAGAAGGAACCTATTACACAAAAGTGTAAAATTCTGATCTTGCGACCGGATTACTATTGGACGCAATTATCACAGCAGAACGCTTGGCTTTTCTCCTTAAAAGACCCCTACACATAGATATAATTTGTGAGGATTTCATTAGTTCACATATCCTGCAAGGAGCAGGAACATTATATATTTATCCTGGTTGTTATGTTTGCTGAAAAGAATTCAACTTGCACGGACATAACATAAAAATATCCAAATTTAATTCCAATTTCATCCCAACATTAAACATTTCCGGTATAATTTGACGTCTTCTCCAAAGGAAACGCATATAGAAACAGATCCCTTAAAAATTATAACAAACGCGGATCTAAAGATAGTGCTAGAATCCATCCATTCCCAAAAAGAGCAGGAATCAATTCCGCTCAATCCAATCAAAAATCATCATATTCACCACTATGCAATATCATATGTGACAATTGCTTTAATCATATCTATTGCCTGTGCTTATATGTACATTAAATATAAACCGAAAGAACGAACATCCAGAAACATAACCCTCGAACATGAACTGGATGATATGCCTAGAGCTGTACCACGAAAACTTACGTTCCAGATAACCCCAGCACCTAAAAGAAAATCGCCTGAAAACGTTTAACCTACGTTAACTAGCGGACACAGTAATAACCTCTTCCTAATTTTTACCATCATTAAAATCCCCATCCTCATTGAGAAAAGAAAAAAATATATAAATATGTATTAACCGGGAGTTTAAGAAACAAAAACGAAATAAATGAAGTTAATATTTAAAATAACGTAATAGTATAAATAAATAAAGAAAAAAAGGGTTCATTATAAGAATCAGATTAAAAAGAAGTATTTGTGGATAATACTTATTATAGTACCCATTATTTTCTTGACAGGAATTAATAAATAAATAATAAAAAAAAAATAGGAGAAAGAAAAATGAAATAAATAATTGTGTTTCATTTTACTAAAAACTTGTATGTAAAAACAAAAAATAGCAAGATTTACAATTACAATTTACCGTTTTCTCCATATTCTAGTATATGTATAGCTATAAAAGCCTACAACCTCCTTCATAATAATTAGACGAAATACTTTACTTTCTACCATATCTAGATATTATAATAAATATTAGTATTTAAGAGATATGTTAACGTTAGTATTGAATAACAACAAGCATAGATATAACCTCATTCTTCCTATATATCATAGTAAAAAATTAATCAACAGCTAAAACAAAACAAGAAAAACCCCTACTAGAATCGGGGACAAGAAAGAATCCCAGCAAACATTGTGGCGATAAATTGCTGTGGTGATAAAAATGGCAATAAAAACTGTGTTGCCCTTTTATTACCATGGCGATGTTTTGGCAATAGCTCGAGAGCAAAAGTCAGTTAGATTCCCGGAAATATTACGATTGACCTACGAATCTTTTTTTTATTGCCATATTATTGCACTTTTATTGCCTAGATCGCTGGTACTAGATGTGATGAGAGCGAGACATCCGTTATAGACAATATTTCAGTACTCTACCTGTGAAATTGCCTCATTTACAGTTTTTCTTTCGTCAAGTGTGGTCGTCTAGAAAAACTAAACGAAAGAAGAAAAGGATATTTATCGCCATGGCGATCATCAAATGAATTACTTACACGATTCATATGCGATGCAATATTTACCCCCCGTTAGACGTAGGTGATAAATATGCATTATTGCCGGCAATAAAAGTGCTCGTTGTGGCAATAACAAATTATAAGAAAGCGATTCGTAGGCCAATCGTAATGTTTGCTGGGAGGGGGTAAATAACAAGTATCGCATACCCACCCATGACATTGGATTCTGTTATCTAGCAAGCTGCAATATGTAAATTTAGCACTTAAATCATATTCAAGTTAAGTATAACCCAACAAATTTTTTTTTTGTATACGAATACATTTTTATTCCTATAATTAGGTAGGTAAAGGAAAAATAAATAAAATCCAAATATAATAAAACAAAAAAATTAATTATGAAATAAATAAATGAATAGGATAAATATGTATAAAATTATGGAAATACCAAACGCTTAAATGTAAGGTTAATATTATTCATTTCTTTGTACTAGCTTAAAAGATACAAAATACAAAATATAATAAGGTAATTATACAGGCTTCCCTATTGAATTTTTGAATAATTATAGTAAAATCATTTTTTGTCCATTACCTATTATAAGTTAATTATAATTATGCATGTAAATAACTATACAAGGCTAGCCTATCTATAAAATCATTACATAGAATTACGTTTCAAATGCACTATTTTCAGAGAAAGAAAGTTTTCTTCCAGCTAGAATAAAAATTCTTTTCCCCAGGGGGGAGGGATGTTGTGGATCAGGTACCTTTGCCCCGATTCACAACCATAATACCGATACGTCAATGTAACGTCCAGTAATTGATGTACCAGTAATTGATCCTGAAATAACATTTCAATTTAAATTTCATTTAAAATCTTAATCAAAATTTAAAATGCATTTAGAAATGCATTCCCATATTATAACAAAATGCAATTTAGCAAAAATTGCCTTTTGTTATCAGACACACATTCCACTCACACGGTATGCACACTTACCTACATACAATGTCTATACTTTTTTCCGTATGTACACTGTACATACGTACTTTAATTACTTCCTCCAATCTAATTGGATGTACACACATACATACAATTATCAAAATTATTCGCGCCCTCTTGAAAATAATATTTCAAGTCGGGCGCTCAAGTGCATATCGGATTACAGTTTTGTATATAGCTCGCATCAAAACTTTTGCATTTTATCACGTACGTTTTTTCCACGTCGTGAGAAAACAATAAAATGAAAAAACGAGCTTCTGAAAATATCATGGGTACCTGGGTGCAATTTGCCCAAACCTCGGGGAGTCATTTTTTCTATCCCGTCGAGATTAAAATCCGCGAAGTTCAGTGAAAAATATAAAGCGAAGTTTATTTTATTTAAAATATATATAAATAAGAAGTTTTGTTGAAAAATATTGTTATAAGACATTGTTACCAAAAAAAAAATTTACGGTAGTTTAGTTATTAATTATACTAATAAATAGTAAAAAAAAGAATATAAGAAGTGTTTGATGAATTTACTTAAAAATTCTTAACCATTTTTCACCGATCGCTTCTGCCAACACTTATCAGGAAGCACGAGCGATACTCATACATAACACATGGGCTTTTAAAAAACAAAGTAAAATTCAGTTCGAAAATGGGACAAATCGGGTAACTTCATCGTAGGGTTGCTATATAAAAATTTCGTTTTTCACTACATATTTGGACACTGCCTGAGAACGCGTCAACGTAGAGCGTTGAAATTTTGTACATAGTGTTGCCATAAAAGTAGTAAATATAATTTCAAAAATTGACTAAATCGAGCGACCCCTTCTTGATGTTCCCATATAAAAATTTATGATTTTTACGTATCCTGTGAAAACTATCTGTCCTATGCGGTTTTGATGTACTGAGAAGTTCTTCAGAATA
Source organism: Dioctria linearis (assembly GCA_963930735.1). NCBI lineage: Eukaryota > Metazoa > Arthropoda > Insecta > Diptera > Asilidae > Dioctria > Dioctria linearis. The sequence continues at coordinate 169,750,386 of OZ005740.1, forward strand.
TGAAATCCTATAAAATTTTTGCTGTTCGACGAACCGTTCTAGAGATATATTCCAAAATCACTTCAAAATAATACATGTGTGACCATACAAAATTACAAACGAGCATTCATCAGGGTATCAAGAATTGGTCTGACTATAGACCAATTCTAGCTTTTTTGATTGTTTATACTCAATTCAATACTTTTTTATGGCCGGAAGAACTCGTCAGTCCTTCATTGCAGCCATAATACATATGTATGTGTGCAAGCCGTAATGTAAGAATATAATCTATTATCTATAAATGTATATATATTTTTCTATAGGCACAACAAAAATTAACATAATAACCAAGAACAGTCCGTGAGTCGTTACAAATATCACCGTTGTTGTCTGGGGAACATTTTTTTCCTTCTTTCACGGCTGACGCTTGCATTGTTGTATTTGAAATCGTATTTGCTAGAGCTTGATGCTTGAATGGTTTTTCTCCTCTAAAAGCTTGTTACTCATAAATTTGTTGGTGTTTCGACAAGTAACGGTTGAATAAGGATTATGATTATTTCCCTATTATTTGCGGCTATGGTAATTCTTTTTGTTAATCTAAGTAATGTCTTTTTTACAACTTACCAAACGAACAATTGTTTAACTCATTTATAAAATAGTGCCTTTCATATTTCACATATTTATATGTCTTCTTAGCAAGATTTGTAGTCGTCTTAAGATATAATTTAAATATAACGTTTCATGGTGTGAAATCTTCCACTCGTCCCGCACTTTTACATTACATTTTTTGTATAATCTGAGGAAACAATCAATTGCTGTTTTAGAGTTAAACGATATTCTTCTTCTATCACCAATTGTTTAAGAATTGTTTCACGTAATTTCGTTCATAACTAATCTACATAAAAATCGCCCCCTATAATAATATTCTTATTTTCATTTATATTACTTGTCATCCAGATATATAAAACTTCAAAAAAGTACTTACCCTTTGGATTTTATATCTATATATATTGAGACCATATTCCGGGATTGATTTTTGATTTTTTTGATTCTGAACTCTCGAATATGTAAAATTTGGGAATGAAGAATGAATGACAGCAAAATGTCGTGAACACTCAAATATATTCATTTTATGAGGGTTCAAGATGTTTCCTTTGTTTAAATCGCTTCTATTTTATGTAGGTATATATGCAATTACTCGGCATATAACCAGGGCATTAAAGTAGGTGCAGTAAATGTTATTCTAAATAAGTAAATTTAAAGGGACAAATAAGTTATAACTCCGAAACTAATGCTGTGAGGCCATTATTTGCATATATTTAATTAATGAAGACGGCATACACACGTAGGTGTTAGGAGGGCTCCCTCCCGTGGTAAATACTAGAATTTTCTACCGGCAAAACAGATTTTCACTTGAAGCTCTGAATATATAAATATGTATATAGAAGTGGAACTTTGAGAGAAATTTCAATTCAATTTCATAAAGTGCAATAAGGCCAAATTTCAACCTTCGGCCTTATCTCACTTAGATAAAGTGAATTAGTGCCTACTCGGCTTTATTATACCTTTCCGTTCTTGTTCCTGCCCCAAATTTCACATAAAAACATTTTTATCGTCGAATCGACTCAATTTCCACTTCCACAAGTCAAAAAAGGGAATCTATGAACTGACAAATTTCGACCATCTGTGCCGCACGCAAAATCTCACATAATGCTACATTTTTACACATCATGTCGTTCAGGCAACCGAAGTGTTGTCATTTTCCAGGCACATCGGTGTGCACATTTTTACGCTACGGTCTGGTAGCGAAGTGTCCCGGTGCGCTTAGTAGTTTTGACGTTTAGCGTAGTATTATTCTTAAAAAACTTTCAAAATTGACATTTCGAATCGAAGTGCACACCAACCGTTCAGTTGCTATTCCTACTTTTTCAATGATGTGATGTGCGCACCGATGTAGCACATCGGTGTGTACAGCTGAACGCATGGCTTGTTACCATTCAGAAATGAAACTAAAGTCGAAATTTCCTAGAAAATAAAGTTGAAAGTGTAAAAATTCCAGAGACGTAGCCAGATTTTGCTACAATGCTGTTTTACTGGAAGTTGTTCGGTTATATCAAACCAGCTATAACCCGCGACGTTTTCTACTATCTTCTTCAAGAGTGCTCTCGAGTACTTATGTCAACCTGAAAAATAACTAGTCTGATGTAATCTGGGGCCAATCGTCCAAAAGTATTCGGGTGTTAGATTGTCTCAATGCCAACCTACCTAGGGCAATAGCTGCGGAATTGCGGAATCCTGTACGCAAAGGCCTAAGCTCACACTGTTCAATGGCAATCTGTCTTGTTATCTTGATATTTGCTTCAGGGCTATAAGATTAACTAGCGTATCTAGTAGTTTGCGAGAGGATGAATTCAGGCTGTCCCAATAACAGCCGCTCTTGAAGACTTGCACCAGCAGGATTGTGCGAAGTCGATACCTATCTCCAAGCGGCACCATGCAGGCCACCTCTAATGTCCAGAAATCTGCCATGAATAGTCCAGCTACCAGCAAACTAAATTCAGGCCGGGTCTCTGAAATAAGTGTCTAAGGGTTACCAGACACACCAGCCAGATAAGAGAACATATTGCTCAAGAAAAAGAGTACAAAAAGTACTGTTTTCAATACTTGTATTCAGTTATGGATTAATTAATGATAATTGGAAATAAATGTAAAAAAAACCAAAATCAATTAGTTAGTTTTTTTAAATAATTTTATTCTGTACATAACAGTTCTTTATATACTTTATACCACAAAACTTATTCCTTTCACCTGCTTTCTAAAAACAAATTAAATTTAATTTCAGTCTTCAGTTTTATCTACTTATCTCTTTAAGTTTAAGTAGTATGCGCATGTATACATATGTAAAAGCTATTTCATATATTTTTCAGAGCTTCTTATATCCTTTAGAATTTCTGTTTTATTTAAAATATATTTGTAAAATTCACTGCAGTTAAACTTCTTGAAATTATATTTAACTTTAATGATATTTTCAACAGACTGAATTGATAACTTATTTCGCTCGTTTGTCCATTAAACATTAATTATACTAAAAACGCTCTCGAGATTTGCATTCTGCATTCTGAAAAGTACATACAGATTTTCAGGAGTTCGGAATGCTGTTGTATTTGACTCTTTTTTAAGTATGTCAACCACTTTTCGTGAGCTAAGCTACTTTTAAATCCTTCGTCATTTTCCATATTATTTAAAAATGCTTTTAAATGTTCAAATTCATCGATTAGGATTGAATCGTGAATGATAATTTGATTTACTTTTAAATGAAAAATAGTCTCCTCAATGATCTGCCAAGTAGGTGTTTCTCTTAATGCAATCCAACAAAAACGTTCCATACCTTTCAATTGTCCAAGCCACGTTTCTAAATATTCTATACAGCTTTCATATACGTGCGTAAGTTTTTTCTCGATGGCATAGCAAATTTCTGGTTTGTCGTCATAACTTCTAAAATTTCCTTGGCTTTCAAAGGTATGTACTTCTGATCTTTTCGGGTGCGTAGAGCAGTTTCTACCTCTTTTAGTATAAAAATTATATCAAAAATAGAATTTTTTTCGTTTTCAATTTCTTTAATTTTACTGTCAAAAAGATATGTTAGGGAATGGAGGAACCAAAGGTAGCTTCCGTTTGCAGATTCAGCAAATAAAAGTTTGATTAAAACGGTGGATTCGGCTCTGACTGAAAATATGACTTTAACGGCTGAAACATTTCGAAAGTTCTATTTAGAGCAGGAAATATACTAAGCCACCTGGTTTTTAAATATGAATGTAAGATTTTATAATCGTACTCAACAAAGTCACAAAAGCTCTTAAGTTTTTCTGACCTAACTGTACATATACTAAAATAGTTATATATTTTCATAATAATTGAATCAATATCAAGTGCCCATTTATCGATTGCAAAGTGAAGACAGTTATTGAGAATGTGCGCCGTACAACCAACTCCAACTATATCAAATCCAACAGGAAGATGGGGAAAAATTCAACGAAATTTTATTAAGACTTCGTCTCCAAGCCCAGAATTGTGCGTTAACAATGAAGAGTTAAGACTGAAACTATTGTCGCGAGATATAACCTTGCAGCAAACTAAAAAATTTGCAAAGCCACAGAGACCGCGCAATTACAGTCAGCGATTAACTAATTATATTAAAACACAAAAAAACTATAAAGCCATTGACTGTAGAAATTGTGGCACGAAATTCGTAATTGCCCAGCTTACAAGCACATATGTAAGAAGTGTAAACGAAAGAATCATTGGGAACCATGTTGCCGACAAAATCGAAAAAGGTATGATAATAAAAAGTCATCAAAACCAATACATACAGTTACACAATCCAGAGAAAGTAGTGATGACAACAGTGATACCACTGTTATGTATATTGGTACAATTTCTAGTAAAGTAAGAAATGAAAATTTGTGGATGGAAACTGTTAAATTTAACTTTCGTAAAGAGTGTAAAATGCAACTAGATACAGGAGCACAATGCAATGTGATCCCAGAAAGCTTAACTAAAAGCACAGGGACAGAATTAAAAAAGTGTGTAATTGCAAACACAACATGTAGGCTTGCATTTAAAGTAGTGAATGAGAGCATTAATCGAATGTAGGCGCTAATGCTTGTGAAAAATTAGGATTAATAAAAAGAATTAAGGCAGTTCAAAAAGAAAAAGAAATATTTCAAAGCCTTGGGTGCCTAGAAAACTTTGAATATGACATCGGCCTAAAACCAAATCCAAAGTTTGAAATTTGCCCTTCTCGTCGAATACCATATAAAATTATGGACGAAGTAAAAAACGAGCTAGACAAAATTATCAACTTAGATGTGATAGAGACACCACCAGTGTCGCCAATGGTTGTGGTAAGGAAAAATAACAAAATTCGAATTTGTACTGATCCGACAAATGCCAACGTAAACATACTCCGTCGACATTATCCAATGCGTACTATCGAATCAATCGCAGCAAGAATAAGTGGCTCCAAATTCTTCATACTTCTAGATTGCAAACGTGGATTTTGGCAGGTACACGTAACAGAAAGGACAAAAAAGATATTGACATTTTCTACACCATTGGGTAGATACTGCTCCAAACGTCTACCATTTGGCATATCATCCGCTCTAGAAGTATATCAGGAAATAATGCAATCATTATCTTCAAAATTAAAAAACGTCGAAGTTTCTATAGACGATATTATGATACATGATAAAACAGTGAAGGAGTTACGTAATACGGCCAATAAAGTCTTACAAATAATTCGAGACAACGGCCTAAAATTAAATAAAGAAAAAAAGCAAATTCGAACAAACAAAAATAAAATTTCTCAGCCATATAATCAGCAACGATGGAATGTCAGTACAACCAGAAAAGACAGAAGCAATCTCCCGTCTGAGACCCCCACTAATCGCAAAGAATTACAGCGAATCCTGGGTAAGCTCAGTTAAGTAAATTCATCACAAAATACAAAAATACAAAATACAAAAATAACAAAACCACTACAAACACTGCTAGAAAAAACTATGCGGTGGATATGGGATATTGATCAATAAAACGCTTTTGACTATTTAAAAGTAATAATAATAAAACCACCAGTCTTAAAACTATATGAAGTCAACGATGAGGTCAAATTGCAAGTCGATGCAAGTTCAACTGCATTGTGGGCGGTACTACTTCAAAAAGAACAACCAGTTGCCTACGCATCTAAATCATTGACCGAAAGTCAACAAAGGTATTCCCAACTAAAACTCATGAATACGTATGGGGTAAGCATTTAATAGAAGAATCCGACCACAAGCCATTGGAATCAATATTTCACAAACCACTACATTCATCTCCAATTCGTTTACAACAAATTAGATTGAGCTTATTAACATATAACCCAATTGTAATCTACAAAAAGGGGTCAACAATGCCTTTAGTCGATCCACTAAGAAGAGAGCGAACTACAAGTGCAACTTGTTCTATCAATATGCGATGATGAGCTTAGCAGACTGACCAAGTTAACAAAGAGTGATGAAACGTGTCACCAATTAGTATCATGTATTCTCAACGGTTGGCCTAGCAATATAAAATAGACACCAAAATGTGTACACCCATATTGGTACTTCAGGGATGAATTAAATCAAATAAGTCGCTAATACCAGAAAAAAATGAGAACTGGTCTACTGAAGCATATTTACAGCGGACACTTCAGTCATGAAAAATGCGTACAACGCGTGCCAAATAATGTGTCTTCTGGCGAAATCTAAATAAAGATATTTATGACTATATTTAGCAATGCAGTTCCTGCCAAGTGCATCAAAGAAATAATAACAAGGGACCAATTGGGGATAAAGAAATTCCATCTTACCTGCAACCGACCTGTTCCATTTCAAAGGGGACGAATATATCGTAATTAGCAACAGTTACTCAGGATTTATCAAGTTTGAAAAATTACAAGAACCAACGGCAACTAACGTCATAAAGTTTTTAAAAAATATTTTCTCAACATTTGGCATCCCGAGAATTTTAGAATTTCACAATGGTCCTCAATTCACGTCAGCAATTTTTAAAACTTTTGGAAAAGAATGGAAGTTTGATTAGCAAACAAGTTCACCGCATCATCCGAGAGGTAATGGCTTTGCAGAAAGAGCGGTTCAGACATCAAAAAACATTTATTTATAAATTTGATTTAGAATCGTTAAAAATAAAAGTTCTTAAAATTGTTCTTTCTCCATCATTGACCGATTCTAACAAGTGTAGGTTCGATTCTCGTCCGCGGGTAAAATAAATCAAAAAACATTTTGAAGAAATGTTACTATGAAAATACCGACTACCAACTGGCAATTCTCAACTATATGAATACACCGAGTGGAAAATTGGGTACACCAGCACAACGACTCTACTCAAGACACCTAAGATCAACTATACCAGTAACAACGTTATCACTTTTATCTGACCAGTTACCTGTTAACGAGCCGCTTGAACTGAAACGAGAGCGTAAAAGACAAAATAATTACAGCAATCACGGATCAACGAAACGACGACCAATTCACATTGCTGATAAAGTCCTAACACGACTAGAAAAGAAAGAGTGGAAACCAGCAGTTATCGAGAAACAAATTCATCACAGGTCTTATCTAATCAAAGAAGGTCATGTGTATAGAAGAAATACAACACATCTGAAGAAAATGGAAGCAAACGTTGAACAACATCCTAATGTCATCATAGAAGTCGAACAAAACTTTATAGATGAACAGAAACCAACGAAAGCAGAAAGTATCAACAATGACGAATCAATATCATCACAATTAATAAGTTCCAAGAACTACCAAGGACTATATTAAATCATTCGCCCAGACCAACGAAGTCTAGAGATCTACAGACAAACAATCAACCAGAGTTATCACCCGATCAGGAAGGATATTAAAGTCAACAAACCGACTTGTTCACTAAACAGGTGAAAAAGCTAGAATTGGTCTAAGACAATTCATGCAATGTACCAGCTCAAGAGCAAGACCTTTTTTTTGCGTTCAGATCGCAAGTCGAACTTGTTTTTCATGCCTTGTTCGGACACATGTGAATTCATGCAGTGTACCTGCTAAAGAGGGATGGGTTATTTTTCGCGTTTGGATTGCGAATCGAACTTGTTTTTCGCACGTGACTGCGGTTTGCGTACACTCTGTCTTCGTGGGTGCGCGTGGGGCTCGTGTGGGGTGATGGCCGGGGGGGGGGGGGGGTGGACAATGGTCGGTGTTGGCCCATGGGCGGTGGGGCCCATCGGGCTCAAAGTTGTTGTTTACACTCTGTCTTCGTGAGTGCCTGCGGGGGGTGGAGGGAAAAGTTTTTTGTTTATATTTTGTGTTGAAAGCGAAAGTGGCTGGCTATAGAGAAGCGGTGTATAAATATTGGGTAAGGTAAGTTTTGCGTCGTTTCGAATTAATACGGTGGCGATGATCTGAAAAAAAGCTCAGGCGAAGAATAACAGACGTGGTTAATAGCAGTAAAATATTTTGATTGCAATCGATGAACATTTTGCATAGTTTCTGTTTGAAGAATTCGTAAAAATAATAAATTTCATAAAACAGTCCAAGAACAAGTATTGTACCCACTAAAATCTTCAAAGTGTTGAAACCATAAATTGAAGTCTTTTATGGACCCGGTTTGGTGAGCGGATTATAGTGTAATCTACATACATTGTTATGTGTTTGTTTTCACTCAAAATACTGAACACCCTGACTCTACCGAGAATTTTTTTCCTTCCAGATTAAGTATGGAACCAACTGGATTCGGTAGCAAGCAGCATCTCCACTTGCAAGAGAAGCGAGAGAGGCGCATTCTACACGGGTCAGGCCAACACCCTCGAGAAATACTTTTCAAAGCCATGAAACAGACTCCCTCACTACCACATAAGAGCCCTAGCGTAGTCCTAACATTCTAAAATATTTGCAGTGCTCTTATGGAAGATTGACAAAAGTTTGAATTGAATAGCTCCTCCGCCCTAAACTACTATTCATACAGAAAAATGGTATTGTGATAATCTTAAGCTTGCTTTCTTATCTTCCCAACTGCAATCAAATTTTCTTACCTTTCTTAACAAAATTATTTAAAAAAATGTATTTTAAACGAATGACTATCGTATCCCAAACAAAAATTCTCAGGAGAGAATTGCATATGTGTATGTGCCGGAGTCCGATGAATTTGAATGAATCTGCCTGCAAATGAATTCAATATAATTGTCAATAATTGTTCATCGCCTTGGTTTGACATTTGATTTTTGTCATTTGTCAGAAGATGAAATCAGGTAGGTACAGCCTTTAAATTTAATTACAACTTATTATAAATTTTTTCTTTATTCTATCATAATTAATTTAGTGAGAAGTTCTGTGCCCCTGCGTGGTGTGAGCGTATTTTATGGAAAGGACAATTATAGAAATGGTATAATTCTGAAGCATTCCTGAAAGAGCTATGAAGTGCTAACTTTTTCTCCAATCAATTGGTCTGATTTTAATATTAGCATGTCTTCAGAATAAAGACAGCTCCTAAGATAGCATTCCGCGTGGTTTTAAGGTAGGACAAGAAGTTGCAACAATAGCTTTAATGTAAACCGTTTTAACTAGACTCGAGAAAGCAAAATGTCGTCTCCAACTCTAACTTTTAGACTAATGCTTTGTAACACAAAGATGGTCTCAGGAACATATTGTCCTTACATTGTCAATCCACTCTATTGCAACTTGGTTAAATCTATTTTGGAATATGCTAGACCTGTTTGTGCTCCTTTTTTTATAATAACGATAAATAAACAATGGTCTTTTTTGTGTTTATGTCAGGCATACCAGCTTTCTACACACCTACTGGTTATGGAACACATCCATGAAGGTGGTGCTCCTATAAAATATGCTAAAGATGGTAAAATTGAGATAAAGAGCCCGCCACAGCCAGCTCAAACGTTTAATGGTAAATCATATATCTTAGAAGAAGCAATAACAGGCGATTTTGCCATAATTAGAGCATATAAGGCAGATTCCTGCGGAAATTTAAGTAATTACACTACAAGATTAATTCTAAACGTATTTGTATAGTTTTTCTCTTGATTTTCTAGTCTTCAATAAATCAACTAGAAATTTCAATGGCTCTATGTGCCGCGCAGCGAAAATAACAATCGCAGAAGTAGAGGAAATCGTACCTGTTGGAACTTTGAAGCCCGATGAAATTCATGTCCCTGGAATTTATGTGCACAGGATTATTAAAGGCCCAAAGTATGTGAAGAGAATAGAGAAATTAAAAGTTAGAGAGGAGTAAATTACTTAATTGTAATATTTTATAATAATTACTATATTCATATTCTAGGCATACCTGTATTATCGTCCAATTACATTCCCGATGGAATTAATGTCCTCCTACAATCAGAAAATTGTATTCTAGGTCTAGGACCGTTTCCAAAAAAAGATGAGGTAAGATGTTTAGTAAACATAAGTTTTATTTTTTTATACTTTTAAGTCAAAAGAAAAAGAAAGGGGGGAGGGAGAGCAGGGTAAAATTGATTTCGCTGTGACGCTGCAATACGTTCTTTAGTATACCCTGTAGGTACTGTCCGTTAGTAGAACGTACACGCAAATTTGCTTAAGTGACTGAAATGAATACACTGGTAAATTTGGATCAAGATCAGTGGTCTATTTCCTAACAACAAATCAACACTGCTGACCTTCTTTGACTTTCAAGAAACTATTGCACTTAGTTTTTAGAATCTCCCAGATTATATATAAAAAGGTTTCAGGTCAACGATTCAAAAGTATGGGAAAACACACTTACAGGATTGTTAATAATAGATATATAAATAGATATTCAATATATAGGATTAATATAGAGCAAAGGTTAGAATAATTTAACTTCAAAACACTGGCACACTTGCTTAACTGAAATATCTCGAGTAATTGTATTAAGACAGAATTATATAAATTGTTGGGTCAGAGATCAACACACACTAGAAAACACACTTATTGACACCGATTTATAATGTACGATTTTTAGAAATAGATATGTCGAGACAAAACTCTGTAGATAAATTTGGGTCTGAGATTTTTGCGTTACACTAAAACACTTATTAGCACCAAGTTATAATATGAGATCGTCAAAAAATGTAATAAAAATAAATGTGTAAAATAGACATGCACATGAAATGTAAAATATATATATATGTATATAAGTCAAAATATAGTCAAATAGATATATGAATAAGTATTAAAATGTTACAAGTGGCTGGTACTCACCGATCTAAACTTGGCACTTAAGATGGTTGACTTTAAGCTAATGTTAAGACCCTTTGTTTTAATCGTTGACTAGAACAATTCTTTATTTCTGTTAAGGGCAGAAATAAAGTGTTAATGTTAGTATGGATTATTTCAGTCAACTCCCGAAATAATATTCTTTAAGTCAGTCAACCCCCGGCTTAAAGTGTTATCTTAACTTCAGTCAACTCCCGAAGTAAGAAATTTTATTTTAGTCAACTCCCAAAATAAAATGTATATTAGTAACGATTATTTCAGTCAACTCCCGAAATAATATTCTTTAAGTCAGTCAACCCCCGGCTTAAAGTGCTATCTTAACTTCAGTCAACTCCCGAAGTAAGAAATTTTATTTTAGTCAACTCCCAAAATAAAATGTATATTAGTAATGATTATTTCAGTCAACTCCCGAAATAATATTCTTTAAGTCAGTCAACCCCCGGCTTAAAGTGTTATCTTAACTTCAGTCAACTCCCGAAGTAAGAAAGTTTATTTTAGTCAACTCCCAAAATAAAATGTATATTAGTAATGATTATTTCAGTCAACTCCCGAAATAATATTCTTTGTTAATAAGAATTCTATATCAGTCGATACCCGATATAAAATGTTAGTCCCTACCTATGTCAACTTAACCCAAACGATGTCAAGTGCAAAATGAGATCGAGATCAGTCAACTTGTTGTTTTTATAGCCTTTCCTTGCACACGACACGACTGATGGAGTGGCAGAGGCGCATGATTGCAAGAATTGGCAGTGCAGCTGTGATCATACGGTACTAGCGATAATATGCATAGCAACGAACCAAAATGCATGGCAACAAGAAAATTATAGCAACCCATGCTGCTGTGTTAAATTGAATTATATTTGCAAAAAATATTTTCTTTATCACGTAGCGAAGAAATTCCCGTTGGATAGTACTTGCAATGATGATAATGATAGAATTGCAAATTGATCGGCTTGATCTGATTATATTTGTGTCATGCATTGTATGCTACATGAAATGCTTTTGTTATTATTGTAATTAGATTGAATTTATTTTATTTTCAGATCTCAATTTTTGCATGATTTTTTGTAATATGTTCTTTTTTCAGGAATAGTTTTTAGCACGGATCTAACTGGTTTAAACAAATGGAAATAATCTTTATTTGATCTGCTCGTTGAGGCTATAATTTTGTATTATATTCGTGCAATGTGCTATGTAAAAGGGTTGTGTACCTGTATTTTTATTAAGAGTAATCAGATTAGAGATAAGTTTATTAAAAATTGTATGCTTTGTTTTCAGTATGTTTTCTTTTCAGAAGTTGTGTGTTAAGAAAATTATATTCGAACCGATTTGGTTCTAACATACTGCCCCCCGTTGAAAGGCTAGAAATGTCTTTCAAATAATTAATTTTAAACCTGACCTGTAAAGCAATGAGAGAAAATTTTGAGCCAAATTATTGAGGGAGAAACTTGTAGCCGTATTACTAAGATTCAAAATTTTAACTTTCTTGTATCGGTAGGATACATATTTTGGATATTGCCCGTTTTACAAGACCATTTTTCGTCTTTATACTGACTACGCGAACATACTTGTTAGCACCTGGGTGAACTTCAATTATTCTACCTAATAGCCAGCGGCATGCTACCAAATTCGGTTCCTAGATTATGACTAAATCTCCTATTTTCGGATTTGAGATTGGAGTTTGCCATTTGGATCGATTGTGTAGAGAATTTAAGTAATCGTTGGACCATTTGCGCCAAAACTGCTGTTGCAACAGTTGAAGATGTTTCCACCTTGTGAGAGATGAAACATTGTTTTCCATCACAGGTTCAGGTGGAAGTAGTAAGGAAGAACCAATTAAAAAATGTCCCGGCGTTAGAACATTGAGATCGTCTGGATCTTCTGTGATAGGACATAGAGGCCTGGAATTTAAACAAGCTTCAATTTGTGTCACAACAGTTGCAAATTCTTCAAATGTCAATGAAGAATTCCCTAAAATTCGCTTTAGATGGTATTTGATTGATTTAACTCCAGCCTCCCATAATCCTCCAAAATGAGGTGCGGAAGGCGGGTTAAAGTGCCAACATATCCCTTCTTGAGCGAGTGTTTCTGTCATATGCTTGTTAGCTTGCAATATAGCTGTTCTAAATTCCCTTTGTAAGACTTTATCAGCTCCAACGAAATTAGAGCCACAATCTGAAAAGATATCTGTGCTGAGTCCCCTTCGGCTGGAAAACCGTCGGAACGCTGCTATAAATGCAGCCGTGGATAGATCGGATACAGCTTCTATATGAATGGCTTTGAATGCCATGCAAATAAAAATGCATATATACCCTTTATATACCCGATTATTTCGAAATTTAGATACCTTTAGATTAAAAGAGCCAGCAAAATCTAACCCAGTTTGTTGAAAAGGTCTCGTTATGTTGACCCGGGGTTAGGGTAGATTACCCATAAGTTGATTTTTATTGGATGCGGATTGCTTAAAACACACGATAAATTTATGTAATACCTGTTTAACGATTTTTCGTCCTTGTGGGATCCAAAATTCACTTCGAATGTTGGACAAAACCAATTGCGGGCCACCATGCAAAGTTTTTATATGGAAATATTCAATTATCAAGATTGTTAATTTGCTTTCCTTTGGGAGAATAATTGGATGCTTTTGATTATAATGAATATTGGCATTTCTTAGTCGTCCTCCTACACGAATTAACCCATCCTTATCTAAAAAGGGATTAAGAGATAATATTTTGCTTTTAGCTGGAAGTGCATTCCGTGCTTGTAAATATTGAATCTCAATACTGAAAAAGGTCTTCTGTGCTAATTTAATGAGCCGAATTTTTGCTTGAGACAGCTCTGTAGAACTAAGCATCTTTGGGTCCATTTGTTGTTCTTGAGTTAATTCTATACCTGCGTTCCTGCATTTATAAATGAACCTGATGCAATATGCAACTACGCGTTGTAGTTTGGTAAAACTTGAGAATCTCTCAAACAAATCATTGATGTTTGAATGAGTTGTTGTTAGATGAATTGCTCGTCTTTGTTCATCCTCACTCTGATTAGCTAGAATTGGTTTTGCTTTAGGCCAATTTTCTTCACTACCTTGCAACCAATGAGGTCCATGTAAATAATTGATGGTCAATCAATGTTGATGACTTAACTCCTCTTGAATTGCAGTCAGCTGGATTGTCAACAGACCTTACATGATGTCATACATTAATGTTGATTAGGCCTTGAATTTCCGAAATTCTATTAGCCACATATGTTTTATACTTGTTTGGGTGGCTACGTATCCAAGCTAATACAATAGAAGAATCTGTCCAAGCAAATGTAGGAACTTGGTCAAATTGTAGATCTACTTTGACTCGAGTTATGAGTCGTGCTAACAATACTGCACCACAAAATTCGAGACGTGGAAGCGAAACGGATTTGACGGGCGCTACTTTTGACTTTGCCATAAGTAAGTTTACTTGAACTGTTCCTTCTTCATTAACAACTCTAATGTAGACAGCAGCAGAATAGGCTTGATTAGAGGCATCTCAGAAACCATGTATTTGACAAGTGGTGACAAGTGGTATGTATCCAACGTGGTATCTTGATACTACCTATATGATGTAATGCTATTTTGAATTCCCGCCACTGCTTATCAATGTGTGCCGGTATTGGTTCATCCCATGAACATCCTGCGAGCCATAAGGCTTGCATCAAAATTTTAGCACTAATTACAATTGGAGATATCCAGCCAAGTGGATCGAAAAGCGTTGCGATTTCTGAGAGGACAGAACGCTTTGTAGAGAGGCAATCGAGTCTCTTTCTGTATTGTAGTGTGAAGCAATCAGATCCTGGATACCAATGAATGCCTAAAGTTTTTACAGACTCATCGCTTGCTAGTCGCAAAGGGAGTTGAACTTCTCTATAAGTTTCGGGAATCCTTGATAGTAGATCCGAGGAATTGCTGACCCATTTTCTCAAGTTAAACCCTCCTAAAGATAACAGATTGAGTAGTTGATCTTGTATATTGAATGCTTCTTCCATTCTATCTGATCCAGTAAGAAGGTCATCAACATAGAAGTCTCGCAATACTATCCTTGCAGCTTCAGGATATTTGTCGGCTTCATCGAAGGCTAGCTGATTGAGCGTTTTTATTGCGAGATATGGGGCTGGCGTGGTGCCAAAGGTTACGGTGGTTAATTTGTAATCTTGTATAGGCTCGTTGTGATTATTTCTCCAAACTATTCTTTGATAGTTTTGATCTGGAGCTTGAACCTTTATCATTCTATACATTTTTTCTATGTCAGCCGACATAGTGATTTATACTTTCTCCATCTGAGGATGATGGAGAAGAGTTCAGACTGCAGTACTGGACCAGTATACAGCTGTTCGTTTAGACTTTTTCCATTAGTCGTTTTTGCCGAAGCATCAAAGACGACGCGAACCTTTGTGGTGGTGCTATCTTTGATAACGGCATGGTGAGGAAGATAGTAGATTTGCTCATTACTTACTATCTTGCTAGCCACTGTCATGTGACCTAATGTCTTGTATTCGTTTATACAAGCTTTGTATTCCTGATAGAGTTCAGGATTTCGTTCTAATTGCCGTTCTAGGCTGTAGAACCTACGTAAAGCCATACCACGAGAGTCGCATAGACTAGGACTTTCTTCGGTGAAAGGCAGACGAACTTCGTAACGGCCGTGTGCGTTACGAACATGAGTTTTTTGATAAAACTCTTCACATTCTTGATCTGCTTTAGACAGCTTTCTTCCTGGATTAACTTCTTCAGTTTCCCAAAACTGACGTAGAAGGTTATCCAGTGAAGAGTCGTCGTCGTAGTGAACTTTTGCTGTTAACGCAGATGCCTTTAAAAATGTGGAAGTATTTTGGAGTTTTCCGAAGAGTATCCATCCGAGGGTACTGTTTTGGGCAACAGGTGTTCCTGGAGGACCTTTCCGTAAACCTTTCAAGAGGATTTCACTATATACATCTGCTCCTAAAAGCAGGTCAACTTTTCCTGGTTTAAAGAAAAATGGATCGGCAAGTGGTAGCTGATGTATATGATTCCATTCTTTGTTTGGAATGGTTGAAGGAGGTAAAATGTCCGTAATTGTATCCACTATAAGGGCTGTATCTGTAGTTGCCTTAGTTGTGGTTGAATAAGGATAAATGTTCAATACAGTTTGTTTTTGAACATTTGTAGTTTCAGTTTTTCCCAGGCCAGTGATTTGAATTTCCACGTTTGTAGTGGATGATTGCAGCTTACGTGCGGCGGCTTGGGTTATAAATGAAACTTGTGAGCCTGAATCTATCAGTGCCCTTAATACCAACATGTTTCCCTTTTTTGTAGGAACGTTTAACAATGCTGTGGCAAGCAGTGCTTGTTTGGTACGTTGGCTTTTTGCGTGAAGCGTATGGAAAGATTTATTGGATGTGGAAGGTGAATTACAAGGTTGAGCTTCTGATTGCCGCTCCCTTGGCTTGAATCGGGTCGGACCCTTGGAGTGGCATTATTCCTGTGAAGTAAAGAATGATGCCTCCTTCCACATCGCTGACATGAAAACTTACTAGTACAAGTTTTCGTGTTGTGGCCCTTTGATAGGCAATTATTACACAATTGATTTGATGTGACAATTTTGAATTTATTGTCTACGTCAAGTTTTAATTATTTCGGACATTTAAATAATCGGTGCTGCTCTTTGCACAAGGTACATGCCTTGGTAGATGACGTAAAATGGGTTGATGCTCTTGGGCTTGAGCAATTTTGTTGGGTAGGGACGGTTGGTTATCGACTATGGCTTCTAAGATTCTAAATCTAGATTGTAAAAATAATTTTAAGGATTCGAAGGTGGGAAGTCCTTCTGTTGTATTTACTTCTTGTTCCCATGAGCGGTGCGTTTCTGCTGGTAAGCATTGTACCGACATATAGATGAGAATTGCATCCCATTGCTTAGTGGAAACTTGCAATACCTCGAGTTAAAAGATACATTCAGAAGACTTATCTAGCAAGGTTTTCATAGCCTTGGCTGATTCGTGTGTCGCTTTAGGTAGATTGAAGAGTGTTTTCAATTGGGCATTTACTAATACTCGTTTATTATCATACCTCTCAAGCAGTATCTTCCATGCATTGTCATAACTCGAGTTGGTCATAGGAAATTGACGCAATAAGTGCTCTGCTTCTCCAGATACACTTGATTTCAAATAATGCAATTTCTGTACCGGAGATAACGCAGAATTTGAATGCACCAGGGAATTGAATAAATCGTGAAAAGGTCTCCAGGAATCATAAGAACCTGAGAATTTTGGGATTGTGATATTCGGTAGTCTCAGAGACGATGAAGTTTCATGTTCTGATTTTGAACATGATGCAACCTTTGTTTCGAATGCATCTAATGCATCCCTAAGAATACCTCGAAAGGTAAAATATTGATTTTCCACTTTTGAAAATTGATCATTTGCGAAATAGTCGTACTTTTGAAGTTCACTATCTTCCAAAGCCTGCGTGGCTTCTTGTGATCTGACCAAATTTCACTTAGAGCGGTTAATCGCTCGGAAATAAGACCTTTCCTTCGTTTTTCTACATCAGTTTTGGTGTAGTTATTGAACGATTTTTCAAAGATTATTGCCCAAAAGTTTTGAAGTGTAGACATAATGAAAAGATTGATAAAATAAAACATTTGACCATAAATCCGGCTCGAAGGACCATAAAATGTACTCTCCGTTAGTAGAACGTACACGCAAATTTGTTTAAGTGACTGAAATGAATACACTGGTAAATTTGGATCAAGGTCAGTGGTCTATTTCCTAACAACAAATCAACACTGCTGGCCTTCTTTGACTTTCAAGAAACTATTGCACTTAGTTTTTAGAATCTCCCAGATTATGTATAAAAAGGTTTCAGGTCAACGATTCAAAAGTATGGGAAAACACACTTACAGGATTGTTAATAATAGATATATAAATAGATATTCAATATATAGGATTAATATAGAGCAAAGGTTAGAATAATTTAACTTCAAAACACTGGCACACTTGCTTAACTGAAATATCTCGAGTAATTGTATTAAGACAGAATTATATAAATTGTTGGGTCAGAGATCAATACACACTAGAAAACACACTTATTGACACCGATTTATAATGTAAGATTTTTAGAAATAGATATGTCAAGACAAAACTCTGTAGATAAATTTGGGTCTGAGATTTTTGCGTTACACTAAAACACTTATTAGCACCAAGTTATAATATGAGATCGTCAAAAAATGTAATAAAAATAAATGTGTAAAATAGACATGCACATGAAATGTAAAATATATATATGTGTATATAAGTCAAAATATAGTCAAATAGATATATGAATAAGTACTAAAATGTTACAAGTGGCTGGTACTCACCGATCTAAACTTGGCACTTAAGATGGTTGACTTTAAGCTAATGTTAAGACCCTTTGTTTTAATCGTTGACTAGAACAATTCTTTATTTCTGTTAAGGGCAGAAATAAAGTGTTAATGTTAGTATGGATTATTTCAGTCAACTCCCGAAATAATATTCTTTAAGTCAGTCAACCCCCGGCTTAAAGTGTTATCTTAACTTCAGTCGACTCCCGAAGTAAGAATTTTTATTTTAGTCAACTCCCAAAATAAAATGTATATTAGTAATGATTATTTCAGTCAACTCCCGAAATAATATTCTTTAAGTCAGTCAACCCCCGGCTTAAAGTGTTATCTTAACTTCAGTCAACTCCCGAAGTAAGAAATTTTATTTTAGTCAACTCCCAAAATAAAATGTATATTAGTAATGATTATTTCAGTCAACTCCCGAAATAATATTCTTTAAGTCAGTCAACCCCCGGCTTAAAGTGTTATCTTAACTTCAGTCAACTCCCGAAGTAAGAAATTTTATTTTAGTCAACTCCCAAAATAAAATGTATATTAGTAATGATTATTTCAGTCAACTCCCGAAATAATATTCTTTGTTAATAAGAATTCTATATCAGTCGAAACCCGATATAAAATGTTAGTCCCTACCTATATCAACTTAACCCAAACGATGCCAAGTGCACAAAGAGATCGAGATCAGTCAGCTTGTTGTTTTTATAGCCTTTGCTTCCACGCAACACGACTGATGGAGTGGCAGAGGCGCATGATTGCAAGAATTGGCAGTGCAGCTGTGATCATACGGTACTAGCGATAATATGCATAGCAACGAACCAAAATGCATGGCAACAAGAAAATTATAGCAACCCATGCTGCTGTGTTAAATTGAATTATATTTGCAAAAATATTTTCTTTATCACGTAGCGAAGAAATTCCCGTTGGATAGTACTTGCAATGATGATAATGATAGAATTGCAAATTGATCGGCTTGATCTGATTATATTTGTGTCATGCATTGTATGCTACATGAAATGCTTTTGTTATTATTGTATTTATATTGAATTTATTTTATTTTCAGATCTCAATTTTTGCATGATTTTTTGTAATATGTTCTTTTTTCAGGAATAGTTTTTAGCACGGATCTAACTGGTTTAAACAAATGGAAATAATCTTTATTTGATCTGCTCGTTGAGGCTATAATTTTGTATTATATTCGTGCAATGTGCTATGTAAAAGACAAATACATAGCTTTTTTGGGTTGTGTACCTGTATTTTTATTAAGAGTAATCAGATTAGAGATAAGTTTATTAAAAATTTTATGCTTTGTTTTCAGTATGTTTTCTTTTCAGAAGTTGTGTGTTAAGAAAATTATATTCGAACCGATTTGGTTCGAACATACTCTCTTACTCATGAAAAAAATAGCCAAAAGGATTCCCATGCTGGGACTACAAGCATAGAAAGTATGAATCCCTGCGAAAAAGGTAGTCGCAATGAGAATGAATCTCAAAGTTGTGAGAGAACGGAAACAGGATTTCCAACGAGTTAAAAAATATTTATTCCTAACTATTCCAATATTTCAAAGTAAAGCGGTTTTTCAAGCACCTTGAAAACAAAACATAAAATACTTTTGGTCTAAAGCCATTAAAGCCTTCGTTGCAACGTTCCAGAATAAAGGAAACGACCCTCCGAAATAGTGAAATATTTATATTTGGAATGCTTAGGGAGAACTGTGGAAGCTGGGGATCTTCACAATTAGCAATTTTTGAAGTTTCAAGCAAATTTAAGGCTACACTGAATAGGATAGGTGATACCTGAAAACCAGCGAGCCTGCTTGAACTGGATACTATATTAATTGGATAAGGATAATGTGCTCGATCGCGCTCCGGGCAGAATGCAACTGATCAACTAGACACCTATACTAGAGTGTTTTACTTTATACTTATATTCTTCTGTCAGCGTTTTTCTTTTATTATTTGCCAATAATTAGTAAATTTCTAACAACAGAATGGAAGAGGAATTTGAGGATGATGGCTGGATGGGAAGACATAAGCCCGGAGATGATGAGGTGAATATATTTTTGTACTTTTAGTAAATTGCAATATTTCTAACCTTCATTCCTAGGAAAACAATTGAGAATTTTAGGATTGTGATATTCGGTAGTCTCAGAGACGATGAAGTTTCATGTTCTGATTTTGAACATGATGCAACCTTTGTTTCGAATGCATCTAATGCATCCCTAAGAATACCTCGAAAGGTAAAATATTGATTTTCCACTTTTGAAAATTGATCATTTGCGAAATAGTCGTACTTTTGAAGTTCACTATCTTCCAAAGCCTGCGTGGCTTCTTGTGATCTGACCAAATTTCACTTAGAGCGGTTAATCGCTCGGAAATAAGAACTTTCCTTCGTTTTTCTACATCAGTTTTGGTGTAGTTATTGAACGATTTTTCAAAGATTATTGCCCAAAAGTTTTGAAGTGTAGACATAATGTAAAGATTGATAAAATAAAACATTTGACCATAAATCCGGCTCGAAGGACCATAAAATGTACTCTCCGTTAGTAGAACGTACACGCAAATTTGTTTAAGTGACTGAAATGAATACACTGGTATATTTGGATCAAGGTCAGTGGTCTATTTCCTAACAACAAATCAACACTGCTGGCCTTCTTTGACTTTCAAGAAACTATTGCACTTAGTTTTTAGAATCTCCCAGATTATGTATAAAAAGGTTTCAGGTCAACGATTCAAAAGTATGGGAAAACACACTTACAGGATTGTTAATAATAGATATATAAATAGATATTCAATATATAGGATTAATATAGAGCAAAGGTTAGAATAATTTAACTTCAAAACACTGGCACACTTGCTTAACTGAAATATCTCGAGTAATTGTATTAAGACAGAATTATATAAATTGTTGGGTCAGAGATCAATACACACTAGAAAACACACTTATTGACACCGATTTATAATGTAAGATTTTTAGAAATAGTTATGTCGAGACAAAACTCTGTAGATAAATTTGGGTCTGAGATTTTTGCGTTACACTAAAACACTTATTAGCACCAAGTTATAATATGAGATCGTCAAAAAATGTAATAAAAATAAATGTGTATAATAGACATGCACATGAAATGTAAAATATATATATGTGTATATAAGTCAAAATATAGTCAAATAGATATATGAATAAGTACTAAAATGTTACAAGTGGCTGGTACTCACCGATCTAAACTTGGCACTTAAGATGGTTGACTTTAAGCTAATGTTAAGACCCTTTGTTTTAATCGTTGACTAGAACAATTCTTTATTTCTGTTAAGGGCAGAAATAAAGTGTTAATGTTAGTATGGATTATTTCAGTCAACTCCCGAAATAATATTCTTTAAGTCAGTCAACCCCCGGCTTAAAGTGTTATCTTAACTTCAGTCGACTCCCGAAGTAAGAATTTTTATTTTAGTCAACTCCCAAAATAAAATGTATATTAGTAATGATTATTTCAGTCAACTCCCCAAATTATATTCTTTAAGTCAGTCAACCCCCGGCTTAAAATGTTATCTTAACTTCAGTCAACTCCCGAAGTAAGAAATTTTATTTTAGTCAACTCCCAAAATAAAATGTATATTAGTAATGATTATTTCAGTCAACTCCCGAAATAATATTCTTTAAGTCAGTCAACCCCCGGCTTAAAGTGTTATCTTAACTTCAGTCAACTCCCGAAGTAAGAAATTTTATTTTAGTCAACTCCCAAAATAAAATGTATATTAGTAATGATTATTTCAGTCAACTCCCGAAATAATATTCTTTAAGTCAGTCAACCCCCGGCTTAAAGTGTTATCTTAACTTCAGTCAACTCCCGAAGTAAGAAATTTTATTTTAGTCAACTCCCAAAATAAAATGTATATTAGTAATGATTATTTCAGTCAACTCCCGAAATAATATTCTTTGTTAATAAGAATTCTATATCAGTCGAAACCCGATATAAAATGTTAGTCCCTACCTATATCAACTTAACCCAAACGATGCCAAGTGCAAAAAGAGATCGAGATCAGTCAGCTTGTTGTTTTTATAGCCTTTGCTTCCACGCAACACGACTGATGGAGTGGCAGAGGCGCATGATTGCAAGAATTGGCAGTGCAGCTGTGATCATACGGTACTAGCGATAATATGCATAGCAACGAACCAAAATGCATGGCAACAAGAAAATTATAGCAACCCATGCTGCTGTGTTAAATTGAATTATATTTGCAAAAATATTTTCTTTATCACGTAGCGAAGAAATTCCCGTTGGATAGTACTTGCAATGATGATAATGATAGAATTGCAAATTGATCGGCTTGATCTGATTATATTTGTGTCATGCATTGTATGCTACATGAAATGCTTTTGTTATTATTGTATTTATATTGAATTTATTTTATTTTCAGATCTCAATTTTTGCATGATTTTTTGTAATATGTTCTTTTTTCAGGAATAGTTTTTAGCACGGATCTAACTGGTTTAAACAAATGGAAATAATCTTTATTTGATCTGCTCGTTGAGGCTATAATTTTGTATTATATTCGTGCAATGTGCTATGTAAAAGACAAATACATAGCTTTTTTGGGTTGTGTACCTGTATTTTTATTAAGAGTAATCAGATTAGAGATAAGTTTATTAAAAATTTTATGCTTTGTTTTCAGTATGTTTTCTTTTCAGAAGTTGTGTGTTAAGAAAATTATATTCGAACCGATTTGGTTCGAACATACTCTCTTACTCATGAAAAAAATAGCCAAAAGGATTCCCATGCTGGGACTACAAGCATAGAAAGTATGAATCCCTGCGAAAAAGGTAGTCGCAATGAGAATGAATCTCAAAGTTGTGAGAGAACGGAAACAGGATTTCCAACGAGTTAAAAAATATTTATTCCTAACTATTCCAATATTTCAAAGTAAAGCGGTTTTTCAAGCACCTTGAAAACAAAACATAAAATACTTTTGGTCTAAAGCCATTAAAGCCTTCGTTGCAACGTTCCAGAATAAAGGAAACGACCCTCCGAAATAGTGAAATATTTATATTTGGAATGCTTAGGGAGAACTGTGGAAGCTGGGGATCTTCACAATTAGCAATTTTTGAAGTTTCAAGCAAATTTAAGGCTACACTGAATAGGATAGGTGATACCTGAAAACCAGCGAGCCTGCTTGAACTGGATACTATATTAATTGGATAAGGATAATGTGCTCGATCGCGCTCCGGGCAGAATGCAACTGATCAACTAGACGCCTATACTAGAGTGTTTTACTTTATACTTATATTCTTCTGTCAGCGTTTTTTTTTTATTATTTGCCAATAATTAGTAAATTTCTAACAACAGAATGGAAGAGGAATTTGAGGATGATGGCTGGATGGGAAGACATAAGCCCGGAGATGATGAGGTGAATATATTTTTGTACTTTTAGTAAATTGCAATATTTCTAACCTTCATTCCTAGGAAAACAATAAAGAAATGCTTGAAAATCCCCAAGAAGTATTAAAAGAATGTCTAGATAAGTTTTCAACACCTGACTATATAATGGAAGCAGGAATTTTCACACAATTGAAGAAATACTTCCATGCGGGGGGGACTCCCGAAAAAGTTATTAATCTTCTATCGGAGAACTACAAAGCTGTAGCCCAAATGGTAAATTTACTTGCCGAATGGCTTATTTTGGCAGGTGTAAAAGTCACAGATGTTCAAGCGAAGGTTGAAAATCATTTAAAAGACATGATGCTTCGTACTTTTGATCCTAAAAAAGCTGATACAATTTTCACGGAAGAGGGTGAAACTCCAGACTGGCTGACGGAAATGATTGATCACCATACTTGGCGGTCACTGATTTATCGGCTTGCCGAAGAATATCCAGATTGCTTTATGTTAAATTTTACGATTAAGGTTTGGTTGAGTTATCATTATCCTGAACAATTTTCCCTGACTGGATTGTGATTGTTTTAGTTAATTTCTGACGCTGGATTTCAAAGTCAAATTACTTCAATATCAACGGCGGCCCAGCAAATTGAAGTTTTCTCCAGAGTACTTTAGACTGCTATTACAAAATTTCTAAATAATCCCGAAGATATTCAGGGAGCGTTTCAAGAATGTGCTCGCATGGTATGTCATGGGCAGCATACTTATGTGTATTCCCAAGTATTTGTAGAAGTGTTGTCCCAGGAACCTAAAGGAGGCTTTAACATGAAAAGACTATCACAGGGAATAACAAAATACGCGTTAACAAAGTTGGTATTGTAAATCAATTGCAGTATGAAAATTGTGTCCTTTGATTATTTACAGCAATCAGAATGTAACACCTATTACGATGGCCTTAAATGGCTTCGCTGCATATCCACAGGCTTGTCAAGCATTGACTTCAATGCTTTCCCGAAAAACTTTGAATCCGGCAGATATAACAGTACTTTTTAGAAAATACTCAGCACCAGATCCGCCACCAATTGATCTTATTCGTAACCCGCAATTTCTTGATCTCCTTGTGGACTCCTTGTTTAAGGATGGTGTCAAAATTAATCCAGAACACAAATCAAAGTATATTTATCTCCTTGCTTATGCGGCTAGTGTGATTGATACATCAGGAAAGAAGGGATTACAAAATAAACGCTCAATAAACAAGGATGAATTAAAGACAACGATTCAAGCTATTGAAAAAGTGCACGCGATATACAACGTTAACAAGGAATCAACTGATTTGATTGCAGAGCTCCAAACGATTTATAATTGCATCAGGTTTGATTTTTTCGCTTCCGTTAAAATTCAGAAGTGAACCTTTTACTTATGTAGATTTCTAGTTGTCGGAGTAGGAGTTATTCGATACTTTAAGCTGTCCACTGATAGTTGTCCTCCTCATTTGGCTATTTTAGATGAAGTTGCCTCTATACACTCTTCCTTGCATGGGAATATTTTGAGCTTACTTGTAAGGCTCTTTGAGTCAAAACAGGATGAATTAGAGATTTTGGTGCAGGTAGGCCTAGTCGATGTTTCTTCATTTTTTTTGGAGAAATGCTAAATAATTTAGATTTTTAGTTAGAAATGAAGAAAATGTTACTCGATCGGTTGGTGAATCTTCTTACAGGAGGCTGTGTGGTTCCAGTTGTAAAGTATATCAAGCAGTGCTTTAAGAAGGGGGACACGGATATTTCGCTTATTCGTTACTTTGTTACAGAAGTAAAATTGTGTTTTATGTTAATTAATTTGTTTTAGGTGCTTAGGTTTTCAATATTTTAGGTTTTGGAAACCATAACACATCCCTATTCCCCAGAATTTGTTCAGCTCTTTTTGCCTATGGTAGAAAACGAGGAGATAACAGGTTCAATGCGAGGAGAAGGTGACAATGATCCAGTATCCAAATTTATAGGTAAACAGATAGTTTGGATTTGATGTGTTTAAGTACTAAATTTTCTTTTTTTTCTTTCTTGCAGTTTATTGTAAAGCACATTATACAACTATGTGAAAAGAAAAAATTTTATTATTAATATTTTTTACAGATCAGTAAAATCTTAAAGACAGAAGTCATATTTTTTTTTATAGAGTAAATTATCAATGGGTATACTATCTTTTAAAAAAATTACACAATAGCTCGAAATAGACCCATTTGAATTATTATTATATCTCTAATTATTATGTTGTCGGTATATGTAGTCAGTTTATTGAGCGCAGTTCTAAATAGTTCCAACGCTCAGGAATTTAGAGATGTGAGCTGATTAGAAGCAAATCGTCAGAGTTCTGTTTGGATAGGAAAAGCGATAGGAAAGTTTCGCCGTGCTGAAGCCTCTCCTCATTACCCTGCTACATGTTCCACGTACTTCACATATATATGGAGGACCGAGAGGACTGAAATTTGGTAATAATTCCAACAGAGAATTAGTCTGGTTGGGAGTTTGAAGTGACTGCATTGGGCTCAGAACTCCACATAACATCGGGAGGCTAAACTTTATGCCATATTGTGTGCGCCTATGAGATAAATCTATCGGTTTTGGACGATAATCAGGCAGACATTATGGTTATTTGATCTACTGCAGCGATATTAAATCTTGCGTGGAAGCTGTGTTAAATTCATATGTAGGAAGATCTAATATCTGAAATAAAAATCGAAAACAGCAGCAGCGAACACAGAGAGAAATGTGCGGTGACCTCTCGACTTTTATCACTTGCATTTTCTTATCGACAACTCTCACTCAATTATCAGAATTTTTTTAGGTAAAATCTGTCTATTCTTCTTTGTTTCCTTTGTTTCCTATGAGTTTCACACAGTCGTGTCACTTGGATTGAGGTGACAACCATAATAGGGGTGAATTGGTTCCAAGTTTTTTTTCAAAAAACTCCTATGGAAACTTCCATATTTATGCTCCATCAACGGAAGGGAATGGGTTCGAATTCGAAATAAATTTACCTCTGCATAGCTTTGGTTACGAAGAAAGAGGGCTATACTAATATGTGCATCTGCGGAGCATAGCACAGCATCGTTTGGAAGACTCATACGGCATTTTATCGAAATTCTGTCGATGGAAGGAAAAGCTTCTGAGGTAGACTCACTGATCACCGCCCAACTCACAACTGAGGAAGTCGTGGTTATTACTGAATACTTCCTGTAGACTTTGTCTGATAGGATTGTTGTACGAATGTCTGGTGATAGCTAGGCGTCATGCCAATCTAGGTGCTAGGTGGTGAACCACTTAAAATAACCTGGCTTATTTTGAATTATATGAGAATTTCTCCAAAAAGGGTTCACTTAGCAGTTGCAGCATCTTATATAACAGCTCGTCTCACAATTTAAACTAACCGATCAACCCTTTCTATAAAGCTAATTTCTGCAATTTCAGATTTTCGGATTTTCCATCTCATTTTCATATCTGAGTCTTGTAATATTAGGTGTAAGAGCCCATGACTGAAAGTCTCCGTCACAATCCAAAAGAAAAGTTAACGAATCTTGTGTAAGCTTAATCCCGGCTTATCGCGAAATTTTGCCAGGTCCGGAAAATGGAGTAACTTGTGGCCCTCCAAAAACAGTTTTTATCGGTATGCTCCAGAGCAATGATTTTGTTTTTATTATAAAGATTGCGAAGCTTAAGAGCATGTAAGTTTGGTGTCCATCTCACCATTAGTCCTCGCCAGCTCTGATATAAAGATGATTCGCGTGGGTGGTGACCCTCCCTTATGGTGCAGAAAATTGAAACGGAAAATGAAAGGGTTAGACTTGTCCTTCATTGTCGTGTTTGGTTGGCAGGTGGTTGGCGACCATTTTTATTGTAAACAAAAGATTATTGCTGCGACAAGTTGCCTTACTTCTCGCGCCACGGGAATGGGTTTTCTTATTGAAACTAAGTTATTTCAAAACAGAAAATCAACAAATAAGTGCTGCAAATCAATTTTTGTTTTCTTGTTTCCTTCCTGTTGTGTATATGCATTTGTTTCATTGAAAAATTAAAATCGGTAGTGCATTTTAAAAAAAATTACATAAAATAGAAAAGTTAATTTATTGTTGGTATAATAAAATTAACACTCACAAGTACCTCACATGTATGTAGCATGCCAGGTGGTAGCAACACTTAACGAGTGAATTTCGAGTGACTTAAGATGCTGTATTTCAAATTATTTACTCATCGATTTTTATGCAAAAGAAAGATAAGACTCTTTCGAATTATCTGGAGTTATTTTCTAATTACATAAGCTCTTGTTTAAGAGTTAAGGGTCCGGCCTCCATCATTAAATCACTCCGAATGTCAAGAGCTTTATTGTTTCTTATAATACGTATAAAACTGGGTTGTTTCATGTCTGGCTACAATTATTGAAAACCGTGTGCACTTTTTCATTGATGGTAGTTTGAGCACTATTCAAGATCTTGAAGTTAAACTAATCGCTCTTAAAGGACCCCTTCCATGTTTGTAATAACCTCCCTATATTATTTTAAACTAGCGATAACTTTTAATGGAATTCTATAGAAGTCTAGCAAATGACTCAAAGAAACTGCTAGAGTAGGGTATTGCAACGTATTCAATTTGTTTTTTTTTCTCGCAACTAAAAACTGTCTGTCATGTTTTTTCATCCCTTATACTAGTCGCACGTGAGATTCGGAGGACACAGCAAACGTGATGTTATTCCCAGTTAATGGGCGGATAGCTGTCTCGATTTTTCGTTGTGTCGCTGGAAATGTGTGGAAATGATGTGGAGACAGTTGTTTATTCCGTAAGATTTCCTCCTACCACCTGAAGTTTTTCTATTAGCTGAAAAGAAAAGTGAATAAGGGTTATCTATTGAATGTTCTAGATTGGTATTTATTTTCGCGGTTCGTTTTTTTTGTAGCTCAGCAAAAGATTGCTGTTCACTGTCTTACATTTCCACATCACCTTTGAGGTAGTGCGCAAGATGCGTTTTTTTTATATGGTATCCCCTGTAGGCCTAATCCATTTAGCCTAATTTAAGCAATACAAACAAAAACTATTTACATTTATATATTTATTATCAAAAACAAAAACAAAAACAGTTCATCTATAATAACATGCACTTAAAAATATTCAAATATAAAATAACAAAAAAGTATTAGATTTAATACTTAAAATAAAAAAATATCACATTATAAAATTTCATTGCAGTAATAAAAAAAAAGTATTCCATACTAAATTAACAAAATAAAATGAAAAAAAATCATAATACTTAAAATCAAAAATATCACGATATAAAATACATTGCAGTATAATTGCGTCATAATACACCTTTTGTGAGATTTTTAACGTTGACAATGTTCCACCATTTACGGATTATTTTACAAAACTCTGCTGTCTGACAGGAGTTTTCAGACTCTAAAGCAGCGATTGTGGAATCGTGAAAAATATTGTCAACTAAAGAAACCTCTTGTCTATCCAGATTATTTGTGTCTATGGTTTTCAAATTTAATTTGTAAGCTTTTTTAACATTTAAGTGTTCCTCTTTATAAAATAAATTACGAATATCATCAAAAGATGCTGTTTTAATTTCACCATCATCAAAGTCTGTACATATTATTTGCTTTGGATCCAAGTTAATCCAATTATTTCGGAAGTTTTTGAATAAATGAACGGTATCATACATTAAATAAATATATTTATTAGGATAATCTGGATTTACAAAATAGTTAGAATCGTCGGACCGGAGCATTTTGAACATGTTCTGATTTGTTCTATTATTATCGGTTATTAGAACTACTATTTTAAAGCCAAGATTTTGAACAAATTTTATTACTTCCATAGTTAATGAGTGTAATATTTTTCCGCTAGGATTTAAAACGGGTACAAGGCGAACTATTTCTTTGAATTTACTGAAAATAGATTTAATCATAAAAGACACAACAGTTCTACCTGCCTCGTTTGAATTATTGGTCGCCATACCGATCATATTATTGGCTTTGAATTGAAGACTAGGCTCTACATATATCTCATCAATTAGTAATGCAACCACCTTTTCTTGATCCATTAAGGTTTTAATGGCATGCTCAAAATAGCGCTCGTCGTTGTCCTCATTTTTATAGTCAGGAGTGATATGAAAGGAAGAAGAAATGTATTGTAAATTTCTTTTGGTTGGAAGAAAAATGAAGTTTCTAAGCAACTCATAAACGGCGGCTGAGTGCGAATAAATAATAAATGCCATTACAATTACCGAAGAATCGTACCGTGCTCTTTTTGTAATGAGCAATTTTACTTGACTAATTATTGTGTCTAATTTTACCGCGTGTTCGTAATCATTTTCAATATTACCTGCTTTCTGGAGATTCTCCAATGCTACCTGAAGGTAATCTTCACGGTTTGCAAAGGTCTTCTCGGGATCACATTTATATTTATTTAAAATGCTTCTAAGTTGCGACCAGAGAGCTAACTTTTTATTAAACGGCAATATACAAGAAAGATCTTTGCTGCCGAGCTCTTTTTCTTTAATAAAAACGCGTACAAACAAATTATTACAAACAGAAATACGGACAGCAAAATTACAAATTGTGGTATCGGCTTCATCAACTAAAAAAAAAACTACACTCTCTGAATTCCTTAATACATACCACCCATCTAAGTTTATCTCCGATTCAAATTTTTCTAAAAAGTTAATAAAATGATTAATTCGATCGGCATTTACAAGTTTGATTTTTACGTCTTCGGCTCTTGTATTGACTTTTTCCATTCGCAAATTCGGGTCGTTACGTACTGATGACATCGGCTTGGAGAGATAAGCTGGACAGGCTGGGAAAATTAAAGGGACAGCGCCGGGAATAAGTTGTGGAGGTTTTAAAGTTTGACCAGCAACCGAAAGGACTATATCAGCATCACGGAAATGCTTAATGCAAACACCTGAATACTTTGAGGGCTCCCAGTCTTCACATGGAATAGCTCTACGCCATAATTTAAAAATGGTCTGGTCACGCGGAAAACTACAAGTAGAAACATGGCCGGTAATAGCTACAGAAGTGTCATAATTTGATTTACAACAAGGAACACAACAACGACGAGGCATTCTAAAGATGTGTATGCAGGCGGACAGATAAAACTTTTAAAACTTATAAAAGAAAATGTGAAAACAAAAGTGCAGACAGACTAACCTCACATATTTCTGACCTTAAACTGCAACTAGCTGGTTTACATCAGCCCAGGTTGGTCTGCCAACTCTGAGCATAAAATATAAATGTAAAATATATCTTTAAATTCAACTTTCAATAATATATGTATATATATGAAAACAAATATAAATATGTACACATGAATGAAAACTGCCTGAAATGTGAAAAATTTGTTAATTTGTTAAATAAGAAATGCAATACCGAGTTTCAATTCCAATTGAGTCCTTTCTCTATATTTCCAACTCTTTTGTGCTAAAAAAGTAATTGATGAGAACTGGTAGTTTTGCATTTAAAATTTTCAAATAAGTAGGTACATAATTTCTCTTGTCAATTTTGAGGTACACTTGTGGCCAACTAATTAAGACACATCGAAATTTGGTACAATTTTTCATTTAATTCTGCCTTGATTCCAACATTTTACCAAATATTACGTTGAAATATATTTGCAATAAAAGTACAATTATTAAACTTCATGAGTACGACCAAATTTAGTTTTTGAAATTTCGCTGCATAGTGTGCTAAAACAAAAACTGTGCATATTTGTTTGAAAAAAGCGGTCAACTAATTAAGACAGCGTGATTTAAGTTGTGCCACCTCAGTTAAGAGTGATTTAATTCAATTGAAATTTTTTTTTTAAACATTTGTTTAACAAATGGTATTATGTATTATAATATAAAATTTTATAGTTTCAAAATGGGGAAAGGCCCTGAAAGCAGTCCCGAGGAACGTTCTATAGTAAAGAGACTGTATTAGCAAAATAGGCGCTCCCGTTGCTGTGTGTATAATGCAATAAAGCATTATGATAAATTTTCAACGACGCAGAAAGTGTCAAGGAGCATAACAACACCTTCTCAAGACCGAATTATCCACAGGACCAGTACAATACCGTATACCGCAAAAACAGTGAAGCATGGTGGAGGTAGTATTATGGTGTGAGCGGGAATATCTGGGCAAGGCGTTGGACCTGTAGTGAAAATTGAGGGTATAATGGATCGATATGTCTACGAAAATATATTGACCGAGACAATGATACCCTATGCTGATGAAAACATGCCCCTGGTGAAGCAATGCCTCAGTGATAATTTTGTTGATGTCCTTGAGTGGCCACCGCAAAGTCCTGACCTTAACCCCATAGAAAATCTATGGCGGACACTTAAGGTAAAAGCACGATCAAGAAATATTTCAAATTTGAGAGATCTATGGCAAACAACCAGGGAAGTTTGGCATAGCATTCCGCTTGAGGAGGTTCTCAAGCTTAGAAGCGAAGATGTGCCCAAATAATTAAAAATAATGGATATACGATACCTTACTGAATATTTTGTGTTCGAATTTTTAAATTCTAAATTAAATAAGTTTGAATTTTTATAATAATTTAGAAAAAAACTGGAGCGTCTCAATTAGTTGTCCGAATTTTGTAAGTAGTACATTTTATGTCACATGCATTTTAAGGATTTAATAAAAATTTAAACAATAAATGCTTTTGTAAACTGGCGTACATAAAGCCCTAGTAGCATTAACGGAGGATTTTGTTCACTGTTTTTCTCATTAACAAAGATACGCCATGAAGAAAAGAAAATCATGATTAAATTATATAGTGTCTTAATTAGTTGGCCGCTAGGTATGTTGCTGATTGAAATATGTAATTGAGAAATAACTTATTCCAAATAATTTTGAGATTGTTTCAGTAAAAAGGCAACTCTGGGATAAAATTCAATTAAAAATAACAGTCATTGATAAAAATACTTTCTGTCGCATAATCTCCCGATAGATTGCGGTTTTGCGAGCTACCCACTAGATTAGTACAAGTAATAAATATAAAATTCTGCCATTCACTCGCATATGTTTTTTTTATAACAAGTATGTATATTTAATTGAATAGATGGTGGCCTTAATTCGTTATTCAAAACACAATATAATTCAGAAGACCTCTTTATTTTACAATATATATATATATATATATATATATATTATACAATTTAATAAATTCACAAACAATTACAAATGAACTCTACTTTCAATTATCACTAAGACTATATACTTTAAATATTCGCAATCCAATTAGAACACTGCTCTGTTTACTACGTCCACTTCATTGTCTGTAATAAGACCGCCTTTATACGTTATAAATTATCCTAGATCCTTCTTGGAAATTTTATTCTAGAAACATCGGTTCTCCGATTGGTGACCTTTTCTGTAATAGATTTCACCGGAAGTTGTCCGTACATAACTTGTCATTTCACCCGAAGTATCCATTTCCAATAGATGTCTCTTTTTCTGTTGCCCATAACAATATCATTCATTTCAATTTCATTATCAACTGAATAGTTTTCAAATTTATTATTAATGAAATGAATGAACTTATCGCAATCCAACCTTATGAAATTAAAATTATTTAAATCAGTTGATATAGTATCCACCGTACCATGAATCACAGCTACTGCTTTTGATAAGATTAGATTACCTGCTTGCAAATATCTAGACAAAGCAGTTGTACAGCCAAATAACTTTAAATATATATGAGAATACGGTTTTCAGATGTTTCGATGATTTCTTTTGTTTTTAGGTTGGTTGAATTCCAATATTTTTATGATTTGATCTTTTATCACTAAGCATTTCCCAAGTGAACTTTGTTTTTCAAATTTAATTTGTATTACTTTCCGTTTCCAAAGTTAAATTTATTTTGATTGTAATCCTTTTTCAACAGTCGATTGTTCACCGGCCCGGCCCACTATTGCGTAATACGACCGGCCTGACCCACTATTGCGCAATACGACCGGCCCACAGGGAAACTTCCCGGCACCCCCGTGGGCCAGTCCAAGCCTGTCTACCGTAACCCTAAACGGCACCAGTGTGTCCGATAACCATAACTATAACTACAATAAAGCTAACTGGGAACGCTTCCAAGATTGTTAAAAATAAAGTTAACATCAAAAACCTTTCACTTAATACGATAAAAACCATACGACAAATAATTAAAATCAAAAATATGGTACGGCAACATTGGCATAATACTAGAGTAATTTCACTAAAGCGCGAACTCAAAAGATTAACACGCGAGGTCAGGTTCAAAATCGCTTGTTTTCGTAACGAATCGTGTAAGAATAAACTATTCTCCCTAGAAAAAGGTAGCAAAACCTTCTGGAATCTGACAATAGTTATTTAAAAAAAATCACAACACATGCCATTAACCTACAACAATAAGATTTTAGACACCTCAGAAGATAAAGCTAATGCACTTGCAGATAACTTTGCCAACGCACACAAGTTAACTCTAAAGTAAAGTGACAGCGAAACCAAAGCGACTGTCGAGCAAAAGATTCAAGAGCTAATTAGAACAAACCCCATGACAAGAGCTAAAATCTATTTTACTCCCAGAGAAGTCAAATCGCTTATAGATTCATTAAAAATCAAGAAAGCAGCCGGTGAGGATAATATTAAAAGTATAGTTTACAGCAACTGCCCAAACAGGCTATTATACTTATAACCTTCATTTTCAATGCCTGTATAAAAGTTTCCTATTTCCCAAGGCAATGGAAAATCACAAAAATAATCCTCGTCCTTAAGCCCGGAAAAGATTCTAAAGAAGCCAATAGCGATAGACCAATTAGTTTACTAAACGTAAGTTCCAAACTGTTTGAAAAGTCAATACAAGGGTTAATCAGAAAACATTTGGATGATAAAAACATCTTACCCCAGGAACAAATCGATTTCAGACCTAACTACACCACAACTCATCAATTAAAATGGGTGACAAGTTATATCAAGGATAACTTGCAACTAGGTAATTCAACTGTAATAGTTACTCTAGATATCGAAAAAGCTTTTGATACCGTCTGGCACCAAGGTTTAGTATACAAAATGATGAAACTAAACTTCCCCATAGGAGTAGGTAAAATTATAGCTTTCTAGCAGATAGTTAACTTAAAGACTAACTTGGTACAAATCATTGTATACAAAAATATGCAAATAAATGCTAGAATATGCATCTACTATGTTTTCATTTCCTGTTAGTTTGCTATTGTACTGTATAGCTTTTCTTTTGATGCTCCAACGTAACTCTATGCTACTATGGCTGTTTTGTACTTCCACTACTATTAATTGTTTATGTTCGCTTTTGCTACAATATGTATCTACTATGTAACTCGCTATGATTTGCCCAGCGCTTGGCGTGCCTTTGGCACGGCCACTCAAATAAATAAATGTTTATGTTTATGTTTATGAAATGAAATGACATTTAGACAGTTTAGCAATTAGATTAGTAAAATAGCAAAATAAAAAAATAAAAAAGATATATCAAATCATACATCCGCCTTATCGAACCAGATACAACTGAGACCAGACAGTAAGCTGGACCATCGTAAAGTATTGAGACTAGATATGCAGTAAATAGATATAAAGAAATCAAGACATTACACAGCTCTTTATGACTGCTTAAAAAGGGTAGATGGTTTTCCTGTTAAATCAACTCATTACTGTCTATAATTTGATAGGCCGACAATTAGTATAAGGTATATCTAATAAACAGTATTAAAAGTCATAACTGTCCCGAACCATAGATTCGCCACTTAATGCTGTGTGGGTTCCTTATAAGGGATATATATATGTATATACATATATAGAAAATCAAATGCCAGGAAATGATGACATTGAAATTAAGTTTCTGAGACTTGTCTTGCCACACATATTATCAGTAATTACACAACTATTCAATAGACTATTTACGAGCTCGACCTTTCCTAAGTGCTGGAAGACATGGCTTGTCAGACCAATCCCTAAGGTTGCAATGCCAGCTCAATTTAAGAGCAGGAACGGCTCATTACCCAAGTATATTCAAGAGAAAATGACCTGGAGTGGTCATGATAATTTCAGGCTGGTCCTGCCCAGGTTCAGGACACACTTTGGAGCTAGATATATCTACCAAGTAGGAGCGAGCCTCTGGAATTCCCTGCCTAGACAAGACAGATCAGCTGGCTCAATTGAGAAGTTCAAAGAGCTAGCAATACAACATATTACTAATTAATGAAAAAATGATTATCATTAAAAAAAAAAATGTTAAAATGAAAATTATAAATGTATATTTTTACAAATGACTGTGATATTGACTTCTGTGATGCTGGGTTGCACATCTCGGAGTTTTGGAGTCTATCCGAGCCATTCAACTCGCCCAATTTGCTATCCATTACTTTCCACTACTTTTTATTTTATTTTATTTTAACAGACACGTTAAGCAAAGTTAATGTCTTTGCTCAACACGTTTGACGTTGGGTTGTTCTTTTTCCAGTTACAAGTCATCCAGTTATCTTTTGTTGTAACGCGCTTGATCATTAGTTATTGCTAGTATAACATACCTGATATTCACTTTTGCATATATTGTTTGAATTAATTATGCTCAAAGAATCAGGGCATCTTCGCGTTGCAAATGTTTATGGATCTTTGTTATGTTACATGTATCTCATTTATTTAATTCAACATAATTATTTTAGTCTTGTTCGGCAACACCTATATTCATTGTATCTTTAATACAACTAAAATCTTTATCTATATGCTATCGTATAATCTTAACATTTATTTTGTATTCTTTAAATTAAGACTCGTTCAATGTAAATTTTTGTAACATCGTAATACCCAACATCCTAGGACGTGGCTAAGTGGCCGGGGTTGAAAATAACCAACTTTTCTATTCTATTCTATTCTAATATATAAATTTATTCCACTGGATCCGTTAAAAATAATGAAATAAGCGCAATTTTAATTTCTTACCATTATTACATATATATTGAATTTCTGTTTAAATCTCAAGAATCTACATTAAAACGAAGCGCCTGAAAGCTTTGTCGGAAAAAATGCAAATGAACGGATTCTTATATGTAAAACCATTTTTCAATATTATTAGGAAAAGTAGGGTTAAGTGATATAAACTTTCACTGCAAGTTTTCCCACTAATATTAGAAATGATTTTTTGAAGTTATTTCATTCTCATATGATATATAAATTGAAGGAAGACTATTATAATTGTAGTCCACATTTTAATTTAAATTAATTAGACACTAACTCCACTTTTTTAAACTTTGTTATGGAGCATTGCAATTTGCCTTCTATTTGAGAAAACTACCATTACCACTAACTAATTTCACTAAAGAAATAATTAAAGGATCTGAAATAATCAGTTAAGAGCGCAACTTATAAATATTTCAGTTTTAAAATTTTTATTGATAATACTTTCATAGCACTTTGTTTTAATCCGAACTGATTACCCTGAAAGAAACTTTAAACTAACAAATTCAATATATAATTGTGGTAAGAAATTAAAATTGCACTTATTTCACTATTTTTAATGAACCCAATGGAATAAATTTACACAATAATTAAACTATTAGATAAATATTAATAAAATTTATTTACCTCGAAATTACGCGCGCTCACTGTCACTGACTGACTGACTGTTGTCAATTGTCATACGAAAAATTCATCCAAAAAATTGATCGGACTCCGGCTGCACATACACACATGTAATTATTACTCAGCTGAGAGTTATTGAGCGTAAAATGGTAAGGTAAGTTTGTAATCAAAACTATTTCATTATTTTATTAAGTAAGCTCTATAGTAAGTGTAGTCTTTGGGAAGGTAAGGAATCAAGCTATAAATTACTAGAAGACTATTTTCCTGTACGGATAGTAGTTTAGGCTCTATAGCATATATAAAGTCAATGTTTTGCACTTTCCATATGTATCAATATAGAACATTTTAGAAAACGGACTCCGCACGCACACATATAGGTTTCTGTTTCATGGCTTGGAAAAGTATTTCTCGAGGGTTTTGGTCAGGCGAATCCACTACACCTCAACTACAGCAAACATAACACAATACATACACAACGAATCGCTAGCAGTCCGAGACGCATACGCCCCCGAATGCTCAACCGAGACACCTCGTAATAAATAAGGCATGCATTATTGAGTATTTTCCGTCTTTACATAGGAATTAGATTTCGCATAATTAGAAATGTAAATTTTACACCTACTCTTGTTGACGCAGGTATCAGTTTTTAAACCATCCACAATCGCGTTTCAACTTCCAAGTCCCCAATATTAATTTTACGTAATTTCAATCGGTGCAGCCCCAATCAGCATTGGGAAAGTATTCAATTCGCAAATATGGGAAATTTCAATGTTCGATCCAGCGTCCACTAAACATAAATAGTCATATAAATATACAGAATGAAAAGAACCGAAACTAACAATGAGTACGTTTAGACCGCAGCTATTTAGGACTAGTTTTACGTAAGTCGAATTACGTAGTACTAATCCTGCTGCTGTTTAGTCCGCTCGTATTAAAGCTTTGACAGTTGTCAAAATTGTCAGATCTGCCTGCTATTTCAGGAGAAAAATGAAAAATAATATATTGAGTTTGTTTGTACACCGCATGCACAAGCAAATGGAGCATAGAAGAAAATTTAAAATCAGAATGAGGAAAAACTGCTATTTATATTACTAAATACCCAAGATAAAACATGCAAATTTTCAGGCTAATGGCAAAACATTATAAGATAATCTGCAACAATTATTTATTAATTATGTATAAGGGCGTCACTATTTGCAAACAGCCTCGCATTTCCTTATGTGACGTAATGTCTCCATTTAATACTAATTTTTGTAGGTCAATACCGCATCAGAAACCGAATTAAAGTAGGACTAGTTCTTCGTAATACGGCATGTTTAGACCACTTAATATTAGTACTACGTAAGTCGAACTACGTAATACTAGTCCTAAATGGCACGGTCTAAACGGGCTCATTAATGATCTTGGAAACAGAATGAAGCCGACCGGCCTTTTATGGATAAACTAGTATTGGCCTCGCTTCATAAAGTTTCCGAATTGGGATACAACCTTTATAGTAAACCAATGTGAACGGACGTTAACAAGTTCGATAAAACTTATATATCGAAAGTCGTCCGAAATTGGTTAACGAAAATGTGGGGCAACACTGTTTGCATGCGGGTCGAGTCAGTGAAGTGAGGACCAAGATCGAGCAGGGATAAAAAGAGAAAAAAACTGTGTCAAAAGAAAAAAAGGTTATTTAAGAAAAATTACAAGGAAAAGTGAATATAGCAGGAAAACGTTGTAGAGAAGAAAAGTAAAATTATAGCGAAAAAGGAAAAAGGAAATGGCAACGAGAACAGGATTTTGGATCGCTTGAGTAGAGCTCGTGGACTCTGGGTCGAATATGCCGTTGATTGTCATTAAAAGACAAAAGTAAATTGGCAAACGAAAAAGGGCCATGTGCTGATTGCGGATGCAAGTAAATGGTAAATTTTATTATTCTGTTTAGAGCCGTATATTTTATAGACTTAGCATTAGTAGTATATTCATAGAAAATATATATAACGGTGCTGAAGCACGCATGTGGATGGTAGAGGAATAAAAAAAACGCGTTGTGTTCACAAACCTAAAACTTTGTATGTGTGGGGCTTTGCCCTATAGTATAGGTTGGACTGTGCCTTTACATTACGGGTTGAATTTTGTCGTTTTTTTTGTAAAGAATTTTCCTGCAATACATAATTTTGTCGTACATCTCATAGATTTTCTCTTCCTTTGTCGGAAAATGAGTTTAATGGAATGCAAAGAAAGTTAGAAAGAGATTTTGTAGATTTCGACTCTGAGCTTATATTTAATATTGAATTTTATTTCACACTTCTTAGTGAATTCTTATTATATAGTTATATCTAGTATATAATATATTTTTATATATATATATATTTTGAATTTAATAAATAATAATAATAATATATTTTATATATATATATATATACATATTTTGAATTTAATAAAATAAGGTTGGCAATCACCCCTGTGGGTAAAATAATTTAGTTGGATACTCGGTGGATTAGAGAGCCGGATCGGGAGTTTTCGTGGTTTTCCCCCGGGTAGAACAAAAAAACTACGTGGCGCCCAAAGAATGTTTCTATGCTGAGTCGATGAGTACTACCATCGTTACTGTGAGTTGTGAGATTTCTTCCTCTCCACTCAAGGGGACCCGCACCAAATCCTCCAGGAGCTAGCCGCGCTCGCGCAATCATACCGGGCGTGACAACATCTCAACCATTGGCGTATGTGCATTTTGGAGATCGATGAATGTGTTCTGCTTCAGCGAGCAAAGGTAATATTTTATTTTATCTTTTAAGATTTGTGCAAAAGAAGCCACTTCTTGCTGGTTTGCAACACTTTCTGTCATCTAAAGGAAGATTATGGAAAGTTTTTAAGCGGTCAGATTCTCTTTTCAAGAGTAGTATGACGACTATGTTCTAAAAATATTACACGACGTCTTTTATAACAATCCAGGCGTTCTTCTTAGGTGAAAAGCCTAACCATTTAACTAATACTTTATTTCTGTGGTGAGGCCCATGCATATTTTGAAAACGTATCAATTACAGTGAGAAGAAAACGAAAGCCTTGATTTTCTGAAGAGTACGAACCCATATCGCCCAAGTCTGACTGTCACAAATCATCAATACCCTTGATAGTAACACTCTATTGCTTAAAGTTTTTGCGAGCTGGTTTATGCAGTTCGCTAACGTCTGTCTTCTACTCATTTAACTGAATGTATAAATATACCCCAATGAATAACAGCTAGATTCGTGAGATAGAAAAAAATACTGGCGGCAAAAGAGTACATGATGTATTTGAACTGCGGTTGGAAGATTTGGGAGTCACAATCAAAATAAAAAACCTCTACCATCTCATCTTAATGTTAGAGAGCTTATTAGGCTTTTTATATCAAATGTACACTTTGATGATCAAACTCTTAGTGAACAAGAAAAACAGAAGATAATTATTCAAATTAATGATACGATTTTTAACATCTTGAATACATTGAATGAAGATTCGATTAATGCTAAACCGTCCGAACAGCAAAAAATTATTAAAGGTAGCAATATTTTGGATGTTCCATACGAAGAGCAAAGTTCCGGTGAATATTTAACTACGCCCGTGCCTATTGATACTAATATAGACAACCTGTCGAACTTCTTTACGGATATATTACTCCAAACATCTGAAAATAAGCGTGAGCCTGACGCCATTTTGTCAGGAATAAAAGAATCTTTTAATACGGCAATGTCAATAATAGAGACAATTAATAGACTGGAAAGATCAGTTACGGACTGCGCACTAAGGTTACCGCAAGAGTCTCAGCAAACTGTAAAGGACTGTTATGAAAAATATATAATTTATGTCTACA
The DNA here is from genome assembly GCA_963930735.1 of Dioctria linearis. Classification (NCBI taxonomy): domain Eukaryota; kingdom Metazoa; phylum Arthropoda; class Insecta; order Diptera; family Asilidae; genus Dioctria; species Dioctria linearis. The sequence goes on from OZ005740.1 coordinate 169,791,364, forward strand.
CTGATGGTATTCAGTCCAGAGTTACAGGTGATCAATTAGTACGATAATTACGTATAATACCTTAATACAATAAGATTTCAACACGTAGATTACTGTCCTATTGAAAAAACGTTTATCGAAAGTATTTCTATAAAAATAACTAAGGGGAGTTAATGGACTTCAAGCCAGGCTATATTCCGACATATATAATGCTCCATTTTAAAAGAAAATAAACTATAAATACTCCTACAACAAACAATTTAACATACTGTGGAGGTAATAGCATTTTGTATAACTTCGAAAATGAATTCATATTATACTACTCGTAAATATTATTCATTCCAAAGTGGCGGTGGTTTAGCGGATGTTGGAGAATTATATCGATCTCCTCTTATTTAACAGCGTGGAAGAGGGAGTAATTTGTAGTTTTTCAGCGGATTATTACGATATTTACAGCCTATGGTTACATCTGGGGCACAGGATTTGAAGCAACAAGCAATTCAAACAGGAAAAGCTATTTTAGAAGAAGCAGGTAGTAAACATTTAACAGATATTTTAAAAGAACAGGGAAAAGCGGCTGCCGAAGAACTATCACAGAAAGGTATAAATAAGCTGTTTGGAAGCACGGGTGGTGCAGAAAGTAGCAGTCGCATGCCTATAAAAGGACGCAAGCCCTTTGCAGCTTTACACTTCGCTTCAGCTTCTAAACGTAAAAAGCGTTCAAAATCACAAAAGTCCGCTAAAAGAGGTTCAGAAACAAAAAAGACAGCCAAAAGAGCGTCTATTAAAGGCAAACGTAAGATACGTAAACGTGTGTTAGATATTTTTGATAAATAGACAACATGCCTTCATACAACGAATGCATGAAATCTGAATTAGACCTTTTCCCTACACCACCTGTACCAAATAGCATTTTCAAAACTGAAGAAGTATCTTATAAACCTATAGCTTCTCTAGATAACTCGTCGGTATTGCAATTTGTATAGCTAGGACATGACGACACATATCGAGACTTATCAAACATATACCTTCGTTTGAAATTACAACTGGTTAAAATCAAGGATGGAAAAGAAGAACTTTACACAGACGAAGATATCGAAATAATTCAACCGGATAAAATAAAAGGCACTGATCGTGAGGAAGGCCCAGGCCTTGTAAATAACATACTCCATTCACTTTTCCGTCAATGTACAATTTACTTAAATTGAAAACCAGTTATTCAAACTGACAACAATTACAAAAGATGTCGCTGCAACATATTTGGAATCGGTTGGCTGGTATCTCGATCTAATTAAAATATGGAGGTAGCTGAAAATCCTGAGCTAAATGAAGGTTATTTGGCAAGACAAAAGCTGTTTGATAAAAGTAATGTTGTTGAGCTAATGGGAAAGATTCATGGCGTATGTTTAATTAAGAAAAATTATTAATGAACGGTGTTGATTTACGGGTAGTTTTATCACTCGAAAATCCCGAATTTTACCTTTGGTCAAAAATAATGACAATTCCCCACGAGTTAAGATAGTAGAAGCAACTATGTACATGAATCATGTAACTATCAACACTAACATCTTGCTGGCTCATGAAGCTGTTCTCCAACGCTCCAATGCTATATATCCGTATAAACGAGTTGAAGTTAAGACGTATACAATACCCGCAAATACATTTACATTATCATTGGACAATGTGGTTATAGGACAATTGCCAAATCTACTAGTCTTTGGAATGGTTGACAGCGATGCATATACTGGAAAACGAACAAAAAATTCTTACGACTTCAAGCACAACAGCATCACTAATCACTAGGTTTAACTTATCGGTGACCGCGTTCACCAGGTGCCAAATCAACCTCTAGAATTTGATTATTCAAAAGAAGATCCTGCTAGCACTCGAGGGTATATTACATTGTTTGAAGGAACCGGTATACATTATTTCGATAAAGGACACCAAATTTCAAAAAAATTCTCTGACAACGGATGTTTTCTACTTGCTTTTGATTTAACCACAGATCACTCACATAATTCAACATTTGGAAATTTATTGAATCAGGGAATGGTTAGAATTGAAGGAAGGTTTAAAGAAGCACTAAAAGCAACCGTGACATGTATTGTATATGCAGAATATGACAGCAGCCTTGATATAGCTAAAGATAAGAAAATATGTACACCAGCTTCTAAAAACCTATATAAGGCAGGTTAACTGATCATTGTTCTCAAATCCGTAATCTATAATGAGCTACTATTTGGTAAATGTGGAGTACTTCTCCGGAAGTCACTTAACCTTCTTAAAAAGAGTTTCTTTTCTGGCTACGATGCGCAAAATAAGTCTTTTGCGAAAGAAATAATTTTCCAGTATCCTACTGAACAATTAAGTAAATTTGGCAATCTAGAGCTCAAGCGTTTGGATGAAGATCTTATAAAAACTGTATCAAAATTTAACATCGTATTTGTTCGTGGAGATACAACCAAGAAATTATAAATAACTACGTTACATCTCACACCAACATCATTGACGTGCAAGCCGTCAACGTTAACAAATAACAACACGACAAACAGGTTTTTTAGAAGTGTTTTCTATGCAGTCATCTACCACAAAAAATGAAAAAACTTACATGTGTTATAGCTAACACTGATCCTGCACATATAAGCGGAACTCATTGGGTCGCCTTTTATTTCCCAAAACATGGCCCTGCAGAGTACTTTGACTCTTTTGGAAAGTGTCCCACAAACAGGTTTTTTCGAAAAATGTTATTAGCTAATTCAAGCTCTTTTTGTAGTTATAAAAAACGACTGCAAAGCCAGTTTTCAGCAACCTGTGGACACTATTGTTGTATATTTCTAAATTCTCGATGCAGAACATGGAGCTTTAAGACTTTTTTAAAACTATACAGTCCGTAGTTAGAACGTACACGCAAATTTGAATTTAGTGAAGACTGCAACGAATGCACTGATAATTATGGATTAAGATCAGTGGTCTATCTTCTTATAACTAAAAACACTGTCCACTTCTTTTAACGTTCAATAAACTGACACACTTATGTTTTAGAATTTCCCACTGAATATATTAAGATCAGATTATGTATTAGGGCAGAAATTTACACACAATAGAAAAAACACTACACAGATTTATGATAAAGGATTTTCAAGAATAGTTGAATTACGGATAAACTCAATATAAAAGTTTTGGGTGAGAGATTTTTGTATCACACTGAAACACACACTTATTTGGTTAAATCATATATGGTATAAGTAAAGATAAAAATATGAGTTATGTAATATATGCACCCAAAATTAGAATATATTAAATTAGATATGTAAGTAAAATCTTTAATTAGAACAAGTCTTTATTTCCGTCTAGACCAGGAATAAAGTGTTAATGTTAGTAATTTTGATCTCAGTCAAGACCCGAGATACAATGTGCTTTAAGTCAGTCAGTACCCGAATTAAAGTCTTAACTTAACTTCAGTTATTACCCGAAGTAAGATTCTTTATTTCTGTCAAGGCACCAAATAAAGTGTATGTTAGTAAAAGAATAACCTCAGTCAATGCCCGAAATAATACTCTCTATATCAGTCAATGCCCGACTTAAAGAGATATCTTAACGTCAATCAAGACCCGAAGTAAGAATTCTTATTTCAGTCAAGACCCGAAATTAAGTGTGTGTTAGTGACAGAATTAGCTCAGTCAAAGCCCGAAATAATATTCTCTAAATCAGTCAATGCCCGACTTAAAGTGATATCTTAACTTCAGTCAAGACCCGAAGTAAGAATTTTAATTTCCATCAAGACCCGAAATAAGAATGTTTATTTCAGTTAAAGCCCGAAATAAAGTATGTTAGTAAATGATTACTTCAGTCAATACCCGAAATAATGCTCTTGAAGTTAGTCACTGCCCAGGTTAAAGTCTTTTACTAATAGGACTTATATATCATTCGATGCCCGATATATCCTTACCTAGCCAACCTATCCCAAGCGATGCCAAGTGCAAAAAGAGATCGAGGTCAGTCAGCTTGTCGTTTTTATAGCTCCTTGCTTGCACACGACACCACTGATGGTGTACCAGAGACGCATGATTGTAAGAATTGACAGTGCTGCTGTGCACTTACTGTACTTATGATAAAACTTACATAGCAACGTATAAAAATGCATAGCAACAAGACACCTTTGGAGTGGTGCTATCTTTGATCACAGCATGATGAGGAAGATAGTAGCCTTGCGCGTTACTTACTATCTTGCTAGCCACTGTCATGTGACCTAATGTCTTGTATTCGTTTATACCAGCTTTGTATTCCTGATATAGTTCAGGATTACGTTCTAGGGCCAAAGAACCTACGTAATGCCATACTACGAGAGTCGCCTAGATTAGGACTTTCTGCGGTGAAGGCAGACGAGCTTCGTAACGGCCATGTGCATTACGAACATGAGTTTTTTGAAAAAAACTCTTCACATTCTTGATCCGGTTTAGACAGCTTTCTTTCTGGATTAATTTCTTCAGTAGTGAGCATTCGCTGTTAACGCCGATGCTGTTAATAATGTGGAAGCATTTTGGAGTTTTCCGAAGAGTATCCATCCGAGGGTACTCTTTTGGGCAACAGGTGTTCCTGGAGGAGCTTTTCGTAAAACTTCCAAGAGGTTTTTACAATACACATCTGCTCCTAAGAGTAGGTCAACTTTTCCCGGTTTAAAAAAAATGGATCGGTAAGTGGTAGCTGATGTATACGACTCCATTCATTGTTTGGAATGGTTAAATGCAGTAAACGTGGTTGCCTTACTGGTAGTTGAATAAGGATGAATGTTCAATATAGTTTGTTTTGAACATTTGTAGTTTCAGTTTTTCCCAGGCCAGTGATTTAAATTTCTACGTTTGTAGTGGAGGATTGCAGCTTACGTGCTGCGGCTTGGGTTATAAATGAAACTTGCGAGCCTGAATCTATCAATGATCTTAATTCCAACATATTTCCATTTTTTGAGGGAACGTTTAGCAATGCTTGTTTGGTGTGTTGGTTTTTCCCGTAAAGCGTGTGAAGAGAATTATTGGATGTAGAAGATAAATTGCAACGTTGAGCTTCTAATTGCTGCATCCTTGGCTTGGATTGGGTCGAGACTTTTGAAATGGCATTATTGCCTCCTTCCACATCGCTGACATGGATACTTACGCGTACAAGTTTTCGTGCTGTGGCCTTTTGATAGGCAATTGTTACACAATTGACTTGATGCGACGACTTTGAATTCAGCGTCTATATCAAGTTTTAAGAATTTCGGACATTTAAATAAACGGCGCTGCTCTTTGCACAAAGTGGGAGGCTCGTCTGCAGTATTTAGTTCTTGTTCCCATGAGCGGTGCGTTTCTGCTGGTAAACATTGTGCCAACATATAGATCAGAATTGCCTCCCATTGCTTAGGGGAAACTGGAGTTCAAAGATACATTCAGAAGACTTATCTAGCAAGCTTTTGATAGACTTGGCTGATTCGTGTGTCGCTTTAAGTAGATTGAGCAGTGCTTTCAATTGGGAATTTACTAATACTCGTTTATTATCATACCTCTCAAGCAGTATCTTCCATGCCTTGTCATAGCTCGAGTTGGTGAGAGGAAATTGACGCAACAAGTGCTCCGCTACTCCAAATAAACTTGATCTCAAATAAAGCTATTTCTGCAATGCAGATAACCCAGTGTTTCTATGTACCAGGGAAGTGAATAGATCGTGTAAAGGCCTCCATGAATCATAAGAGCCTGAAAATTTTGGAATTGTAATAGTAGGCAATCTCAGACACGAAGAGGTTTCATTCTCTGTTTTTGGACTTGGTGCAACCTTTGTTTTAAATGCATCTAGTGCATCCCTAATAATACCTCGAAACACGTTTCGTAGCATTTCCATTAGTTAAGTAAATAATCATTTCAAAGTTACTTCTGGCAACGCCAGCGCAGTTAGCTTCTCTTATATGTACACACACTTGCGTTTAGTCTTATCTGAATATACGTTATGTACTTATCGTTCAGTTAGTTTAGAACAGTTAACTCACTTTTGCATCATCTGCCGCCCAGCAAAGTTCTTATCATCACATTTCGCAAATAAAGTGTTTAAATCAAGTCAAACAGTTAGTTTTAAGGATTCAATTCCAGAAGCTACCGCTCATTTCAAAGTATTTAGTTTCCATCTTCGAAAATTGATCGTTTGCGAAATAATCATACTTTTGAAGTTCACTATCTTCCAAGGCCTGCGTGGCTTGCATAATTGTATAGTGATCTTTCTTATAATCTGACCAAATTTCACATAGAGCCGTTAATCTCTCAGAAATAAGATCTTTCGTTTATTTTTCTACATCAGTTTTGGTGTAGTTGTTGAACAATTTTTCGAACATTATTGCAGAGGTGGCTTGGTTGACCAAAAGTTTCTGAAGTGCAGACATGTTTAAAAGATTGAGAAAATAAAAGGCTAGACCGTATATCCGGCTTGAAGGACCATAAAATGTACTGTCCGTACTTATGATAATTATGGATTAAGAGCAGTGGTCTACCTTCTTATAACTAAAAACACTGTCCACTTCTTTTAACGTTCAATAAACTGACACACTTATGTTTTAGAATTTCCCACTAGTTATATGAAGATCAGATTATGTATTATGTCAGAAATTGACACACAATAGAAAAAACACTTATTGACACAGATTTATAATAAACGATTTTCGAGAATAGTTGAATTACGGATAAACTCAATATATAAATTTGGGTCAGAGATTTTGGTTTCACACTGAAAAACACACCTACTTGGTTAAAAAATTGTAATGTACAATTTGAATTGAATATGATATGGAGTAAAGATAAAAATATGAGTTATGTAATATATGCACCCAAAATTAGAATATATTAAATTAGATATGTAAATAAAATAAATGTTACAAGTAGCTGGTACTCACCGATCTAATACTTGGTACTTGAGAAATAATAAAGAGAATAAAGTGTTAATGTTAGTAATTTTGATCACAATCAAGACCCATGAAACAATGTACTTCAGTCAGTCAATACCCGAATTAAAGTCTTATCTTAACTTCAGTCAATATCCGAAGTAAGATTCTTTGTTTCAGTCAAGGCCCGAAATAAAGTGTATGTTAGTAAAAGAATAACCTCAGGCAATGCAGGAAATAATACTCTCTAAATCAGTCAATGCCCGACTTAAAGTGATATCTGAACTTCAGTCAAGACCCGAAGTAAGTATTCTTATTTCAGTCAAGACCCGAAATAAGGTGTGTGTTAGTGTAAAATTATCGCAGTCAAAGCCCGAAATAATATTCTTTAAATCCGTCAATACCCGACTTAAAGTGATATTTTAACTTGAGTCAAAACCCGAAGTAAAAATTTTAATTTCAGTCAAGACCCGAAATAAGAATCTTTATTTCAGTCAAAGCCCGAAATAAAGTATTTTAATAAATGATTACTTCATACCCGAAATAATGCTCTTTAAGTCAGTCACTACACAGCTTAAAGTGTTTTATTAATAGGAGTTATATATTAGTTGATGCCCGATATAAAATGTTAGTCCCTTACCTACCCAACCTATCCTAAGCGATGCCAAGTGCAAAAAGAGATCGAGATCAGTCAGCTTGCCGTTTCTATAGCCCTGGCTTGCACACGACACCACTGATGGTATAGCAGAGGCGCATGATTGCAAGAATTAGAAGTGCAGCTGTGCACTTACGGCACTTATGATAAAACTTTAAAACTTACATAGCAACGTACAAAAATGCATAGCAACGAGAAACCGACGACAATACAATGCTTCTGCGATAAATGTAATTTCGGTGGAGCAGGTAATGAAGACAAATAAATTACCGGTTGATTTTTGTGTTGGGAATGCTTCAATTTACGTTTATCTGCTTGATCTGCTTATGTATGTGCAATGAGTTCAATGTTAAATAGCAAACACATGCTTTTGTTTAATATTGTACCTATTTTGAAGAAATTGCAATTAGATCATTGAATTTTTATTTTCAGAACCAATTTTAAATTGCAATTTGATGAAATGTACTGCATTTATTTTATTTTCAGAACCAACATTTTTAACCTCCTTTATATGTTCCCTTTTTTCGGAATTGTTTATAGCGTGAGTTGAACTGATTTGAACAAAAACAGTTTGAGTCGAACGATCTAAGTTTAAATGATAACAAAATTGTTAATTTATACCGCAGCATATAACTAGAAAAACATCATCCACAATCTGGAGCCTTGCAAGGCTGAGATCAAAACTATAGAAACCTAAGCCCTAGCTGTTTTGTATTCAGCGTAACAGTGTGATTTGATTAAGATGGAACCATCACGTAAAAAACAAAAGACCCCCGCAAAAGGTAAAAAGAAGTTGTCCAAAGTGAAGCAGACGTAAAAGAAAAAAGGAAGTTATCTAAATATGTAGCAGAAGTAGCTGGTAAAAATCTCTTGTTAAACTACACGTACCATTTTGACGATTGCCATAACTGGAAAGTAATACTTAGGTTTGACCCGTTATCATTCGATGCGAAAATAGTGTTTCATCGGGACGGCCTCTTTCCGATATCAACACCTTATTCCGGCTGGGTAGCAGTTTTCGAGAATCTCAACCATTTAGCGAATCAGGTCAAACCAAAAAACGAATATACGATCCCCGTCACCAGTGGCAGCATTATACTATCGAAAGCGGAATTTTATAAAATATTTGAAATGATGAAAGTCTTCAATATTGTCATGTTTCACAATAAAAACTCTTCTGAAGCTCTTAAGGAATATTATAAAAAGTATGCTGACAAATGTAAAGAGAAAAATGTATGAAAATTACCATGTGAAGATTTTTTATTCCCAGTTGAACTTCTTATGTACACTTAAATTATTCCAGACTTTTTTATGATGTACCAATGTATTGTATTGCAAATCTAATTTTTGATGCAATGAATTTCTATTACAAATAAATGAAATAAAATAAATATAAAAAAGTATTTTATTTAATTATTTTATTCACTAACATATATAAATAAATATTAATACAATTTTTAACAGCACAACGTACAGCAAATAATTTTCCATGCATTTAACAATATACTTGAAATTGTTTAAGGTTGTTTAGTTTTGGTATTTAGAGTTGTTTTATTTTATCTTGAGGAATGTATTGCTGAATAAATGTTTCTTTTTCAAGTCCTTTTACATAAGTTGTTGAATTTGATAATTACGTTAGTATGTCAGGTAGATTGTTGTAATTAATAGTACCAGCGTTCCATCTTACGACATCTCCTTAGCAAACATCTGGCCCTTAGCTCCGCTGACAAACTATATGTCTAAAACAACTTTGTTCGAACTTATGAATTTTATTACAGAAAGGAAATACCAAACAGATATTTAAATATACATTTTGAAGTCTTATATATGTAGGTTACTCAAAAAATCATATAACAATTTTCAACACTATTTAACAAGTACAATTACTATCGTAAGTTATGTACATTTTTTTTTCGTATAACAGTTGTCATATTTATGATTATTTTAATTTTTGTATTTACTAAAATATTTCATTTGCCTAATTACAATAAATTATTCAAATCTTATAAGTATTATAATCTAGCGCTCTTAAAGCCGTAAGGATAAGTAAAACCATCTTGCTTAATTACTCTTTTATCAAATGTAAATCTAACTCTCTTTGTTTCCGGTTCAGGTACAACCAAACCAGGTAGTTTCCGTTTAATTTTACATTTATTTTCGATTTTTACAGGTTCTTCTTCCTAAGATGTCGTATATGCTCCTATAGGAATATTTACTGCTGAATATGTCGCCAGTTAACCAATAACGTATCATTATTTATTACGTAAATGGAAGTAAACTCAATTCCCGGACTTTTAAATCAGAAAGATCTTTAAAACTAGTTACAACAGTTGTCTGCATTTTGTCCTCTCTTTGGGAAAATTTTCCCCGCATAGATTTAAAACATAGCTTTGGTTCGTGTTTTTGACCGGAATTTTTTTCGTTTTTTGTTTTATCTAAAAGAATATTTTCATATTTTTCATCCTGCTGAATATATAGTTCTCTTTCATCTTCAATTTTATAGCGGCTAGGCCCACCGCAAGTTTCTTGTTTTAGCTTTAAAGATGTGTTAACATATTCGGAGAATAGACCACCCTCTCCTATTTCACGAGCATATTGAGTGTACTTATTCTGCCAAACTTCAACAATATCTCTTATTTCATACCCTCGTTTAACTGCTAGGGCAACTCCAGGAATTACCCAAGTACCTAATAACATTCTTTAAGTATCAGTGTGTGGACATTGATGAAGAATATTAAATTCGCTACACGTTTTGCAAAGAGGAAAATATAACTTTTTATTTATTTTAAGAGGAAGAACAGGAATAGTAATATTTTGTGGGGGCAAAATTCTACATTTAACAAACCCATACATTTTTATCAAATTATCCGGGGAAGGAACATCGTTGTATTTTAATATTTTTGGATGCCCAACAGGATAAGATGCATATTTATTTACGTAAGGATAAAGACTTGCGAGGTCCCTCTTTGCTTTATAATAAACAGCAAATAATTATGTACGCCCTGCTGCTATAGCTTCCCGCGGTTTAAGGGAAAGTACATGACTTTTTAAATCGTTATCTAAATATTGGCTTATTTCCGGATTTTCTTTCAAAAACTGTTTGAAGTAACACTCCCAAATAGTTATTAATTTAAGCCCTGCTCTTTTGATTAGTTCTATTCTTTTACACGTACCTTCATATCGGTGTTCAAGATTCTGGAATTGAAATTTATTTGAAGTCCGGTTTTTTAAAACATAGTATACAGCCGTGGAAGAAACATCCAAAAAATTCATGAACAGTATTGGTATCCAGATTAAATTCATCAACTTTGAATCCGCATTTTGGCAGTTTTACTTAACCATAATTTTCTACGTGTTTAATTTTCCCACCAGCTTTGTTGTTTTCTAATGTTAGCCATTTTAGGCCAATAAACGAATGATTCGATTTTCTAATATACCCGTTTTTAGGCATAACACCTAATAAATTTTCTTTTAAAAAGTTTTTTCTGTATACACTCATTACTGTTGATGCAATTGTAAGAGCTTCCGTAAACGGATTTATTTGTGTTATTTTTAAAAAGTCCTTCATAAAAGTTAAACAGCTCTCTCGTAAAATGTTGACGTCGTTTCGACAATAACTAATTAATCCAACCTGATTATTAAAAATTACCTTGGATTTTATTTGGTTGTCGTACCATGTGCAGAAGGTTTCCCTTTCATCTGTCTTCATTGCGTCAATGGCATACATTTCTGTAGATGGAATTTGTCCTACATAGAATTAAAAAAGTGGTTGTAATATCCTTTTTTGATGTTTGAAATATTAAAAACTTTGGATAATTTTGATAATGCAAACGGTAGAAAATTTAATGAATCAATAAAAATTAACCGCCCACAAGTAATTTTCATAATTTTTGACCCATTAATGACTGGTATAATTTTTTCTTTTGTTTTCATCAGATCTGATATAATAAGGTGTCCGTCGTAAGATTGCAAATTGTGCGCAATAACAATTATATGTGTTTCAAAAGGTCTGTGCAAAAAGCAGTAATCTACAAATTTTTCTACTATATTTTCAGATCCGTTTTGATATTTAAAAATATGTTCGCGTTTGCCGCATTTCATACAGTCACCATTGTCTCTAGTATCCGAAATATAACATTCATTACAATTCTGCTGTGCTATTATTAAGTTTACATTGTGTACAACCGAATCAGGTTTGTCTAGATATAGTTTGTTTTGAGTGCTTTCACAATCAAAAAATATGAAGAAAACATTTTTCTTTTTCTTTTTTTTGTAAACTTTTATAAAACACAAGTGATCTTCTGGAACTAATTTAAAACAATTCGTGCAAAAAACTCACCACAAATGTGAATTTTCTGTCATTTATAATAATCGACAAACTTACCACAATCTTTACAAACTTGTAAAGTTTTTTAAATTGTTGCTTTAATCAATATATTTTTTAAGTGATTATTGTAACACACGGTACACCTAAGTGATCTTTTTCATTTTTCACAATTTATTATTTCTTGCACAAATAAACACGGGGGAGACACATAACAATATGTACACTGCATTTCACATTTGTCGTAAAACTTATAAGCATTTAAATTATCACAAAGAACACAGAGATATTTCTTATTAAAAAACCCCATCGGAGATTTAACAACGTAAAAATGGTTTTCAGCTTCAGAAAAATAAAGATAAATTTTCTTATTCCGTTCGAATTGTATTGGTCCCTAAAAAAGCATATTTCTGTTTAACGAATTCACCGGTCTCATGCTACCCCATATCAGCTTAACTTCTGGATTAGTTGGCAATGAAAGTGACAATGCTGCTTGACTTCCCACATTGCACAAATGCTCTTTCCATCCATTCAATTAAATTATCAATGTCTTCAGTTGAAAAGTCATCCTTACGCCATCCATTTTAAATTTCCTGAAATGTTTATTTTCTTTAGAAAATACTTCAATAAAAGTCCCACACCCTGACTGCACTATTTCACTGAATTCGATACTAGAAGAAGGTATAGCCACATGACCCGCATGCCTTAATACGTTGGACACCAAACTCACAAATATCCACTACATCGGAACTGTGTGGTTTATTTTGGCGATATAAAATGCTTATATTTTCTAATGTAGAAAGAGCTTTTTGAACTGACAGGTTTTGGAAGCAGTCCTTATTGGAAAATGCACCTTTAAAAATAATTTTATGTACTTTTAACATATCTTTTGTTGTTAAAGCAACATTATTTTCAAACATTTGGTTTAACCCGGATCTTAAAAAACATAGGAAAAATTCTTCACCCTTTTCTACAGCTAGTTTTAAAATATTTAAAAACTTATCTGTTGACATGACGCCGTTAGTTTAATAATCTGAGAAGTTGCAGTAAAAAAAAAATATATTTATATTAAAACTAGCACTTTACTTTACATTCAACATTATGTCTCTTACCTTTAGTTTTGCTTTTTTTCCCTAGGAACTACCTAGGATTAATAAAACTGCAGCTTTTGATTTTAAAATACGCACAAGATTCTGTCATAAACACAACTTTTGCTTATAAAAGTTCGCCTTAAATATAAATGACGGTATTTTCGTCTACCTTTTATATAACCTAGTCTCCTCTGTTTAAGTGTATTTCTTGCTTACAAAGCAGTGTTGTTCCTCTACGCGTAGACTTTCAATGTCTACTTTTTAGCGTAGATATCAGCGTAGACAAACGAATTTGGTATTAACAATATACGCAATGTCAACTATTGTGTCGACAATGTACTCTGTACTCTGTTAAAAACAAAACTTTTAGTTAGTACTTGAAGTGGTATCTTACTCTTATGAAAATTAATAAAATAAGTTTAAGACAAGTTATAAAAATAAAATATGTCATGGCAGACAGAACAGAATTAAATTGTAGTGAATTTATGAATTTGAGTGTTTCGCAAAAGAATTATTCAATAAATACAACATTAAACACAAGCACACATATCTATTTTTTCATGTTTTCATGCTTTTGTGCACTTAAAGGAAGAAGAAGAGTAAATTATTTGTGAAAATGTCAAATGTTTTGTGAAGTGTGTAGTGTAAATTTCGGGAATTTTAAAGTTAAATATCTCATAAAATATAAGTTTGCGGTCAAAATTATTTTGATATTCTTCATTTGTGAGTTGATTAGAATGAGTGAGCAAAATTTGACGAAAATCGGAGGATAGCCGCGGATGTTAACATAAGCCGAAATATTTATCACTAAAGTGTACTAGAATTATTCGCAATCACAACAGTAAACAGGCACACAATCCTGGATGGAACCACCATTAACTGTTTTGTAATGTAGCTGCAATTGATAACTACAGCTAGATTACGGCATTTAGGTGGACAGTGTAGCGGTATGAGAAAATAGATATGTGTGCTTGTGTTTAATGCTGTATTTATTGAATAATTCTTTTGCGAAACACTCAAATTCATAAATTCACTACAATTTAATTCTGTTCATTAATTGCTCGATTGCATGTGTAGTTATTATGCCGTCTTTTGGCATATATTCAACTAAATGCAATTTATAGCCTTTTCTAAAGTTTTCACGCTTTATGCACTTATTTTTAATTCACTTTAAACTTATTTTAACTTAACTACTTAACTATTTTGTTTCGTTGCATATATTCTTAAAATGCCAGATTTTATATGTGTTTAAGTTTATGCAAGAAACTTATTTAAATTACGCACTAATTAGTATTACACAATACTTATCTGAAAATCCATATCCAACAAAACTTTATGTCCCTTGCCAGCACCAATTGCACCACTTTCCAGCATATGTAATAATGTTCATTGAATTGGCACTTTTTATTAGATGCCTAATTGCTGAAAAATAAAAAGTCTCTGTCACTTGATCGGATACTAGTACTTGCACATCTGATCGCTTGAAAAAACTGAGAGAGATCTTACCGATTGCCTCCTTTTTATAGGCTTTAAGCGGCCATTTTGACATACGTTCCACAAGAAAAATGCAAATTAAGTATATTTTTCAACTTTGCTTGACTTGTATAATTATGTCAAAATGTGCCAATTTCCTTCAACTAATTTATTATAAATTATGCATGAATTTTCGTAATTTATTTTATTAAATATTTCAATTTTTCTAAAAATTGTCAATATGGCGTCGCACTGCCATATCATGACAAATTTCGATGTGGAACACAAATTTCTCTCCATTTTCTTTCATCTCGTATTCGCAACTTTCTCTTTCCCACTCATTATGGGAATTAATTTCACGTTTTTTATTAAATTTCTAATTAACTGTTGAAATTTGCACCTTCTAAGCCTGCTCAATAGGTTGCGCGCCGTCGATTTCACCTAATTGACTTTCTCGCGAATCAATTTGACAGTCGCGATCGCGGTGTTTTGTTCGAAAGTGTCGGTTTTGTTTGTGCAGTTTTTTCGGCAAATTATGGATTAATTATCCAGGTAAGTGTGTTTTATTATTTTCTAAGTGTTTAATTTTAATTATGTGTCAGTTCCAGCATAAATGATTTGCAGGAAATATGTAAATTCTGATAAATTATTTATGTTGGAAACTGATTTGTGAAATGTCAACAATGGTGTAAATTGTTGAAATTTATCACTTATAGTGGTTTTACATGTTGCGAATTCATATAATTTGCGTATGTAAACATCTTTGCATGTTTTGCAAATGCTTAATATGTGCATGTTTTATATTTCGCTTTAATTAAAAAGTCATTGATTGTGCTTAGCTCTTTATTGCTATAATGCTAGATGGAGACTGTTCGACTTACAATTCATACGAGATGTATAAGCCTTATCTGTGATATATATCTACATATGTCTGCTATCCTAACAGTGATACATTTACAAAGTGCTTGTTGCTATTTTAAATGTATGGACATATAGTTAGGTTTGACTACATATGTAACATCTCCCTTCTTTATAAATCTTAATACTGCAATGCTCGTATATCGTTTTATACATAATCCAAGATTAAATAAATTTATAATAATATTATGTAGGATTTGTTCGACAACTCTAATGAATAGGAATACCTGTTAATGTACATGCATAATTCAGTTATAATTCAGTTTCACAATGTACTTTAATGTCTATCCTAACAATTCTTGATATAGCGAACTAAAGTAAAATGTCTTACTTACAAAATAATCCATCACTTATAAGCTAGTAATTTAAACAATACTGTTATCTTTAAACAAGTGTCTCATTTAATGTTTTAATGTCCGTGATATGTTAATCTCTCTGGAGGCTTAACTACTCGGCCTGATCTTGTTATATGCTTCTGTTCACCTTGTTTAACCCTATTGTGATCATTGATAACTTCAGATGGTTGTTGAAAACTATTATTAGTGATATTTGGGTTGAAAATTCCAGCACTTTGATGTGAGGTAATTGTTTTGCTATTAGTCTTTTCATGTTCAACCAGGCTTTCCATGTCAGTAATATCCGCGGTTTTAAATCGTGGTTCTAGACTAGAAGGCCTTAAGTGTATGGAATTTCTTCTTAACACACGATTATTTTCTGTTCGTAGTACATAGGGGTGTTATGGTGATGTATAATCTGGGCCGGTTCCCATGTTTTTCCTCTTTGAACTGTTACATTATCGCCTTGTCAGTTCTTTTCTATTTCGAATTTTCCGATCGTGGTACTTCTTGTAACGTGTTTGTAATGAAGCGCCACTCATTAAGCGGCATTCATCACTTCCCCAAATCAATCAAGCGTTATCAATATCAAATTAAATGAACGAAGACCCCATAATTCCAATGTACATACGTACCTACATATTTCTGAAAACATATCTTTTCGTACGTACATACATATTTCAAAAGCATATGTATCTTTTCGTACGTACATACATATTCCAAAAGCATATGTACGTACATACATATCTATTGTCATACGAGTATTCCCGGCAAATTACTTACAAAAATTATGTAACAATTTCTTCTTCAAAGCCATTAACTATTTCTCTCTGAAGAATACTCAAATTACAAAACATTAAAAACATTTTCTTTTTCAAGTAACAATGACTTGACCTTTTCAATTCATATCGATTGACAATAATTCCATCAGAATTATTGTCAACTCAACATTTTTCCATTTTTAATACAATAGCGGCAACGCGCTGCATTGTTTACATGAAACAAACCCCTCAGCACGAGACCAATTCTAGCCATGTAGCGGCACTGGGCTTGTCCCTGACCTACCATACAACCAGTGAGCGCTTGCTTTAATTGTTTTTCATATGTTGGGAAATACGCGTAATGTGCCTAGCGTTTGACCCACAAATTGTGTTCTGTTGTTCTTCGTCTTTTTTTTGTTGTCACTAGCTAGCTCATATGTATATGGTAAATACTTTGAGTAATGAGTATGACGAAAAAACAACATTATGTGTAATATGCATGAGGTTTTGACCCCTTTAATGGCGCTACATGAATTTTCTGGTCATGTATATTCTATTAGCCAATAGACGGCCTTTAAAATTCTTATATGCAGGGGAATCGTTCAAGAATATTGCTTAGCCATACAATATCGATATTCACCGTTATATATTGATGCAATATCGGTAGGCGTACTCAAAATTTCCTCGCATATTTAACTGGGGAAATAGTTAGAATAGTGCTAAGATTGCTAATACTCACTATATACTTTAACCCCACTATGAATAATTCAGCCTTTAGCTGATTATTCAAAATTTGGAACCAAAATTCCAAATAAAAAGCCGATGCGTCGTTAGCCAGAGGCAGTCAGTTTTAATCAGTTTTTAAAAAGGAACCAAGTGACCCCCGACCCACGGTAAGGTCTCTTGTTCCCTAATAAGCTATAATAAGCTACTTATAAGAAAAAGCAAAGTGTAATGTTATAATAAAGAAGTGAAAAATATAAGTTAATGCTGAAAAGTGATTTTTAATGGTAAAAGAGAGTTTTTTGGAAACAGGGCTGGTGATCTTCTACTAACAAAGCACTCCCAGTCCTTGCTGTAACAATTGCACAGCATGTTTGGTTTTCTTCTATTTTTCTTTCTACATTAATTACCTTTCGCGGTTTTAGTAACTCACGTTTAATAGGAATTTTGGGGTGAAGTAGTCTACTCATAAGCAACTGGGATGGGGTATATGATAGGCCTGGTATAGGGGTATTTCTATAAGCAAATAATGCACTATGTATGTCCTTATTATCTTCCCAACACTTTTTCAAGAGCGTTTTTGAAATATGCACTGCTTTTTCGGCAAGACCATTTGAGCGGGGGTATAATGGGCTGGAGGTAATTAACGAAAAATTCCATTCTTCCGCAAAATGTTTAAATTCGACAGAATTAAGAGGAACATTGTCCGCAATTAAAATTTCGGGAACGCCGTGAGATGAAAACACTTCCCTTAATTGTTTTATTACATCATTTGCGCTTTTGTGATGCAAAGTTTTTATCTCTATCCACTTAGAAAAGTAGTCTACTATAACCAGGTACGAGTTGTTTCCGTACTCGAAGATGTCACATGCTATTTTATTAAATGGAAGATTTGGGATTTCATGCGGAATTAAAGGGAGTTTACACTTTGAGTTTTGAAATTTTTCGTACGTCCTGCAATTTGTTATAAATTCTTCTATATCTTCGTCGATGTGTAGCCAGTATACCAATAACTTGGCTGCTTCCCTGGTTTTTGTGATCCCCATGTGACCTTCATGAAGTTTTTGCAATATGCTTTTTCTGAGTGAAGTGGGGATAATGATTCTATTTTTATAAAACAAAAGACCATTTTCAATATATATGTCATTTCTTATTGGCCAATATCTTTTAATGAGTGGATCTACATTTTTTGACTCAACAGGCCACCCTTTTGAACATCTTTCTATTAGCATACTTGATTCCCTATCACAATTTAACGCCTCTCTAATTTCTTGTATTCGTTTATCTGATACACTAACTGAATGAATAACATGATTTAGACTACTATCGACTTCTTTAGCGGTATCATTTATGTAAGCTCTGGAAAGTGTGTCAGCAATGTAGAGATATTTACCCGGGAGATATTTGAGATTGATATCGTATTTCATAAGTTTTAATTTAATTCGTTGTAATCTATTCGAGTGTACATCGCTTACAAGTTTATTGACGATAGCTACTAAAGGCTTATGATCCGTTAGAATTGTAACCGGGTTACCGTAGATGAAATTGCGAAATTTCTAGCATGCAAACAGGATAGCTTACATTTCTTTTTCGATTTGAGCGTATATTTTTTCAGTTTCTGTTAAGGATTTGGACGCGTAAAATATTGGTTTATTTTCTTGAATTAGGCAGCTCCCTAAGCCTGACTGCGATGCGTCGGTTTGTATATAAATTGGAGAATTTTCGTTAAAGTTCTGAAGTATGGGGGCTGTTGAAATTAGTTTCTTAAGCTTATAAAATGTAGCATCATGGCTATCTAGCCACATATATTTAACGTTGTTTTTAAGTAATTCCCGCAAAGGGGCAGTAAGCTCAGATAAGTTCGGTATAAAATTTCTTAGATAATTTACTAAGCCTAGAAATCTTTGTAATTCCTTTTTATCTGTGGGTTGTGTGATAGCCTCAATAGCTTTTGTCCGATCTGGATCAATTTTAATTCCTGCTTTCGAAAAATTATATCCTAAATATTTCACTTCTTGTTGGCAATATTGTAGTTTCGTGGAATTGAACTTTATTTTCAATTTATTTGCTCGTTCAATAACTGCTTTGAGGTTAGAATCATGTTCTAATTTAGTTGAACCGAATACTAATATATTGTCGAAATATATGAACGTTCCTGGTATGTTACCGAAATACTTTGTGTTTAATTTTTGGAACAACTCGGGAGCAAAATTTAAGCCAAATGGCATTCTTAAAAATTTATATGTTCCAAAGGGTGTGCTAAATGCACATAAGTCGCTACTTTTGGAATCTAAAGCTATTTGCCAAAATCCTTCTTTGAGGTCTAAGCACTGTAAAGTATTCCTTACCCCTTAATTTATTAGACAAGTCTTCAAAGCGTGGGATTTCAAACGATTCTTTCAGGGCATTTTGATTCAGCTCGCGGGGATCTAAACATAAACGCACAGTTTTGTCAGGTTTCTCAATTACTACTAGATTATGTACCCAACTAGTTGGGTGATCAACTTTTGTTATTATGCCATTTGTTTCCATTTCTTCTAGTTTTGTTTTTACTTTGTCTCGAATGGCAAGAGGAATCCTGCGGGGAGGCTTCGCAACAGGGATGGCACTACTTTTAAGATATATTCTACACTTTTCAGGAAAACATCCTAATCCCTGGAATATATTTTTATTCTCTTCGAGAAATTCGTCTTTAGTCTTAGGAAGGAAACTACTACAGATTTCATCATCTCGTTTAATTAATTTTAATTTTTTACATAAATCCAAACCTAGTATGGGAGAGGATTTAACGTCCGCGATAATAAATTGTTCAATATTTTTCTCATTGTTATAATTTATTTCTAATTTTGCCATACCTAAGACTTTCAGTTTATACCCACCAGATGATTCTAATTTAATTGAAATTTGACTTAAGCACGATCTCTCAGCGAAATATTTAAAAAATATGATAAGGCAAAATATTTACCTCGGCACCTGTGTCTATTTTAAATTCAATGTTAAAGCCACCAATATTTAGTTTTTTGAACCATCCTCCATTAACACTGTTCACTGCTTTTATAATAATTGTATCAATTAAGAGATTTTCTAAATCTAATTCATTGTCACTTAACTGATTAGCAATTTCATTGACCTTTCTATTTTTATTTTTATTGAAATTATTTCTATCTGACTTTGCTTGGCAAACGGATGAGAAATGATTAAGTTTACCACAATTATTGCAAATTTTTCCATAGGCTGGACATGAATTTATCTTATGCGTGTACGAGCATTTTCTGCAATCTTTTATCATCCGTTTGATTTGTTCAAATGTGTTACCTAACTTCTGTTGTGATGAAGCTGACATTGACCTTTTTTTTCCATGGAGATATTTGCTGTTTATTTATTTCCATAATTTGTTGCGACTGTTGGAACTCCCTTGCTTTATAATGTGTGGCCTCCGAGATCCGGCATAGCTCAATAGCTTTATTTAATGTGAGATCTGATGTTCGTAGTAGCCGTTCTTGTAGATCTGCATTGTTTATGCCTAGAACTATTCGGTCGCGTACCATTTGTTCCGTTATGGGTTCACTCGTATCTGTAAATGCACATTTTTTTACTTGATTCGTAATTTCTGTGAGAAAGTTATGGAAGGCTTCTCCAGATTGCTGTTTTCGGGAATGGAATTTAAATCTCTCGTAAATGATGATGTTTAAAGTTTCAAATACTTCTAATGCCTTTTCACCCATTAGGTTTAGCAGCATGGCGACCTTTACCTCATCTTTTAATTTCGTTTCATCCTTAGTAGTTGCTTTCACGAAGATATCAAATTGTTTTTTAAATTTTGCCCATTCGCTGCTCACATTTCCTTCGAGTGTAAGCGGAGGTGGTGCTTTTTATTTAATTTGCTAATTTTTTTTATTGAATTTACTTGCAAAAGTTAAACAATACCGACTGCGCCATGTTTTATATTTCGCTTTAATTAACAAGTCACTGATTGTGCTTAGCTCTTTATTGCTATAATGCTAGATGGAGACTGTTCGACTTACAATTCATACGAGATGTATAAGCCTTATCTGTGATATATATCTACATATGTCTGCTATCCTAATTATGATACATTTACAAAGTGCTTGTTGCTATTTTAAAAGTATGGACATATAGTTAGGTTTGACTACATATATAGCAGTACATGAATTTAACGATAATTTTCGATATTGCATTTACATGCAATTGTTGTTGTACTGCCAAGAAATTCGTTTTTTGGCAGATTTCGCATATTTATTGAAACATTGTAAATGTTTACTTATTAGTTCATTATTTTAATATATCTATACTAATTTATGTAATTTCTTTTAATTTCAGTTTAGTTCCTGACACTGCAGGATGACTTGGAGGAACTTGGAATGCGGAGTTTTAAGGGAAATATAGATTACATTTGATATCCATTTTCTAATGTTTTTTTATTTAATTTCAAGTGTGTTCAACAGTTACTATATTCCAAAAAGCTGATGGTTTTTATTATACCTTTCATGTATAGATTTTCGAAGACTGAATTTTTCTTTTGAAAACTGTTACAATCTTCTTTTCCCGCGCAATTGAGTTCCTTAAATAAAATGTTTTTGATTTTTCGAGATCGAATCCAACTTCATCGAAAGCTTTATTTTTCAGTCAGCCTGCAGGCAGTCTGCCATGACATATTTTATTTTTATAACTTGTCTTAAACTTATTTTATTAATTTTCATAAGAGTAAGATACCACTTCACGTACTAACTAAAAGTTTTGTTTTTAACAGAGTACAAAGTACATTGTCGACACAATAGTTGACATTGTGTATATTGTTAACACTAAATTCGTTTGTCTACGCTGATATCTACGCTAAAAAGGAGACACTGAAAGTCTACGCGTAGAGCAACAACACTGCTTTGTAAGCACGAAATACACTTAAACAGAGGAGACTAGGGTCTATAAAAGGTAGACGAAAATACCGTCATTTTTAATGAAAGCGAACTTTTATAAGCAAAAGTTGTGTTTATCACGAAATCTTGTGCGTATTTTAAATTCAAAAGCTGTAGTTTTATTAATCCTAGGTAGAGGCGCAGGGAAAAAAAGCAAAACTAAATGTAAGAGACATAATTTTGGATGTAAAGTAAAGTGCTAGTTTTAATATACATATATTTTTTTTTGTTACTGCAACTTCTCAGATTATTAAACTAACGGCGTCAAGTCAACAGATAAGTTTTTAAATATATTGGAATTAGCTGTAGAAAAGGGTGAAGAGTTTTTCCCATGTTTTTTAAGATCCGGGTTAAATCAACTGTTTGAAAATAATGTTGCTTTAACAACAAAAGATATGTTAAAAGTACATAAAAATATTTTTAAATGTGCATTTTCCAATAAGGACTGCTTCCAAAACCTTTCAGTTCAAAAAGCTCTTTCTACCTTAGAAAATACAAGCATTTTATATCGCCAAAATAAACCACACAGTTCCGATGTAGTGGATATTTGTGAGTTTGGTGTCCAACGTATTAAGGCATGCGGGTCATGTGGCTATACCTTCTTCTAGTATCGAATTCAGTGAAATAGTGCAGTCAGGGTGTGGGGCTTTCATTGAAGTATTATCTAAAGAAAATAAACATTTCAGGAAATTTAAAATGGATGGCGTAAGGATGACTTTTCAACTGAAGACATTGATAATTTAATTGAATGGATGGAAAAAGCATTTTCTGTAATGATTAAAGAATTAGTCCTAAACAGCAATGTGGGTAGTCAAGCAGCATTGTCACTTTCATTGCCAAATAATCCAGAAGTTAAGCCGATATGGGTTAGCATGAGACCGGTAAATAAGGTTAATGGTAAATTGATCGTAAATCTGATCTCTAATGAAATATTGCAGATCGAAGCCAATATAGTGACCTTTACATATACATATGTAAAAAGAAAAAAAGTCTGACGAATGTTAGTCAAAGCTGCTTTTTGTGTCTTCCAAAATCCTTGTGCTAATCAGTAGAAATATCGAAAGGTATAACCCTACCAAAAAAATGTTCACAAATGTTTGCAAACAAACTTCTTAGCCTTTCAAAAGCGTTGTCTAAGAATGCTTTAGTTCAAGTAACGGAAAATAAAGGATGATTATTATCAGATTTATATAAATTTCAACAACAATTAAAAGGTTTTCAAATTGTGGCCTTTAATTCGTTAAACAGAAATATGCTTTTTTAGGGATCAATACAATTCGAACGGAATAAGAAAATTTATCTTTATTTTTCTGAAGCTGAAAACCATTTTTACGTTGTTAAATCTCCGATGGGGTTTTTTAATAAGAAATATCTCTGTGTTCTTTGTGATAATTTAAATGCTTATAAGTTTTACGACAAATGTGAAATGCAGTGTACATATTGTTATGTGTTTCCCCCGTGTTTATTTGTGCAAGAAATAATAAATTGTGAAAAAAGAAAAAGATCCTTTAGGGGTACCGTGTGTTACAATAATCAATTAAAAAATATATTGAATAAAGCAACTATTTAAAAACTTTACAAGTTTGTAAAGATTGTGGTAAGTTTGTCGATTATTCTAAACGACAGGAAATTCACATTTGTGGTGAGTTTTTTGCACGAATTGTTTTAAATGCGTTCCAGAAGATCACTTGTGTTTTATAAAAGTTTACAAAAAAAAAGAAAAAGAAAAATGTTTTCTTCATATTTTTTGATTGTGAAAGCACTCAAAACAAACGATATCCAGACAAACCTGATTCGTTTGTACACAATGTAAACTTAATAATAGCACAGCAGAATTGTAATGAATGTTATATTTCGGATACTAGAGACAATGGTGACTGTATGAAATGCGGCAAACGCGAACATATTTTTAAATATCAAAACGGATCTGAAAATATAGTAGAAAAATTTGTAGATTACTGCTTTTTGCACAGACCTTTTGCAAGACAATGTGTTTGTCTCTTAGCGTGAGCGCGCGGGTGTGTGTGTGTGCCCTACCTGGCGGCCCTGGCTGACAGTCTGTGATGATATGTGTGCGGTTCTTTAATAAATAAAAAAAAGCAATGCTGGTAACCCGAATATTCGGAAGGTATGAAATATACCCATTATAAGATAAATTTCATGCTTGTTGTGCACTTAAAAGAAGAAGAATAGTAAATTATTTGTAAAAATGTGTTGTGAAGTGTGTAGTGTAAATTTCGGGAATTTTAAAGTTAAATATCTCATAAAATATAAGTTTGCGGTCAAAATTATTTTGATATTCGTCATTTGTGAGTTGATTAGAATACTGAGCAAAATTTGACTAAAATCGGAGGATAGCCGTGGATGTTAACGAGTTCCAATATTTCTTTAAAAATTATTTTTTCGAGTTAAAAACATCGAAGATTAAGTTATAACTGTGCTTAGACGTGGCAGTTCTAAATAAAAATTTCTGTTATAATTGCTGAACTTACATGTCAGTAAATCGTGATAAATATTTAATTGCTGATCTTACATGTCAGGAACTGGAAATAAATAGTTGGTTAATTAAATTAATTAGAAATTGCGACAGAAAATCACATAAATATTTTACACGTCAATTGTTCATACGCGACAGCAAAGTACGTTCTTCGACTAATTTTCCAATTTGTCCCACACGTGGCGTCAAATTACTTCTTTCGACTAAATTTTCAATTTATCCCACACGTGGCATCAAATTGCTTCCTTCGATTACTTTCATCATTTAACCCACACGGTTAATTAACAATAATAGTAGTATATAAATCAACATGGATTCAGTAGATAAACTAATACTCACGTAAAGCATATTGCGTGCGCGAATTGAGAGGTTAATCGAAAATGGAAAGAAAACGAGTCTTGTTAAACGAACGCAAGGCTTTTATGAGACTAAAATGACAGAGTTGAAGAAACTATGGGAAATATATAGTGATACAGATATGGTAATAAATCAGGCTTTATTAGAAAGTTCTGACGAAAAGCTACATGAGTATTTAGCCCTAGATAATCATAGCTCAACAGAGTTAAAATATTCTGAATATATGGGAGAATTAGTAGAAGGATTGCGGACACATCAAGCTCGGGACAAATATCAATTCATTCGACAACTGTTGTTCAACAGGAATCGTACCTTCCGCGAATTCAGTTGCCAAAGTATAACGACAACTACGATTTATGGCGAGCATTTCATGATCTATTCATTTCTCTTGTTGATGACAATACAAAGCTAACACCAGTCCAAAAGCTGCATCATCTGAAATCTTGTTTAGTGGGTGATGCTGAGAAATTGTTGCGGCACACCCCAGTAACAAATGAAGATTATATGCCAGCATGGAACAAGTTGAAGGCTAGATATGAGAACAAGAGAATTTTAGTTAATCATCAATTAAAGGTTTTAGTAAACCAAGCCAAACTAAATTCAGAGTCTGCTAAAGACTCAAGTCAATAATTGATACAACAGACGAATGTATCCAACAATTACAAAGTTTAGAAGTTGATACGACATCGTGGGATGTACTTCTAATACATCTGTTAGTACAGAAATTACCTTTCATTACCCTGAAACTGTGGGAAGAAGAGCAGGGAGGTACACAAGAACTCCCAACATTCAAGTCATTTAAGCAGTTTTTAAGTACGCGTTTAAGAATACTAGAGTCTTTAGCAGATAGTTTAATTAAGTCCACACAATCCAAATCAAGCTGCACACCTGATACAACCAAATCATACCATATTAAAAAGGGAATCAAATGCCCAGCATGCAATGCAAGTCACTTTTTACAAAGATGCCCGAACTATCATAGGATGGACATACCATCCAGGGGCATGATCTTATAACTTCGAAAGATTCGACGTTCGACAATTTATCGATAGTCGGTATGTTGTAACACATTCGACAGGCGATAATTTCGAAAGAATATCACTGAGTTGTGCTGAGAGTGATAGTACAAGCGAAGATTAAAAAATGTATGTAAGTTTAAGAAATTAGATTTATATGTTATATTGTTTTTTTAAATTTATTCAATATAAATGATTTTATTTATTAATTATATAGATTCTTCAAACTTGAAGTGATAAAACTTGTAAGAATATTTCTTGAATTTGAAAATTAATAAGGCAGTACATTTTGTTAAGCATATATATGACATAATACCGCTACCTTAAAAATTTTCTTTTGTCCCGGTAATTAATTGTTTCCTCGTCCTTTTCGTTATCCTCCTCAAATAAAGCCACTGCGATTGAAAAATTTATAAATTCCAATTTTATTATTATTAAAATTTATCAAGAACTAGAAAAAGATTTTATAAATGTCATTTGTGCTAGGGGAAAAAATTCGGAAATAGTTTCGAAACAAGCAAAATCGCCTGTCGAACGAAAATCTTATAACATACCGCCAGATCGAAATCTTGGTTTCGATGATCGCTTTCGATGCGAAGTTATAACATGTCGCCACAGATACCAGATAATCAAGGCATCAAGCCGTTGTACCAATTGTTTAGGCTTGCATCATGTCAAGAATTGCACTAGCAAATATAGCTGTCAAAGATGCAACAAAAAGCATCATAGCACCCTGCATGAAGAACACAATATGGACAAACCCAATCCTGCAGCTGTCGCAACTGAGCATAGGTCAAATACTAACAACGTTATCTCGAACTCAAGTCAAGTCAATCAAGCTAGCAATACTATTCATAAACGTTCTCCACGGTTACAGTCAGTGAACAACACTAACGACTTAAACACTAGTCAAAACTTTGTAACTAGAGAAGACCGTAATGCCCTGCTATCAACAGCGTTAGTAGTGGCACAAACAAAAAGCGGGAACTCACATATTCTACGATGTCTCATAGATAGTGGCTCGCAATCATCCTTTATTACAGAGGAAGCCTGCAGGAAACTGGGAGCATGTCGCAGCCCAACTGCAGTATCAATTACTGGCTTAAACACTAGCCATACAGCAATCTCAAAGCAGCAAACCACACTTACACTTCGAGCCCGAAAAGCGAAGTCTACAAGAATATTAGAAGAAAATTTTCTAATATTGAACAAAATCACAGATCCTTTACCTTCCACAATGAATGTTTACATCTCAAAAAACTGCCACTAGCTGATCCCACATTTTGGAAGCCTGGAAAGGTAGATGCTTTACTAGGAGCAAGAGTTTATGCTCAGATAGTCTTAAACGGTATTAAACAAGGATCTACTATTACCCCTACATCCATTAAGACAATATTTGGTTGGATTCTACTAGGGTCAAAGCAAATGTTGTAGAAAGCAATACATCAACGTTTATAGTCACAACTGATGACTTAGCTGAACATCTTAAAATGTTTTGGGAAACAGAAGAGTTTCCCACAAATCCGATTCTCAACAAAGAAGACAGAGAATGTCAACAGAGATATCAACTCACCCATCAACGTCTTCACGATGGTACTTACCAGGTGAAATTACCATTTGTGAATGACGAAGTGCCTGACCTAGGGCAATCAAGACAACAAGCAAGTTAACGCTTTCAAGGAATCCAACGTCAACTTGAAAGGAATCAAGCTTTCAAGTCCGAATATGAGAGATGTTTAGATGAATATCTCGAGTTGGGTCACATGGAGGAAATACCTGCACCCAACAACAACGAGCCACACTACTACATACCTCACCATGCAGTTGTCAAAGAAAGCACGACAACAAAGGTGAGAGTAGTATTTGACGCTTCAGCGAAAACGTCAAATGGCAACTCACTCAATGAGTTCCTATTAAAGGGACCAGTTTTACAACCTAAATTAATCGCCACGTTGCTCAACTGGCGTAAACACAAGATTGCTATGAACGCGGACATTGAAAAGATGTACCGTATGATAACCATGCATCCGGATAATCGTACCTTTCAGCGAATCATTTGGAGACATCCTAAAACCAAGGAAATCCAAGATTTTCAGCTGAATACAGTGACCTTTGGAACGTCTTCTGCGCCATATTTAGCCATTCAGACGCTTCAACAACTAGCATGTGATGAACAACAAAGACGGCCTCTAGCTTCAAAGGTCATAGCCGCAGATTTCTATGTGGATGACCTACTCACTGGAGCTGAGAGCATAGAAGATGCGAAGGATCTATTAGATGAACTAATTAGCATGTTGAAAGCAGGAGGATTCAATCTGAGGAAATGGACAAGTAACAATTCGTACTTGTTGAAACATCTTCCCCCAGAACAGCGCGAATTCAAGGATACGTTGACGATTTAGGACACGAAATCCGTAAAAACGTTAGGAATTCGTTGGCATCCTAAATCAGATAAATTTTCGTTCTTGACCAAACCTTGGAAAACGCATGCCAAGGTAACCAAACGAACCATTTTGTCAGATATTGCATCACTGTATTATCCTTTGGGTTGGTAAGCACCAGTTGTAATTACAGCAAAGGTGCTTATGCAATCATTGTGGGTCACGGGATGCGCATGGGACAATAAGGTTTTCGAAGCCATTGAACATCAAGGGGATAGTTTCAAAAATAATTTGAAGTCTATCGACAACTTACAAATTCCTAGATGGATTACCTATTCATCAAATGCACATATCCAAATACATGGCTTCTGCGATGCATCAACAAAGACATTCGCTGCAGCAGTCTATCTACGTGTAGGAGATAAGAATGGCGTGTTTACGACTACTTTGCTTACTGCCAAAACGAGGGTAGCTCCTATAAGGCCAACGGCCATACCACGTTTGGAGCTAAACGGAGCTCTATTATTAGCAAGACTGCTTCAAATTACAATGAAGGACATGCGCTTGCAACAGGTTCCAGTTTTTGCTTGGACAGATTCCACAATTGTCCTGCAATGGATAAAGGAACATCCCTCACGATGGAAAACGTACGTTGCAAATCGTGTAGTAGAGATTCAGGACATCGTACGCTTTGAGCAATGGCGTCATGTGTCAACGAATCATAATCTTGCGGATGTGGCCTCAAGAGGAGTGCCTGCTGCGGATTTAATAAATAATCAGCTATGGTGGCACAGCCCATCATGGCTATCGCGGAACAAGATGCATGGCCAAAATTTAAGGATATTTCGGAACAAACCAATCTAGAGGCTAAAGAACCTATTGCGATAAATCTATTAGCAAAAGTAGATAACCAGTTCCTTCTACGATATTCATCATATACTCGCCTCGTTCGCATAGCAGCTATGATGCAACGATTCATACACAATTGTCGGCATCCTCATAATAAACGCTCACAGTATATCGATTCGCTCGAATGGAGCCAGGCAGAACTAACAATATATAAACTGGTACAACAAACTGCGTTCGCAGATGAGTACAAAATTATATTGGACAAGAATCCGTTGTCGCAGAATAGCAAGTTGATTAAATTTAATCCTTTTATGGACGACAATGGCTTGTTACGAGTGGGTGGTAGACTCGATAATGCTTCAATTCCATACAATAGGAAACACCCAGTCATATTACCACGTGATCATCATGTCACATTAATTTTAATCGACAAACTACATGTAGAAACTCTACATGGCGGTCCCTCATTGGTTCTCAGCACTAGTCGAAATCAATACTGGATATTAGATGCTAGACGTTGCATTACCAGTCGATTTCATAAGTGCATTACATGTTTCAAATATCGCACTACGACTAGAAGCCAGTTGATGGGAAATTTACCAACCCCGCGAGTAAATGAAACGAAGCTATTTACTAAAGTGGGAATTGATTATGCCGGACCTGTAACAATAAGAAGCTCAAAGTTACGCAAAGCCAAGTTAGAAAAGGCATACTTCTGTATCTTTGTTTGTATGGCTACAAAAGATGTACATGTAGAATTGGTGTCAGATCTCACATCTGAAGCATTCCTCGCAGCATTAAAGAGATTTGTAGTTAGAAGAGGATTGTGCACTGACATATATTCAGATTGTGGCACCAACTTCATTGGCGGAAAATCTCTTCTGGAAAAGGATTTACGAAAAGCCATTCATGCCTCAACACCAGAAGCAGCAAATTATTTGTCCTCCAAGCAAATCAACTGGCACTTTACTCCAGCCTCTCCGCATTTCGGAGGAATCTGGGAAGGGGGAGTAAGGTCAGTAAAATATCATCTTCGAAGAACACTACAATACTCCAAATGTACGTTTGGATAGTATGCAACCCTATTAGCTCAGGTCGAAGCGTGTTTAAACTCTAGGCCACTATGCTATGTTAGAAATGATCCAGCGGATTTATTTATCCTTACACCTGGACATTTCTTAATTGGCCAAGCACTAAATGCGATTCCAGAGCCTGATTATACAAATGAACCTGTAGTATTGTCCAAAAGATGGCAGTACATTCAATAATTGAATAAACAATTTTGGGATAAGTGGTCAAAGGACTACCTTAACCAATTGCAGAACAGACCCAAATGGTACACAAGGCAACCGAACATGCATGTTGGAGATGCTGTCCTTGTTAAAAGTGAAAACATGCCACCCACTAGCTGAGCAATGGGTATAATGGAGCAAATACATCCAGGTGCCGATGAGCTAGTGCGGGTAGTACGAGTCAAAACGCGAAATGGTAGTTTCTTACGACCAATCGCTAAAGTTAGTCCACTACCACTGCCATAAGACTAACTGCCTGTTATTAGTCTCGTCATGTGTCTGTCCAGAATTGTCACATTGTTGACGGAGGGTCATCATCATTTTTGTTACACTATACTAACATTTCAGATGTCATCCATATATGAGCAAGACGATACGCTGTATAATTTAGAGGACATCCAATTTAGCCCTCCAGGAAGTCCTGAACTGAGGAAGCTACGCGAACCTGGCTGCGACGTATTTTTCATGCCTCGACAAGAGTTGGCCCACGAATTGATGCCATCAGGGAGCAGAAATCCACCAGCAACCGGTCAGGAATTAACTTGCACATCCACGGCAAGCGGAAGCAGGAATCCTCCAGCAACAAGAGCTGCAATTGCGGCACAACCCACGTTCATTGGTCCGACTCCATTTACTGATCCGCATCCGGAACAAACAGCAGTGGTTAATGGCGGTAGAATCTCGGCCTTAACATGTCTGCTTCGAACCGCAAACATAAATGAATTTAAAATGAGAGCCGCTAATAGCTTTCAACGCTTCGTCACTCGAGAAGGCATCGACATATACTTGCCACGATATGTGCTACAGCGCATCGATGTCAAGGCGATAGAACGGCGACGAAACAAGGAGAAAGCCATTAATCCCCAGATAAGCATCAGGTTCGACTATGAGTATTAAGGGATGGAACAATGATTTTTCATCGTTATCACAAAAGGGGTATACGTCGACTAAAGCTATCGTTGGTTGACCGAACTGTTCAACGGAGGGGGGGGAGTATGTTGAACACACCTGAAATAAAACAAAAAAAAAAGATTAGAAAATGGATATCAAATGTAATCTATACTTCCTTTAAAACTCCGCATTCCACGTTCCTCCAAGTCATCCTGCAGTGTCAGCAACTAAACTGAAATTAAAAGAAATTACATAAATTAGTACAGATATATTAAAATAATAATATATATATAATTAAATAATAACAATTACAATGTTTCAATATATATGCGAAATCTGCCAAGAAACGAATTTCTTGGCAGTGCAAGAACAATTACATGTAAATGCAACTATCGAAAATTATCGCGAAATTCATGTACTGCACATATTAAACATTTGCAAAACATGCAAAGATGTTTACATACGCAAATTACATGAATTCGCAACATGTAAAACCACTATAAGTGATAAAATTCAACAATTTACACAATTGTTGACATTTCACAAATCAGTTTCCAACATAAATAATTTATCAGAATTTACATATTTCCTGCAAATTATTTATCCTGGAACTGACACATAGTTAAAATTAAACACTTAGAAAATAATAAAACACACTTACCTGGATAATTAATCCATAATTTGCCGAAAAAACTGCACAAACAAACCCGACACTTTCGAACAAAATACCGCGATCGTGACTATCAAATTGACTCGCGAGAAAATCAATTAGGTAAAATCGACGGCACGCAACCTATTGAGCAGGCTTAGAAGGTGCGAATTTCACCAGTTAATTAGAAATTTAATAAAAAAGGTGAAATTAATTCCCATAATGAGTGGGAAAGAGAAAGATGCGAAAACGAGATGCAAGAAAATGGAGAGAAATTTGTGTTCCACATCGAAATTTGTCATGATATGGCAGTGCGACGCCATATTGACAATTTTTAGAAAAATTGAAATATTTAATAAAATAAATTACGAAAATTCATGGATAATTTATAAAAAATTAGTTGAAGGAAATTGGCACTGGCATTGACTTCATTATACAAGTCAAGCAAAATCGAAAAATATGCTTCATTTGCATTTTTCCTGTGGAACGTATGTCAAAATGGCCGCTTAAGTCCTATAAAAAGGAGGCAATCGCTAAGATCTCTCTCAGTTTTTTTCAAGCGATCAGATATGCAAGTACTAGCATCCGATCAAGTGACAGTGAATTTTTATTTTTCAGCAATTGGGCATCTAATAAGAAGTGCCAATTCAAGGGACACTATTACATATGCTAGAAAGCGGTGCAATTGGTGCTGGCAAGGGACAAAGTTTTGTTGGATTTGGATTTTCAGATAAGTATTGTGTAATACTAATTAGTGCGTAATTTAAATAAGTTTCTTGCATAAACTTCATATGTCAAATCTGGCATTTTAAGAATATATGCAACGAAACAAAATAGTTAAGTAGTTAAGTTAAAATAAGTTTAAAGTGAATTAAAAATAAGTGCATAAAGCGTGAAAACTTTAGAAAAGGCTATAAATTGCATTTAGTTGAATATATGCCAACAGACGGCATAATAACTACACATGCAATCGAGCAATTAATGAACAGAATTAAATTGTAGTGAATTTATGAATTTGAGTGTTTCGCAAAAGAATTATTAAATAAATATAGCATTAAACACAAGCACACATATCTATTTTCTCATACCGCTACACTGTCCACCTAAATGCCGTAATCTAGCTGTAGTTATCAATTGCAGCTATATTACAAAACAGTAGCAATGGATCACCAAGTTTTCTATAAAACGATTGCAGATTCTCGCATTATCTTCCCAACTAGAAAGACTTTTTTTGAAGCTGGTCACAAGTTTTTTCTCCAAACAAAAACAGATTAACCTTTGAAAGATATAAAAGGTTCCTGCATATTTATTATTCTCATGATGGTTGTATACAGATCCAAGATACTGATAATGTAATTAGTTTTTATTAATCTAAATAACTGTTTTTAATCTAAATTGCCTGTATAATTATAACTAAGTTACGAATACTTCTTTATACATACATCTTATTTATTCTATATTCCCTTTATTCTTACTGTTATCAATCATTATTCTCAGCTTCAATAAATTATGTCGGTTATTATGCGAAACATTATTTTTGGTGTACTTATAATCTATTTACTAACTAACAAGGTATAATAAACCCATTTGAATTTTCTACTAAATTTTATTTGTCTAAATTGTCTACGCTTATAAAATATAATGTAGACAAGAGATTGTTGTCTACAGGTGATTGTCGACTCGTAGACAATAATGTAGATTACGTCGCACAACACTGTTACAAAGTAACAAAATA
This sequence comes from Dioctria linearis, assembly GCA_963930735.1. NCBI lineage: Eukaryota > Metazoa > Arthropoda > Insecta > Diptera > Asilidae > Dioctria > Dioctria linearis. Next base: position 169,825,122 of record OZ005740.1, read on the forward strand.
CAACATTTGTTTTTTACTTTCGCTGTTGTATATAAAACGGAATTTTCCGTGTATACGTCAAAGTTCTATGTCAACAGTTGTTGGCTCTTAAGAAATATTCGTAAAGACTTAGTTTTAAAATAATAGTATTGTAAAGAATGGTGAGTCAAAGATAATAGTTTTAAAACTTTCTACGTCATTAAGATAATATGATTAACTAATTCAGACAGACTCTACAATGGAATTGTTGACGACCAGCGGAAACGAATCAACGTATAAGCTTTTAAGGGGTGTAGAGCTCGAAATTGATAAGGAATACAAGATCGATTATTTCAAGTACGCGAAAACGCAATTTACGTTGATGGTAAGTCGTACATATTGTTACAAAATTGTCTTTTGGGCGAGCGGATAGCAGAATCAATCTTGCAACTTTTCGAGGTAGAAGAAGATCACTGTAAGGGACAGGTAGATTTATCATGACGTCAGTCGACAGTCGAGCTCGAGATTAAATTTGGTTTGTAAACAATAACAAATAACAGGAATAAAAAACGAAAGAATACAACAAGCACTTTTAAATAAAGAATCAATTACATTTGAAAAGTATTGTGAAATAGTGCTAAACATGGAGTTATCGGAGCTGTCAACAAGATCCATGCAAGCATCCAGTGCATTAGTTGGAGCAGTAGCAAGTAAAACAAATCACGGTGGTCAGAGAAGAGCGCAGTTTACAGTAAATAAAGAAAAGAAATACACACAACATAGTCGAGGAAGAAGTTACAATCAGTCTAAAACTCAACAGCCGCCCAGACTTCAAAGTCGAAATCGAAAATGTTATAGATGCGGGAAATCACAAAGTAAAGCCCCTTGCCCTGCGAGAAACTGGTGATGCTATAGGTGCACACAATTACATCGTGAAGCTTTGGCCATTGTATTCGCATTAAAAAAGTTCCATAAGTATATTTATGGGCAGTCCTTCACAATCGTAACCGATCATCAAGCCTTAAAGGAGATCTGTAACCCAAGAAAGGGCGCACCTTCGGTTGCTGCTGCAAGGCTACAGCGTTGGTCAATTTTGCTATCAATGTATGAGTATAAAATAATGTATCGCCGAGGTCAAGAAAATATAGAGGCGGATTGCTTATCGCGACTTCCACTTCAATACAGTACTGAAGTTAATCATATTAGTAGTCTTTATTTTGAACAAGAAGAAATCTTAGTCGATATACAACGAATACGCGAATATTCGCAAAGAGATAGCATTTTATCTAAATTGTACAAATATTTATTAAATGGCTGGCCCAAAAATTTATCAAATGAGTTAACAACATATTTTAAAGTAAAGAGTTGTCTTAGCACCGAGGACGGATGTATTTTTTATGCAAATCGTATTCTCGTTCCTATAAAATTAAGGAATAAAGTGTTAGAAGCGCTGCATGAAAATCATTGGGGCATCGTAAAAATGAAGATGATAGCGAGGTCATATGTATGGTGGCCTAAAATAGATGACCATATTTCTAATTACGTAAATAATTGTTTGATATGTCAGCAGACACAAAATGTGCTTAAAGAAAAAGTCGTGGGTAAACCGCTTTACCCTTTCCAAAGGATTCATTTGGACTTTATGTTTTTTCGAGGACAAAATTTGCTAATAATCATTGATACATTTTCTAAGTATTGTGATATTAAAGTACGTGTCATTCCTGGAACGCTCTTAATTTGATTGACGAATTAAAGTCCTTTTTTGCAATTTTTGGGTTACCAACTGAAATTGTTTCAGATAATAGACCACCCTTCAATGCATATACCATTAAAAAATTTTGTGAACAACATTCAATCAAGTGTACTAAAAGTCCAATCTATCACCACCAATCAAACGGCTCCGCGGAAAGAATGGTTCAAAGTGTGAAAAAAGTGTTTAAGAAACTTTTATTAGAAAGTCCAGAAATGTCGCTGCACCAAAAAATTTATAAATTTTTATTTAATTGGAGAAATACTCCATCAACGGTCACATTTAAAACTCCTTCGGAGATGCTATTTAATTTTAAACCAACAATTTTGTTAGACAATATTAATATGAAGGGAAAGGTCAAATTTGATTTAGAACGAAATGAAGTTGTTAATATAGAAAATAATAATAAAACGAATAGCAGTAAAGAGCATGAAAATAATACTACCAAGGCTGTATTAAATGAAAAGAATTATCAGAACCAACCTTATAAAGAAAATGAAATTGTTTGGTATAGGAATCATGCAGTTAGTGTTATATATTGGATTCCGGCGAAAATTGTAAAGATTGTAAGTTTGTATACATATTTAATTAACATAAATAATACCACAAAATTTGTCCATCGAAATCAAATAAAAAAATCTAGACTTGATCTAAGAATAAATTGTAAGGCAAGGGACTACAAAATAGAGAAAAACAAATTACATGTAAAACAGAGGAAAAGTAAATCATTATCAGAAATTTCATCTGAGGTAGTGGAATCCAAGAATAGGGCAGATAAGAATAGAACATGTTCAGGCTCTTCACCTGAAATAAGGAGGTCAGAAAGAATCAAGAACAATGGGTGTATTCCCAACTATAGAGACTAAGCTCGCTATAATCAATTAAAAATTGTATAATTGTAAAAATATGTATATTCGTAAGTGAGTCGAAACCTTTTAAAAGGGGGAAAATGTAATATTAAGCATAAAGTGTGTACACCTCAATAGTAGAAATAAGACGAAGAGTGCCTCGCGACTTGTCATGCGAAAAGATTAGATTGGACTCTCTCTCCATGGCCAGCCGTAAATCGCGCTGCATCTTACCCTACAGCCATCCGGAAATTGTATTAGTTATTAGAAAGTAGGATTAATAAACAATGAACTTAATCCTGTGTGTATTATTTACAAAGAACACAACGGTGTTGTGTTGTGTTTGAGTATGGTAGGTGTGTGCTATAGTGTATTGTGTGGTACAGGACCCTGTAGGAGCTTGGGATTCTCGATTCCTCCCGTGGAATGTTCTCCGGGCAGGGGTTTAGGCGCGAGCCGATTTGAATATGATAGTCGACTCCGTGGACTCTACTCTTGGGGGAAGTGCCGAAATCTGCAAGGGACTTTCGTAGAAATAAAAGCACTAGCTCAGGAATAAAATCCAAATTAGGATAAATTTTCTTATTCCGTTCGAATTGTATTGGTCCCTAAAAAAGTATATTTCTGTTTAACGCACTAAAGACCACAATTTGAAAACCTTTTAATTGTTGTTGGAATTTATATAAATCTGATAATAATCATCCTTTATTTTCCGTTACTTGAACTAAAGCATTCTTACACAACGCTTTTCAAAGGCTAAGAAGTTTGTTTTCAAACATTTGTGAACATTTTTTCGGTAGGCTTATACCTTTTGATATTTCTACTGAATAGCACAAGCATTTTGGAAGACACAAAAAGTAGCTTTGACTAACATTCGTCAGACTTTTTTTGTTTTTCATTTATATGGAAAGGTATTGGCTTCGATCTGCAATATTTCATTAGAGATCAGATTTACGATCAATTTACCATTAACCTTATTCACCGGTCTCATGCTAACCCATATCGGCTTAACTTCTGGATTATTTGGCAATGAAAGTGACAATGCTGTTTGACTTCCCTCATTGCTATTTAGAACTAATTCTTTAATCATTTCAGAAAATGCTCTTTCCATTCATTCAATTAAATTATCAATGGCTTCAGTGTTGAAAAGTCATCCTTACGCCATCCATTTTAAATTTCCTGAAATGTTTATTTTCTTTAGATAATACTTCAATAAAAGCCCCACACCCTGACTGCACTATTTCACTGAATTCGATACTAGAAGAAGGTATAGCCACATGACCCGTATGCCTTAATACGTTGGACACCAAACTCACAAATATCCACTACATTGGAACTGTGTGGTTTATTTTGGCGATATTAAATACTTATATTTTCTAAGGTAGAAAGAGCTTTTTGAACTTAAAGGTTTTGGAAGCAGTCCTTATTGGAAAATGCACATTTAAAAATAATTCTATGTACTTTTAACATATCTTTTGTTGTTAAAGCAACATTATTTTCAGACATTTGGTTTAACCCGGATCTTAAAAAACATGGGAAAAACTCTTCACCCTTTTCTACAGCTAGTTCTAAAATATTTAAAAACTTATCTGTTGACGTGACGCCGCCGTTAGTTTAATATTCTGAGAAGTTGCAGTAACAAAAAAAAATATTTGTATATTAAAACTAGCACTTTACTTTACATCCAAAATTATGTCTCTTAACTTTAGTTTTGCTTTTTTTCCCTGGGCACTACCTAGGATTAACAAAACTACAGCTTTTGATTTTAAAATACGCACAAGATTTCGTGATAAACACAACTTTTGCTTATAAAAGTTCGCTTTCAATGAAAATGACGGTATTTTCGTCTACCTTTTATATACCCTAGTCTCCTCTGTTTAAGTGTATTTCTTGCTTACAAAGCGGTGTTGTTCCTCTACGCGTAGACTTTCAATGTCTACTCTTTAGCGTAGATATTAGCGTAGACACACGGATTTAGTGTTAACAATATACACAATGTCAACTATTGTGTCGACAATGTACTTTGTACTCTGTTAAAAACAAAACTTTTAGTTAGTACGTGAAGTGGTATCTTACTCTTATGAAAATTAATAAAATAAGTTTAAGACAAGCTATAAAAATAAAATATGTCATGACAGACTGCCTGCAGGCTGACTGAAAAATAAAGCTTTCGATGAAGTTGGATTCGATCTCGAAAAATCAAAAACATTTTATTTAAGGAACTCAATTGGACGGGAAAAGAAGATTGGAACAGTTTTGAAAAGAAAAATTCAGTCTTCGAAAATCTATACATGAAAGGTATAATAAAAACCATCAGCTTTTTGGAATATAGTAGCAATGGATCGATCACAAAGTTTTCCATAAAACGATTGCAGATTCTCGCATTATCTTCCCAACTAGAAAGACTTTTTTTGAAGCTGGTCACACGTTTTTTGTCCAAACAAAAATAGATTAACCTTTGAAAGATGTAAACGGTTCCTGCATATATATTATTCTCATGATGGTTGTATACAGATACAAGATACTGATAATGTAATTAGTTTTTATAATTCTAAATAACTGTTTTTATACCCTAAATGAAATCTAAAGGGGTATACTAAGTTTGTCATTCCGTTTGTAACACCTCGAAATAATGATGGTAGAGTAAAATGGATTGGACACCCACGCATAATATTAAAAGTTATTTTGATTTTTGCATGTCCGTCCGTCCGTCCGTCCGTCGGTCCGTACGTCCGTGCGCACGATAACTCGAGAACGCGTACACTTAGAGAGCTGAAATTTTGTACACGGACTTTAAAAAAAAAGTAAAATTAAGTTCGAAAATGAGACAAATCGGGCAACTCCTTCGTGGGGTTGCCATACGAAAATTTCGTTTTTCGTTATATATTTGAACACTGCCTGAGAACGAGTAGCCGTAGAGAGCTGAAATTTGGTACATGGTGTTTTCATTATACTAGCAAATAAAATTTCAAAAATGGACTAAATTGGGCAACCCATTCTTGGTGTTGCCATATAAAAAATTAGGTTTTTTATGTATACTGTGAAAACGATCAATCCAAGACATTTTTATTGTACTAAAACTTCTTTAGAATATGAAATCCTATAAAATTGGTTATAATCGTTTTTTCTGTCCGACGAACCGTTCTAGAAATATATGCGAAAAACCACTGCAAAAATCAAAATTACTCAAATGGGTACCCATACGAAATTTCATACGGGCATTCATCTAGAGTATCATAAGAATTGGTCTTAGACCAACTCTAGCTTTTTCACTTGTTTTAATCTAAATTACCTGTATAATTATAACTAATTTTCTACCAAATTTTATTTGTCTAAATTGTCTACGCTTATAAAATATAATGTAGACAAGAGATTGTTGTCTACAGGTGATTGTCGACGCGTAGACAATAATGTAGATTACGTCGCACAACACTGTTACAAAGTAACAAAATACAACATTTGTTTTTTACTTTCGCTGTTGTATATAAAACGGAATTTTCCGCGTATACGTCAAAGTTCTATGTCAACAGTTGTTGGCTCTTAAGAAATATTCGTAAAGACTTAGTTTTAAAATAATAGTATTGTAAAGCATGGTGAGTCAAAAATAATAGTTTTAAAACTTTTTACGTCATTAAAATAATATGATTAACTAAATCAGGCAAACTCTACAATGGAATTGTTGACGACCATCGAAAACGAATCAACGTATAAGCTTTTAAGTGGTGCAGAGCTCGAAATTGATTAGGAATAAAAGATCGATTATTTCCAGAACGCGAAAACGGAATTTACGTTGATGGTAAGTCGTACATATTGTTACAAAATTGTCTTTGGCAGAGCGGATAGCAGAATCAATTTTGCAACCTTTTCCAGCTAGAAAAAGATCACTGTAAGGGACAGGTAGATTTATCAAGACGTCAGTCGACAGTCGACCTCGAGATTAAATTTGGTTTGTAGACAATTACGTTCTTCATGCCAAATGGGCAGTATTTCGTCGCGTACGCAATATGGTATAAAATCAAAGTCACTTTCGCGATGCTAGCGTTGTGTTTTACAGTGACTGAAATCGGTAGTTAAAGTTCTTGTAGGTGCTTTATTCCGGTGGGGTTATGTTACATTCAGGAAAGTCCAACTGCACTTACGTGTTGTGGTTAAAAAAAAACCAAATACAAATATGTGTGTAACCTTAAATTATCTTGAGGAGTGGCATGCATGCGTTACCTGTGAGGCAGGTGCGATTTGCTACCCGATAATTAATTGTGTTGGCCTGGCGCTGTCTCCTTATGCTGCCTGGTTGTATGTAGAATTGTGGTCGAGTCTGCGGTGTGACTTGATGAAGACCGGATATTGCAAGTGTAGTGTTGTGTTTGAGTATGGTAGGTGTGTGCTGTAGTGTATTGTGTGGTACAGGACCCTGTAGGAGCTTGGGATTCTCGATTACTCCCGTGGAAAGTTCTCCGGGCAGGGCTTTCCGCGCGAGCCGATTTGAATATGATTGTCGACTCCGTGGACCTGGGGGGACTTGGGGGAACTGCCGAAATCTGCAAGGGACTTTCGTAGAAATAAAGCACTAGCTCAGGAATAAAGATCACAATTTGAAAACCTTTTAATTGTTGTTGGAATTTATATAAATCTGATACTAATCATCCTTTATTTTCCGTTACTTGAACTAAAGCATTCTTACACAACGCTTTTCAAAGGCTAAGAAGTTTGTTTTCAAACATTTGTGAACATTTTTTTGGTAGCTGTTACGCTCTAACAAAAAAAAAATCTCTTTTTGGTGGTGGTCTTGGTGTTGTTGTGGCGTCATATCAATACTTTATGGTTTTGATGCTGCTTTAAACTTTCCTTCCAGAACCACATACCTAAGCAACAACAATAATTGGAACAAGGCGGTGTTTTGGACGGCAGACCATCATGATCGGTACCAGACTGCGAAAGCAACACGACACGTGAAGTATATAATACGGAAGAACAATTTGCGGCGATCAGATATGGAGAATAAGCATATAACTCGCCTCACTTGGAAAGCAGCACAGTTCACGCGCCGAAAACATATAAATAAGACGGCACAATAATTAGAGAACTGACGAAAGAAGCAGAATTTCGGAAATTAGCATCAAAATTAAGATAAGCTAAATTAAGATTATACTATTGCTAATAGTTCCTTAGAGCCAAGTAACAATAATAATAAGAATAGGTACAATTAGTTAACGATCGAATTAAATTAGAATCGATGAATCGAATTTATTAGAATTAGGCAATAAGAGATATTAGTTTATTTCCGTAAATAGCAGTCGCTGAGCGAGTAGGAAAGGCATTCTTCTTAAAAGTCTCTTTTGTTTCAAATCCCCCGCCATTGTCCGCCAGTCCGCTGCCAATTCGTCGTAAGGTCTTCAATTCGCAAATCTAGTCCAGACCTCTCGAGGCCCGACAAGAAACATTAAAAACAATCATACAAAAAGAAAGAAGTCAATAAATGTAAACAAATTAACTAAGTTGCTTAAAAAAAGACAAAACAAAATAATTAAACTACTTATGTAAATATATAAAACAAAACAATTAAATTAACTAAACATGCAAAACAAAACAATTAACTACTCATATATATATATACAAAGAAAAACCAATTAAATTAGCTAAACACGTAAAATAAATAAACAAACTACCTAAACATGTGAAACAAAAATCTAAATGCCTAAGCATGCAAACATGAACTAACTATAAAAAAAAACTAAAGTGCGCTGAGAAAACACAAAAATAAGTGGAGGACAGCTTCAATTATAAACCGGCAATAAAAGAAAGAAAATTTGGTTATATGCTATAACATTACAAAGTTTACTAAATGATAAAGTTCTACGAAACGAAAATAATCTAAAAGAAATATCACGACAGTTGTAAGGTTTGACCGCATTCCTAAATAGCGAACGGCACCATCAGTAAACGGATGGGGAACAGCTGGTAAGAAAAAAAGAAGAAGAGACAGCGAAGTGACAAGGCCGGGTCTCTTTTGGTGTAAAAGTCTCAAGCTGGTACGAGCCATTTTAGTCGAGCAGTGTAAAGCAGGAAAAGAAAAGTGAGAAAGTAATAAGGAAATCATCAGGATCGTTCTGTTGGTGAAGTAAGTCGATTAGCAGGAAAAGGTGTCGGCAATACCCGCAGCTAAACGGCGGAGGAAAGGAAAGTAGGAAAAGGAGAAATTAAAAGGAGAGGAAAAGTCATTGGCGCAGTCGCCGAAGAGTTCAAAAAAAAAGAAGAAACTAGTCGAAAGGGGCTTGGACTAGCCCGAGAAATATTAAAACACAAGGACTATAAAGGTTACACAACAAAAAAAGGAAAAACGAGGTAGACCACTGGCTGGCGATGTAGGAACACATTGAGGTAGCAAGTTAAGTATTCGTATTTTTTTTTTAATTAATTGGTAATTCCAGTACCGAATAATATTGCTTCACTCGTGGCTGGGTGGCTGTGCTACTTTGATTGATTAATTAATTTAATTAGAATCCATTGTGTGACGATCAAATAAGTATTTCGTTTTTGTTATAATTGTGTCGCGTATTACACTTATACTTTAGGAATTTCCCTTTTATGATACCTACACGTGGATAGTGACGTAGGTCCGACTTAGATTCATGGTGTGATGAACGGATAAGTTTTCCTTCCGTTGGCTTATCAAAATTGTGTTGCGCATCATACCTATAATTTAAATTTTTATATATATATGCACGTGGTCAGGCACGTTGAATTAACCTGTTTAGAATTAAGGGGGAATTTCCCTTATTGTTTTCATACGGTACATGTGCCGTTTTATTTTACCTTTTTTTTTTTTGCTCCTACTTGGCACTTATAGCGTATCCTATTACCCTTCAAATTACCTTCGGCCGTACACTAAAATTCCGTGATGCTTTCTTATCCCGAACTGTGCGAATGTGGAACAGTCTACCATCTTCTGTCTTTTCTCCGGCATACAACCTGCGAAACTTTAAGGGCGACATACATCGGCACCTCCGCCGCTCTCCTCATGTCCCTTAATCCTTTCCCTATCTCCTTCCTACCACGCTGTGCTTTGCATCATAGGGTATCCCCTGAGCTTGGCTTAATAATATAAAAAAAAAAGCAGAACTTGTCATAGTGTATATAATTAGGTACAGTTTATAACGTGGAAAAAAAAGACTAAATAAATAAATAAATGTGGTAATACGAAAGAAGATCAACCGGGAGTATTCAATTCAGGTTTCGTGATCTATCCACACGCCGAAAAGATCACGTCGCGTGCATTTGTCTCCTTGATTTGCATTTGTAATCGTATATTGGCCTCAAGAATTCCGCCGTCTCCGCGAGCTAGTGTATACGTACTCAGGGTACGTAACATAGGGTTATACCTTTTGATATTTCTACTGAATAGCACAAGCATTTTGGAAGACACAAAAAGCAGCTTTGACTAACATTTGTCAGACTTTTTTTGTTTTTCATAATTTGGCGCCCAACGTGGGGCGCCCAATGGTATCTATATGCCTGAAGATATCAACATGCATATGCAACAAGAAGAAGACAAATAAATATGTATATTTGTGTGATTACGAAAGAGTTGGAGTTTTAAAATCGGTTATATGACATAAGAAAAGCTAAAGAAAAGCTGGTAATCTTACACTATCAGTTGGAAGTAATATTAGAAGTAACGTTTTACCTTCATTGTTTTATTGCTGCCCAGCGGTATAGGCTGAGGAGTTTTTTTTTGTGCGGTGTTAGTGATGTGCGGATAGTGACGCAGACCCGCTAATGTGTACTGGTGAAGAACCTTTTTCTTTATTGTTTTACGGAAATACTCAATCTTAAGAATGGTCACACATGACCAATATTTTTTTTTAACTGATTAGCACAGCCAGCCAGGAGTATAGGTATGTAAGTAAGGTGGGAGCGAATGCACTTTGCCTCCTCCAAGTGTAATGCACATAGAACATGTATCGCAATTAAGTACCTTGAAGAGATTTTCTAATTTATATACGGTTCCAATGATATTTTGTGAGTTGATTTCTTCTTATTTTAATTGATAAACATAATATTTTTATTCTCAACAATTGAATTTCCACTGTGGCCCCAATAGATTTAAGAGTCCGTACAAAGTAGAAATTGATTTTTTTTTGTATTATTTAGTCACGTTGCCTTAGGTACAGGTACGCAGGTACACTCAACAGTATCGTGCACATGTTTGGACAATCTATTTCGTTCCGCCAGGAGTGATTAGCATATTGTGAGGTATATATATGATGACATACAGAATCAGAAAAGGGGTATCGTGATGTTGTAGTATATTTTAAGTATGATGTAGAAATATGGAAGTAAAACTCAATAGAGGTTAATGAGTAACCCAATCATTTGGACAAGTCGAGTGTTCGGTTATTAGATCAAGAAAATTTCACTGGGCCGTCGATATAACATGTGCGGGTTGACGATTATGTGGATGAATCGTAGGATTATACATTAATATAAATTTGATTTTAAATAAATTTCCTTGAACAACCAAATATTTCTTAGGTTAAATCAACATAGATACATAGATGTAATTTTTTTTTGTTGTGTAGCGTATTATCCATCTACCTATATTATTAGTTGGGTGTTAACCAGGTATAAATTTTTGAATTTTAGGATAAACGTACATATGAGGGTGCATATCTGCATTCTACTTAGAATTTTTGGCATCGTCATTTCCATGCCCACGACTTTGCTAGTTGGTCAGCTGTTATATTCAGGATGCAAGCACGAAGGTGAATGTGTACTATAGTGGTGGTGTAGCCCTTAAGACGATTGAAGCGTTTGGTACAATTTTTTTTTTTTGGTATCCTGTAGGATAAGCATAGGTTTAATTTGTTTCTTTTTTATTTAAATTTTAAATTTTAAGTTTATAGGTTTGGATTTTGCTCAATTTGGTTGATGTTCTTTTGATAAGGTATTATGAAAGAGAAGTGTCGTTACACAAACAGAATTAGGTGTATATTAACATTTGTTTATCTCGATCGATACGTATTCGTAAATTTTTTTTTTGAACATAGTGTGCATTGCAGTAAGCGAATAGGCGGTTGAGTACCCCGAAAATCCGCACAAAAGTTCACCTGGCAGTGTGAAACAAGAATCCATTTGGTGGAATAAGTACATATTTTTGAAATATTGGTGGAATAAGTACACATTTTTGAAATATTGGTGGAATAAGTACACATTTTAGGAATATTCCAAAGTAGGCTTTTAAAGAAGAGTAGGCTTATAATATTATTGGAGTTATTTGGCACTTATACGAATTTTGCATAAAACCGCCTCAAATACATTTATACAAACAACTTACTAAGCGACAACCACCGGAAGGTAATTGATTCTGTTGCGTGTCCGTCAAACACCAGTTAGCAAATTCCTTCAGCAAAGTAGATTTTGAAGTATTCTTTTTGTAGTTCTTCACTGAGTTTTATGAAGAAAAGTTTGAAAGTGTAATGTTCTAAGGGCTCTCACAAGAACAAAATTACCTTAATTAATTCCCGATATCGACACTACTGGGGAGAGAAGCAGTTAGCATTACTTGGGTTGTGATAGGAATGAAGTTAGTTCCCCTTGCTTCTAGTACAGTAAGCTTTTCTAAGTTCCGTTTATATAATATCTATGTGTTCTTTTATGCACAACATTACGATGCAATTAGAGGAAGCTCTGCACCACAGTAACTCCTTTTTATTAATTTTTTTTTTTGGAACTAATTGAAATACTTATACAAATTTTGCCATGGAAGTCAATAGGTTGTCTCAGGAAGAGCTCGCGTATGATATTACAATACGAGGGCTCCAAGTAGGTAAAGTTGAGGAAATGCGATCTAGTCTCAGAGGAGCTTCAAATGCCGAAAAGTCGGGGCAATCGTTATACATTAAGCCGTACCCTTTTACATTTGATCAGGATAAGGAGGCTTTGCGGAAAAAGGTAGAGGAAGAAATTAAAGGCTTAGTTGTTACCTTCACAGGTGATGTCGGCTCCGGGGAATATAAGAAGATCAGAACAAAAATAGATTGGGCCTTAGGTAGGGCTAATAGATGTATCGCTAAGGAAGAATCCCAACAAAAGGATAAAGCGGACATTAGGAACGCATTAATCGTAGCTTTGGGTAATTTAGAGGATAAAGTTGAAGGTGATGCGTCGGTGGCAGATGAAGAAGAACACAATGAGAGTTTGTCTACGTCTAGAGTGGTTCTTAAGCCCCCGCCTAAGGTTGAGCTATATAAATGGGGCATACAATTTTCGGGAGACTCTGGTCAGTCTTTGAATTCATTCCTCGAGAGGGTTACCGAGCTAAGTGAGGCTAGGGTGTCAATAAAACACAATTATGTCGTTCGGCACTGGACATTCTTACAGGTAGAGCCTTGATATGGTATAGAGCTAATAAGAGCAAGTTCAAATCATGGTCAGAATTAGTGTCAGAACTTAGAAAAGAGTACTTGCCTCCAGATTATGATGACCGGCTCATCGAAGAGATCAAACGAAGAACGCAAGGTAAAGATGAGAGCATTGGTACATACGTTGCCGTGATGAATAGTTTATTCACCAGGCTGAGTCAACCTTTACCGGAGAAACAGCTGAAGATTATTAAGCGCAACGTTGCACCCTTTTATCAGTCACAGCTTGGACTGACGGAATTAGCAACCATCCAAGATCTCGTAGATCTAGGTCGAAAATTAGAATCTGTACGTGTTTCCGTGGAGTCATTTGTACCCCCTCCAAATAAACGCAACTCGCACCTACTCGAGCCTGATCTAGCATACGTATCAATAAACCAACCCACAGTAGCGTCTACTAATAACGCAGATTTTCATCAATATCCAAGAAGACAGTATAGATGTTTTAAGTGTGGTCAGGAGGGACACATAGCTAGATTTTGTCTTGTCCAGACGGGACGTAGTAATCATCCTAATAACAATAGCCATAGAGACAGTCGAAATTCTGAAAGAACACAAAAAAATCCCCCAACATGTCGCAATAATTCTAATGACTTATCACGTACTAACCCTGCATCGGGAAACGAAAGGCGAGCTCAGCAGTAGGCGGCGAGTTGAGCTCATATATGTCCCAAAGAGCCGCGAGTTGTGATGGATCCTCTGAATCAAAAGATAAAGGGATAAAGGGATGCACTTACGTGCTTAATGGATTATGTCTTTACCAAGGTAGAGAACGACGTGCGCCCATACTTAAAAGTGCGAATATTTGGAGTAGATTTTGTAGGGCTTTTGGATTCAGGAGCTTCACGCACCATTATTGGTGGATCTGGGTGGGACACATTGCGTAAGATGGGACTGTGTGTTAGAAGGACTAGATACGAGAACGTGAAATTAGCAAATGGGGATAGTGTTGCAATCTTAGGTGAAATAAGTATGCCAATTGAGCTAGAAGGTCATATAAAAATTTTCGAAGTAGTAGTTGTTCGTGAGATACCATACTCTATCATATTAGGAGCAGATTTCTGGGGAAAGATGGGTATAACGGCGAATTTAACAAATAATTCCTGGAACTTTAAGGCAAACGATCCAGTGAACTATGTGTCGGCATTAGAGAGCAAGTCGAAGCTCTCCACTGAACAACACATGGATTTAGACAAGATAATAGACGATGCTAACGTGAAAATGGGCAAGGGTCTAGGTTGCATCACCAAAGTTGAACACGTCATCGAAACGGATTCTAGCCCGATCAAACAAAGGTATTATCTGGTTTCACCTACTATGCAACGAATCATCGATGCAGAGCTAGACGAGATGTTGAAGGAAGGCATAGTAGAACCATCCAACAGTGCGTGGTCATCACTTGTTGTAATGGTTCGGAAAAAGGATGGGACATATCGTTTCTGCGTAAACTTTAGGAAGCTTAATAAAGTCACGAGGAAAGATGCATATCCTCTACCATACATCTCAACTATTCTAGATGAATTGCGTTACGCAAACTATATGTCCTCCTTAGACATTAAATCGGCCTTTTGGTGACCGGCCGAGGCTTATTTCAATTCCGTCGACTGCCGTTCGGCTTAACAAATTCTCCTGCCACATGGCAACGACTTATAGACACAGTGTTATCAGGAAACTTAGAAAATCATGTTTTTGTTTATCTAGATGACGTGATCATAGTAACCAAGACCTTCGAAGAACACAAAAAGATCTTAAAAGATGTTCTAAACAGATTATGTAGTGCCGGTTTAGTTATTAATTACGCAAAATGCGAATTTTGCAGGTCAGAATTGAAGTATTTAGGTTATCTGGTTGGAGAAAATGGTCTGCAAGTAGACCCAGAAAAGCTGAAATGCATTCTTGACATACCCAATCTCAAAACAGTCTCAGAAGTTCGAAAATTTATTGGGATGGTCGCATGGTATCGACGTTTTATACCAACCTTTTCCACGTTAATTGCGCCCATTACGAACCTCTTAAAGAAACATAGGAAATTTGAATGCTACAAGTAATGCGAGGACGCCTTTCGGATCATTAAAGAAAAGCTCGTAACTGCCCCGATACTCTCCTGCCCTGACTTCAGCCATCTATTCATTGTCCACACCGACGCTTCAGGTTATGGTATAGGTGCAGTACTAACCCAGAAAATAAATGAGGAGGAGAGAATAGTAGCATATTGAAGCCGATCACTGAATAGATGTGAGAGAAATTATTCAACAGCGGAACGCGAATGTCTCGCGGTGATATGGGCTGTAGAAAAGCTACGACCTTATCTTGAAGGCACGCGGTTTACTGTAGTCACTGACCATGCCTCTTTAGTCTGGCTGCACAATCTGAGAGATCCATCGGGGAGGTTAGCTAGATGGGCATTACGAATGCAGCAGCACGAGTTTGATATTATCCATCGGAAGAGTAAAGAGCACCTACTACCCGACTATCTTCCTCGAGCAGTGCCTGTAGTACACTGCATCAACGACGAGTTAAACCCCAAGGACAATTGGTATAAGAAAATGATAAGTAATGTAGAGGAGAGACCGAGCAAATATCCCGATTGGAAATTGGAAAGAGGGCTTCTTTTTAAACATTTTAAGCCGAAGTATCCCGCATTAAAATTTGAGTCCGACATCTGGAAACAGGTGATACCTAAAAGTGAAAGGAAAGATGTTATTTATAGGGCTCACGGTGTCCCTACCTCAGGCCATTGTGGAGTACAGAAGACCTATGACCGACTAATCCAAAAATACTACTGGCCACAAATGAAAGCGGACATTGCAACATATGTGAAAAGGTGTACAACTTGCCAATCTACCAAACCAGTGCTCCGAAAGCCGGCAGGTTTAATGGCTACCAGAAAGCTTGCGAGTAACCCTTGGGAAACCGTAAGTGTAGATCTTATAGGACCTCTACCTCGTTCAACAAGAGGTTATGTCTACATACTCACAGTAGTAGACCTATTTAGTAAATTCCCGATGCTATTCCCCCTTCGGGCGGCGACCGCAAATTCAATTAGCACAGCATTAGAAGATTCTGTCTTTCTACTGTTCGGTGTGCTGAAAACTTTAATATGCGACAATGGACCACAGTTCAAGTGTCGGGAATTCCAGAAACTATGTTCGGGGTATGGCATTGAGATTAAGTACACCGCGTTCTATCATCCCCAAGCGAACCCAGCTGAAAGAACGAACCAAGTTATTAAAGCGTTCCTCAGGGCTTATGTTACGGACAACCACCGTAAGTGGGATTTTTACCTAGCTAGAGTAGCCTGCGCTATCCGTACAGCAACCCAGGAGTCAACAAAACTCACCCTTTTTTTGTAAATTTTGGACGTGAAATGGTTCTTAGTGGAGAATGTCATAATAAGCTAAGCAGTAAAGAAGAGTTTAGTGCCGATGAAAGATCGAAAGCCTTAGAAGAAGTCAGGGACGATGTCAGGAAAAGGTTACAGAAGGCAATGGAGCATAGTATGAATACCTACAACCTCCGAAGGAGGGATTCTAGGTTATATATCCACGATCTGGTTTGGCGGAAGAATTACGTATTGTCAGATATGAACAAATACTTTAACGCAAAATTAGCCCCAAAGTATATCGGGCCTTTCGAGATAAGTAGGGTGGTTTCTCCCTGGACATACGAGTTGTCCAATAAATGTCTTCTCCATAACGGACTCCCACTATATATATTCTTTATATATATATATATATTCTCCATATCTATATATATATTAATATTTCACGATCAGTTGGTACAAGAATTCTTATTCCTATGCCACTTCAAAAAAAAATTTTTTTGTGGTTTTTTTTTTTTGAGATTTCAAGTAAATCTCTTGGAGGAAGGGGAAGTGTGTTACGCTCTAACAAAAAAAAATCGTTTTGGTGATGGTCTTGGTGTTGTTGTGGCGTCATATCAATACTTTATGGTTTTGATGCTGCTTTAAACTTTACTTCCAGAACCACATACCTACGCAACAACAATAATTGGAACAAGGCGGTGTTTTAGGCGGCAGACCATCATGATCGGTACCAGACTGCGAAAGCAACACGACACGTGAAGTATATAATACGGAAGAACAATTTGCGGCGATCAGATATGGAGAATAAGCATATAACTCGCCTCACTTGGAAAGCAGCACAGTTCACGCGCCGAAAACATATAAATAAGACGGCACAATAATTAGAGAACTGACGAAAGAAGCAGAATTTCGGAAATTAGCATCAAAATTAAGATAAGCTAAATTAAGATTATACTATTGCTAATAGTTCCTTAGAGCCAAGTAACAATAATAATAAGAATAGGTACAATTAGTTAACGATCGAATTAAATTAGAATCGATGAATCGAATTTATTAGAATTAGGCAATAAGAGAAATTAGTTTATTTCCGTAAATAGCAGTCGCTCAGCCACTAGAGTAGGAAAGGTATTCATCTTAAAATTCTCTTTTGTTTCAAATCCCCCGCCATTGTCCGCCAGTCCGCTGCCAATTCGTCGTAAGGTCTTCAATTCGCAAATCTAGTTCAGACCTCTCGCGGCCCGACAAGAAACATTAAAAACAATCATACAAAAAGAAAGAAGTCAATAAATGTAAACAAAATAACTAAGTTGCTTAAAAAAAAGACAAAACAAAATAATTAAACTACTTATACAATTAACTACTCATATATATATATATACAAAGCAAAACCAATTAAATTAGCTAAACACGTAAAATAAATAAACAAACTACCTAAACATGTGAAACAAAAATCTAAATGCCTAAGCATGCAAACATGAACTAACTATAAAAAAAAAACTAAAGTGCGCTGAGAAAACACAAAAATAAGTGGAGGACAGCTTCAATTATAAACCGGCAATAAAAGAAAGAAAATTTGGTTATATGCTATAACATTACATAGTTTACTAATGATAAAGTTCTACGAAACGAAAATAATCTAAAAGAAATATCACGACAGTTGTAAGGTTTGACCGCATTCCTAAAAAGCGAACGGCACCATCAGTAAATGGATGGGGAACAGCTGGTAAGAAAAAAAGAAGAAGAGACAGCGAAGTGACAAGGCCGGGTCTCTTTTGGTGTAAAAGTCTCAAGCTGGTACGAGCCATTTTAGTCGAGCAGTGTAAAGCAGGAAAAGAAAAGTGAGAAAGTAATAAGGAAATCATCAGGATCGTTCTGTTGGTGAAGTAAGTCGATTAGCAGGAAAAGGTGTCGGCAATACCCGCAGCTAAACGGCGGAGGAAAGGAAAGTAGGAAAAGGAGAAATTAAAAGGAGAGGAAAAGTCATTGGCGCAGTCGCCGAAGAGTTCAAAAAAAAAAGAAGAAACTAGTCGAAAGGGGCTTGGACTAGCCCGAGAAATATTAAAACACAAGGACTATAAAGGTTACACAACAAAAAAAGGAAAAAGGAGGTAGACCACTGGCTGGCGATGTAGGAACACATTGAGGTAGCAAGCTAAGTATTCGTATTTTTTTTTTAATTAATTGGTAATTCCAGTACCGAATAATATTTCTTCACTCGTGGCTGGGTGGCTGTGCTACTTTGATTGATTAATTAATTTAATTAGAATCCATTGTGTGACGATCAAATAAGTATTTCGTTTTTGTTATAATTGTGTCGCGTATTACACTTATACTTTAGGAATTTCCCTTTTATGATACCTACACGTGGATAGTGACGTAGGTCCAACTTGGATTCATGGTGTGATGAACGGATAAGTTTTCCTTCCGTTTGCTTATCAAAATTGTGTTGCGCATCATACCTATAATTTAAATTTTTATATATATATGCACGTGGTCAGGCACGTTGAATTAACCTGTTTAGAATTAAGGGGGAATTTCCCTTATTGTTTTCATACGGTACATGTGCCGTTTTATTTTACCTTTTTTTTTTTGCTCCTACTTGGCACTTATAGCGTATCCTATTACCCTTCAAATTACCTTCGGCCGTACACTAAAATTCCGTGATGCTTTCTTATCCCGAACTGTGCGAATGTGGAACAGTCTACCATCTTCTGTCTTTCCTCCGGCATACAACCTGCGAAACTTTAAGGGCGACATACATCGGCACCTCCGCCGCTCTCCTCATGTCCCTTAATCCTTTCCCTATCTCCTTCCTACCACGCTGTGCTTTGCATCATAGGGTATCCCCTGAGCTTGGCTTAATAATATAAAAAAAAAGCAGAACTTGTCATAGTGTATATAATTAGGTACAGTTTATAACGTGGAAAAAAAAGACTAAATAAATAAATAAATGTGGTAATACGAAAGAAGATCAACCGGGAGTATTCAATTCAGGTTTCGTGATCTATCCACACGCCGTAAAGATCACGTGGCGTGCATTTGTCTCCTTGATTTGCATTTGTAATCGTATATTGGCCTCAAGAATTCCGCCGTCTCCGCGAGCTAGCGTATACGTACTCAGGGTACGTAACATAGGGTTATACCTTTTGATATTTCTACTGAATAGCACAAGCATTTTGGAAGACACAAAAAGCAGCTTTGACTAACATTCGTCAGACTTTTTTTGTTTTCCATATATGTGGAAAGGTCACTATATTGGCTTCGATCTGCAATATTTCATTAGAGATCAGATTTACGATCAATTTACCATTAACCTTATTCACCGGTCTCATGCTAACCCATATCGGCTTAACTTCTGGATTATTTGGCAATGAAAGTGACAATGCTGTTTGACTTCCCTCATTGCTGTTTAGAACTAATTCTTTAATCATTTCAGAAAATGCTCTTTCTATCCATTCAATTAAATTATCAATGTCTTCAGTTGAAAAGTCATTCTTACGCCATCCATATTAAATTGAAATGTTTATTTTCTTTAGATAATACTTCAATAAAAGCCCCCCACCCTGACTGCACTCTTTCACTGAATTCGATACTAGAAGAAGGTATAGCCGCATGAATGCCTTAATACGTTGGACACCAAACTCACAAATATCCACTACATCGGAACTGTGTGCTTTATTTTGGTGATATAAAATGCTTATATTTTCTAAGGTAGAAAGAGCTTTTTGAACTGAAAGGTTTTGGAAGTAGTCCTTATTGGAAAATGCACGTTTAAAAATAATTTTATGTACTTTTAACATATCTTTTGTTGTTAAAGCAACATTATTTTCAAACATTTGGTTTAACCCGGATCTTAAAAAACATGGGAAAAACTCTTCACCCTATTCTACAGCTAGTTGAAGGAAATTGGCACATTTTGACATAATTATACAAGTCAAACAAAGTCGAAAAATATGCTTAATTTGCATTTTTCTTGTGGAACGTATGTCAAAATAGCCGCTTAAAGCCTATAAAAAGGAGGGAATCCCTAAGATCTGTCTCAGTTTTTTTCAACCGATCAGATATGCAAGTACTAGTATCCGATCAAGTGACAGTGAATTTTTATTTTTCAGCAATTAGGCATCTAATAAAAAGTGCTAATTCAAGGTACATTATTACATATGCTGGAAAGTGGTGCAATTGGTGCTGGCAAGGGACATAAAGTTTTGTTGGATTTGGATTTTTAGATAAATATTGTGTAATACTAATTAGTGCGTAATTTAAATAAGTTTCTTGCATAAACTTAAACACATGTCAAATCTGGCATTTTAGGAATATATGCAACGAAACAAAATAGTTAAGTAGTTAAGTTAAAATAAGTGTAAAGTGAATTAAAAATAAGTGCTTAAAGCGTGAAAACTTTAGAAAAGGCTATAAATTGCATTTAGTTGAATATATGCCAAAAGACGGCATAATAACTACACATGCCATCGAGCAATTAATGAACAGAATTAAATTGTAGTGAATTTATGAATTTGAGTGTTTCGGAAAAGAATTATTCAATAAATACGGCATTAAACACAAGCACACATATCTATTTTTTCATACCGCTACACTGTCCACCTAAATGACGTAATCAAGCTGTAGTTATCAATTGCAGCTACATTACAAAACATTTAATGGTGGTTCCATAAAGGATTGGGTGCCTGTTTACTGTTGTGATTGCGAATAATTCTAGTACACTCAATTTAGTGATAAATATTTCGGCTTATGTTAACATCCACGGCTATCCTCCGATTTTCGTCAAATTTTGCTCACTCTTTCTAATCAACTCACAAATGAAGAATATTAAAATGATATTGACCGCAAACTTATATTTTATGAGATATTTAACTTTAAAATTCCCGAAATTTACACTACACACTTCACAACACATTTGACATTTTCACAAATAATTTACTCTTGTTCTTCCTTTAAGTGCACAGAAGCATGTAATTCATCTTATTGATGGTATATACATACCTTCCGAACAGTCGGGTTACCAGCATCTCGTTTTTTTATTCATTCCGAATATTCAATTGATGTGTAGTAAAGCAGCATTTAGATAGATGAAAAAGAAAAACATTTATTAAAAAGCACACACGCACGCACACACACACACACACACACACACACACATACACACACGCGCGGAGCGTAATTTACTCTTCTTCTTCCTTTAAGTGCACAACAAGCATGAAATTCATCTTATAATGGGTATATTTCATACGTTCCGAATATTCGGGTTACCAGCATTGCTTTTTTTTATTTATTAAAGAACCACACACATATACACACAGTCTGTCAGCCAAGGCCGCCAGGTAGGGCACACAGACACACCAGCGCGCTCACGCTAAGAGACAGACAGACACACAGACACACACACACACACACACACACACACACACACACATACACACACACATACACACGCTCCGTGTTTCTTTATTTATTAAAGAACTACAGACATATACACACAGTCTGTCAGCAAGGGCCGCCAAGTAGGGCACACACACACACGCACACACACACACACACACACACACACACACACACACACACACACACACACACACACACACACACACACACACACACACACACACACACACACACACACACGCGCACACACACACACACACACACACACACACACACACACACACACACACACACACACACACACACACACACACACACACACACACACACACACACACACACACACACACACACACACACACACACACACACACACACACACACACACACACACACACACACACACACACACACACACACACACACACACACACACACACACACACACACACACACACACACACACACACACACACACACACACACACACACACACACACACACACACACACACACACACACACACACACACACACACACACACACACACACACACACACACACACACACACACGGTAACCCGAATATTCGGAACGTATGAAATATACCCATTATAAGATGAATTTCATGCTTGTTGTGCACTTAAAGGAAGAAGAAGAGTAAATTACTTGTGAAAATGTCAAATGTGTTGTGAAGTGTGTAGTGTAAATTTCGGGAATTTTAAAGATAAATATCTAATAAAATATAAGTTGGCGGTCAAAATTATTTTGATATTCGTCATTTGTGAGCTGATTAGAATGAGTGAGCAAAATTTGACGAAAATCGGAGGATAGCCGTTGATGTTAACGAGTTCCAATATTTTTTCGAGTTAAAGAACATCGAAGATTAAGTTATAACTGTGCTTAGACGTGGCAGTTCTAATTAAAAACTTCAAAAATTAATTTATAAACGTGCTGAGACGTAAAACTTCCGGGTGCCCAGACGAGGCAGCTCGAATATTATCGAAATTTCTGTTATAATTGCTAAACTTACATGTCAGGAAATCGCGATTAATAGTTAATTGCTGAACTTACATGTCATAAATAGTTGGTTAATTAAATTAATAAAAAATTGCGACAGAAAATCACGTAAATATTTTACACATCAGTTGCTCATACGCGACAGCAAAGTACGTTCTTCGACTAATTTTCCAATTTATCTCACACGTGGAGTCAAATTACTTCTTTCGACTAAATTTTCAATTTATCCCACACGTGGCATCAAATTGCTTCCTTCTATTACTTTCTGTTATGGTCGTAGCGTATTGCATATAGCAATATGCTACACGGAAATACTGCAGCATGTACGCCGGCCCTCAAGTAGAACCACGTACTGAGCGCACCTCGACGAAGCAATGCTTCATCAAGCTCGCGTGACATGCGGGGACAGACATGACTGGAAAAAAGAAGAAGAAAAGCAGAGGCGTGATAAGTACTACTGGCATGATAAAAATTAATCGACAAGAAAATTAAAAGTGAAGTTTATATTTTTGTATCAAGTCTTATAAAAAGTTATCAAAAGTATCAATCCCAAGTTGGTGAACAAGATATTAAACATCCAGTTGATCGGAAAATGATAAACTGATTAATAATAGAAACCTGATCGAAGCAGCATCGGCATGCAGCCCCTAATGCACAAGCAAGAAACAATTTGAAGCACGGAAAAGGAGCGAATTTCAAGGAAAAATTAAGGTACCCATAGGTAGACATTTTGCGCCTTTTTATCTTTTCTGTTTTACCTGGCTGTACGTCGCGATATATACGAGACCAAGGTATACGGAGGTCTTGAAGCGAACTTGAAGGGATATGCCTACATTACATACACCGTTTGCCCCGTGATTTATTCATTCATTTATCGATTATTTATATATTGATGCCAGAAGGAATTCTGCAGGACATCTGAAATCCTAATTAACTGAATCATTCAGTTGAACAGTACTTAATTACCCTGTGTTAATAAATTCGACGTATTATAGCAGCGAAGCACCTGAACGTCATATGATGGTATGAGGTATTTGCATTGATGCCATAGAACACGTATAACAAGCGGCATACGGTAGCCTGTGCAACAGCGAAAATCATATTGTGCTTTGAATTTAGTATACCAGCGGCTGATAATCTATAACCTTGCGGAATGAAAACGGAATGAGTTTAATAACTAGATTAGTGCATGATATATAGAGATAAGTAATCAGGTTGGCCCTGACGGCTTTATAAACCTAGAGTAAATTTTTATTGTGAAGAAAATCCCAGGCCTTTTGTGACTTATTTGCAGGGCTACAGAAATGGTAGAACTCTCCAGGAGGCCTTCATGGAGGAACAAGTTCATAAACAAGGTAATTTGTACCCATTTCATCTGGGATCTTCTGTGTGGTAAAGTGATTTAAAAAGAAAAGATTTCCTTTTTTTGTTTATTTCTAAATTAATACAATAATGATTAGCCTCAATGGCGCTGCACGTAGATTAATAATTATGAACTCAATTTTTTATTGTTTGTGCAGTTGATTTCGATTTGAAATATTTCCTTTTGCTAAATTAATATAACGATATTAGTCTAGATAATTTTGGAATTTCAACTGATAAGCAGAAGTGTTAGGTTATAATCTTTTTGTAAGTTTAGATCTAACATATCTTTTCTCGATAAAGTTAACGTATTTTTTTTGTTTATTTCTAAATTAATACAATAATGATTAGCCTCAATGGCGCTGCACGTAGATTAATAATTATGAACTTAATTTTTCATTGTTTGTGCAGTTGATTTCCATTTGAAATATTTCCTTTTGCTAAATTAATATAACGATATTAGTCTAGATGATTTTGGAATTTCAACTGATAAGCAGAAGTGTTAGGTTATAATTTTTTTGTAAGTTTAGATCTAACATATCTTTTCTCGATAAAGTTAACGTAATAATTCATTTGAGAGCAGTTTCTGCTGATAAGTGTCGTTGACTCTGACGTTATGTAAAGTGGTAGGAAGAGACAAGGTTATCGTTGCACTGTAATTTTTGATTCGGAATCTTCTATTCCTGATAGAGCTTTGAGATATCGAGTGCCCTAGCGGTCTCGTACTTCCAGTCCTCGATGATTCTTATGTCACTACACTCAGCAATTCAACTTTTTTGTTATCCGTCAGTTTAAATGCAATCCGAACTAGTGAATAGTGAAGTACATATCGATTTGCTGAATAAACAGAATTTATAACGTGATGACGCTTTAATGTCTTTGTAATTCCTCTCACATCCTGGCGCCCTCTCCTCTAGCATAATGGTCGTCTAGGTCCGCTCTCGTCTCTCCTAACAGGTCAGCCAAGGGACTTTGGAAAATAGTGCCACCCAAGGTCAATTGGAAGGATGGGGCTGGCAAAGGAAGGTAATAACACCTACGCCTTCCACCCAAACTACAGGTAAGTGACGTAAGGGTCCCTTCAGGACCGAGTGTGTGCTGGCTTGTTTGTTGAAGGCACGAAACTTTTTTTGATTATGGGTGATGACAAGCGGCAGGTTATTTCGGGAACTCCCCCCACACTCTCCGCCACCCTTAGCCGAGGTGCTAGCGTGCCGCCCTGTGCTATCGCTGTCATCGAGTGATCTGTCAGCTCATGCTGGCAGTTCGGACTTCACGTCCAAGCCAATCACTCAACATACTACCATAACAAAATGGCGCCCAACGAGGGGCCACCTCAATTAGACTTCAGTGGTCTAAGTATAAATTTTACTGGGGACTGGGACTCTGAGTGATATGATCATCTGGTATCTGCTAGTTGATTGACCTCAAGTCTCATATCCAGTGGAAGTTATATGCAGACCTGGATTTAATTGTTTGTTATTAATTGAAATTTTTCTGTAAAGTAAAGTTTTTGAAAGTAAAGTAAAGTTTTTCTAGCTTTGATGTGTTTGAGAATTGGTAAAGTAAAGTAAAGTTTTTGGAATTTTTGGATGATCTTTCCCGCTGGCCTTCTGCCATGGAAATGGTAGGTGGCCTCACCAATTTTTCGTGAACTCTTGTGGAAACGTGTCTCTGCCAGCCAACTGGCTGGACAGAGTTGTGAATCTGAGAGACAACTTCTTGGCTTCCCGCTAATTAGTTGACCAGACTCATGACTCTGCCTGGCTAGCGAACTGACTGGACACGATAATCCGGTGAAGAAGATGAGGAAGAGTCACCCGAGGATGGGATTGATGCTGGAGATCTTCAGTAATCAGGAGTTGGCATACTGCTAACTGCCTGGCTGAAGAGTCTCTAGTGACATTCTCAGTCTCTGGTGCCTCCGACTTTACTCTTCCCAGATTTTTGCAAGAGCTCTAACTTTTTCAATGCACACACTCACGTCGCTTGCCTGTATTTCGTTTCTGACCTTGAGAGAGAGAGAGTGGCCTGACCTCTTGTGTTGAGAATTGGCTCGAGGAAGTGAAGGAGGATTGTTTGTTGTGGAATTTTTTTTTGAACGTCACATTTCCGAATTGGATTATTGTCACTCGCATGTGTATTGTCTCGATTCGAGAATACTCAGCGAACTTTTCAAAGCTTTGACTTTTTTAGGAAAAACTTCTTTGTACTTCTTCAGACGTTTGGGAATACGTTTTCAAATTATAGTATCTTGTCCCAACGTTCAAATTTTAAAGTTAGTAGCTTGTTAGCATCGATTTCTGGGATTTTTTTTAATTTCTCTGACTGTTTTTTTCTCAAACCTTTGGTTTGTAGAACTTTTCCCAACTTTGACTTACGATGACTACAATGAGGACACCGCCTCCTGGGCCGAACGAAGTGACTAGGTTACGTGAGCCATGCACTATCTGTCGAGACACAAGCTGGTCAGCTGAACAGAAGCCTGTCATGACCACGTGTGGACATGTCTTTCACGAGGCATGCATCCAAACTTGGGTAGGCGCACATTCCAGTTGCCCTAACTGTCGACGCTGCCTCACGCGACAGGACATCACTAGTTACACGGGTGCTTTTCCAAAAAAACCAAAGAAAGCGAAGCCCGCGAAGTCAGCCAGGCGCGACTCATTGCCAACCTTTGAATTGCCAAACCTTAACTTTGACCGACCTCCCTATAATCGATGATCGTTGTCTCCAGGAATGCCTGACTTACATTCAAGGACGTTTGTTAACCCTAGTCCTCGACGTGATAGTCCAGAGCGCAAGGCTCAAGACCACAACCCCTCAGCTGCTACGGATGCGCTGATAGCAGGCTTGAGCGTAAAGATGGAAGACCTAATAAACCGAGGTCTCCAGCAGGGTTTAAATGTTTTACGGTCTGAGTTAGGAGACAGTATCAGACAGCAATTGGCAGCAGCAATGCCGCCAGTAGGCTTTGCGAGACCTAGTTCGTCCAGGAGTAACCAGAGGCCGTCAAACGACTTCCCCAATAGGGGAAGGGAATCATTTCCAAGACCATCACCACCTTTTGGTCAACCGTTTGGTCAACCTCCGAATCATCCCCAACAGAACTTCATGCCACCCCAACCACCTCAACCCCCTCCACCACCTATGCGTGTTCCTGCTAATGTAGGATACCGACGATCAGGCAGCCCAATCAGGAGATGGAACCTGACATATAACGGGAATAACTAGAGAGGTCCGAGTTCATCGACGAGTTCATCTTCAGAGTCGAAGCGCTCACGCACTCCGCTCTTGAAGGAGATTTTGGATTACTAGTCAGAAATATGCTTACGCTATTGACAGGACCAGCGAAGGACTGGTATTGGTCAGTACTAAGGCAAAATCCATTTCCAACTTGGGACGTCATCAAGATGGGATTGTATAACGACGCCTAAAGATGATCTGAAGACTAGATTCCAACTGATGTCTAGAAAACAAAAGCCTGGTGAACTGTTCGCAATGTACCACCACCATTTGGGGTTGCTGCGCGATCAGCTACAGAATGCTATGCCAGACCAAGAATTTCTGGAGATTGTCAAATCGAATCTCTTGCCGGAGATTCAAGAAAAAATCTGTCTGCATCCTACTGATACGATAGGACAGCTGAGATCGCTGGTCACGCGTATCCAAGCTATGCAGACACGCATTGCGACAGCTGGCAGTTGGAACCTTTACCGGAACCAACGGGTGCACGAAGTCGACAATTTTCCAACTTTAGACCCTGAACTGGCATTAGCGACAGGCAGTGACAACGGCCTAGGTGATATAGCTAGTATTTCGGCAAAAAACCCTATCACATGCTGGAACTGTGATCATTCCGGTCACTTTTATCAAGATTGTAGACAAGAGAGACAAATTGTGTTCTGCTATGGATGCGGGCGCAAGAATGAACAAGGAGGAAAGTCCGCTCCAGTAGCAGACACTCATGATAACTCCCTAACATGTCCTCTGATATCATTCAGTGACTCTGGTGATATCAGAGAAACACCGGATTGTACGATTACTTCATTGGCAGAGGCGGAGAACTTAGTAGATTTCTCCGCAGACCTTCAAGCTCCCATTTCCACTTCTGGGGAGCCCATGACCTTATTAGACACTTCTTTAGAAGAGTCTTTAATCTTCGATGTCCCATTGACACCTATCGCACGTGTAGCCGACAAAGTTACTGAGCAGGAGATTTGGCCTCCTCTCATTTCTGTTTTAAAACGGCCACCAAGCTCTGATATGACGAGTGGGCGTGAGCCAGTTTTATATCCGCTGACGCCGTATCATACGCGTCTGCAGAAATATAACGCAGCAAGAGACCGAATCTTCTCCTCAGTAGCGGAGTTAGCTGACATTATGTTTCCTGACCGGGATATGCGACCGAAAAAGAAACGATCAACCGTTCGTTGGCGGGAATACTGTCGACGGATGAAACAAGAAAGGAAAAAATTGGCACAGATTTCCGTGTCGATGCCAGACGACATTCGACCATACGCCGAAGTAAAGCTGCTCGGGCGAACGGAGATTGGATTACTTGATAGTGGTGCCACTGTCAGTATCCTAGGCCAGGGAGCTCTAGAGAAGCTTGCGGAAGCAGATGTCGAATGGAAGAGGTATCGAACACAGGTCCAAGTAGCAAATGGTGCCATGACGACTGTTCATGGTCATGTGAACTTGGACGTCACTTTCCGTGGTAAGACCCATAACGTGCGTTTTTACGTGGTTCCTGGGCTCACACAGGCACTATATCTGGGAATAGACTTCTGGCGTCTATTTGGGTTGGCTCCAGATGTCCTGGGTATAGTCACAGAAGTGAATCCAAGTGGGATAGCTACCTCTGACACCGACTGCCACGTCCTTTCTAGTTTCGGTCAGCAACGCTTAGAAGCCACAAAACAGCTTTTCCCCTCTTTCGCCTCTTTAGGCCTTGGGAAAACATCATTGGTCACTCACAAAATTGAAACAAATGACGCCGCCCCGATAAAACAGCGCTTTTATCTGATTTCGCCGGCAGTACAAAGTTTAATGGATGCTGAATTAGAGCGAATGCTATCACTGGGTGTGATAGAGGAGAGCCAGAGTCCTTGGAGCTCTCCAGTTGTTCTGGTAAGGAAGCCTGGAAAGGTCCGGCTTTCTTTTGACGCCAGGAAGGTCAACTCTGTTACGAAGAAGGATGCCTATCCGCTACCGCAGATAGACGCTCTTCTTAGTCGACTTCCTCCGGCAAATTACATAACGAGCCTGGACCTGAAAGACGCCTTCTGGCAGATCCCACTGGACGCTGATTCCAGAGAGAAGACCGCTTTCACAGTACCTAGTCATCCTCTCTATCAGTACACAGTGATGCCATTCGGCCTATGCAACGCTCCACAAACTATGTGCCGCCTTATGGATAAAGTCATTCCTTTCGATCTTCGTGAGAACGTTCTCGTCTATTTAGACGATTTATTAATTCTGTCTTCAGACTTCGATACTCATCTCATGCTGCTAGCCCGTGTTGCGGATTGTTTGAGGAAAGCTGGCCTTACTATCAACGTCGAGAAGAGTAAGTTTTGTATCAAAGAGACTAAATACTTGGGATTCATTGTAGGAAAGGGAGGTATGAGAACTGACACTGACTAAATTTCAGCCATAGTTGACTATCCGTCACCTAAAACTGTTCGGCAGGCCCGACGCCTACTAGGTATGGCGGGATGGTATAGACGGTTCATCCCGAACTATGCTGATTTGACTGCCTCCATTACAGACACTTTGAAAAACCCGAGTCAGTTCAAATGGACACCTGAAGCCCAGACGTCTCTTGATCTTTTAAAGAAAAAACTTACTTCTGTTCCGTTGCCAGTGAGTCCAGACTTCACCAAACCGTTCGTTATCCAGTGCGATGCGAGCCAACAAGGTATTGGAGGAGTGCTGCTTCAACTAGATGACGATGGCCACGAGAAGCCAATAGCCTATGTCTCGAAAAAGTTGAACTCAGCACAAAGAAATTACACCGTCACAGAGCAAGAATGCTTAGCTGCAATCTTGAGCGTACAGAAGTTCCGGGCCTTCATAGAACTTATGCCGTTTAAGATAGTGACTGATCATGCGAGCTTGAAATGGCTGATGTCTCAAAAGGACCTCAGCGGTAGACTTGCACGGTGGAGTCTGAAGCTTCAGGGCTCCGACTTCACTATTGAGCACAGAAAAGGAAGCCTGAACGTCGTCCCTGATGCGCTGTCACGCATTCATTGTGACAGCCTGAACAAAAACGAAGATCCTGGCCCGGAAGTTGACCTTAGTTCGCCATATTTTAACTCGTTGGAATATGAGGAACTGAGGCATAAGGTTAAAACGACTTCTGGCAAACAACCAGATCTTTGCGTCAGGGATGATTTCGTTTATATCCGGACTGTTCCGAGAACAGGCGATCCTGTTCAGGAAGAAGAAGGTTGGAAGCTTTGGATTCCACGAGGGCTTGTCAACCACGTCATTTCAAGGGCTCATGATCCGCCACTAGCTTCACACGGAGGCATAGGGAAAACACTGGAACGTTTGCGAAGACATCTGTACTGGCCACGAATGACAGTTGATGTCAGAAATTACGTAGGCGCCTGTGACGTGTGTAAAGAAACGAAAGCTCCTAATACTATTTTGCGACCCCCTATGAGAGTTCAGTCTGTGACAGAACGACCATGGCAAAAGCTATACATTGATTTCTTAGGTCCATATCCCAGGTCAGTTAAAGGAAACGTCTGCATTCTGATAGTTCTTGACCACTTTTCAAAATTCCCCATTCTCAAACCTATGAGAAAAGCGTCCACACTCAATGTGTGCCAATTCATTGAGACCGAAGTGTTCCACGTATTCGGAGTTCCTGAAGTGATCGTCCCTGACAATGGAGTCCAGTTTTGCTCGACTCAGTTCACCAGATTACTGGATAAGTATGGGGTGAAGCACTTGCGAACGGCAGTTTACTCGCCGCAAGCAAACGCCTCAGAGCGAGTAAATAGGTCTCTATTGTCGGGGATTAGAGCATATATTAAGAAGGAACACACGAGATGGGATGAGAAACTAAGTCATGTAGCTAGTTCCCTTAGGAGCTATTTCCATCAAGCTACTGGTTTCTCTCTCTATCGAACACTCTTCGGTCAACAAATGATTGAACATGGCAGCTCCTACACCATCTTGAGGAGCCTTGGAACTCTTAGGGAGCCATTGAGAGTAGATGCTGATGATAAAATGAGATTGATCCGTGCGAAAGTGCAGGAAAATTTACAACACGCATTCGAGCAGGGTCCAAGAGCCTACAATCTCAGGGCGAAACCTGTCGATTTCAAAGTGGGTCAGGAGGTATTTAGACGAAATTTTGCTCAAAGCAATTTCCAACAGCAGACTAGTGCTAAACTGGGACGGAAATTTGTGAAATGTCGTGTCAGGGCCAAGAAAGGAAGCTCACTATACGAGCTTGAAGATCTGCAGGGAAAACTGTTGGGTGTCTATCACGCCAAAGACATCAAGCAGTGATCATCATTATGAAAACGTCACCTATACCTATTGTCGTTATTCCTGGTAGCCCTAAGAAGGCATCCAGCCAGCTTAACTGGTAAACTATAGGATATCACGAAGCCCTCCTATTGATCCGTCAATGGTGGGTGATATACCTGTTGAAAGTCAATCTCATCATAGCAACCCTACCGCTTATGAGTAGATAACATTTTATAGTCCCTTCCGGATCGGCCTCATTAGGAGAAAAATTTTTCCTTGTCTGTCCAGCTGCAACATTTCGGTAATCGTTATACATAGTAGTACTAGATCTATTCCTGGTAGCCCTAAGAAGGCATCCAGCCAGCTTAACTGGTAAACTATAAGATATCACGAAGCCCTCCTATTGCATCGTCAATGGTGGGTGATATACCTGTTGGAATCCATTCCCATATTCGGCTGTCAACATGTCACTACTTCGACGACGCCTTGGAGACACACCCTTGAACAATCGCCAGTCAGGGTGAGATATTGCGCCGGGAAAGCCTGGTGAGCAGTTCTTTAGGTTGCTGATCGCAAAGCTTCCTCAGCATCTCGGTGAAGGAGGGCAGAGAGGCGTCGACCGGCTGGATTCTTTAGGTTACCAGCTTGTCGATGTACCTTTGACTTCCCACACGGAGAAGGATGTCGAAGTCTGATCGAAGATTGACGAGACTTCAGGGATGTGTCCTCGACGCGTTATCGGAAGTAGAGTCCGAGTGATGAGGAAAGCATTGGGTCGTGGGTCGAGACACACATTGAGCGCCCGCAGTGATGAGGCCTATGTTTAAGACCGGCTAGCTCAGTCGACCATCTTTCAGCGTCGTCTGAACCACAGGTGGTGTAGACCACTCTGTATTGTTATGGTCGTAGCGTATTGCATATAGCAATATGCTACACGGAAATACTGCGGCATGTACGCCGGCCCTCAGGTAGAACCACGTACTGAGCGCACCTCGACGAAGCAATGCTTCATCAAGCTCGCGTGACATGCGGGGACAGACATGACTGGAAAAAAGAAGAAGAAAAGCAGAGGCGTGATAAGTACTACTGGCATGATAAAAATTAATCGACAAGAAAATTAAAAGTGAAGTTTATATTTTTGTATCAAGTCTTATAAAAAGTTATCAAAAGTATCAATCCCAAGTTGGTGAACAAGATATTAAACATCCAGTTGATCGGAAAATGATAAACTGATTAATAATAGAAACCTGATCGTAGCAGCATCGGCATTCAGCCCCTAATGCACAAGCAAGAAACAATTTGAAGCACGGAAAAGGAGCGAATTTCAAGGAAAAATTAAGGTACCCATAGGTAGACATTTTGCGCCTTTTTATCTTTTCTGTTTTACCTGGCTGTACGTCGCGATATATACGAGACCAAGGTATACGGAGGTCTTGAAGCGAACTTGAAGGGATATGCCTACATTACATACACCGTTTGCCCCGTGATTTATTCATTCATTTATCGATTATTTATATATTGATGCCAGAAGGAATTCTGCAGGACATCTGAAATCCTAATTAACTGAATCATTCAGTTGAACAGTACTTAATTACCCTGTGTTAATAAATTCGACGTATTATAGCAGCGAAGCACCTGAACGTCATATGATGGTATGAGGTATTTGCATTGATGCCATAGAACACGTATAACAAGCGGCATACGGTAGCCTGTGCAACAGCGAAAAATCATATTGTGCTTTGAATTTAGTATACCAGCGGCTGATAATCTATAACCTTGCGGAATGAAAACGGAATGAGTTTAATAACTAGATTAGTGCATGATATATAGAGATAAGTAATCAGGTTGGCCCTGACGGCTTTATAAACCTAGAGTAAATTTTTATTGTGAAGAAAATCCCAGGCACGAAGTTTCTTTTGTGACTTATTTGCAGGGCTACAGAAATGGTAGAACTCTCCAGGAGGCCTTCATGGAGGAACAAGTTCATAAACAAGGTAATTTGTACCCATTTCATCTGGGATCTTCTGTGTGGTAAAGTGATTTAAAAAGAAAAGATTTCCTTTTTTTGTTTATTTCTAAATTAATACAATAATGATTAGCCTCAATGGCGCTGCACGTAGATTAATAATTATGAACTCAATTTTTCATTGTTTGTGCAGTTGATTTCGATTTGAAATATTTCCTTTTGCTAAATTAATATAACGATATTAGTCTAGATAATTTTGGAATTTCAACTGATAAGCAGAAGTGTTAGGTTATAATTTTTTTGTAAGTTTAGATCTAACATATCTTTTCTCGATAAAGTTAACGTATTTCTTTTGTTTATTTCTAAATTAATACAATAATGATTAGCCTCAATGGCGCTGCACGTAGATTAATAATTATGAACTTAATTTTTCATTGTTTGTGTAGTTGATTTCGATTTGAAATATTTCCTTTTGCTAAATTAATATAACGATATTAGTCTAGATGATTTTGGAATTTCAACTGATAAGCAGAAGTGTTAGGTTATAATTTTTTTGTAAGTTTAGATCTAACATATCTTTTCTCGATAAAGTTAACGTAATAATTCATTTGAGAGCAGTTTCTGCTGATAAGTCTCGTTGACTCTGACGTTATGTAAAGTGGTAGGAAGAGACAAGGTTATCGTTGCACTGTAATTTTTGATTCGGAATCTTCTATTCCTGATAGAGCTTTGAGATATCGAGTGCCCTAGCGGTCTCGTACTTCCAGTCCTCGATGATTCTTATGTCACTACACTCAGCAATTCAACTTTTTTGTTATCCGTCAGTTTAAATGCAATCCGAACTAGTGAATAGTGAAGTACATATCGATTTGCTGAATAAACAGAATTTATAACGTGA
Organism: Dioctria linearis; assembly: GCA_963930735.1. Taxonomy (NCBI): domain Eukaryota; kingdom Metazoa; phylum Arthropoda; class Insecta; order Diptera; family Asilidae; genus Dioctria; species Dioctria linearis. Next base: position 169,859,563 of record OZ005740.1, read on the forward strand.
TGACGCTTTAATGTCTTTGTAATTCCTCTCACATCCTGGAGCCCTCTCCTCTAGCATAAGGGTCGTCTAGGTCCGCTCTCGTCTCTCCTAACAGGTCAGCCAAGGGACTTTGGAAAATAGTGCCACCCAAGGTCAATTGGAAGGATGGGGCTGGCAAAGGAAGGTAATAACACCTACGCCTTCCACCCAAACTACAGGTAAGTGACGTAAGGGTCCCTTCAGGACCGAGTGTGTGCTGGCTTGTTTGTTGAAGGCACGAAACTTTTTTTGATTATGGGTGATGACAAGCGGCAGGTTATTTCGGGAACTCCCCCCACACTCTCCGCCACCCTTAGCCGAGGTGCTAGCGTGCCGCCCTGTGCTATCGCTGTCATCGAGTGATCTGTCAGCTCATGCTGGCAGTTCGGACTTCACGTCCAAGCCAATCACTCAACATATTACCATAATATTTCATCATTTAACCCACAAGGTTAATTAACTATAATAGTAGGATATAAATCAACATGGATTCAGTAGATAAACTAATACTCACGTAAAGCATATTGCGTGCGCAAATTGAAAGGCTAAACGAAAATGGAAAGAAAACGAATCTTGTTAAACGAACGCAAGGCTTTTATGAGACTAAAATGACAGAGTTGAAAAAACTATGGGAAATATATAGTGATACAGATATGGCAATAAATTAGGCTTTATTAGAAAGTTCTGACGAAAAGCAACATGAGTATTTAGCCCAAGACAATCATAGCTCAACAGAGTTAAAATATTCTGAATATATGGGAGAATTAGTAGAAGGATTGCGGACACATCAAGCTCGGGACAAATATCAATTCATTCGACAACTGTTGTTCAACAGGAATCGTACCTTCCGCGAATTCAGTTGCCAAAGTATAACGACAACTACGATTCATGACGAGCATTTCATGATCTATTCATTTCTCTTGCTGATGACAATACAAAGCTAACACCAGTTCAAAAGCTGCATCATCTGAAATCTTGTTTAGTGGGTGATGCTGAGAAATTGTTGCGGCACACCCCAGTAACAAATGAAGATTATATGCCAGCATGGAACAAGATGAAGGCTAGATATGAGAACAAGAGAATTTTAGTTAATCATCAATTAAAGATTTTAGTAAACCAAGCCAAACTAAATTCAGAGTCTGCTAAAGGACTCAAGTCAATAATTGATACAACAGACGAATGTATCCAACAATTACAAAGTTTAGAAGTTGATACGACATCGTGGGATGTACTTCTAATACATCTGTTAGTACAGAAATTACCTTTCATTACCCTGAAACTGTGGGAAGAAGAGCAGGGAGGTACACAAGAACTCCCAACATTCAAGTCATTTAAGCAGTTTTTAAGTACGCGTTTAAGAATATTAGAGTCTTTAGCAGATAGTTTAATTAAGTCCACACAATCCAAATCAAGCTGCACACCTGATACAACCAAATCATACCATATTAAAAAGGGAATCAAATGCCCAGCATGCAATGCAAGTCACTTTTTACAAAGATGCCCGAACTATCATAGGATGGACATACCATCCAGGGGCATGATGTTATAACTTCGAAAGATTCGACGTTCGACAATTTATCGATAGTCGGTATGTTGTAACACATTCGACAGGCGATAATTTCGATAGAACATCACTGAGTTGTGCTGAGAGTGATAGTAAAGCGAAGATTAAAAAATGTATGTAAATTTAAGAAATTAGATTTATATGTTATATTGTTTTTTTTAAATTTATTCAATATAAATGATTTTATTTATTAATTATATAGATTCTTCAAACTTGAAGTTATAAAACTTGTAAGAATATTTCTTGAATTTGAAAATTAATAAGGCAGTACATTTTGTTAAGCATATACATGACATAATACCGCTGCCTTAAAATTTTTCTTTTGTCCCGGTAATTAATTGTTTCCTCGTCCTTTTCGTTATCCTCCTCAAATAAAGCCACTGCGATTGAAAAATTTATAAATTCCAATTTTATTATTATTAAAATTTATCAAGAACTAGAAAAAGATTTTATAAATGTCATTTGTGCTAGGGGAAAAAATTCGGAAATAGTTTCGAAACAAGCAAAATCGCCTGTCGAACGAAAATCTTATAACATACCGCCAGATCGAAATCTTCGCTTCGATGATCGCTTTCGATGCGAAGTTATAACATGTCGCCACAGATACCAGATAATCAAGGCATCAAGCCGTTGTACCAATTGTTTAGGCTTGCATCATGTCAACAATTGCATTAGCAAATATAGCTGTCAAAGATGCAACAAAAAGCATCATAGCACCCTGCATGAAGAACACAACAGGGACAAACCAAATCCTGCAGCTGTTGGAACTGAGCATAGGTCAAATACTAACAACGTTATCTCGAACTCAAGTCAAGTCAAACAAGCTAGCAATACTATTCATAACCGTTCTCCACGGTTACAGTCAGTGAACAACACTGACGACTTAAACACTAGTCAAAACGTTGTAACTAGAGAAGACCGTAATGCCCTGCTATCAACAGCGTTAGTAGGGGCACAAACAAAAAGCGGGAACTCACATATTCTACGATGTCTCATAGATAGTCGCTCGCAATCATCCTTTATTACAGAGGAAGCCTGCAGGAAACTGGGAGCATGTCGCAGCCCAACTGCAGTATCAATTACTGGCTTAAACACTAGCCATACAGCAATCTCAAAGCAGCAAACCACACTTACACTTCGATCCCGAAAAGCGAAGTCTACAAGAATATTAGAAGAAAATTTTCTAATATTGAACAAAATCACAGATCCCTTACCTTCCACAATAATCTCTAAAAGGGAATGTTTACATCTCAATAAACTGCCACTAGCTGATCCCAAATTTTGGAAGCCTGGAAAGGTAGATGCTTTACTAGGAGCCAGAGTTTATGCTCAGATAGTCTTAAACGGTATTAAACAAGGATCTACTAGTACCCCTACAGCCATTAGTTTTTTATAATTGTTGTCTACAGGTGATTGTCGACGCGTAGACAATAATGTAGTCTACATCACGTAGATTATGTCGCACAATACAGTTACAAAGTAATAAAATCCAATCCATTTGTTTTTTACTTTCGTTGTTGTATATAAAACGGAATTTTTCGTGTATACGTCAAAGTTCTATGTCAACAGTTGTTGGCTCTTAAGAAATATTCGTAGATTTAGTTTTATAATAATAGTATTGTAAAGCATGGTGAGCCAAAAATAATAGTTTTGAAACTTTTTACGTCATTCAAATAATATGGACAAACTCTACAATGGAATTGTTGACGACCAGCGGAAACGAATCAACGTATAAACTTTTAAGGGGCGCAGAGCTCGAAATTGATAAGGAATACAAGATCGATTATTTCAAGTACGCGAAAACGGAATTTACATTGATGGTAAGTCGTACATATTGTTACAAAATTGTCTTTTGGCCGAGCGGATAGCAGAATCAATTTTGCAACCTTTTCCAGCTAGAAGAAGATCACTGTAAGGGACAGGTAGATTTATCAAGACGTCAGTCGACAGTTGAGCTCGAGATTAAATTTAGTTACGTCCTTCATGCCAAATGGGCAGTATTTCGTCGCGTACGCAATATAGTATAAAATCAAAGTCACTTTCGCGATGCTAGCGTTGTGTTTTACAGTCACTGAAATCGGTAGTTAAAGTTCTTGTAGGTGGTTTATTCGTGTGGGGTTATGTTACATTCAGGAAATTCCCACTGCACTTACATTTTGTGGTTAAAAAAAAGCAAATACAAATATGTGTGTAACCTTAAATTATCTTGAGGAGTGACATGCATGCCTTACCTGTGAGACAGGTTCGATTTGCTACCCGATAATTAATTGTGTTGGCCTGGAGCTGTCTCCTTATGCTGCCTGGTTGTATGTAGAATTGTGGTGGAGTCTGCGGTGTGACTTGATGAAGACCGGATATTGTGTTGTGTTGTGTCTGAGTATGGTAGGTGTGTGCTATAGTGTATTGTGTGGTAGAGGACCCTGTTGGAGCTTGGGATTCTCGATTCCTTCCGTGGAATGTTCTCCGGGCAGGGGTTTCCGCGCGAGCCGATTTGAGTATGATTGTCGACACCGTGGACTCTACTCTTGGGGAACTGCCGAAATCTGCAAAGGACTTTCGTAGAAATAAAAGCACAAGCTCAGGAATAAAATCAAAATTGGGATGATACTTAGCGTATATTTGATGTTTTTGTTGTATAAAAAAAAATGCTGGCGGATTTACAATTCTTTTCGGATCTTTTATTCTTAATTTTCCCTGTGACAATCTTTGGATCTTTTTTAACTAGCTCCTCGCACGAAAAAAGGAAAAAACGGAAGTCCAAAAAAATAATAGTTGTCCGATCTCTATAGCTACTTTCGATATTGGAATTTCGAACTAGAATTTTGTACTAAACTAAACAAAATTATCTAATGACCTCTATGAGGAAAGAAATTTAAGTGTAATATTTCAATTTATATATTTAACAATGAAGCTTATTCAAACTACTGCATGTAGAAAAAAAAATGTTAGCTTAATTCTTCTGACTGCTTTTATATTTTTGTGTACAAATTAGAGTTTTTATTGTTTTCACAACAATTTCTTCTCAACTTAACTTGAGTTTTTCTGTTTGGTTTCAGGTTTTCGGATAGTGGTTGAAGATTTTTTCGGGACATAAAGTTTGGGAAGATCCCTTGACGTTTTGGATGGCTTTCTTTGGCAGCTGTGGATTCTTCAGGTACGGCGCCGAAATATCTACGAGGGTGATGGACTTCTGCCAGTTTAGGCTTATTTGTTGTTTCATTCTCTCGATATAGTGCTCTAATTACAGAATTTTTATTTGGGTTTTTTATAATTTTAGGTGGTGGACAGCGGCCAGGGTCTGATGGAATGCCCCTACCAGGATACCAGGAGAAGGACACCAAAGCGGACGGGGCGAGGAAATGAAGAAATGCAGAGGATGGCATTACTGATGAAGCGGGTAGGTTGGGAGATGGTGATGGTTTTTTTCTTTTTTTTTGTGTTTGTGTTTGTTTAGGGAGTAATTTCCTTTTGATTCATAGGTTGTGGGGATTGAATGCTATTTGTATTTCCCTAATGCCTTTATTTTCCCTCATGTACCATACGGCTCACCGTGACGATGTTGTTTTCATGAAGTATTCAGGCGCTAAGCCGACATCAGAAGACTGGATAGTTGTCGTCATGGAGCTTATTTGCGCAATGTCGGGAATCATCAACGTAAAGCGGGTAACTAATCTCGTTACAATATACCTTCCAAATCGGTTCTCTGAAAAACTAAAGACGCAAAAGCAGATGGATGAAATCAAGTCCATTCCAAATTATTTTATTGTTTTAACTAGTAGAGACAAGGAGAACGAATTTCTTCAGTTTTCATTCATACAAAAATAAAACATGCTTATCGATTGCAATAAAAATATTTGACTGCTGTTAACTACGTCTTTTATTCTTCGCCTGATCTTTTTTCAGATCATCGCCACCGCATTAATCCGAAACGACGCAAAACTTACCTTACCCAACATTTATACACCGCTTCTCCATAGCCAGCCACTTTCCCTTTCAACACAAAATATAAGCAACAAACTTTGCCCCCACCAGGCAGGCCAACTCGAAGACAGAGTGTAAACAACAACTTCGACCACCATGGGCCCCACATCCAACCCCACGGATCCACCCAACGGCCCCACCCCACGGCCCCACCCCACGGCCCCACCCCACGGCCCCACCCCACGGCCCCACCCCACGGCCCCACCCCACGGCCCCACCCTACGGCCCCTTGTCCGTTGTTTTTCATTTCCCTTTAGCCTTTTCCTGTCATTAACCTTGCTGAGTTCGGGAATGTGGCTGGGCAAGATTACGAATCTACGAGTGTGACATTTTGGATCCAGGCTAGTTGGTTGACTGGATTCGTGTCACTGCCCAGACGCATGACTGATTAGGCTGTACATACTGAGGAGTGTTGGAGCGGGTGGCGGAAGCCTGGGAGGATTGAGGTATTCCCACAGTGATCAGGAGCTGGCACGCTGCTACCTACCTGACTGAGATGCATTGCTCATTCATTTTAGCCTCTCGTGGATTCTTTCCACCATGGCCGAAGTAGCTCTACCACATTTCCTTTCCTTAAAAGCACTTGGCATAGACTCCCCGAAGTCGCTAATCACCAATGTTTTTTTTTGAAAGCTTCCATGTCGAATAGGTGGAGGGGCTAGAGAGAGAGGATAAATATAAAAAGAAACTGAAGTCTTGAAATTTGGGTATTGAATACTTTGATATAAAGACAAATTGAATAATTTAATACTTTGAGATATTGATAATTTGAGAAACTAAAGTCTTGAAATTTGGATATTGAATACCTTGATATAAAGACAAATTGAATAATTTAATACTTTGAGTTATTGATAATTTGAGAAACTGAAGTCTTGTAATTTGGTACAATGATAATTTAAATAATTGACTATTTAGGCAATGAAATAGAAGAAGTTGGATCTATTGTAACTGAAGTGAAGCTTGGAAGTGACTGTCATAAATTAGACTTAGTTGTGATAACGGGTGATAAGTCAAGGAAAGCAATAATGGGCAGAATATGGCTGGACGTACTTTTCCCCAATTGGAAACAAGGGTTTAATAGTCATAATGCAATCGGTACTGTAAGTAATAATCAAATTTGTGAAACAATTAAAAGCATATTCCCTAACATTTTAAACAAAAATTGAGCCACCCGATTGTGGGTTTTAGTGCGGATATAGTTTTAAAGGAAGATCAAAGTCCAATATTTCATGTTCCTTGCAAGTTGAGGGAAGAAGTGGAAAAGGAATTAGATAGGTTATGTTCAGAAAATATTTTATCTCCGAGAAAGCATAGTCGTTGTGCAAGCCCTTTTGTTATTGTCTCCAAATCGAATGGTGATATCCGGATATGTGTAGATTGTAAGGTTACAATAAATCGGTCTATAGAAAGGGAAGACATTTTTGCTCAGTTATGCAATTGTAATTGCTTTTGTGTGTTAGATTTAACTGGCGTGTATCAGCAATTAGCAGTGAGCGAAAGATCTCGTGAGTTATTAACAATAAATACTCACAAGGGATTGTTTACATACAACCGCCTTCCTTTCGGTGCGTCTAGTGCACCAGCAATTTTTCAGTCGGTCATGGACAGAATCTTGGGTAATATGGAAAAAGTGCTTTGCTATCTCGAAGATATATTTATTGGGGGAGAAAGTGAAGAAAATTGTAAAAATAAATTGCTTGAATTCCTTAAGCGATTGTCTAAGCATAATGTGTGTATAAATTCAGAGAAGAGTAAATTCTTCCAAAAAGAAGTTAGATACTTAGGGCATACATTGTCAAAAAATACGATAAGGCCAAACGATAGAAAAGTGAAGGCCATTAGGGAGGCACCGGCACCTAAGAATTTAAGTCAATTGCAATCATATCTTGGATTAATTAATTATTACGAGCGACTTATCCATAAGTTATCCTCAGAGTTGAAGGATCTATATATGCTTCTAAGAAAACATTCTAAATTCGACTGGTCCGAAAAATGTCAAAAGGCTTTTGACAAAAGTAAATATCTTATTGTAAAAAACCAAGTTTTAGTGTTGTATAATGCATCTAAACCTATTGTTATTGCGACCGGTGCTAGTCCATTTGGAGTAGGTGCCGTACTCGCGCATATTGTTGACGGAATTCAAAAACCGGTATTCTTTGCTTCGGGAACGTTATCGAAGGCTGAACAAAACTATACACAATTACATCGTGAAGCTTTGGCCATTGTATTTGCATTAAAAAACTTCCATAAGTATATTTATGGGCAGTCCTTCACAATCGTAACCGATCATCAAGCCTTAAAGGAGATCTTTAACCCAAGAAAGGGCACCCTTCGGTTGCTGCTGGAAGGCTACAGCGTTGGTCAATTTTGCTATCAATGTATGAGTATAAAATAATGTATCGTCGAGGTCAAGAAAATATAGAGGCGGATTGCTTATCGCGACTTCCACTTCAAGACAGTACTGAAGTTAATCATATTAGTAGTCTTTATTTTGAACAAGAAGAAATCTTAGTCGATATAGAGATAGAGATAGAATTTTATCTAAATTGTACAAATATTTATTAAATGGCTGGCCCAAAAATTTATCAAATGAGTTTACAACATATTTTAAAGTAAAGAGTTGTCTTAGCACCGAGGACGGATGTATTTTTTATGCAAATCGTATTCTCGTTCCTATAAAATTAAGGAATAAAGTGTTAGAAGCGCTGCATGAAAATCATTGGGGCATCGTAAAAATGAAGATGATAGCGAGGTCATATGTATGGTGGCCTAAAATAGATGACCATATTTCTAATTACGTAAATAATTGTTTGATATGTCAGCAGACACAAAATGTGCTTAAAGAAAAAGTCGTGGGTAAACCGCTTTACCCTTTCCAAAGGATTCATTTGGACTTTATGTTTTTTCGAGGACAAAATTTGCTAATAATCATTGATACATTTTCTAAGTATTGAGATATTAAAGTACGTCATTCCTGGAACGTTCTTAATTTGATTGACGAACTAAAGTCATTTTTTGCAATTTTTGGGTTACCAACTGAAATTGTTTCAGATAATGGACCACCCTTCAATGCATATACCTTTAAAAAATTTTGTGAACAACATTGAATCAAGTGTACTAAAAGTCCAATCTATCACCACCAATCAAACGGCTCCGCGGAAAGAATGGTTCAAAGTGTGAAAAAAGTGTTTAAGAAACTTTTATTAGAAAGTCCAGAAATGTCGCTGCACCAAAAAATTTATAAATTTTTATTTAATTGGAGAAATACTCCATCAACGGTCACATTTAAAACTCCTTCGGAGATGTTATTTAATTTTAAACCAAAAATTTTGTTAGACAATATTAATGTGAAAAAAGATGTAGCCTATTTTTTGGGACAAGGACTCAAAACCGCAGAGTCGAAACGTCGGGCCATCTTTAAAATAAAGCAACAAAAAAATTAAAAAATTGTAAATTTTTTTCCTCACGATCGGAGATTCCCAAAAAATAGGCTACATCTTTTTTCACATTGATAAACCCCGATCAAAAGCACTACAAAATAAATAACAATATTAATATGAAGTGAAAGGTCAAATTTGATTTAGAATGAAATGAAGTTGTTAATATAGAAAAAAATAATAACACGAATAGCAGTAAAGAGCATGAAAATAATACTACCAAGGCTGTATTAAATGAAAAGAATAAGCAGAACCAACCTTATAAAGAAAATGAAATTGTTTGGTATAGGAATCATGCAGTTAGTTTTATACATTGGATTCCGGCGAAAATTGTAAAGATTATAAGTTTGTATACATATTTAATTAACATAAATAATACCACAACCACAAAATTTGTCCATCGAAATCAAATAAAAAAATCAAGACTAGATCTATGAATAAATTGTAAGGCAAGGGACTACATAATAGAGAAAAACAAATTACATGTAAAACAGAGGAAAAGTAAATCATTATCAGAAATTTCATCTGAGGTAGTGGAATACAATAATAGGGCAGATAAGAAAGAACATGTTCAGGCTCTTCACCTGAAATAAGGAGATCAGAAAGAATCAAGAACAAAGGATGTATTCCCAACTATAGAGACTAAATTCGCTATAATCAATTAAAAATTGTATAATTGTAAAAATATGTATACTTGTAAGTGAGTCAAAACCTTTTAAAATGGGGGAAATAAGAAGAAGAGTGCCTCGCGACTTGTCGTGCGAAAAGATTAGATTGGACTCTCTCTCCATGACCAGCCGTGAATCGCGCTACATCTTACCCTACAGCCATCCGGAAATTGTATTAGTTATTAGAAATTAGGATTAATAAACAATGAACTTAATCCTGTGTGTATTATTTACAAAGAACACAACGGTGTTGTGTTGTGTTTGAGTATGGTAGGTGTGTGCTATAGTGTATTGTGTGGTACAGGACCCTGTAGGAGCTTGGGATTCTCGATTCCTCCCGTGGAATGTTCTCCGGGCAGGGGTTTAGGCGCGAGCCGATTTGAATATGATAGTCGACTCCGTGGACTCTACTCTTGGGGCAACTGCCGAAATCTGCAAGGGACTTTCGTAGAAATAAAAGCAGTAGTTCAGGAAAAAAATCCAAATTTAGATAGATTTTCTTATTCCGTTCGAATTGTATTGGTCCCTGAAAAAGTATATTTCTGTTTAACGAATTAAAGACCACAATTTGAAAACCTCTTAATTGTTGTTGGAATTTATATAAATCTGATAATAATAATCATCCTTTATTTGCCGTTACTTGAACTAAAGCATTCTTACACAACGCTTTTCAAAGGCTAGGAAGTTTGTTTTCACACATTTGTGAACATTTTTTCGGTAGGGTTATACCTTTTGATATTTCTACTGAATAGCACAAGCATTTTGGAAGACACAAAAAGCAGCTTTGACTAACATTCGTCAGAATTTTTTGTTTTGTTTTTCATATGTATGGAAAGGTCACTATATTGGCTTCGATCTGCAATATTTCATCAGAGATCAGATTTGCGATCAATTTACCATTAACCTTATTCACCGGTCTCATGCAAACCCATATCGGCTTAACTTCTGGACTATTTGGTAATGAAAGTGAAAATGCTGTTTCACTTCCCTCATTGCTGTTTAGAACTAATTCTTTAATCATTTCAGAAAATGCTCTTTCCATCCTTTCAATTAAATTATCAATGTCTTCAGTGTTGAAAAGTCATCCTTACGCCATCCATTTTAAATTTCCTGAAATGTTTATTTTCTTTAGATAATACTTCAATAAAAGCCCCACACCCTGACTGCACTATTTCACTGAATTCGATACTAGAAAAAGGTATAGCCACATGACCCGTATGCCTTAATACGTTGGACACCAAACTCACAAATATACACTACATCGGAACTGTGTGGTTTATTTTGGCGATATATAATGTTTATATTTTCTAAGGTAGAAAGAGCTTTTTGAACTGAAAGGTTTTGGAAGCAGTCCTTATTGGAAAATGCACATTTCAAAATTATCTTATGTACTTTTAACATATCTTTTGTTGTTAAAGCAACATTATTTTCAAACATTTGGTTTAACCCGGATCTTAAAAAAACATGGGAAAAACTCTTCACCCTTTTCTACAGCTAGTTCTAAAATATTTAAAAACTTATCTGTTGACATGACGCCGTTAGTTTAATAATCTGAGAAGTTGCAGTAACAAAAAAAAAAATATGTAGTGTATATTAAAACTAGCACTTTACATTACATCCAAAATTATGCCTCTTACCTTTAGTTTTGCTTTTTTTCCCTGCGCACTACCTAGGATTAATAAAACTACAGCTTTTGATTTTAAAATACGCACAAGATTTCGTGATAAACACAACTTTTGCTTATAAAAGTTCGCTTTCAATAAAAATGACGGTATTTTCGTCTACCTTTTATATATCCTAGTCTCCTCTGTTTAAGTGTATGTCTTGCTTACAAAATACAAAGTAATAAAATCCAATCCATTTGTTTTTTACTTTCGCTGTTGTATATAAAACGGAATTTTTCGTGGATACGTCAAAGTTCTATGTCAACAGTTGTTGGCTCTTAAGAAATAAAGACTTAGTTTTACAATAATAGTGTTGTAAAGCATGGTGAGTCAAAAATAATAGTTTTAAAACTTTTTACGTCATTAAAATAATATGATGAAATAATTCAGGCAAACTCTACAATGGAATTGTTGACGATCATCGGAAACGAATCAACGTATAAGCTTTTAAGGGGTGCAGAGCTCGAAATTAATAAGGAATACAAGATCGATTATTGCAAGTACGCGAAAACGCAATTTACGTTGATGGAAAGTCATACATATTGTTACAAAATTGTCTTTTGGCCCAGCGGATAGCAGAATCAATTTTGCAACCTTTTCCAGCTAGAAGAAGATCACTGTAAGGGACAGGTAGATTTATCAAGACGTCAGTCAACAGTCGAGCTCGAGATTAAATTTGGTTTGTAAACAATTACGTCCTTCATGCCAAATGGGCAGTATTTCAACGCGTACGCAATATAGTATAAAATCAAAGTCACTTTCGCGATGCTAGCGTTGTGTTTTACAGTCACTGAAATCGGTAGTTAAAGTTCTTGTAGGTGCTTTATTCGTGTGGGGTTATGTTACATTCAGGAAATTCCCACTGCACTTCCGTTTTGTGGTTAAAAAACCCAAATACAAATTTGTGTGTAACCTTAAATTATCTTGAGGAGTGGCATGCATGCGTTACCTGTGAGGCAGGTGCGATTTGCTACCCGGTAATTAATTGTGTTGGCCTGGCGCTGTCTCCTTATGCTGCCTGGTTGTATGTAGAATTGTGGTGGAGTCTGCGGTGTGACTTGATGAAGACCGGATATTGTGTTGTGTTGTGTTTGAGTGTGGTAGGTGTGTGCTATAGTGTATTGTGTGGTAGAGGACCCTGTTGGAGCTTGGGATTCTCGATTCCTTCCGTGGAAAGTTCTCCGGGCAGGGGTTTCCGCGCGAGCCGGTTTGAGTATGATTGTCGACACCGTGGACTCTACTCTTGGGGAACTGTCGAAAACTGCAAGGGATTTTCGTAGAAATAAAAGCACAAGCTCAGGAATAAAATCCAAATTGGGATGATACTTAGCGTATATTTACAATTCTTTTCGGATTTTTTATTCTTAATTTTCCGTGTGACAATCTCTGGATTTTTTTAACTAGCTCCTCGCACAAAAAAGGAAAAAAACGGAAGTCCAAAAAAATAATAGTTGTCCGATCTCTATAGCTACTTTCGATATTGGAATTTCGAACTAGAATTTTGTACTAAACTAAACAAAATTATCTAATGACCTCTATGAGGAAAGAAATTTAAGTGTAAATTTTCAATTTATATATTTTACAATGAAGCTTATTCAAACTACTGCATGTAAAAAAAAAAATATTAGCTTAATTCTTCTGACTGCTTTTATATTTTTGTGTACAAATAAGAGTTTTGACTGTTTTCACAACAATTTCTCCTCATGTTTTAACTTGAGTTTTTCTGTTTGGTTTCAGGTTTTCGGATAGTGGTTGAAGATTTTTTCGGGACATAAAGTTTGGGAAGATCCCTTGACGTTTTGGATGGCTTTCTTTGGCAGCTGTGGATTCTTCAGGTACGGCGCCGAAATATCTACGAGGGTGATGGACTTCTGCCAGTTTAGGCTTATTTGTTGTTTCATTCTCTCGATTTAGTGCTCTAATTACTGAATTTTTAGTTGGGTTTTTTATAATTTTAGGTGGTGGACAGCGGCCAGGGTCTGATGGAATGCCCCTACCAGGATACCAGGAGAATGACACCAAAGCGGAGGGGGTGAGGAAATGAAGAAATGCAGAGGATGGCATTACTGATGAAGCGGGTAGGTTGGGAGATGGTGATGGTTTTTTTTCTTTTTTTTTGTGTTTGTGTTTGTTTAGGGAGTATTTTTCTTTTGATTCATTGGTTGTGGGGATTGAATGCTATTTGTATTTCCCTAATGCCTTTATTTTCGGTTTTAGCGGAGGAAAACGGAATAGCTTCCCTCATGTACCATAAGGCTCACCGTGACGATGTTGTTTTCATGAAGTATTCAGGCTCTACGACGACATCAGAAGACTGGATAGTTGTCGTCGTGGAGCTTATTTGCGAAATGTTGGGAATCATCAACGTAAAGCGGATAACTAATCTCGTTACAACATACCTTCCAAATTGGTTCTCTGAAAAAATAAAAACGCAAAAGCAGATGGATCAAATCAAGTCCATTCCAAATTATTTTATTGTTTTAACTAGTAGAGACAAGGAGAACGAATTTCTTCAGTTTTCATTCATACAAAAATAAAACATGCTTATCGATTGCAATAAAAATATTTGACTGCTGTTAACTACGTCTTTTATTCTTCGCCTGATCTTTTTTCAGATCATCGCCACCGCATTAATCCGAAACGACGCAAAACTTACCTTACCCAACATTTATACACCGCTTCTCCATAGCCAGCCACTTTCCCTTTCAACACAAAATATAAGCAATTGCCCCCACCACCCGCAGGCCAACTCGAAGACAGAGTGTAAACAACAACTTCGACCCCCATGGGCTCCACGGCCCCTTGTCCCTTGTTTTTCATTTCCCTTTACCCTTTTCGTGGCATTAACTGTGCTGAGTTCGGGAATGTGGCTGGGCAAGGTTACAAATCTACGAGTGTGACATTTTGGCTCCAGGCTAGTTGGTCGACTGGATTTGTGTCACTGCCCAGACGCATGACTGATTAGGCTGTACATACTGAGGAGTGTTGGAGCGGGTGGCGGAAGCCTGGGAGGATTGAGGTATTCCCACAGTGATCAGGAGCTGGCACGCTGCTACCTACCTGACTGAGATGCATTGCTCGTTCATTTTAGCCTTTCGTGGATCCTTTCCACCATGGCCGAAGTAGCTCTACCACATTTCCCTTTCCTTAAAAGCACTCGGCATAGACTCCCCGAAATCGCTAATCACCAATGATTTTTTTTGAAAGCTTCGATGTCGAATAGGTGGAGGGGCTAGAGAGAGAGGATAAATATAAAAAGAAACTGAAGTCTTGAAATTTGGGTATTGAATACTTTGATATAAAGACAAATTGAATAATTTAATACTTTGAGATATTGATAATTTGAGAAACTAAAGTCTTGAAATTTGGATATTGAATACCTTGATATAAAGACAAATTGAATAATTTAATACTTTGAGATATTGATAATTTGAGAAACTGAAGTCTTGTAATTTGGTACAATGATAATTTAAATAGTTGACTATTGTGATATAACGATAATTTGGAAACGGAACTGAAATTGGTATTTTGATAATTTGATGAAGTATCGGATTTTTAAGATTAACTAGTCCTTGTTTTCTTCGGAAATTTCTAGTACTGTTTCAAGCAGTATACACAGATCCACAGTTTGGTTAAACGTTTTAATATTCAATACAGTCCGATTCCTCGGTTGTGTCACACTCAACATGGTACAATTCACTATCTACGCATAATACGTTATACGATTGGATCATAATGCGTACTTCGTCGTCGCACGCCGTGACAATACGCTGGCTATTTCAAAATTGTTCGAATTGCTATTCGGAAATTCCCTTAAAAATGGCAAAAAAAAGGGAAGATCAGCAGGCGAGTAACGAAGTTTAACTTCATTAACCAACATGTTTGTTTCTTCCCGATCTCCACCCGATGAGGCAGCGGTATTAAATTTGCCAGAGGAATGTACTATCTGCAAGGCAGGTCCAAGACAAAAAAAACCAATGGTGACGCCGTGTGGGCACGTGTTTCACAGTTTGTGTCTTCAGAAATGGGCACTAACGAAAGGCAGTTGTCTAAATTATCGACGAGCCGTGACATTATGCCGTATACTGGCACAATCCCTGAGCATTATCAAAATACACAAACTGTCCCGGAGACTCAACCAGCACCAGCAATTCCTTCCGGAACGGAACGAACTCTATCGCGTCCGCCGTCGCAAAGTTCTGTACACCAACGGAGCCCGCACGATCAAACCTTCGCTGTACATATTGCACAGTGTCCTAGTAGTCCGAACCAAGCACCTAGTCAATAGCTGGCGTCAACACAAGCTCTTTTAGCCGGACTACAAAGGGAAGTCGCCGAGCTAGTACGCTCAGAGTTAGCTAGAGGACTGGAACATTTTTCAATTGAGTATTCTTCAGTCCAAGAACCCCATCGTGAATTTCCATCAATTTTCCGACGTGAGGAGCCCCCACCTAATCTTTCACGACTCCCTTCAGGTATTCATAGTTCAGGAATACTACCTCTTATTGACCCACCCAGGATCCCTCGAAACGAACAGGGACGATCCTTAGCGGGACCAATGCCAGCAGCTGGAGCGGACCAGAGATCCTACAACGGCCAGTATCAAAAGCAATACAGGTCACGGTCCCGAAATAATATGTATCGGCGATCTGCCAGTCCAAGGCGGAGGTGGCAGATTTGTTATACCGGAGATAATGTTAAGCTTGACTTGGAAGAATTCATCTTTCGGGTTGAAACCTTGACGATGAGCACTCCTGAGGGAGATTTCGAACTCCTAATAGCTAACCTGCCATCCCTGTTTAGTGACAAAGTGAATAACTGGCTGTGGACTTTATTCAGATGCAATCCCAGTCCGCCTTGGCAACATGTTAAGTCAGCTTTAGTCACCGGTTAGGGCGAAAAAAGATATGACGTCGATGTAAGACGTCAAATGTTTTCAACGTATTACCAGGATCTGATCGAGCTGCGATATCGATTGCACAGCCCAATGGTGGAGTCCGAATTTATAGAATTCGTAAGAGCCAATCTCCTCCCAAGAATTCAGCAACAAATTTGTCTACACGCTACAATTTCAGTGGGCCGACTTCGTTCTCTTGTTATGCAAGTGCAGGCCACTAGAGCTCGAATTCAGTCGTCGACTACATCGCATTCATAGAATAGAGGTCGACTAGCGGAAGTCAGCTTTCGTGAACCGGCAGCTCACGCAGACACTGATGATACGATATTTACCGACGAAATTGTACTCGTTAGAGTGACAACACCATCCATAAATAATGAGGGATGTTGGAACTGCGATAGAATTCAACATTGGTACCAAGTTTGTGGGGAGGTGCCGACAAGGGTCTTCTGCTACGGATGTGGTAAGAAGGACACCGTGAAATCAAAAAGCTCATTCTGCCAACAGAAAAACTCGAAGTGGGTCGGGGTCAACAACGTCAGGCCTCGGCGGAACTTAGCACCTCGCCAACAGTATACGCAGTGTGATAATTTACGATTCAAGAAGCTCTAGGTAGCTTACCAATCTTGTCGAAGAGAAATTGACCTGGGAGCAGCCGTGAGGCTTTCACTCCACTGGAGCGGCTTATTCAAAGCTCTAACTCCGAGATAAGTACTGTAATAGAAGTCGGAGCAGCTGTGAGCTTTCGCTCCAAATTAAAATAAAAAGGCGGACTATTTTCGAATAGCTAGTACAATTGACTGATGATCTTTATTAAATTTCCCGGGTTATTTATACATTATTCTTACCTACGTTAACCAATGCTTACCATACTATATGCTTACATATTTAAAAAATAACCTCATACACTTGGAACTGATGGCATACAATTGTCGCAACGACAAAAATGCTTGGTCAGTGACGCAATCATTAATCGCCGCGGCAAATGCATGTCGAGTAATTTTTTGTTTTCTTTGTTAATAATTTGGTTGACACAGTTCCGAGTGTACTTGGTGTCGAAATCTTATTTCTTTTTATTTAGCTTGTTTATGCATTGTAATGCATATTGGTTTCGAAATTGTTGTGAATCGATTGACCGCAATAATTGTATATTAAATTATTGCAATCAATCGATTCATTGAAATTAATGCATACTACACCTTCCCCCTTAGGAAAAAAAGTTTGTGTTTACAAAATTTTTTTTTGATTTGTTTGTTAGTTTATTTTACAGTTTGGTTATGTTAGGTCTTAATAGTTGGTGCCATTATGGCTTCTTATCGCTTATGTTTACTCATTTAGTTTACACAATATGCTTATATAGTTGATTACAATGGCTACTTATTCCTAATTGTGCTTATTGTTAGGTTTACATATATTTATTACGATAGTTTTTTTTTTCCGTGGCTTTGTTATTAGTTGTACTTAATTATCTATACCGGTGTGTAATCTAAATTAATATAAGGTTTTTATTTCTGCCTTTAATTTTCTATATTTCTTATGTATTTTGATCTTATTTTTATTTATATCTTTGATAATGCAATTTACGTTATCTACCGATTGAACTATATATGGTCCGCTGTATAGAGGATCTAGTTTTCGTATATTCTGTACCGTCATTAGTACCTTGTCGCCTATTTTAATTGATATTGGTTTTCAATTAGTATCATTTAACTGTTTCCTTAGTACTTTAGATGCCTGGAGGTATTGTTTTGTTTTGCTTATAGCATGTTGTAGTCTGTATTTCATCTCCTTACTATACAAGTCATAGTTATATACAGGGTCTGGCCTATTAATTGTTAGTTCTGAGGATAGGTTTATACTTTTGGCAAATATGAGTTCAAATGGTGTGTAACCATGTACTGTGTTTGGTGTGGTATTGTAGCAGAATGCATAATATGGAATCCATGTATCCCAGTCATTTCTATCGTCATTTAGAAAACATCTAAGGTATTCATTTAAGCACTTGTGGTTTCTTTCCAGTGCTCTTATGGTTTCAGGATGTGCAGCGGTTGCGTATAGTTGTTTTATTTTTAGTATGTTACATACTTCCGCAAGGACCTGGTTTCTGTATTCATTTCCCAGATCAGTTTTAATTTTGTTCATAGGTTCGTATGTTAGTACGAACCCATTCACTATTGCTTTTGCTACTGAATTTGCTTCTTTGTCCTTTGTGGGTATTATTACAATATATTTCCTTAGATCGCATTGTATTGTTACTGCGTATCTGTTATCGTTGTTGGTTTTTGTAAATGGACCGACTATGTCGATGGATAAAATGCCGAAAACTTTCGTTGGTGTTGTGGTTATTTCCATATGCTCTTTATTCTGTTTCTGGTGCTTATTTTTCGCACAGAGCTCGCATCTATTTACATATTTTGCTATTGTTTTCCTCATTTCTTTCCATTTGTAAATTTCCTTCAGCTTTCTATACACCCTTGATTGACCCAGATGACCTCCTGTAGGTGTGGAGTGATAATCGTGTAAGATTTTATTTATCTTCGTTGTTTCTGATATGAACTGTTGCGGTTTGAAAATCTTAATGTTTAGATTCTTTAAAATCTTGTTTCCTAGGATTTTAAATGCGGTTAAATTTATTGTTTTAAATATTTCACGTTCTGCAGAAAGTTTCAAAGGCTTGGTCTGAAATTGTTTGTAGATATCATTATCCAATATTTCGAGTACCTGCTCTAGTGCTGGCTCTACTGGTTGGATATTTTTTATATTTATATACCGCTTATATAATTGTTCATACTTGTGCACTATATTAATTTCTTTTTGTTTTTCTTTATTCCTACAGTTCGTAATTTTTACCTTTAGTTCAGGCAATTTGACTATCTTTGTTGGGGATGATACCTCCCAAACGCGCAGTTGATCAGGCTGCGGGGTTATAGGAGTATTTTTCATTTCCTTGGACATGATGTTTGGTTCTTTTTGGTTTGTCATCGCTCGGATTTGGACGCGTCGGACATTGATTTCCTTCAAAACGTCAATATCAAGTTGCATTCTTGATAACGCGTCGGATCCGTTATTTTCTTTTCCATTTACGTATTTGACTTCGAAATCAAATTCCTCTAAATCTAACCTCATACGTGTGAGTTTAGATGACGGATTTTTCATTCCAAAGAGATATGTTCAGGGTCGATGATCTGTCCTTATTATGAATTTTCTGCCATAAACGTAAGGCTTAAAATGGATAATTGCCCAATGTATTGCCGCGAGTTCCTTTTCGATTACTGACTTATTATTTTCTCCGGCGGTAAATGTTTTGCTAGCGTATGCGATTGGGTGTTCTGTTTCGTCGATATTTTGTGACAAGATTGCTCCTCATGCTGCATTTAAGGCGTCCGTAGAAATAATGAATTGAGTTTGTATAGAAAAGCTATTTCCGGTGTCAAACCAGTCATAGCGATGGTCATCATCGGTTGGAAACTGTTTGGGCTTATGTTAAGTCCAAATCGGAGTCGGGTGTATTGGTAGTGACCTTGATTAGTTGAGAAAGCTGTGAGATTTTTCTAGTGGTATTTGGTGGAATCCGGACATAAGGTCAAGTGTAGAGAAATATTTGGCTCGGCCCATTTGGTCGAGTAACTCCTCTATACGAGGTAATGGAAATTTATCTGGCAAGAGCTTTTTATTAAGGTTCCTGAAATCAACTGCTAAACGCCATTTTTTACTTTGGTTGTTGCATTTTTTGTGTACTAGTAGTATTGGAGAATTAAAATGAGAAACAGAATTCTCTATTATTCCGTCTACTAGCATTTTGTCTACCTGCCTGCTAATCTCGGTTTTGTGCGCTTCTGGAATTCGGTAGTTTTTTGTGTATACTACTCTATTATCAGTTACTTCTATATTTTGTTTGTAAAAGTTATTGGTTGTTAGAGGTTCGATATAATTTTTCAAATTGAATTTTGGCGTAGTCTGGAATGCTGTTTAGGTTTAATTTGGAAATAACTTGTTCTGTTCTATTTGATTTTATTGTTCTGTATTAATAGTGTTAAAGTTTGAGAGTGGTTGTGTTTTTATATCGAAATGTTCTAGTGTTGTTGTTTTATTTGTACTGTTTAGGATCCTGACTAGTGGATAGTTTTGTGAAGTTATTGCTCCTGCAATGAATATACCTGGGTGGATTTCTTGACCAGTGATCACTATATCTTGGGCACTTTCTTGATCTTTGACGTTGAATTTTCTTATTATTTCACATCGAGGTGGTATGATAATAGAGTTTTCGGATGGACTGTTTAGTATTGGGATTTCTGCTGAGCTGTTAGGTGTGTGTATTGTAAGGGTCCACGTATCATAGTCGATAATGGTCTTGAACTTAGCTAGGAAATCTAGTCCTAGAATTGCGTCAGCTCCGAGGGAAAGGTAATCCTGTACTATTTGAAATAATTGTTCGACCATGCATTGGTCGTTGAAACGTAATTTTGTGTATGTTGCCCCAATTGATTGCCTCTTAGTATCCGTAACCCCTTGAATAATGCAAGTATTTTTAGGATAGTATGGTTGTTCTTTGCTAATTTTTCCCCTCTTGAATATGGATATATCTGCCCCTGTGTCTACAATCAAGGTACATACTGACATACTGACATACGTACATGTCGACATACGCTTTAATAAAATTTGATAAGGAGAAGTTTAGGCAATGTATGCTTGGCTTGAACTTGACGCAGCCCCCAACCGTGTTGTTTCTTCCTCTGGTTGGGGGGCTTGATATTCCCCCGATTGGAAATAGTTTACATTTCTCCTTTGATTATAGGTATTGTTTGTTCTTGTGTTGTTTTGGTAACGTATATTACTATTTGATGGAACATTACCAATATATCTTTTATTAAGGTGATTATATTGATTTCGTGGTTGTGCATGACTATTATTATTTGTCATGTTTCTATCGTATTGTTGTTTGGGCCAACACTCCCTGTTCCTGATATAGTTATTTTGATTGTTAAAGCTTTGGTTGTTATTATAATGAAACTTTCTTGATGTCTTGATGGGTTGGTATTATAATGTAGGGCATTACTTAGCTGTGGTTTATCTACTGATATTGCCTTCGCAGTTACCTCTGAAAGTGTTGCAAGATTACTGGCCTTTAATATAATTGCTTTTTCCGCATTTGCAACATTATTCGTAAATGACTGTATTGAAAATTTTTCAGCCAATTTTTTGGCTGCTTCTCCAGTTGCTATTATCTCTGTTATAAAGGCTCTCGTTAGTTGGCCTGATAAGTTTTCTATTTGGTTGGAAAAATCTGTGAGTTTTTGGCTGCCTTGCTGGCATGATCGTAGTTGTGCCAGGATGGCATCTGACGATAATTTTGCCGAAAATTTTTCTTTTAACTTGGCCTTGATTGTTAACACTGTATTTGTGCCTTCTGATATTACATACTTGGCTTTTCCCGTTATACGTGTCTTGATGAATTTGATCATAATTGATTTATGCTCATTCGCTGTTAGCTCGTCTAGTAATTCCATAGACTCGATAAAAGCATCAGTTTCATCCTGCTTTCCATCATGGGGTTGTATGAGCGATGTAGCTGTTTTTATGTCAAAAGCCATCGTTGTTTTTCACTGAGTTTAAATAATCTCCAAGATTTTGTTTGCTGTCTCTCTAATATTTTCGTAGATGACTTTTATTTTCAAAATTGTTTCGACATCCGCTTGTATTAGTGCGTTTCCTGTTGCCTTGGCAAGGAGTTGATTTGTTAATTCCTCTTTCTCTTTCAGAGTTTTCGTGGTATACGGACGGTTTACTGATTTATTAATGTTGGTCAATATTGCATCAATTTCCTTTTCTTTCTTTATAAGTGCTTCCATTTATCAGACAGTTGCTATATTTAGTTTCGCTGGGGTACTGAGGTATCTTTTCCTTAAACCCCTTCTATGGTCTTTATACAGTGTATAAACGAATTCAATGATTTTAATTGCAACCAATATGCACAAAATTATAACTATCTGATTATTTTCGTCAGAAACTGTATCCTGTATAATTAGGTTATTTACTATTTCGCCGTTGTTGTCGGCATTTTTTGATTTTGTACTACCCATAGTTCATTTAAACTCTGTTATTTTGTTATTTAATATATATTTTTTCTTATAAACTTTAAATCTATTCTACTTTTATTAAGAATGATTGATCTTACTGTGTTCTATTAGATCATCTATATTATCACACACATACATACATTCCCTACATTTATGTACTAATCTATCTGTAAATCTTTTGAAGTCTACTTTTCTTGTGCTTGTAGGTATTGAATTTTGTTGTACACTTTGTTCGTGGTTTATTACTATGTGCTCACTCAGAGTCTCTATTGAGTCTGATATGAAGTTACATTTAAGGCAAATGAACATATTACAACGTATTGTCGCTGTTATTTATTTGATTGAAACAAAAGGAATATTTTTTTTTGTTTTATTGTAATTTAAAAAAAAAAAATATTTTATTTTTTTTTTATTTTACCATATTAAGTATCTTTGAATGTACTTAGACTAGAGCTACCTCTACTTTTACACATTATTTTTAAATTAAAGTACTTTGTAATTTTTTAAATCTTTCGCAATTTTATGCCTCTTGCCGCCTCTTTTTGGTAGCTTAGCCGGTGTTTTGACAGTACCTCTGTTTCTGTACTCCTCGATGGTAATTTTTTTTTGGTCCCACCTTGTATGGTGGAGGATTTTCGTTGCTCAGCCTTGCTTTTGGGATGTATGGTGTCGGCTTCTCGTTCACTGGGTATAGTGTTAAGCCCTCTGTATTCCTCTCCGGTACTGTAATTTTCTTTGAACTCGGTTTATATTCTGGAGCCTCGTGTATTAAATTGTCAACGTAGCTTTCCCCTGGTTTTGTTTTTTCCAGGTTGCTTAAAATTCTTTCGAATATTTTGTCGATCTCGCTGTTCATGTTCTTCTGTTTTAATTATGATGGGTGTCTTTTGTGCCGACTTCTTGAAGACTTCTTTACGGTGGTCGTCGTGTGATATGTCACTGTCGATTAAGGAACATGCACGATTCAAATCGTCATGTCCAAACGAAGATAAAAATGCACGATCCAGATATTTTAAATTTTCGTGGCCAAAGGAAAATGAAGATGCACGGTCCAAATTGTCACGGTCGCCATATGTTAATTTACGATTCAAAAAGCTCTAGGTAACTTATCAATCTTGTCGAAGAGAAATTGACCTGGGAGCAGCCGTGAGGCTTTTACTCCACTGGAGCGGCTTATTCAAAGCTCTAACTCCGAGATAAGTACTGTAATAGAAGTCGGAGCAGCTGTGAGCTTTCACTCCAAATTAAAATAAAAAGGCGGACTATTTTCGTATAGCTAGTACAATTGACTGATGATGTTTATTAAATTTCCCGGGTTATTTATACATTGTTCTTACCTACGTTAACCTATGCTTACCATACTATATGCTTACATATTAAAAAAATACCCTCATACACTTGGAACTGATGATGGCATATATTTGTCGCAAGGACAAAAATGCTTGGTCAGTGATGCAATCATTAATCGCCGAGGCAAACGCATGTCGAGTAATTTTTTGTTTTCTTTGTTAATAATTTGGTTGACACAGTTCCGAGTTTACTTGGTGTCGAAATCTTATTTCTTTTTGTTTAGCTTGTTTATGCATTGTAATGCATATTAGTTTCGAAATTGTTGTGAATCGATTGACCGCAATAATTGTATATTAAATTATTGCAATCAATCGATTCATTGAAATTAATGCATACTACAGCAGACACTGAGAAAACTTCCAACACAACTTCAATCCCCAACATCCCGACGACATTAGAAAGTCAAAAATAAGTATGAAATCCTCCATTATTTCAGACCGCAGACGGCGCGGATCGATTTTACCACCACAAATGACTTCCCATTGCTTGACACATCGATAGTTCCAAGTACTAGCCCGAACTTATTAGATATGAATAACCACTTGTCCTAGGACTATGGAGATATTCTAAAACAAGATAAGACACCTGTGGAGCGCTCTCACCGAGAAGATAAGCCCCAGTCACGATAATGCGGCGACCATCACATGTCGTCATGACGGGCAGCAATGTCCCCCAACTGTGCCCACTCCAACCCAATAACATACGGTTGCAGAAATATCAATCTGCGAAAGAAAGAATTTTCTCGGCGATTGACCAACCCGATACAGATTTCTCAGCCATGTCCCCTTTTTTTTCTACCAAAGCGTTCTAGTTTAGGAATGCGAAAGTACTGGAAACGAATAAAAAACAATTTGAAACGGATCATCTCCGATTGGAACAAAATCTCAGTTATTACATTAAATAAACCGAAGGATGTCAGACCTTATGCCGAAATATATCTTCTCGGTCAAACTATAGCAGGATTGCTAGACAGTGGTGCCACGGTTAGCATCCTGGGAAAGGGAGGACTAGAGAGGTTAGCTAAGGGGATGTCTGATGGTCGCAATATCGCAGCCAATTAGAGGTAGAAAATGGTGCCAAGTCTGAAGTGCTTGGTCATGCTGAGTTGGGCGTATGCTTCCGAGGGGAGACGATGACAATGCGTTTCTACGTGGTTCCTAGTCTCACCCTGGAAGTGTACCTAGGCATTGATTGCTGGAGATTCTTTGGGTTAGCTCCTGATGTTTTAGGCACAGTTGTAGAGGTCCAAATGTTCAACTCAATTGATACTTCAGACCCCAATATACACGATCTCTCAGAGAAAGAGACACGCCGACTGAACCTTACTAGAGCACAATTTCCATCGTACGCACTCCAAGGTCTTGGAAAGACTAATTTACTTAATCATAAAATTTACGTAACAGATGCCAATCCTATTAAACAACGATTTTATCCAGTTTCACCAGCGGTGCAACTGTTCATCAATGCTGAAATAGAGCGAATGTTATCGCTGGGTGTTATAAAAGAGAGTCAAAGCCCGTGGAGTTCACCCGTGGTTCTGGTCAGCGAGCCAGGGAAGAAGCGGCTGTGTTTTGATGCGCGAAAAGTGAATTCAGTAACTGAGAAGGATACATATCCTCTTCCGCAAATTGGAGGTATGCTTAGTCGTATGCCAGCGGCCAAATACATCACCAAGCTCGATTTAAAAATGCCTTCCGGCAAATACCACTTGAGTTAGAGTCACGCGAGAAGACCACTTTCACCGTTCCAGTACATCCTCTGTACCACTATAAGGTGATGCCATTCGGGCTATCCAACGCACCACAGACAACGTGCCGCCCGATGGATAAAGTTATACCATTTGACCTGCGGGAAAACGTCCTTGTTTATTTGGACAATTTATTGATTTTATCCCAAGATTTCAACACTCATCTTGCGTTGCTATCACGAGTAGCGGATTGTTTGAAGAAGGCTGGACTCACGATTAACATAGAAAAGAGTAGGTGTTGTTTAAAGGAAACCAAATATCTCGGCTTTATTATTGGCAATGGAGGAATAAGGACTGACCCCGATGAGGTCACAGCCATTACTGAATATCCGCCACCTTAAAATATGCGACAGGTTCGATGGCTACTGGGCATGTCTGGATGATACCGGCGATTTATTATAAACTATGCTGATTTGACAGCGCCCATCACCGATGTATTGAAGAAAGCTAGAAAGTTCGAATGGACTTCCGAAGCACAATTTGCGTTCGATCGCCTTAAGACAGAACTTACCTCCGCTCCCCTGTTAATAAGTCCAGACTTCTCCAAGCCATTCATCATCCAGTGTGACGCAAGTCAACAAGGAGTGGGTGGAGTCTTACTCCAATTAGATGATCATGGCGATGAAAACCAAATTGCATACATTTCCCAGAAATTAAATTCTGCTCAACGGAATTATTCAGTAACAGAATTAGAGTGTCTAGCAGCTGTACTTAGTGTAATAAAGTTCCGTCCGTACATCGAGTTATTACCATTCAAGATCGTGACGGATCACCCGAGCCTGAAATGGCTGATGTCACAAAGGGATCTGAGTGGTAGATTGGCCAGATGGAGCCTGAAACTTCAGGGCTTCGATTTTACAATCGATCACAGGAAAGGAACCCTACATGTTGTCCCTGATGCATTGTCCAGAGCTCACTGTGAGGAGCTGTCGGCGGTTTAAGACCCGGGCCCGGAAATAGATCTCAAATCTCCGGCGTTCATTTCTCCTGAATATACCGAATTGAAGCAGAAAATCGAGTCTAGTTAGGCCAATTTACCTGACTTGTGTATTCTAGATGATGTTATATACATCCGAACCACTCCTAGGATACGGGATCCAGTGCAAGAAGAAGAAGCCTGGAAGCTCTGAGTTCCACGAGATCTGGTGAAAGATGTCATTTCAACATCGCATGACCCGCCCTTATCAGCGCACGGCGGAATAGGCAAGATGCTAGATAAAATAAAACGATACTTCTACTGGCCACCTACGTCGGTAGATGTTCGGTCCTACATAGCTTCCTGTGATATCTGCAAGGAAATCAAAGCACCAAATGTCTACCTGCGACCTCCCATGGGAAAGCAAGTTAAAACAGAACGACCCTGGCAACGTCTCTATCTGGATCTCTTAGGCCCATACCCACGAAAATGTCTGTATTCTTATGTCTGTATTCTAACAGCACTCGACCATCTTTCCAAAGATCCAATCCTAGCGCCACTCAAACAGGCAAGTACTTCGACGATCTGTAAATTTGCCGAAAGAAACATTTTTCACACGTTTGGAGTACCCGAAACGATCATGACGGAAAATGGCAGTCAATTCCGGTCAGTCCAATTCGCCGAGCTTGTAAAGAAATATGGCGTCATACATTTACGAACCGCTCTGTACTCCCTGCAATTTAATGTTTCTGAGCGAGTCAACAGATCAGTCTTAGCTGCCATTCGAGCGTACATCAACAATGAGCACAGAAAGTGTGATGAAAAGCTAAGTTGTCTCGCGAGCTCTCTGCGAAGCTCAATTCATCCAGGTACAGGATTCTCTCCATACAAAACGTTGTTCGGACTCCAGATGACCGAGCGTGCTTCCGCTTACAAACTCCTGCGAAACCTGGAAGGGGTCAATGAACCACTAACTATAGACGTCTCCGACAAGCTTTAGCTCCTACGTGCCAAAGCCCAGGAGAACCTTGATAGAGAATTTGAAGTGAGCACTAAGTCGTTTAATCTTCGGATCAAACCTGTGAACTATAAAGTAGGACAGGAAGTATTTAGCAGGAGCTTCCAACAGAGCAGTTTTAAGCATCAACGTAGTGCAAAGCACGGGAAGAAGTTCTTAAAAAGTAGGATCCGATCGCAAAAAGGAAACTCCTTATATGAATTAGTGGACCTGCAAGGAAAACTAATCGGGTATTTCATGCCAAGGACATTAGACCCTAGTATTCATATCGTATGTCTTCAGAAACAAAACATGTATTTACCCTAACAAGTGTCATCATCTCCTAAGGATGCCATAGCACGGCAACAATTTGACCTACGTTGCATAGCCAACAGTTTCGTATACCGACCTGCTCGTAGGCCGGCTAGCTCAGACGACCATTTCCCAGCGTCGTCTGCCTCACAGATGAAACACACGACTCTGCCCCGTTATGGTCGTTGACAATATTATGAGGCAGAAACGCCACATTTGACATGTGACACCTTAACTATCAGGTGATACATATATCCCAGCAGGAAAGTATATTAAATCTATTCCGTTTCGGTTCTTTTGACCAACACGAAGTTGGTCTCGTTCCCAAAAGTCGGCTAGACCGGAGATGTCGGGAGTACCGCCTTCGAAACTTAAAAGACACATGCTAAGGTGCCGGGAGAAGAAGTAGAAAACGCGCGAAAGATATGATCGCAAGTGCCATTTTTGGTACAGAGTTACACGGCATGATACATACAGTAAGTGACAATCAATTAACCCTAACAATTGTGCAGTTTATCAAGTGTATATATATATTACATAAGTGAAAAATACAGCGGATTGATTGAGTGTTCAGTCATTGCTCTCCAATTTAGGAGTAAGCAAATCCGATAGGAAAAGGGAGGAAAAGCGTTTATATAACGGGAAGCAGACTTGGCCGGCACGTGTAAGACGGGAATCCTCAAAAGTCCAGAGCCCAGAAGAATTATTAAGGTAAATGCTTTGGCGTATTAAAGGTTAAAGTATATTCCTTAGGTCAAATTTAATATTAAGGTTATACATCTAGCCGCGGTTGGGAAAACCAAAGGAAGCCGCCTTGAAACGGTGTAGGAAATAATTAGATTATCTACCAGACTGCGGCGGACCCAGCTATAATCAATATCGTCCCAAGCATAGATGCCTATGAGCAGATCTATTCCCCAGGAATATAGGGTATAGAATATAGACAAACTCCGCATGTTGAACTGGTACAAATCTCTCGGAGTATTACAGCAGGCATTCAAACCGGGACAAAGCGACTTAAACTACAATACCACGGGTTTTATGTCTAGACTCATGAGTAGCTTCTAACCTGAAAAGGAAATGTACTTAGGTACGTGAAAGATTTATATCATGGAACGAACATAACGTTTCTAAAAATAATGTTCTAGACGCGTCACTTCAGTCCCATTTGCTCGTCTCTTAGATGGGTATAGATGTTAATCGGAAGATTATACCGGAATCAAATCTGAAGTTCGAATTTTATAGACGTCAGTTTCATTGTTATAGTACTAAATGATTAGATGAATAGAATAGATTACCTTGATCACCAATTGTTCTATTCCGCTATTATAAAACGAGAAAGGCAAGGAAGAAGTAACCTTCGCATTGCATATATGTACATATACTCGAGCTTGATTAGGGCTCATTCACGTTTTTTTGCACACGGAAGTCATCGACACCAATCTAGAGGCGCCTCTGCGAGAGATAAGATGCAACCTTGAGTAACTTCCAAGATTTTTTAAGTATATTTCTTTTACTAATAATTACGTAAATATTTATATGCTGTTCATGATACTCTTAGCCGTAAGTTTAACAAAGAAAAAAAAAAGGAAAACTTGCCGGGACTAAATTGCAAATTCCTTACTGGGTGTTCTCAATTACGAATCGGATATATGGATAGACTCCTTAAATTAACTTAATCCGCTGGAATATAGTCAACCAACGAAGGCTAACTAAGGATTTTTATTTTAGAAAAGATAGGGATATAAGTTGCCTAAAGACTTTAACTGTGTTTATTTCATAAAAGTGTCTTCAGATACACACAATACGAATAGATAAATAATGTTGACCTTACATAATAGGATTTGAGCCCAAGATAATGCTTACAACTTGTAAAATATTACTAAACAAAATAAGAATAACAAAAGAAAACTATAACAATCAATATGTATAGAGGACAGAAAGCATCGGCCATATAATCTACCCATTTGGGAGAACTTCACGTTTCCTCTTCCTTTATCGTTAATATTAGCGTTAAGATAGTAGTGCCAAGGAAGAGTTTGTATGAAATGATACTAGCACACAAAGGATAAGCGAGGAGTGATTATGGAATTTTTCTGCGACATAACCAAACCTAATGGGACTTAAGTCCAATTCTGTTGAAGTATCAAATTTATTTTCAGTTGTAATAATTTAAAGGTCAGTTGGATTCGATAGAATAATTAATTCTTCTCGACGCGAATCATTAACCGACAAAAGGCGGAGACGTTAATTATTTAGACCACTGATTGGATGGGACATGGCCACCACTGGGGACTATCACCAGTAAATCCTGATAGCGGCATGGTTGAGTCATGTTGACTGTTCCCTTTCCCTTAATCTTCGATGCCCGATTCCGTTCCTTTCCTCATCCTATCATTGATTAAATGTTGGCATGATAAATTTTTTGTTATGATTTTGTCGCAAGAGGCAGGTTTTCATTTTGAACCCCCCCGTATCTCCGCAAAGCTAGCAACAAGAATGCTAGCCTGCCCATAACTGTCACGGGCTGCGCGACTGCTTAGCTCAGCTGACAGGACTTAAGGTCCTCAGTCCTTACCCCTGGATAATATGAAAGAAAGCACATAACAAAATTGCGCCCAACGTGGGGCCCACGATATTCAGCTCTTATCAGCCTACTGTCATTAGAGACGTAGACTCAGGATAGATTTGGTATTTGGCTGATAGCTACTTGCTATAGTTCGGATCTCAGAACCATTGAATGTAAAATGCTAAACTTGCACAACTGTCAGCTGTGTTATACTTCGGCTGAGTATACGGCCTCACGAAAATTTGTATCCTCTTCATCATTTCCCTGATCCCTTATCTAATTGTTTACAAGTTGTGAGATATAATAAGTTCGTTACGGAGGGCCTAGACGGATGTTCTGGCCGAGACTTTAACACGACAGTACACAACTCGGACAAGACGGACTCATAGTTGATTTTCTTCAAATTACTTTTTTTCTTCGACGTTCATATTTCTGATTTTTTTTATGTTTTCTATTTTGATCAGATTCCTTTTCAAATTCTATAATTTCAAGGATCTTTTGGTCAAGGGGTGGTAACATTTCTGAAACCTTACCTTTCAATCTTTGTAAAGTATTCCGCATACATGAGTATAGGCAGGCACGGACGAAACGAAATAGCTTGACAGGACAGTAGAGCTACTAATATTGCTGGAACTTTACACCTCAATTTTCACTATTGATCTGAATACCACATATTCAGTATTTAACTGCCTTCGCGATTTAATTGTTTTCTTAATTCAAATTTAAAATTTCCTTTACGTTTATTTGTGAAATCGTTACTAAATGCTTCATTCACATTTAGTAAGCTTCCCTTTGGGAAAGCATTACTGTTTCTCCTCAATTGTAGCAGTTGAGCGATAACTTCGAACGAGACCACGCCACAGGTCCTTATACTTACAGGACAATATAATATAACGGAGGACTGATGACTAACACCGTCTTAGAGTATTGAAATACTGGGAGCGAATCATCGTTGGCTCTTAGTCACCTGATTCCTCGGATTTTCTTACGCTCAATTATTACGGAAGACTTAATTACATGCGACGACCTGTACATGACTAGGACAGCAGACTCCACAATTTCGTTCTTCGTCCCCCTTTACCCTTTTCCTCTCATTAACCTTGCTGAGTTCGGGAATGTGGCTGGGCAAGACTACAAATCTACGAGTGTGACATTTTGGCTCCAGGCTAGTTGGTCGACTGGATTCGTGTCACTGCCCAGACGCATGACTGATTAGGCAGTACAGAC
Organism: Dioctria linearis; assembly: GCA_963930735.1. Lineage (NCBI taxonomy): Eukaryota > Metazoa > Arthropoda > Insecta > Diptera > Asilidae > Dioctria > Dioctria linearis. The sequence goes on from OZ005740.1 coordinate 169,890,987, forward strand.
TGAGGGAGAGGGGTGCGGGAGCCTGGGAGGATTGAGGAATTCCTTCAGTGATCAGGAGCTGGCACGCTGCTACCTACCTGACTGAGATGCATTGCTCATTCATCCTAGCCTCTCGTGGATTCTTTCCACCATGGCCGAAGTAACTCTACCACATTTCCCTTTCTTTAAAAGCAGTCGGCATAGACCCCCGAAGCCGCTAATCACAATGGTTTTTTTTTTAAACCTCGATGTCGAATGGGTGGAGGGGCTAGAGAGAGAGGATAAATATAAAAAGAAACTGAGGTCTTGAAATTTGGGTATTGAATACTTTGATATAAAGACAAATTGAATAATTTAATACTTTGAAATGTTGATAATTTGAAAAACTGAAGTCTTGAAATTTGGATATTGAATTCTTTGATATAAAGACAAATTGAATAATTTAATACTTTGAGATATTGATAATTTGAGAAACTGAAGTCTTGTAATTTAGTACATTGATAATTTAAATAATTGACTATTCTGTGATAACGATAATTTGGAAACGGAACTGAAATTGGTATTTTGATAATTTGATGAAGTATCGGATTTTGAAGATTAACTAGTCCTTGTTTCCATCGCAAATTTCGAGTACTGTTTCAAGCAGTATACACACATCCACAGTTTGGTTAAACGTTTTAATAATCATTACAGTCCGATTCCTCGGTTATGTCACACTCGACGTGGTACAATTCCCTATCTACGCCTAATACGTAGGCGTACTTCGTCGTCGCATGCCGTGACAATACGCTGGCTATTTCAAAATTGTTCGAATTGCTATTCGGAAATTCCCTTAAAAATGGCAAGAAAAAGGGAAGATCCGAGTAACGAAGTTTAACTTCATTAACCATTCGGAAAGCGTGTCAACACAGGTAACATATCAGTGGATGACACCAGAGCAGTAGATACCAAAAGATAGCCTTATGCACTCATAGCAAACGCTTATCACGAAACCTTCTCTCGATTAGGCCAAAGCACGCTGACGCCCCCTCCTATTAACCTAACTAAAGATCATGGTGATCATGAGATGAAGAGCTTTCACAAATGTATCTTCATGTTGTCAACTTTCAATACTCCATCAAATGGGCTGTATACGCCACGGATGCGTCGTTCAACCAACCGGACACAGGTGTGTGTGCGATTGAATTTCCATCGCTGAATAGCGTCACAAAGAAATATAATGTACTAAAATCATTCCACGTCAGTTGAGCTACTTGCCATCAGACTGTCGTTGAGCAGGGAGCTTCATCGACTCGTACAAAATCTCTTATCATCATGGACTCAAAAGCCTGCCTAGCCTTAACTAAAGAAACTTTAAACCACTTTGCGAAATCAATTTTCGACCTAATAGCTCAGAACCATTCCCTCTGGTTTCCGGGTCACCGAGGCGTAGCTCTTAATGAGTTGGCGGACAAGAAGGCTAGGGAAGCTGCACTGTCCGATCAGGTCACTGAGACTTGTATCTCCCTTGACGGTGCCCTATTAACCATAGACAGCTCCACACTCAAAAATGTTACGTTAAAAATTTTACGTTGCCCTTCACGACGTAACGGGAGGCTCAACTGGCCTGTTAGGTAGCACAGTGGGAAGAGGGGGCTATTTTCTCTGGATGGTTCCTTGCATAATTTAGTATGGGCGCCACATGGTTTTTTTGTTTTCTTTAATAAGAAGGGAAACCATGAAACTCAACAATTACTTAAGCAATTCATAACTTTATTTGGTCAAGAGGAATATTAACATAATCAAAAAAAATCTTGTAAAAGAAATTTAGCAACGCGCGAACTCTTTGGGGGAAGCAGTACCGTCAATTACATTCAACATTTGAATAATAAAAAAAAATAGAATCACGAATTTACTTATTTACTGACAAATATGATAAAACATCACCTGATTTCCTTTTAGCTCTAAAATCTGTCCCATGATGGTAAACCTTCACAGAAATTCAAACTGACTTTTGTTGTCGTGGATTAGCAACGATCATCTCCAACCCAAAAAAATAATAAAAAAAATTCCAACAACTGTTTGCTTCGACGTGCTCTCTGGTTTCTTCCTTGAAAACGAAGGGCGCTCTAAAAAACCAAAAACGCCGCGTCTTCCGGCTCATTAATCGCGAGACCGTCCAAAAATGATCGAAGTTTAGTCGGCTTAATAATCGAAAGGGGCATCAGATTGGCGAGCTACCATTTCCTTTCCTCTTTTCGTTTCTTTTTGCAAAACAGAAGTTGATTACGGAAAACTTACGGAGGATCGATATAGAGCTGATGAAAAATGCTATAATAATATATAATAAATTTCGAAAGGTACTGCTTGATCCCATAATTCTCTTAAAAAATTGTAATTATGACATGATTATTTTAAGATTTATTAACTAATAGTTAGTTTAGCTATTCAAACTAAGATTGCTTGACCCCATAATAAGTATTAATTCAATTTACAAAACTATTTTAAAATTCGTGAAATTATTAACAGCAAAGACCGAAATTTCTTAGAAATTATGTTGAGCTCTTTCGAATTCGCTGAGAGGCGTAATATTTCCTCCCGATCTTCCAGAAGATTTCTCCGAAATCTTCTTAAAAATTAACAATCCAGACGAATATTGACTAAACGAAAACCTCGTACTCGAAGGTATTTTAGATTTCACTTTCTCGATCACAAGTCTTTCATCCGGCCGTCCCAAATGTGGCCCAAGTTTCTTCTTAGATATCGGTGTGAGTTTTCTCAGTCTGTCCTCCGTGGGTGCTGAGCGAGCAAAAATGGGCCATAAAATTTCCTCGCCTTCCAAACCGCGAAAAAGAAAACGTAAATGCAGTAAGAAAGTAAAATATTCAAACAAAAAAATATAAAAAATTAAACAATTTTTTCCTTTTTATTAATAAAACCTAAATGCTGCTTTCAATTCGTTTCAGTCAGTTGGTGCTTTGTAGGTATAAGATTTTAGGTCTTTGCTGTGCCAATGAAATTCGGAAAGGTCCGATATGCTTTACTGTAACTTTGCATTGAAGTACTTCGTGCCATCAGATAGGACGAAATTCCTTCGCCAAACGCATTAATTTGGAAAATATGCAACATCTCGCCTTCGCAAATCATAAAGCCTTTTTCCTACTAGAGCTGCTTTTTCTAGCCTTCTCTTTACATCTGCCCGAACTTCTTCTAAACCCTTGGAATGTAACAGTGGGTCAATAATACGACTGCTCGGTGCAGAGGCCCCAGTATCACTACTTTTCATAGCCATTTCTCTACTGAATATAAAATATGGAGTTAATTTAGTAGCTTCATGGACGGAAGTACGAATGGCGCACGCTACTTTGGCTAAATGAGTATCCCATTCCCTATGGTTGTCTGAAACAAATGCTCGCAACATCGCTTTAACCGTCTGGTTTGTCCTTTCAGCGGGGTTCGCTAGGATGGTAAAAGGGCGTATATTTTATCGTGACATCATAAGTGGTTGCAAAATTCTACCCCGTTGTCACATATTACATATTTAGGAACTCCAAATACTAAGAAAACGTAGTCCTCCAGGAATTGTATTGCAGATTTGTTTGTAGCTGAGCGAAGCGGACATAACAGTGGGAAATTGCTAAACTGGTTGACCACCGTGAGAATATATACATAGCCATGCTTGGATCTTGGCAAAGGACCAACTAAATCGACGCATGGAATTTTGGCATTTTCCCTAGTTGCCATAAGTCCGGCTGGATTTCTACTATCGGGTTTGTTACGCTGACAAACTTCACATTTTCGGACATATGACGAAATGTCGTTTCTCATTTTTGGCCAGTAGTATCTTTGTGCTACGCGCTCGAAAGTTTTGCTCACCCCGGTATGTTCAAAAGTTGGAAGATCATGCGACCTACGTAGGATTTCTTGACGCCTTTATTTTGGTAAAACTTCTCTCCAATTATACTCTTCTATTGTCAAAGTCGGATATTTCACCTGTACGTGTTTCCACAGGATTTCTTTATCAACACGCCAATCGGGATATTTCCCCAGTTCTTAGAGACCTGTTTTAGCAGCTTCGAATACCATTTATCCCTTTCGATTTTTTTGCAGCTATCTCTTTCAGTTACACCAGCAATCATTGGAACAGATCTTGATAATAAATCGGGCAGTAAGTGCTCTTTTCCCTTACGATGAACAGTTTCGAAGTCAAATTGCTGCATCTTTACAGTCCACCGAGCCAATCTGCCTGTCGGATCCTTTAGGCTGTCCAACCAAACCAAAGAAGCATGATCCGTAACCACGCTAAGCCTTGTGCCTTCTAAATATGGCCTTAGTTTATCTACTGCCCATAAGATCGCCAAATATTCGCGTTCGGTTGTAGAATAATTTCTTTCGGTACGGGTTAAAGATCGGCTGGGATATGCTATTACATGCTCGGTAGTGTCAACTTTCTAAGTAAGGACTGCCCCAACCCCATATCCGGATGCATCCGTATGCACATAAAATAGCAAGTCAAAATAGGAGCGCTCACAAGTGTTTCCTTTATCTGATTAAAAGTTTCATGGCAGTCTGAACTCCATGCATTTTTTTTTTTGTAAGCTTGTCATCGGTATGAGAAGATCGGAAAAATTTGGGATGAAGCGCCTATACCAAGAAACTACACCTATAAAGCTCCTGACTTCCTTTAAGATTTTGGGAACTGGGATATCATACTTCTCACCTTATCGGGGTCCATTTGTAGCCCAATTTCACTAACTAAATAGCCCAAGAGACGCAATTCGGGCTTACAGAACTCACATTTGTCATATAAGCCGGCTTTACGTAGCTTGTCAAAAACTGCTTCTAAGACTTCGAGATGTTTATCGAAGGTCTGAGTAGCGATAAGCACGTCATCTAGATAAACAAATACGTAATCGCTTAACTCACTAGAAAGGACCCTGTCGATCAGTCTCTGCCACGTTGCAGGAGAATTAGTTAAACCGAAAGGCATTCCCTAGAACTGGTATAACCCTCGTCCTGGTACAGTAAACGCAGTGTATTCTCTGTAATCTTTGGCCATTGGAACCTGCCAGAAGCAGATGTGATGTCTAATGACGTCATATATTTAGCATACCTTAAACGGTCGAGAGTAGTCGAAACGTAAGGAAGTGGGTATGCATCCTTTATGGTGACTTTGTTTAACTTGCTATAGTCTGTACAAAAACGATATGTTCCGTCTTCCTTGCGGACGAGAATAACTAGTGATGACCAGGCACTTTTCGATGGCTCTACTACTCCGTCTCTTAGCATCTTGTCCAATTCTTCGTTTATCGCTTTTTGTAAACCAGGTGACACAGGATAGTACCTTTGTTTGATGGGTGCGGAGTTTGTTCTAATAATATGCTCCACTTGATCGGCACATCCTAAACCCTTGCCCATTTTAGGTTCCACCGTGCGTAATAAAATTTCTAACCTCTATCTCTGATTCAGCGTAAACTCATCTAAGCTTTCCAATGAGCACAACCGAGGGAGACTGTTATTTGGAAAAGACCACGTATCCTTACTTAAATCCAGTGAAATACCCATAGCCTTTAAAGGTCTGTTCCTAAAATTATACTTATAATTCTGGGACAACTAAAACGTCCAGAATCTTAACGGTATCCTGTAGATTGATTGGAAGACTTATTTCACCAAGAATATTCAGTTTATCACCATTTCCTAGTGTTACATAATGATCGCCTGAGAAATCAACTGCTAAGCTTAAGCCCTTAACTAACTTCCACCCATGTTGACCCAACACAGTGCGAGTCGCTCCAGAGTCTAATAAACCTAACATTTCTAAACCTAAAATCGAGATCCTTAAGTATGGCCGCGAATCGTTTTCTACATGATGAAGAACGCTGGCTAATGACAACGCTATGTCGCCAGCCTTATGGAAGTTGATGTCTTCGCTCTTCGCGGTCTTTAATTCTCTACTGGGGCCCAACTCCCCGCTTACTGCTGAGCCCTGGTTTCGTTTCCCGGTCGTCGATTAGCTGCTTGTCCAACTTGTCCACATCAAGAACATGTTTTTGGTTGCCTGCAGAATCTGAAAGTATGCCCCTCACCTTGGCAGTTCCTACAAATATATCTGTTATATTTCGAATTAGAAGAATTGCTAGCTACAGCAGAGATAGGAGCTGTGGTCACATATGCTATGTCTGGTTCAAGCAATTGTCCTGAGCGACGAGGAGGAGGAACAAAAGCTTCAACTGAAACTCGAACTGACTCCAGTTTACGACCTAAATCGACTAATTGTTGAGGTGTATTCACTTCGCTAAGACCTAACTGAGTCTGGTAGAATGGGGTGATATTCTTTGTTAGAATACTCAAATCTTGCTCTTCAGTAAGAGGTGAAATAAAGCGATAGAACATAGTTATCATTATTGCTACGTATGTTCCCATGGGGTCGTCCTTGCCTTGTGTCCTTCGTTTGATCTCCTCCATCAACTTATCATCATAATCGGCAGGAAGAAATTACTGCCTGAGTTCCTTTACTAGGTCTGTCCATGATTGCATTCTACTTCTGTTGGCCCTGAACCAAATTAAAGCTCTGCCAGTGAGCAAATTCAAATTCGCTGAGCTCTTGGACTCTCTCCAGAAATGAATTGAGAGATTGCCCTGTCTCCCCAGAGAATCTTAAGTCCCACTTATACAGAGGCACGACGGGGTTACCACGTTGAAAGGAAGCTCCAAAAAAGATTGGCTAACTTGAATATCGCCTTCATCTGAACTTAATTCTTAGGAAAGGTTCTCCCCTCGGCCTTAGATTCTAAGGTAGCCAACTGGAATATTAAAGAGGTCTTAATTCGGGTTTTTTTATTTTATTTCCTCAGTATCTGCTTTGTAGATAATACCATCAGTTGTATTTCTATGCTGAAAACAAAAGTAATTATGTTGCTGGCGTTATGAAAAAACACAACAAAGTTTCTGTGACGACTTTCAGTTTATTGGTTTTTTTTTATTTTTTACATCTATTAAACTTGATGAAACACAAATTACTATGGACGTTGTTTGTGAAGGGGGGATATTGGAACAGTTTCAATCTTTCCACATTGCTGTGTAAATCAATACAATTTCCCAATATCGGGTGTTCAGATTGTTCGCGACGTAATGTATCATACGAGATACAATTTTGGGGTTCGCAAAGTCTGAAAAAAATACCCGTTGATGCACCTTTGCTGATTTAATTGCTGGGGGCTTCTAATTTGCTTACTTCGTGTTGCATCCTAGAGTCCTGTAGGGAAACTGACATCTTTTTGAAATTGCAACGCCTTTTTATAATACTTTTTTTGTGTCGATGCTTGCTGTGATTTTGCCAGATTCCACATGCCAAGTGAAACTGTTTATTCTTGTCTACTATGTTTTTTATTAATTTCCACATGCAAAGTGATTAGTAAGATGTGGAACTTAACCTTTACTAATTTCCACATACGAGGTGATTAGTAAAACATAAATTGTAAAATTGGTTCGAGTTCTCGCATTAGCTGCTGAAACCTCAGTTATTTATTGTTGATCGCTGAGTTTTCGCTACTTGCATAAGACTTTATAACTTATCAACGATTATTCAACTTGTAAAGTCTTAATTGATGAAACAGTTAAAAGATTCTAAATGCACAGTATATATATTTATTATTCAAACAAAAATTGTCTTCCACTATTTATCATGTTTTTTGGTTCGTTTTCTTCTCTGGTGGTGATGGAAACCAATTCTTCCATCCTTGTACACATGTAATTTTACTTCATACCTGTCTGGCAAATTGGCTTTAAACTCCTTAGTTTTCGAGTTTTGTATTTTTTGAAATTAATTCGTTGTAACACCGTTTTTGGTTATGTATATGTCCTCGCCTTCCCTGGTGGTAAACTTCTGAATGGTGTTGTCCATTCGCATCTTTACTTCTTTTACAGTTTCTGAAGGAAGCAAGATGCTCCATTTGTTGACATATTGTCCGTTAATGTTGACCGGATACTGGTTGGCTTGGGACGATATTTCTTGGGGTCCTGAATCGGTCAGTTTTAGTGGTAAGGGTTGTGACGGCTTTATTTGTGCTTCACCGCGGGCTTTGTTTCCCGGTTTTTTTTCCATGATGGTATCGTTTGGCTTTCGGGTGGCGAAAATGAAATATTTTCGTCCAAAATTAAAATATCGTCTTCTTGCATTTTTTCTTATCTACAATTAGACAACTAATTAAATAACATGTTTAACCAAGCATAAATAATAACAAAAAACAATAACATGTGCTATAAATACACACAAACCTGATACGAGGAGGTATAGGCAATGTATGACCATACTCTTCATGACGTTTTTTTCAACTCATTGGCAAGGGACATATTTTTATAATAGGTCGCCGAAAACTATTTGTCTTCGTTCCTACTTGAACCACTCTAACCAAGCCATCTTTGCCTGGAAATACTTGCTCAATTCTACCTAAAGGCCAACATGTCGGTGCATTACTTTCATCTTTGAGTAGTACTACGTCTCCAACCTTTATGTTTGCTTGGATTTCACACCACTTAGGCCTTTGTTGTAACTTATGCAAATAGTCATTTGACCATTTATTCCAAAATTGCTGTGTCATATATTGAGTGTGCTTCCATCGTTGTGCTGGGGATACTTGTTTTTCACATAATTTGGGTTCAGGAACAGCATTAAGTGCTTGCCCAATAATAAAATGTCCTGGCGTTAGTACTGAAAGATCTTCAACATTATTTCCAATTGGACATAGTGGACGTGATTTTACACAAGCTTCAACTTGAGTCAGCAATGTAGAATATTCTTCATATGTATATATTGACTGGGCAATTATTCGACGTAAATGGTATTTGATGGACTTAACCCCTGCCTCCCAGAGGCCCCCAAAATGAGGTGATGCTGGTGGGTTAAAATGCCATGTAATGTTCCTGGAACTCAGATATTGTCCTACTTCTGGCGATGCTTCCCTTACAGCTTGAGCAATTTCTTTATGTAAAGTTTTTTCTGCACCTTTGAAATTTGTACCGCAGTCGGAGTAAATATCCGTAGATAGTCCCCGTCTGGCAACAAATCTCTTCAATGACGCAATAAACGCAGACGTTGTCAAATCTGATACTAATTCTAAATGGATAGCTTTTGTAGCCATGCAAACATATATACAAAAATAGCCTTTGTATATTTTTGCAGCTCTATGTGGTGAGGTTTTTAGACTTATTGGTCCAGCATAATCTACACCTACATGAGAAAACGGCTTTGAAATGTTTACTCGTGCGGCAGGAAGATTTCCCATTAATTGTGTTCTCGCTTTCTGACGTTGTATTACACATGCTTTGCATCGACTTATTATGCGTGCAATGGTTCTTCGCCCATCCAGAATCCAATACAAGTGGCGACTGGTATTTAACGTTAGTCCCACTCCGCCATGTAATGTCTCGATATGTAGCTGCTCGATCATGAGATTTGTTATGTGATGATCTTTTGGGAGAATGATTGGATGCTTCCTAGAGTAGGGAATGTTGGCATGTTTCAAGCGACCTCCGACTCTTATGATTCCATGATCGTCCATAAACGGGTTTAATGATAACAGGTGACTTTTGTTTGATAGTGCAACTCCTGTTTTAAAAGCGGCTTGCTCTTTTGAAAATGCCGTTCTTTGAACTAATTGTAAAATTGTAGTACGTGATGCTTGCAGTTCTTGTGTCAATAACTGTCCATACCTTTTATTTGAGTTTCTGCGACAGTTGTGTATAAATCTTTTGACAATTGCTACAACTCGGGTTAACTTTACAAAGGATGAGTAATTTGTCAAGAATTCCGAGCTTATGCAACTATGGTAGTTTGCTAAGGATATTTTTTTGTCTCTAATTGAAGCTGGTTGGAAGATATACTGATCTTTGGCCATTCCTCCTCTTCTTTTATAAGCCACTCTGGGCCGTGCCACCACAGCTTGTTTTCTAACAGCTCATTGGTACTTATACCTCGTGATGCGATATCGTCTGGATTGTGTTTTGTAGGCACATGTCGCCAGTTTTCTGGATCTACAGTGTCTTGAATCTCAACGACTCTATTGGCCACGTACGTTTTCCACTTTGATGGATGACTACGAATCCATTGAAGTGTTATCATGGAATCTGACCAAGCGATTACTGGAACATCTTCCAATTGCATATCTTGAACTGTTGTCTTGATTAGTCGAGCCAGTATTAATGCTCCATTTAGTTCTAGTCGAGTCAAAGTAATTGGTCGAATTGGAGCTACCTTGGTTTTGGATGTCAATATGTAGGATGTAGTTTTTCCATCTATATTCTGCACGCGTATATACACTACAGCAGCGTATGCTTTGTGCGAAGCGTCGCAGAATCCGTGAAGTTGAATACTTGGGGATATCTTCATTGTCCCTATCCATCGTGGTATCTTCAATTTCTCTAAATTCTTCAATTCATCTTGAAATTGCTGCCATTGGATGGCAATGTTATTCTCGACGGCCGTGTCCCACGAACATCCAGCTATCCATAAAGCTTGAATCAATAGTTTCGCTACAATGATCACAGGTGCTATCCAACCCAATGGATCGTATAATGTTGCTACATCAGACAGAATGGATCTCTTTGTCATTCTTTTATCCTTACGTCTGGGTGCAATAGAGAAAGAAAAATAATCAGATGTAGGGTTCCATCGAATTCCCAAGGTTTTGATGACTTCATTTTCATCGAAGCTTAGACTGGTCTTTAGTTCCCTATGCTCAATCGGTATCTGCTCTAAAAGCTTGATGTTATTACTGGTCCATTTTCTTAAGTTAAATCCCCCTGTTTTTAACATATTGATACATTGCTTCTGGAGTTCCTTAGCTTCTTCGACAGTATCTTCTCCTGTCAAAAAATCATCTACGTAGAAATCAGTGAATGCGTCGAACACAACTCTAAGCTTAGTCGTTGTGCTGTCTTTAAAAACTGCGTGATGAGGAATATAATAGTCCTGGCCGTTTGTAATAACTGCTGGATCTATTTCCTCCATGTGTCCAAGTGTTATGTATTCGTCCAAACATTTGGTATACTCGCTTTCTAATTTTTTATCGACAATGAATTTGCCTTTCAAATGTTGGAATCTTTTTAGAGCTAAATCACGCGAGGCACAGAAATTAGGCGTGCTTCCGTTTGAAAAAGGAAGTTCCACTTGATAATGCCCATCCTTCATTCGACGGTGCGTTTCTTTAAAGATTCTTTCACATTCCTCGTCTTCTGGCTTCATTATAGGTTTGTTGTGGACCTCTTCAGTTTCCCAAAATTGTTTAAGTTGATGGTTTAACGTTTCCATTGACTGATTGATCACCGTAAATGCTTCTACTTTCTGTACTGGTGATTGTATGTTTCCTAAAATTATCCATCCAAATAATGTATTGATGGCAATTGGTGATTTCTTCGATCCCTTTCGTAAACCATCTAGTAATATGTTGGCATATACTTGTGCTCCAAGTAATATGTCGATTGGTCCTGGCTTCCAATAATTAGGGTCTGCCATATTGATTCCTCTTGAGTGTTCCCATTGTTTTATCTGAACTGGAACTGTTGGCAGATGATCAGTAATCTTTTGTATGACTAGCATATCCACCTTGACACTTTTGTCTTTGTATTTGTATGATGTCAATTCTAGTGTCACCTCTTGATTGGACCATGCTGTCTTGCTTTTATTTAACCCGGTTATTTGTAAGCGAGTGGGTCTTTCCTTGAGACCCATTTGTTTACACATTTTCTGAGTAATAAAAGAGGTCTGTGAACCTGGATCCACTAAGGCACGCAGCACTACTGATCGACCGTTTCGATCCTTAGCTTTTACTGACGCTGTGGCTAATAATGCGTTGTGGGTTTTTGTTGTAAAGAAACTTTTTGTTTCCTCCTCTGTTTCAGCATAAGGGATGGATTCGGTCTTGTAACCTGTTGTGTCTTTTTTATCTTTAAGAGACCTGTGGTTAAAGCTGGGCCATCTTTCTGATTCCTTGTCCTTACCTGATACTTCTTTTTGAATAGGTGTGTGTAACAAGGTATGATGTAACCCATTGCAATTCTTGCATCTTCGGCTGTTTGAACATTGCCTTGCTGAATGCTTGCTCGAAAAGCAGTTGAAGCGTCTTCTTGCATCTTCAATGCACTTTCGTCGATTTGATGTGCTCATCTTAATAAAGTCTTTGCAAATTCCCACGTAATGTGCATCATTGCATGCGGGACATTTGGTTGTGTTAGTTACGTGATATGTCTTTGCTATCTGGACTGGGGGCTTGGAACTCACCGACTGCTACATTGATTCTAGGACTCTGAATCGAGTTAGCAGGAATCTTTGAAAATGTTCCAACGTTGGCAGTTTCAGCATGTCACCCAATTCTTCTTCCCAAAGCCGTAGAGTTACGAAAGGCAGTTTCTGTACCAATAAATGAATCAGCAATATATCCCATGTTGAAACATCTACTTCCAATGCCTTTAATTGCTGCAAACTTTCCTCAGTTGTATCCATGAGAGACTTAATGCTCTTTGCGTTTTCTATCGTTAGCTTTGGTTGATTTGTGAGTACTTTTAATTGAGTGTTTACTAGAAATCTCTTGTTGTCGTAACGCAGTTTGAGTTTTTCCCAAGCTGGCTTATAATCTTCTGCAGTAATTGGAATATGTTTTAACAGTCGCTCTGCTTCTCCTGCGAGACATCCTTTTAAGTGATGGAGCTTTTGTACTGCAGGTAGTTGTGTATTGCTGTGCACTAATGACTCGTATAAGTCGTGAAATGACCTCCAAGATGAATATTCGCCATTGAATATTGGTAGGTTAATTCGAGGTAACTGACTGAGGTTGCTACTTGTATGAACAATTGTAGTTGCCACTGAGTTAATTGCTTCTGGTTTTACCCTTGGAGAATTTTTAAGTACTCCTTCAGTTACATCCCCTAAATATTCCATATATTTAACCTCCAATATCGAGTGTGTCTCTTCTTCTACATATTCGTGCGTGCATGTATCTTTTGAAATTATAACAGCTTCTCTAAGCTTTGTGTCATTATTATCAAAATCTGCCCATAATTTTCTTAGACTTGTTAATTGCGTCTCATAAAAACTTAGTGTTCTTTTTTCTAACCTAGTTTTTTTTCCATTTGTGATGAATTGTTCTAATTTGTCTGCTAGAACGCATTGTTTAACGCATAATTCTTCGATTGAGGCCATTTTTTTTATATATATATATATATATATATATATATATATATATATATATATATATATTTTTTTTTTTAATTATTGCGTGATCAATTATTATTATTATTTTTTCTCGAAGACAGTACTACGTTCTTAAAGACAAAACTTCTTTGTTTTGCAGGAAATTTCAAGTCACTTTCTAGCTGTTAATAAAATCCAGCGTGACATAAACTGGGTCGCACAAATCCGGCTCGAAGGACCAAAATGCTTTGTAGATAATACCATCGGTTGTATTTCTATGCTGAAAACAAAAGTAATTATGTTGCTGGCGTTATGAAAAAACACAACAAAGTTTTTGTGACGACTTTCAGTTTATTGGTTTTTTTTATTTTTTACATCTATTAAACTTGATTAAACACAAATTACTATCGACGTTGTTTGTGAAGGGGGGATATTGGAACAGTTTCAATCTTTCCACATTGCTGTGTAAATCAATACAATTTCCCAATATCGGGTGTTCAGATTGTTCGCGACGTAATGTATCATACGAGATACAATTTTGGGGTTCGCAAAATCTGAAAAAAAAGTTGGAAGGTATTCAACATATACCCGTTGATGCACCTTTGCTGATTTAATTGCTGGGGCTTCTAATTTGCTTACTTTGTGTTGCCTCTTAGAGTCCTGTAGGGAAACAGACATCTTTTTGAAATTGCAACGCCTTTTTATAATACTTTTTTTGTGTCGATGCTTGCTGTGATTTTGCCAGATTCCAAATGTCAAGTGAAACTGTTTATTCTTGTCTACTATGTTTTTATTAATTTCCACATGCAAAGTGATTAGTAAGATGTGGAACTCAACCTTTACTAATTTCCACATACGAGGTGATTAGTAAAACATAAATTGTAAAATTGGTTCGAGTTCTCGCATTAGCTGCTGAAACAGTATCTGTTGCCTTCATTTTATCGTGTATGCCAAGTGCCCATTCCAACTTAGTTTCTATTTTCTTATATTCCGAACTAGTGGAAAAGTAAGTGAAAAAATTGTATTTTCTGCTTTTGTTGCGATTTATGAAGGTATCTAGGTATCTAGGAATTTCAAATTGAGCTATGTATTCACTGCATATCCTGGCTATATTTAAAAAAAATAATTATGGAAATCCATGCAATACTTGCAGAGGAACATGGATTTTGTCTCTCAAGGTACCCGCTAAAAATTATAAATCACGCGAAAATGATCAATTTGGTCATCTTCCACTACAGAAGAGATGCTGTAAAATTTTTAATTATACACGATAAAGCTTGTGTTTAGGACGAAATCGCATCTAAATTCTCCCCTAATTAAATATCTAATTAATTTTTGAATCCGATAAACGGTTTTGGAGATAACTGTAAAAGAAGTGTATCAGTCCATTTTAAGGTGAAAAAATGTCCGTTTGTGGTACAAAAATTGACATATTTTCAACTCATCATTGCGAAGAACTAGTAAGTTGTGGAAATTTACTTCCCATAACAAAATGTTCACAACGGAGCACTAATGAATTGAAACAAAGAACGGAAGAAATATACGCAAAATATGGAAACTGGGGTGTATATGACCGTAGTGCAAAAAAGTCGATCTTCGGCGGTCAAAATTCAGCTATCACGATAAAATGATCAAATGCAAACTACACCACCCGATTACCCTCTACTCCCTCCTTAATTTGGTACCAAACATGACGTACTTTGGACAACCCCCTATGAGGGGTGGTACGACCCCCAACCCCAAAACACCTTCCCTACAAAATTGTTCACCTATATTTTTGTACTCTAAACCAGTAATCTATCAGAAAAAACCCCAATAATCTACAGCACTCCCACATAGAGTTAGGCGCCCGTGAATATTGCGATAGCAAAATTTACCGCCGAGGCCGCTCAAATCTGCAAATTACCGTTAATCGAAATAAAATATAGCCTATAATACCCATGCATATCTAATTACCAAAGTGAATTCTTATTTTTTTTATTGGGCTTACAAATCCTGAGCTTACCCCTGCGAATTATTACAGCTCCTGATATTGTCTTAATTTTTTTTTAAATTTCCGTAAATCAGCCCCCATTTCTACCCCGCATTCTTCCCGCCGCATTTCCTAAACCTATCTTGTTTGCACTGAGCTCCCATTTTTTTTGATACCACAGACATTCTCCTTCTACTCTCCATTCTCTCGTTATCTCGAGAAAACCTGCCCTCCTACATCCCTCAAAAACTACCCCTATGAAACAGAATTTTCTATTTATTTCGACAGTAGAAGTTAATAGACGGATGTACCTCAAATATGAAAAAAAATCTAACCCTTCTACTTTTTCACATTTCTTACGTTTTCCCTAATTCTCCAACCATGTTAGTGAATTGGGAATGGAGAATTAGGGAATTAGGAATTCTAAGAAAACGAAATTCTCATCTCCCAAATTCCCAAATTCTCCGTGCTACAGAATCCGGCCCCTGGTCTCCATTTCAACTACAACTACCCTATTGTTAGTTCGTTTTAAGTTTTTTTTTATATGTTGTTTTATGCTTATGCCGAATATCAATTTTTGATGATTTGGCCCCACGTTGGGCGCCAAAATGTTAAGTTAAAATTATTACGTTGCCCTTCGCGACGTAACGGGTGGCTCAACTGGCCGGTTAGGTAGCTCAGTGGGAAGGGGAGTTATTTCCACTGGATGGTTCCTTGCATAATTTATTATCAGCGCCACACGGTTTTTTTGTTTTCTTTTTCTTTTTTGTGAAACCATGAAACTCAACAATTATTTAAGGAATTCATAACTTTATTTGATCAAGAGGAATATTAACATAATCACAAAAAAAATCTTGTAAAAGAAATTTAGCAACGCGCGAACACTTTGGGGGAAGCAGTACCGTCAATCACATTCAAAAATTCAATAATAAAAAAAATAAAACCACGAGTTTACCTATTTACTGACAAATATGATTAAACATCACCTGATTTCCTTCTTTTCAGCTCCCAATCTGTCCCACGATGGTAAACCTTCACAGAAATTCAAACTGACTTTTCTTGTCGAGGATTATCATTTCATCTCCAACCAAAAAATAATAAAAAAAATTCCAACAACTGTCTGCTTCGACGTGCTCTCTGGTCTCTTCCTTGAAAACGAAGGGCGCTCTAAAAACCAAAAATGCCGCGTCTGCCACTTCCGGCTCATTGATCGCGGGGCCGTCCAAAACTGATCGAAGTTTATTCGGTTTTCGTTCAGTTTCGAATTAATTGTTTCCCAATTCAGACAGCGCGCACGAATACTTCAGACATCAAATTGGCGAGCTACCATCATCATTCTCTCTGACCATTTCTTTTCCTCTTTTTGTTTCTTTGTGCAAAACAGAAGTTGATTACGACAAACTTACGGAGGATCGATATAGAGCTGATGAAAAATGCTATAATAATATATAATAAATTTCGAAAGGTACTGCTTGATACAAATTTATAATTATGACATGATTATTTTAAGATCTATTAACTAATAGTTAGTTTAGCTATTCAAACTAAGATTGCTTGACCCCATAATAAGTATTAATTCAATTTACAACACTATTTTAAAATTCGTGAAATAATTAACAGCAAAGACCGAAATTCCTTATAAATTATGTTGAGCTCTTTCAAACTCGCTGAGAGGCGTAATAATGACTGGGATGAAGAATTCACCCGCCTGTCTGCCTCCTCTGGGTCCTTCTACAAAAATGTTACCCTCTTCCCCGAAAACCCCCCTGGCTCGACTGGGACTTCTCTCCCAAAGAGACCAGATTCATCAACAGAATCTATGCTGGTCACAGGTAAGACGCCAAACTTTTTGAGATAATAGGGAAAATTGACTTAGTCAATTGCAACACATACCTATAACACACCAAATCTTATAGAGCACGGCATTCTTGTGTGCACTTAGTTCAATTCTATCAGAAGTGGCTTCCCCACTATTCTAGGCGCCAGTTCTCTGGAGAGCCGTTTAAAGCCCTTTGAGTTCGGCGCGCTCAAGGAATTAACACGCTTTGCTGCAGTTTCTGAACTGCTGCATGTGTAAATGAATTTTTAACTCATTTAATAAACTAAGCCAAGCTAGTTTACTCGAAAATCGACTGACTCATTCAAGTAGCAAACTGCTAATAGACCTTCCTACTCTCCCCCCCCCTTGTTTTGTGCAGTTCACCACTAAATGATATATGTTCTTCTTTGTAGATGGCTTTTGTGTTTTGTCTATCACTGCGTGAAAATTAACCAACACGTTCATAAACCACTGAGAACATCAAATAGCAGTAAGAGCAATATCAGCAAGAATTGAAAATAACCAACCAAGCCGGACATGGCAATCAACTACTAGCCGGTTACGGCACACTTGTTTGGCGATATACCCCATAGAGTCAAGCCATTGTGAAGGAACTCCAGCTCGCTTGTCGAGCCCATAGCTCTGGATCATAAACAAGAGAGGAAGAAGAAGAAGAAGAAGAAGAAGAAGAAGAAGAAGAAGAAGAAGAAGAAGAAGAAGAAGAAGAAGTGAGTTATTTACATCTTATAAAAAGTAAACCATGTGATTAGCATCATCATTTGGATACAAGATTTGTTAAAAAGCGGGTGAATGCAAACGCAGTTGAATATGCGAATATTCCGCATAGTTGGGAAGCAAAAAATCAAGTGTATCTATTGGCCCAAATCAAAAGTAGCGTCTTTAAGAAAAGAAGCACATGGTATTCCAGAGCCTGACTGATTCCGATATAAATGTGTCGTAAATAGGAGCAACATTTGTAATCTTGATGAAACGATTCAATGGGAGGAGCAGTTCAATAATTCCAGTGATACTGAAGCCAAACAAAAGTAAATGTACTTTAATTTTTGGTTGTATTATTACGTAATTTCAACTACTAGGGATTTCGCTAAACGTGGCCATTTAGTCCAAATTATATTGAGGTTACCTTTTTTGGAATCGGACTTTGAGGGCGAACACAATCGAATAGGGAATTATTCAGGGAATATTTACGTTATCTTGCCTTGAGCTTGGGAATAGATCTAACTACAAAGTCATACATTTCTGTAAATTTGGCCTCAAAGTTAAGTGAAATTTAGAAATTAGAAATATTTATTTAGGAATACTGTACACAAGAGTTAATAATCTTTTTTTCGTACATTAGATTTAATGGTTCTAACAGAAACAATTTTCCTAAATTATAAAACAAGTTAAAAAAAAATTAAATATAATAAGGGCTACTATAAGAACCTAGTTTCCTTTCAGAGCTAAATTAAAAAATTTACCGTAAATTCTGCTGTGGGGATCATGAGTATAATTCATAAAGCAATGGAGTAATAAATATTATACTACAAGTATTTCCATGTGTCGCTTAAATACTCCGACAGTGCCTGCAGTTTGGACATTCAAGGGAAGGTTATTCCATAGACGGGAAATATGGAGAACATAAGAACCCTCCAAGTAAGATTTGTAGAAACGTGGAAGCAATATATTCCTATTACGTAGTGATAGTGTGAACTGGAAAAATTCTCGTAAGTATCTAGGTCGATCACAATTAATTAGATTATATAAGAAAACTGGAGCAAGTAGGGAAACAGTTGACAGCCAAGAACTCGAGATCTAAATGGCGAGACATGGTCAAACCTGCGAAGTCCATAAACAAAGCGGATGCAGCCGTTGAAAGCTACTTCCCTCTTACGGGCACAGCTTCTATCCAGTTTAGGAAAAATAACACTGCCATAACTGAAGTGAGGTACAATTAAAGTTTTAATTAATCTGAGGCGATTTTCAGTAGATAGGATACTCGCTGAGAGCCAGAGACTACGGAGTAGTCCTAAAAGAGTAGTGACTTTATTTAGCATAGGCAGCGAAACGTTGTTTAAAACTACAGGTGGTATATCAGAAGAATTCAGTTGTTGATTGTAGAAATAAATACAGTAAGACTTGATAGGATTTAAAACCAACTGATTATTCCTCGACCAGACATTGATTTTGTTGAGATCACAGTTCATTCGATCAATGCAGTCTTCTAAGAGCCCAATAGGTCTATTGAGATATAACTGGAAATCGTTCGCATATAAATGGATATTCACATCCTGGACAATGTCAGGCAAGTCATTTATAAATAGAGAGAAGAGCAAAGGACCCAATATAGAACTTTGAGGGACCCCACTTATTAGCGGTAGGGCAGTAGGCAATATTTCGTTGGCTTTGACTCGCTGTTTACGATCGGTCAGAAAGTTGTTAATTAAAGCAACGGCTGAGTTGCTAAAATTGAATGAGTTTTCTAGTTTATCGAGGAGGATACGGTGATTCACGCCATCAAAAGCTTTAGAGAAATCTAGAAATACTAGGACCATAAAATGGTCGCGGTCTAGAGCGCTTCTTATGTCAGATGTTACCTTCAACACAGCTGTCTGACGGATGTGAAATAGCTGAAATCTCGATTGCCAACGGTCGAGATATTATCTGTTTATTCATAAGCTTTTCAAATACTTTGAATATAAAGCACAAAATACTGATTGGGCGAAAATCCGCTGCAGATTTTGTAGAGGATTTTTTTCGGAATGGGAGTAACGGTTGCAAACTTCCAAGCACTGGGAAAGACGATGACGTCAGGCACGAATTCATTATATGTAGCATATACTTTCCGATAAATGGTAACAAAAGCTTAATGAACCGTAGTGGTAAGTTATGAGATCCAGTTGCTTCAGATTTGATTGAGGATATAGCAGCGAGAAGTTCACTATAATCGACTAATCGACTCCTCTAAAAGCAAAGGTATTGCCGTTATTATTGGACACAGTCAAAGATCCTGTTGAATTACCTATGCTGGGATTACTTAGCTCAGTGGGCGCAGTATTGATTGATGTAAAGAATATGTTTAGTTCCTCAGGGTCGAGATCTCAATTTTAGAATTATAATTACTGCCTTCGACGGCCCCAGCTTGTCTTAAATTTCGCCACAGCGATGATATAAATATTCACGTTCGGCAATGAGATATCGAACTCTTGAACCACCATCAATGGGAATATATTATCTTTTTATTGGGACAAATTTTTCAAAGAGGTAGTTAATAAGGGATGAGAAAGTTTCTACTTGACCGTCGACTGATTCGCAGCAAAAGATTTAGTTCCACGGCAGATGCAAGCATTCATCAAATAAACGATGTTCATCAATATTTTTGTAGTTACGATATGTATACCTAATAATAGAGGGTGCGTGAACTACAGGAAAGTCATAACTTAAGAAGAGAATATCATGATCCAGGGTGCTTAGGGAGTTAATTTGGTTGTGTGAAATTTGTTTATTTGAATCTGTAACCATGAGTAGGTCAAGTAATGAAGGATTCGCTCCATTAAAGTACGTAGGAAAATAATTAATCACATTGAATGAAATGTAAAAACCGATCTGATAAATTGTCTTGACGGCATAGGTTGACATTTAGATCTCCATACGTGACGTGGAGTACTCAAACTCCCGAATATTAACATCATCGAAAACCATTGGGGGCAGTAAACTGCGCACACTAAGCATGTTTCGTTCCCAGATCCAACTTCTACACTGATAAATTCAATGGGCAAGTTCATCTACAAAGAAACAACCCTTGCTTTAAGACAATCCTTAATGTATATTGCCACACCTCCACCCAAACGATTTTTCCGATCATACCTAAACAGGGTATATCCTGGGATAGCAAAGAAGGATGAAGGCAAATCGCTGTTTGACCACGTCTCGCCGATTAAAATCGCATGAACACTGGAGAAAGAAAATATATAGCGAATCTCATCTATCTTATTCCGGATAATTCTTGCATTTAATGTGCAGACATTAATTCCTCGAGAACGATCACACATAATCTTTATCAAAGCCCTTACCTTGTCCAAATCCGTATAACTATCCATTTTCATTGGAGTGACGGCAATGGTAACTGTCGGGAAGGTATTTAAAGGCAGATTGCTCCGGAAATTTTTTCGTAAAAAAAACCATGATCTCGATCGAAGACCAGTATTACATAGAAATAAAAAGTATGAGAAAACAAAGCAAAAGATCAAAAAAAAAAAAACAAAATTAAGATTGAAAGGAAATAGAGAAAGGAAAAAAAAACAAAAACTACAGAATAAAGAAATTTTGTTCAAGAAAGAATTTTTTGGGATTCTCCGGTATATAGAAAAAGCTAAAAAATGTTCTAATTTGTTGTTGTGTGATGAAATAATAAATTAGAACATTTTTTAGCTTTTGCTATATACCGGAAAAAAATTCTTTCTTGAACAAAATTAAGTTTAACCCGGTAGAAAATCCAAAAGAGAAATCTTTTTATTTATTTTTCCTCCTGGGCTTGTATAGGAGTGTTTTTTCCTCATATAATTCACACCCAGAATTTATTCTGAGTTTATATGAGAAGAGATCAGTTTGATCTATTTTCAAGCGTCTGCAGCAGGCAGAAAACCAGGCTGCACCGATGAGTGGAAGGTTTTCTGCTGACACGAAACGCTGCTTCTTCTTCCTTTTCTTCTTTATTTTTCAACCCACTACGTGGCGTATACAGGTTCGATTCGCTTCGAATGAATCTGCTTCTTTAAAAAATTTTTACATTTTTTTAACATACAAAAAAATTGTTTTTTCTATTTTTCCCAAACTTTTCATTTCCTTCTTCTTTTTTCATTTTTTCATTTGTTTTTCAAATCACCCAATTTCGCTATTTGGGACCTGTTGATGAGTCAAACCAAGACTTGAAACTTGTCACCAAAAATTAATGAGTTGTCTGATGAAATAACAAATTAGAACATTTTTTAGCTTTCGCTATATACCGGAGAATGCCAAAAAATTCTTTCTTGAACAAAATTAAGTTTAACCCGGTAAAAAATCCAAAAGAGAAATCTTTTTATTTATTAGAATAAAGAAAGAAAAAAACAAAACTAAATTTGAAGCATATAGAATTGAAACCCGAAACAAGACAAGATTTTGAAATCAAATTTCCATTGCACAGCATCAGCTCCAGCGTTGCGGCATATAGATCTAGTTAGATGATCAGTTCGTTACAACAATGTTCTGTAATTGCTCGTGGCTAACAATGTTTAGGTCTTGGTCATATATAGAAGGCCCCTTCTTGTTTTGGCTGCAAATAATTTCCCCACGTTGCCCAATTTTATCGCCACGCGTAGCGGAGAATTAACATGTGGCGTCAGGCTTTCGTTGGTAGGGCTATCTGAAGAGAAGCCCTCCAGCTGGGATAGTTTGATGCCCCCTTTCGCATGGAAGGCAGACAATAAAGATCTTTGCTCTGCATGGCAGGAGAAACGCACGATGATCGGACTTGGTGTGTGCTGGTGTGAGTTACCTTTAACACGAAAACCATCAACATACGGAGAGATAAGATGACCAAGAGTCGCACCAATACTCTTTACTATATCAACTACAATCTCTTTGTACTGTTTAGGAATTCGGCCAATGATAACATCACTGAGACGCTGCATAAGACGCATGTTTTCTATCTGAACCCCCTGTTGTAGATTAAATTCCTGAATTTTCGCTATCGAATTTTCGCATGCAGATAGCCTGTTATCTAAGGAACTTATAGCATCATCGATTTTGGAAAAAAATGTGCTTCTCAATGATGTCCATTTTCTTCATTAACCGAGACTCCAACACCTCCAGTTGATATTCCAGTATATGTATATGTATCTATCCGTTGGAAGATATGTAGATGGAGTTTTGTATTTTCTTTGCCGTCTGGTTGCCATTCGGATTATAATAATATCATTTCTAACGAAAATTATTCTACACAGTTATTCAGCGGATTTTAAAGTTAAAAAAAAGTGCACAAAAACACACTTTTCTTATTTATGAAATAGGAAAAATCAGTGTAATACACTTGTCGAGCAAATACGCACTTGGATAAGTAATAAAGAACGGACTCAGAACTACTTATTATAAATATACGCGGGAGCTCAGCGAAATCACGTCTCCTCTCTAGCGCACATGACTGGAACATAACCGCCCACCCCGTCTTTGCGACGAAAGAGTATTCAGACTATATTTCGACTTGTACTAAGAATTATTTATTAGGGCTGTCAGCTTGGCTGCCTGCATTGACGTGCACATCAGACAAAGGAACCGCCCCCCCCCCCCCCCCCCCCTTCCAGATCCTGATTAGACGTGGCGTCGTCATTGTCATTGACCGTTGGTTTGAAGCTTAACGACGCGTACAAGTTCATCACAGCCTGAATGAGATGAAATTTCTCGTCCAAGTGCCCCGGTCGAAGATGGTGGATGGTCATCACGAATAAGAACGAGATGTCCTGGTTTAATATTCGGCTGCTTCTTCATCCATCTAGCCCTTTCCTGCAAATTGTTCAGATAGTCTGCAGACCCCCTTCTCCAAAACCTTGCATTTGAACAACCGATTTGAACATGCTGACTCAAGGAAAGGTTCTGGAACAGTCAGTGGTGCAGAACCGATCAGGAAATGTCCTGGCATTATATCTTCAACACCAATGTGTAAAGTTCTTCAAAAGGTTAAGTAGAGCACCCAATAACCCTTTTCGGGTGGTGCTTGAAAGATTTAATACCTGCTGTACTGTACGTTAGTAGAACGTATATGAAAATTTGAATTTAGTGAAACTGAAATGAATGCACTGGTAAATTTGGATCAAGATCAGTGGTCGACTCTTTTATCAAAGCAAACACTATACACTTCCTTTTATCTTTCAAGAAACTGTTACACATATTGTTTAAAATTTCCCACTATTAAGATAAGATTATGTATAAAAGATATTCGGTCAATGATTCAAATGTGTGGGGAAACACACTTACAGGATTGGTAATAATTGATATATAAATAGATATTCAATATATGGGTTAATATAAAGCAAAACTTAGAATATCTTAACTTCAAAACACTGACACACTTATTTTGTTTAAATGTCTCGAATAATCGTATTAATATTGGATTATATAAATGGTTGGGTCAGAGATCAACTAACACAAGAAAACACACTTATTAATACCTACCGATTTATGATGTACGTTTATCAAAAATTGATGGATTGAGACAAAACTCAAAGATATAAGTTTTGGGTCAGAGATTTTTGTATCACTCTGAAAATAAATTTGTTGGCAAAAGATTGCAATATATGTAAGTACGTCAAGACAATGACATAAATATTTTTACGAGCGTGGCCTTAGTTTGTTATTTAAAAAGCAATATTTCAGATAGCATTAACAAGTTCTTTCTTTATTTAACTTTACTGCTTACTCTCACAAATTCACAAACAATCAAATCAACTTTTTATGTATCGCTAGTACTGTACTTCTAGTTATCACAATCTGTTCACTTCACTGTCTGAAATTAGACTCCGCCCCCTGGATGTAAGTAGCGCCGTATTTATACTCTACAACTTATACTAGAACCTTCCTGAATTTTCTGTTTTTCGAACCCAAGGTTTACTAAGATGTCACTGGCCTAAAGTTGCTTCCATTTCCAGCAGATGTCGCTTGTGTCACTTTGTGGCACATAATACTGCCCCTTCTTAAAATTGTTCGTCCCGAACAACAGGTGATCCACGGTCTTCATGCTAGCCGAATTGACACAAGCGATCTAGATGAACGATTTTTCTTTTGCATCTTGTACCGCGCTGAATCTTGTATACCACGTTATTAATTCTAGTTTTAACTGCATACGGTCGCTGCCCGTGTTGTGGTAATTTCTGAGAGCGTCTCCTGGCCTAGTGCACAATAGCCAATCGTTGTCGAGCTTCGTTACGTAGTTTTCTGGTAACTTTCGTCGCCTCTGGGTATACCAAACTTGAAGTCGCTAGGTAAGCGCATTTCCTTTCCGAATATGACCTTAGATGGGCTTTGTCTGGTCATATTGTAAATAGCTGATATATAGGCCATTAGAACTACAGGAATATGTCGATCACAATCGCGCTTCTTATAGTTGAAGACCTTCCTGAGATGTTCGATTAATGTTCTGTTGAAACACTCTTCCATGATTTGATTTTTGTTTCGTCTCTTATCACTTTCATCTTCATTATCTTTGATTACTTTATCCTCAAATTTCTTGCCCTTTTTATCGCCGTTGTCATCCCTTGTATTGACACCTTTGCGTTTCTTATCATCATCATCGTCAGAATCTTTGTCTTTACCTTTTCCGATCTTCATTATACCCTTATCATCGTCATTATCAGCATCTTTAGACCCTTTACTTTTCGTCTTTTTCTTTCTTTCATAATTCTCGCTCTTGGATTTCTTTCTTTTCTTCTTTTTACTTTTATCACCATAGTCATCATCGTCTTGGATTTCTTTCCTTTCTTCTTTCGACTTTCGGTATCGTCATCGTAGTCATCGTCATCTTTTTCTTTCATCCGTCCGCAATGTTTCCATTCAGGATTGCATGGACGTTGTGAAAAGGCTTCTGCATTTCGGTGGATACGTCCTTTGCGGTGTGGGATTGCAAAGTCATGGTATGGGATTTCAAAGTCAGGAGGTTGCAGTCTATTCTCTCCATGAAAAGCTTGCTCTCTAGCTCGCAATCTTCTCCCTTCTTCTGCTGTTGTTTTCATTCGTCCTCGTTTCCTACAGTCGTTTTGCAGGTGACCCAGGCTACTACATTTCCAGCATCGAATGAGACCACGCGGAGGAGTGGTCTGTGATTTCGGCATTCTGATGCGATTCTGCTGACCACCTCGATATCTTTGTCATTCGTGAGGCGTTTCCATCCATCGGCATGTTCGGCAGTCCCTTTGGAGGTGTCCTGGTCTATTTCAATTCCAGCATCGAAGAATTCCACGTGATGGATTGTTCGGTGATGACTGCATTATGTTGCAAGTACATTCCTCCACCGAAATTTCTCTCACTCGTACTGCACACCGAGAAGCTTGTCTAGCAGATTCATATGCTAATGCATAAGCTAGCGCTTCTGCTGTTGACTTCTTTCCTGCTAGCCTTAGTGCTTGCAGTAAATTTTGATCTGCAATAGCGTTCAAAAATGCTTCTGTTGCCACTTCATTAAGGAATTCTGCATTGATGCTAGAGTATGAAAGATAAACTAATCTTTCCACATCAGCCTGCAGTTGTTGTAGTGTTTCGCCATGCTTCTGAATCCTGTTGCATAACTGCAAGCGATATACTTGCTGCATGTGCTCATCTCCATATCGTAATTCTATCGCCTGTACTAATGAAGTGTAATCACGTTGCCTGTCAATCGATATAGTTTGTAATTGCTCTGACGCGGGACCTCGAAATGCTGTTACCAGAGCTGTAGCTTTGTTTGTGCCATTCCATCCATTTACTTCCGATGCTGCCTCGAATTGTCTCTTGAAAAGTTGCCACGAATTTTGTCCATCAAATATTGGGGGTATAATTCTGCCTGCACCGGATATTTAAATTCCTTCGTGCCGAGTTTGTCGATGATTCATCCTCTCCAAATCTGCTTTAAAGCTCTCAAGCTTCTCCGTAACATTTTCTTGTACTTCCGATACTTGTTGTTGAACTTGCAGCACTGCCTAAATATGCTTGCAGAGAATTATTTTGATCCTCATTAGCTTTCTTCTGCTCATCCAAACGGGCTTCAAGAGAATTCGTTTGCTCTTCTAAACATGTGTTTATTTTATCTTGTTCCCTTACCTCTGGTGGGGGGTGAACAAGGTTATTGATTTAAACGTTAATATCTTAGCACCATTTATATACAATCAGAAAAATGCTTAGCTTAACAATAGTAATTTCTTAAGACGTGCAATACAAGGTTCAGCAAATTATATTTTGTTTGTGACCTATTGAGCATAAATGTGCTTGCATGGTGATCGGTTTATAGTTTATTGACCGATGAATGCAATTTATTGATTGTTGCATAAATTGCGTTGTCATCTTTGCTATGTGTTCTGACTTGAACATTCTCCCCCTACGTGACTGCAGTCGCAATATGGTCGTGTGGAGGTAGTTTTAAAGTGAATCTCGGGTTTGTTGATGATTCTGACTCTGCATGTTGAACTAGGCTGCCTCGTTTAGCGGGTTGTGGAGTCGTTTGGCTTAATTTAATGTCGGGGATGCCTTCAACCTTCCTTCGGGTTAGCGGGCAGCAGGGTTGTACTTGTGGCCTTAACTTATATGCAAGTAGGATGGTGATTACGATTGCACTGACTGCCGATGCCGTGTGATGGCCAATTGATTTGGATATAGTTGAGGTTGATACTAGCTCCTGCTGTAGTACTTCTTTATCCCTAATTGCATCGAATAAATGGTCGGATGATTTTAAAATTGGTTCACGTTCAATGATTTCTCTGTGTGTTTTTCTTGTCATTATAGTGGTGCTTATGTTGAAACTCATTGCCTTGTTAAATGTCCATTTAACTGGTATCTTAGCAGTTATTGTTGATGTTAGTCTATTGTTCTTAGTTTGGATGAGGCCGTTGTTGCCGATCTGAATTATTCCTATTTTATCGAGGATAATGTCTTCTTTTACTCCGTTGCATTTGACCGCTGCGGTGGTGGGTGAGCTGCTAATAAGTGTTGGCCATGTAAAGATGCTTCCATAATGTGGTTGATGGAGAGAACTGCCTCAAGGAGCAGTGTTGTTTTTCTTGGCGCTGGTAGATCTCATCAATGATACAATTTGGGTGTGTTTCGATACTGCTGACAACTGTTGGAGGTCACAAGGGTGATACAATTGGCTAGTTCTGCTTCAGTAAGCTCGAAGTAGGTTTGAATAATATAGTTTGTACCTAATATGGATCTGCTAATGTCTGGTGCTACCTATGTATTGTTTTTAATGTGGTAGGGTATAGCGGTAGCCTTCATTAAGGTGCATTGATCCCTTTCCATGATGGGAAGATATCAATAAATAATAATATTCCCGTTGTCTCTGACTATTTCCAGTCTTTTTTCTGGTGTGCCAGAGACCTTTAAGTTGGATGGAATTTGGTCGTAGGCTATAATGGTGATATTCGCTATTTTTGCCGGTGACATGAATTCAAATATATTTCCCCTTTTCATGGTAATCCTCGCGAGTCTTATATAATATTCTTCTAGGTCACCGAGGAAGTTTAATGCAAGTTGCGGCTATGATATTGATATTAATCCTGTTGGTCTCAGTTTGGGAGAACCATCCTCTAGAGCCTTGTTTAGTTTGTTTGTAAACATGTTTATTTTTTGAGTTACGCGGGCTTCAGTGTCGTTCACTACGGCTATAGTAGAGAGCATTAGACTTGATTGATGTTGGGCTGCTTGTTGTAAGATTTGTTGGTTTTGACGAAGAGTGTTAATGTCTGTATACATATCTTCATTGACTCCAAAAACGTATTCTAGTATATTGCCAAATATATTTCGCCTTTTTCGTTTGGTATCTAGCATTTTTAGCAATGTCATTTCATGGGATAACATTCCTCCTTTTTCCTTTAAATGCTGAAGTAGTAGATCGCAATGGATGACACTGGACAGGTGCCGGGATCTGTTACATACATCTTCCATTTGTGATAATGTCTTCTCAATTTTATCTTCGTCTGATTTTATATTCAATGGATAGCTCAGCTCGACTCTAAGCGTTCTTCTCTTCAGATTTGCTTCACCGGTATGCTTGATGTAAAACCCTGCCTTGGGTTGTGTTATGTTATAAGTAGGAGCAGCTCCCTATCTTTGCAAACAGTATGAGTAGGAGACAAAGAATGGTTGGATGTGTTGTTGTCCACCCTCCTCCATGTCCTCCGTTATTGATGGAATTTCTATAGCTATCAGAGTTGTAAATCTTAGCTAATTTAGGCAATTTGTAGAATTTTTCGTAAGCCTTGACTGCCTGTAACTGTTTCTCTATAGGTACTAGTGTTTTGTATCCTATTACAGGGAATATGCGAGTACCTTTACGTTTCCGTTGCATGTGTTCGTGTTGGAATTGATTTAATTGTTTCTTTAATTTCGACGGTGCGTTTGGACAAGTTTCCCTTACTGGTTTCTCAGATCGTTTCTCAACTTTGGCTTTTACGTTGTTGGGTTCGTTGTCTGTTAACTTATGTTTCCTGTTATTTTTTGGTGTGGTTTCCTGTGTTGGAAGCCTCTGTACTAGAACTGTTGTAATATTCGTGTATGGTTTGATTGTTACTAGAGGTTCAATATGTTCTTACTCATTTTCTTTTGGTAGTTTGCATAATTTTGTTACTGGTCTTTTCAAAATGAGATTTCCCTTACATCGAAGACTCGCTACTCGCGTGAGTCCATCCTTGCCGGGATGTGTCTCAGTTATACGTGCAAGGAGCCACCTTGTTGGTGGTAAGTTTTTGTCCTTGATTAAAAGTAGTCCAGGCTCTATGTTATCTTGTTTTGTGCGCCACTTGGGTCTCTGTTGTAGCCGTCACAAATATTCTGTTGACCATATTTTCCAGAAGTCTCTTTGAAGTTTGCTTACAAGCTTCCATCTCGTTAAACTGTTAATATTTGCTTCTTTCTCAGCAAAAAGGGGTGTGCTCAGCGGTGCTGTGGCCATCAAAAAATGACTTGGTGTTAACGCAGCGAGATCAGATGGGTCATCACTGAGCGGCCAAATGGGTCGAGAGTTGAGACATGTTTCTATTTGGTATAGTAATGGCGTTAATTTTTCAAAGGTTAAAGTTGTTTCTCCAATAATTCTTTTAAGGAGGTGTTTGATTGATTTTACACCAGCCTCCCAAAG
Organism: Dioctria linearis; assembly: GCA_963930735.1. Classification (NCBI taxonomy): domain Eukaryota; kingdom Metazoa; phylum Arthropoda; class Insecta; order Diptera; family Asilidae; genus Dioctria; species Dioctria linearis. The sequence continues at coordinate 169,920,778 of OZ005740.1, forward strand.
AGGTGTGGTTAAATCTATTGCCTTTGTTGCTAGACATACAAAAACGGCTATATATCCCTTATAGGATTTATGTCCACGCCCCTTCGATGCTCTTAAATGAATTGGGCCAGCGTAGTCGACGCCGGTGTGAGTGAATGGTTTAAATGGATTTATTCTTGCGGCTGGTAGGTTGCCCATTAGTTGTTGAGTTACTTCTGATTTAAATGGAAAGCATCTTATACATTTATGAATGAGGTCTCGTATGATAGTTCATGCCCTTGGGATCCAATATTGTTGTCGGACGTATGCCAGTGTACCTTGGTTACCCCCATGGATTATTTTTAGATGAGCCTGCTGAATTATAAGATTAGTTAGATGGTTTTTGTGCGGTAAAATTATTGGATGTTTTTCACTTTCAGTGAGTGTTGAGTTTTCAAGTCGTCCTCCCACTCTTAGGATCCCTGCCTGGTTGAGTGGCAAAAGCTTATTCTTGGGACTGAGTGCTTAACCTGCTCTTAGTTCTTCAATTGTTTTGTGAAATGCGCTGCTTGCGTTAATTTTACTACTTGCATTCTTGCTTCTTCAAGTTCGGAAGTGCTGATTATTAAGGCTTGACTTCTTTGCTTTGTATTTCGACAATTCTGAATGAATTTGTTGCAAATGGCTAGTACTCGTATTAGTCTGTGCATGGTTGAAAATCGTTCGATTATATTGTCGGTAGATTTCACTGTTGTAAGTGTTGTACATGTTGGTTTAATTTCCAGTGCAGTTGCACTAGCTTTTATATTAGTTTGTGGCCACCGTTCCTTGGGGAATTTTAGCCACCTTGGACCTGTCCACCATAAGTTATGAGTATTGATTTGGGTTGGACTTAATCCTCTTGAGGCACAGTCTGCTGGATTCTCGTCCGACTTTATGTAGTTCCATTGGTTTGGGTTAGATAGTGATTGTATTTCTTCAACTATATGTGCGACAGAGTTGTTCCATTTGCCTGCATCTCCCTTTATCCAAGATAGTGCAATCATTGAATCTGACCATAGAAAGACCCTTGTGTTATCGGCTTTCATGGCTTTCAAAGTGCTCTTCATTAATTTTGCAAGTAGTACATCATGTCGTCTACACAAAAATCTGTTAGGACGATTTCGGAGGCTAATGGATATCTTTGTTCTTCGTCTCTTGCTAATTGCTGCATAGTTCTAATTGCTTAGTATGGTGCAGATGATGTGCCATATGTTACTGTTGTTCGTTTGTATTCCTGTGTTGGATCATCTGGTGAGAATCGCTATAGTACTCGCTGCAAATATTGATCTTTTTCGTCCATTTTTATTTGCCTCTACATCTTTACTATATCAGCTGTAAAGGCGTATTTGTGTTAGCGCCATCGCAATAGCATAACTGGTAAGTCTTGTTGAAGCTGAGGCTCTGTTAGCATTCTTTCGTTTAAACTTTTTTCTCCAGCAGTTTTTGCTGAGGCGTCAAAGACTACTCGCAATTGTTGTACTATCTAATTTGTTCACCGCATGATGTGGAAGGTAGCATAAGTTGTATATGGACTCCATGGGAGTTTTTGAAGGTACCATATGTTTTAAAACGAGTTTTCAAACAAAACTGGCCAAGCCGCATGAAAAAGTAGAAAATAAACTTTTCTTCACACACAGAGGTGGACTCAGATTTTCTGATTGGGACATTTCTCTTGAATATTCTTTCTCTTCATGAATCAAATCACTTATTACCTCTGATTGATCATACTGAAATATATCGGTGATTGTCAGCGAGTAAAATCTGAGTCCACCTCTGTGTGTGAAGAAAAATTTTTTTTCCTCTTTTTCATGCGGCTTGGCCTCAGTTTTGTTTGAAAACTCTTTTTTTACTTATTTTAATTTCTGCTTTTTTCACGTTAACTAAATTGTTATTACGTGCTGCATAGAGATATTTTAAAACAATTTTATGACGGCTGAAAAGACACTCATTTACTGAATTTTCCCGATTTTCCATGTTTTCCACAGACTTTTCCTATTACTATGAAATTTTTTTTTAAAAATTTACATGAATTTTCCTCGATTTTTCATGCAAGTTTTCATGATTGTTGAAGAGAAAGTAGGACGGAAAAAAATGATTCCGCATAGCTAATAAAACTTTTTTGTCGGAAAATTTTCCGGAAAAAACGGAAAATTCCGGAAATTCCAGAAAAATTGGAAAATTTTGCACTTTTCCTGAAACAGATTTATCACTAATCATGTAGATTGATATTGATTTTTCCACTTTTCCGGGTTTTCCATGGAATTTTCCATAAAAATCTGTTAGGACGATTTCGGAGGCTAATGGATATGTCATGAATCCACATCATCTCCTTCATATTCATAACGCACATTCCAATAATTGCATTCTCTAATTATCCAAATGCATTATTCAATAGCCAAAAGGCAATACCTACATATATCATTTCCACATATCATAAAAACGTAAAAATAAACCTAACATACTATTCATGATATCATGACAAGTTCATTTCCAACATACAAAAATCTTAATCCATTAACACACTCAGAAACAGGTGTCTTATTTCAACATTCCTCGGGGCACCCGCTAGACAATCAAATAAACACGTCACCGCGAAGTAGCTACCGTTCATCAGAACGAAAACATGATATACGATCCCTACTGAGTACTGACCATCGGGCTAGTGCTCTTATGTAATCTAAAATTTGTTTATCATTTTCCATATGCTACTGGTGACCCTGAAAATTGTCTCTGATTGTTTTTGTAATTTTTAATTGTTTTTGTGATATCCCAATTGTTGACCGATTTTTGAAATTCGAGCGTTTCCGTTCAAGACGAAGAGCCAATTTTTAATTATTTTTCCGATTTTTGTTATTTGAGCGTTTCCGTTTAAACAAAAATCAGAATTGTGATTTTCAATTGTTTATTCGATTTTTGTCATTTGAGCGTTTTCCGTTTGGATAAAAATCGGAACATGTGCATGCATATGGAATTGTCTACCCGACAATTCCCACAAAATAGGAAAGTGCATAATCGACCAATTCTGATTGGTTAAAGAATTGGTTCGATTTTAAATAAATTGGCTGTTGAAGCGAAGCCAAAGAAGAGAAGTTTTTAAGTGTTCAACCTGGAGAGTCCCCCTATCCAAGGTAAGGCCTCCAGTGTTTTCCAGTGATTTATCTTTTAAAGTATATTGCAAAACCTGTTACGCAAAGAGTTTTCTTTTTAAAGTTTTTTTTTAGTATATTATAAAATTTGTTCAAGTGCAAAGAGTTTTTCCTTAAAGTGAACAATAAAATTCTATTACAAAAAGAAAAGGAAGTTGTTCTTCTCTATAACAAAAAATTAAGTTATACAACAAGTGGCGTGTAACAGATATCTTTGTTCTTCATCTCTTGCTAATTGCTGCATAGTTCTAATTGCTTAGTATGGTGCAGACGATGTGCCATATGTTACTGTTGTTCGTTTGTATTCCTGTGTTGGATCATCTGGTGAGAATCGCTATAGTACTCGCTGCAAATCTTGGTCTTCTTCGTCCATTTTTATTTGCCTCTACATCTTTACTATATCAGCTGTAAAGGCGTATTTGTGTTAGCGCCATCGCAATAGCATAGCTGGTAAGTCTTGTTGAAGCTGAGGCCCTGTTAGCATTCTTTCGTTTAAACTTTTTTCTCCAACAGTTTTTGCTGAGGCGTCAAAGACTACTCGCAATTAGGTGGTTGTACTATCTAATTTGTTCACCGCATGATGTGGAAGGTAGCATAAATTGGATATGGACTCCATGGGAGTTTTTGAAGCTATTAGCTATCTACAACGACGCTACTCCAAGTCTGACAAATGAACAGACTTTAAAAAATCTTCTAATTGAGGAAAATAAAAAAATGGTTATCAGAGCTTTTGAAGATGGTTTAAGACATGACCATGTTCGTCTGCTAACCAAGGCTAAAAGTTACACCGACCTAAAAGATTCGACAAAATTCGCCATAGAGAAATCTGAAAGAAATTGTTCTTCCAACGAAAACGTTTCATCTTGCTCTAAATGTCACAAAAAGGGTCATTCTGCTGACTCTTGTTTAACATCTAGAATTAGAGTGGAAAACAGGCTTATATGCGCATATTGTAAAACGCCGAATCATCACATTAGTCAGTGTAGGAAAAGGTTATTTCAACAGCAATCTTTTGCTCAACCTTCCACTAGCTTCGCACAAAGAAGCCCTCAACATTTTCAATCCAGTAGGATTCCTCAACAGCAGCAACCTATAAGAGCTCCAAATCTTCGACAAATAGATAGGCAAGGCCAATATCCACAAGGAAATAGAGCTCTCCAATTCCAACCTACTAACTCATCACTTCCTACATATTCTCGTAATATTAGATCCGCAATTAAAAGTAGGAATCCAAAAGGTAACCCTGATATGCCACAAGCTAATGCAAAAAGGGAAATTCCAAAAAACAGTCAGCGGCGAGACGAGATAGCGGAAACTCAATCTCGCCTAAATCAATTAATGATAACCGCCGATGTCCATCCGCAACCTCAAATTTAGAAGGAGAACTTTCTCTCTCCTTAATCGCCGATCGCCAATCGCTAGTTGTGACGATCGAGAATTCTATTACTGCGTTTAAAACTAGCACATTTTTGATAGATACCGGAGCAGAAATATCGGTATTAAAAGCTACTAGGGCACTTGGGAATACTATCGTCACTACTTCAAAAAGCATAGAGCTATCTTCATTAGCAGGAACCCCCCTGCGTACGCTAGGAACTGCAGAATGCAATTTCTACGTTAAAAATATCACTTTTAAACATAATATACATATGGTCGATGGTAATCTACAATTAAAATATGACGGAATATTAGGTCATGATTTTTTAGACAAATTTCTTTGCAAAATTAACTACGAAACTAAAATACTAACTCTTAAAATAAATAACGTGTCCCCAGATGACACAGACATACATAATTCAATCACAGGAATAGTATCGAACATTGAGTATGGAGGTTTGAAAGACCCAAGCTCCGAACTATTTCCAGTTAGATCTGACGCAAGGTATGGAGGTTTGAAAGACCCAAGCCAACACGTCAGATCAAATTCTAAAAATGTCTCAAAAGAAGACAAAGTACAAAATAATAAAGCAAAGAAATCGAATAAAGGCAAGTGCGATGCTGACGATATAAATATACCAGCATGTACACAGGTAATAGCTAGGATAGCCATGAATAAAAGAGGTACCTTTTTCTGCGAACACAAAGAATTGGAATCAGGAGTGATTATTGGGAATACGCTTATAAAACCAGACAAAAATGGTCAAGCGAATATTCTTATCCTCAATTCCAATCAAACTGATGTTCATATTAGGAAAACCGACATAAGACCTCACTTACATGAAATTAATAAATTTAATATTATAAAACTAAATCCTCAAAGGGATACTATTCAAGAAAGGCTTGCTAGACTCGCATCCGAGCTAGACCTTTCACACTGCAATGCTGAAGAGTTCAGATCCATTTTAGATATATGCCGTAAGTACAACGACATATTCTACTTGGAAGGAGACTCCCTGACATTCACAGATGCAGCAACGCATAACATTCCTACCTTACCTGGAAAACCAATCGTAAATGTCAAACCATATAAATTACCTGAAGCTCAGCGTGAAGAAATTAACAATCAAATTAATAAAATGTTAGATGACAACAAAAGATGGAGAGTAGTCGTTGATTTCAGACGTCTCAATGATATAACAGTGGGAGACGCATCTCCATTGCCAAACATAACGGACATCTTAGATCAATTGGGAAAAGCCAAATATTTTATCACGTTGGACTTAGCCAACGGCTTTCACCAGATACCCATGAGTGAAAGCGACAAGGAAAAAACTGCATTTAGTGCACCTTATGGTCATTACCACTATAACCGTATGCCATTTGGTCCAAAGCGAGCTCCAGCCACTTTTCAAAGGCTGATGAATAATATTTTAGTCGGTCTCCAAGGCATAGAATGCTTTGTTTATATGGACGACATTATTATATACGTGTACAATCTGATAGAACACAACTCTAGACTCCAGAATGTTTTTGACAGGCTTCGAGAACATAATCTCAACCTACAACCCGAGAAATATCACTTTCTCAGTAAGCAGATAGCCTATCTGGGTCATCTTATAACAAAAAACGGAGTATCACCAGATCCCGCTAAGCTCGAAGCAGTTACTAAATATCCTATTCCTAAAAAGGAGAAAGACGTAAAATCCTTCTTAGGATTTGTCGTCTATTATAGGCGCTTCATTCCAAACATTGTAAAGCTAGCCAAACCTTTAACAGCTCTTTTAAAAAAGTATGCTACTTTCAAATGGGATGCTTTTTGCGATGAAGCTTTCCAATCGTTAAAGAAAAAAATGATTAACGCTCCTATATTACAATTCCCATGTTTCGATAAAGAATTTTTAGTGACTTCAGACGCAAGCGACTACGCTGTAGGTAGTATATTGTCTCAAGGAAAAATCGGTGAAGATAAACTAATCTGTTTTGCAAGTAGAACTCTCAATCAGGCCGAGACGAGGTATTCCACCATAGAAAAGGAATTATTAGCGATAATTTTTGCCGTCGAGCAATTTCGCCCTTATCTGTACGGTCGAAAGTTCACTATCATCACAGATCATAAGCCCCTCACGTGGCTCATGAACCTGAAAGACCCCACTTCTCGCCTAATGAGGTGGAGAATAAGGTTAGAAGAGTATGATTACAAAATCATATACAAACCAGCAAAAGCAAATCTAAATGCCGACGCACTCAGCCGTGCGATCCCTGATACAAGTAAAACTATTCAGGTGGTAACTAGAAGTCAAAATAAGGTCCAAATAGAATCCCAAAAGGAAACAAACAATAATCCTACATTGACTTATATAGAAGAAAACACGAAAGATCTTCTAGAGACTCGTGATATTAAGAAAAAATACTTCTTATTGCCAATTCATAACTCCATACAGGAAAATTCATTAAGTACGTATTTACCCGATAACTACGTAATACCCTTAGGAGAAGCTATTGAATTTAATAAAGGCAAAATTTCTTACATTGTTGGACGCGCTCCTATACCTATCAGAAATGAAACTGATCGAAGTCAAATAATAAAATTTTTTTCCAAAATTTAAGGCCTACTCAAAGAACGAGAAAACTATTTCTATAGCCATACCAATTACCGGTAATACTAGTTATCGCGAACTAAAGTTTCTATGTTCTAAAGAATTTGAAAAGTCAGGCACTAGACCAATTTTCTTTCTTAATAAAGTAATTAAACTAACGGATCCTGAAGATATAGCTCAAGTAATAAAAGAGCATCATATCTCTCCGTTAGGCGGTCATCAAGGTGAAGCCAAAACTATAAGTAAAATAAAAAGAGTCTAAAATTGGCAAGGCATGTTCAAAAATATTAGAGACTACATCAAGAAGTGTCCTTCTTGCCAGAAAAATAAGTATAGCAAAAACAAAAGAATGCCTATGAAAATAACCACAACTAGTAATAAACCCTTTGAAAAAATATTCTTAGATATAGTAGGACCATTACCCACTAGTTATTTGGATAACAAATATATACTTACGTTCCAAGATGATCTGACGAAATTTTCAGATGCCATACCTTTACCAAATGCCGAAGCGCACACTGTAGCAGAACAGTTTACGAAACAAATCATATGTAAACACGGTCTACCTGAAACGATCTTAACTGATCAAGGAACCAATTTCTTAAGTTCTACATTTAATGAAGTATGTAAACTACTGAAAATTCATAAGCTACAAACCACTCCTTATAACCCAGAAACAAACGGAGCCTTAGAACGAAGCCACCGAACCTTAGCAGAATATCTTCGACACTATGTGTCAACAGATGCACTTACATGGGATACTTGGATCCCATGCGCTATGTTCGTTTACAACAATTCCGTTCATTCAAGCACAGGCTACACGCCGCATAATTTATTATTTGGATTCCATGCCGAAATCCCAACGTCATTAAAAAAAGATCCTCAAGTTGCGTATAATTACGACAATTATGCCAGCGAACTAAAAGCCAGACTTCAACATTCTCATAAGATTGCTAGGGAAAATCTTATAAGAAATAAAGAAAAATCCAAGGCATAATATGACCAATCATCCAAACCCAAAAATTGTGTAATAGGCGATAAAGTCTTAGTTAAAAATCATACCCGAAAAAATAAGCTATCACCGCTATGGGAAGGACCATACGATATAATAGAGACTCCTTCGTCCGAAAACTCTATCGTCAGAATTAAAAACAAAAATAAGCGAATTCATAATAACCATTTGAAGTTATTCGTCGACTAATCACGAACTATTCATCCGTTTTTCCATAGATCAGGATGATCGGACCAACTATGTTCTTCGCATTATTATGCACAGCGACGACCGCTACAAACGTCACGATTTTCGATTCTACCCCGGGTATCTATTTTGAGGAATTCGGAACAGTTCATCTATAGAGTAACTCTTGGAAAATAGTAACGTATTATATTTAGATAATTTTTACACAGAACTAGATTACTTAAGAATCCAAGCTAGTAATATAGAAAATCTCTGTCTTACTACTATTAACAAATCACACTCAAACCACTGTGAAGCGCAGATTAATATGCAAAAGGTGTTGTTGAGCGAAACAGATCAGATTGACGAAATCCTAGAACCAAAAAATGTAAGGTCACGTAGAGCTTTGTTAAATATTGTCGGAAGTATAAGCAAAACCTTGTTCGGAACGTTGAACGAAGAAGATGCCAAACACTACGACGAACAAATACAAATCCTAAAAGTAAATGAAGACCATCTCTTTGAATTAATAAAATCCCAAACCCTAATTGTTGACAAAACTGTCAACGTGTTCAATAAAACTTCGTCCCAAATCCAAAAAGAATTCGGAAATATACAAAGGAAACTCGCTAAAATCTCTCAAGTCATCAATAATTTAACCTATCAAATAAATGGTAACATCTTAGAACTAGAGCTAGAAAATGCGATTTCCATTACAACATCATTAGGAAAAATCTTCCATCGGGAACGACATTACCTGTCCCCGTTACACCAAACTTATTCATTGCTTTGTTTAGAGTTAGCCAAACGAGTACTAATAAGATAAACAATCAAATTATTATTGAAACTAAAATCCCTCTACCTTCAAGTACTCAATTCCAAGTTTATAAAATTATACCATTCCCGATTGCCGTGAACGACTCCTTTGTTTATGTCAAACCCACTACCGAAGTTCTATTAGTCACTCTGAATCGAGAAAAACACTATCCTATGAATCACGAAGATTTTCATCAATGTCTACAAAATGTTCCTCACCATTATATATGTCAGACGACTCACCCAATCTTCAACCTTAATTCTAGAGATAACCAATGCGAGATGGAATTGCTAAAACATACCCAAGATCTCCCGCCTTATTGTACGTTAAATACCCTAAAAGGCTCTTCCTTATGGATACAATTGGCAAATCCTAACAAATGGCTCTACAGTCTCAGATCACCCCTCACTTTAGATAATATATGCAATGGCGAAATTAAACCACTAACCTTAAAAGGTACCGGAATTTTAGAAATTCGACCCACCTGCTATATTCGAAGCGACTTTCAAACACTTTACGGACATTCTGAAGGAACAACAACACTTGATAAATTTTATATGCCATCAATTAATCTAACTAATATCACATCCTTGATGGAAAGAATTAATCTAAATGTACCACAAGAGATTACGATAAGAAACAATAATCATCAAGAACTTTTTGATATCAGCGAGGACATTGAATCTCTTAGAAGTAAAGAACAAACTAAATTAAAAAACGTCACCCCACATGACGTTCATCATTATCTACTCATATACTGTTTAGTAGCAATAGTTTCTATTATTATTATATTAAGAGTAATTAAGTACTATATCAAGAAAAAACCTGTAATCTCAGAAACCACTGAAAATGAATTAAGTCAGGCTAATGTTGAACTAGAATCCTCTGCTAGGAACATACCTCTGACTAGAACTGTTAATTAAAAAACAAACAAAAAAAATACAAAAAAAAGGGAACATTTAATTTAGTTTCTTTTGTTCTAGTAATATAAGCCAATTACCTTTTTTTTAATATATATATAATCTTTATTATTCAAAATACTAAAGTTATCTCAAAATATTTTCATCATATAAATATCTCAACTAATAAGAAAAACTAATACCTACATATAATTTTTTTTTGTATCAAACCCTAGATATAGGTTATATGATAAGTTATTATAATCATAAAAATGTAAGCACATACATATATCACTTACCTATGTAATTTGTAAACAAAAATAATTATAATTGTAATTTGTCAAAAACTCTAATCAAATACTGTAACTTTCAACGGCGGAGCTTCAACATCCATTCCAACAAAAATTTTCTAATTCTTTTCAAGAAATACAAAATTTCTCTTTAGGGGGAAGGTGTCATGAATCCACATCATCTCCTCCATATTCATAACGCACATGCCAATAATTGCATTCTCTAATTATCCAAATGCATTATTCAATAGCCAAAAGGCAATACCTACATATATCATTTCCACATATCACGAAAACCTAAAAATAAACCTAACATACTATTCATGATATCACGACAAGCTCATTTCCAACATACAAAAACCTTAACCCATTAACACACTCAGAAACAGGTGTCTTATTTCAACATTCCTCGGGGCACCCGCTAGACAATCAAATAAACACGTCACCGCGAAGTAGCTACCGTTCATCAGAACGAAAACATGATATACGATCCCTACTGAGTACTGACCATCGGGCTAGTGCTCTTATGTAATCTAAAATTTGTTTATCATTTTCCATATGCTACTGGTGACCCTGAAAATTGTCTCTGATTGTTTTTGTAATTTTTAATTGTTTTTGTGATATCCCAATTGTTGACCGATTTTTGAAATTCGAGCTTTTCCGTTCAAGACGAAGAGCCAATTTTTAATTATTTTTCTGATTTTTGTTATTTGAGCGTTTCCGTTTAAACAAAAATCAGAATTGTGATTTTCAATTGTTTATTCGATTTTTGTCATTTGAGCGTTTTCCGTTTGGACAAAAATCGGAACATGTGCATGCATATGGAATTGTCTACCCGACAATTCCCACAAAATAGGAAAGTGCATAATCGACCAATTCTGATTGGTTAAAGAATTGGTTCGATTTTAAATAAATAGGCTGTTGAAGCGAAGCCAAAGAAGAGAAGTTTTTAAGTGTTCAACCTGGAGAGTCCCCCTACCCAAGGTAAGGCCTCCAGTGTTTTCCAGTGATTTATCTTTTAAAGTATATTGCAAAACCTGTTACGCAAAGAGTTTTCTTTTTAAAGTTTTTTTTTAGTATATTATAAAATTTGTTCAAGTGCAAAGAGTTTTTCCTTAAAGTGAACAATAAAATTCTATTACAAAAAGAAAAGGAAGTTGTTCTTCTCTATAACAAAAAATTAAGTTATACAACAAGTGGCGTGTAACAGATATCTTTGTTCTTCATCTCTTGCTAATTGCTGCATAGTTCTAATTGCTTAGTATGGTGCAGACGATGTGCCATATGTTACTGTTGTTCGTTTGTATTCCTGTGTTGGATCATCTGGTGAGAATCGCTATAGTACTCGCTGCAAATCTTGGTCTTCTTCGTCCATTTTTATTTGCCTCTACATCTTTACTATATCAGCTGTAAAGGCGTATTTGTGTTAGCGCCATCGCAATAGCATAGCTGGTAAGTCTTGTTGAAGCTGAGGCCCTGTTAGCATTCTTTCGTTTAAACTTTTTTCTCCAACAGTTTTTGCTGAGGCGTCAAAGACTACTCGCAATTAGGTGGTTGTACTATCTAATTTGTTCACCGCATGATGTGGAAGGTAGCATAAATTGGATATGGACTCCATGGGAGTTTTTGAAGGTACCATATGTTTTAAAAACGAGTTTTCAAACAAAACTGGCCAAGCCGCATGAAAAAGTAGAAAATAAACTTTTCTTCACACACAGAGGTGGACTCAGATTTTCTGATTGGGACATTTCTCTTGAATATTCTTTCTCTTCATGAATCAAATCACTTATTACCTCTGATTGATCATACTGAAATATATCGGTGATTGTTAGCGAATAAAATCTGGTGGACTCAGATTGTGTGAAGAAAAGTTTATTTTCCTCTTTTTCATGCGGCTTGGCCTCAGTTTTGTTTGAAAGCTCGTTTTTTACTTATTTTATTTTCTGCCTGCATAGAAATATTTTAAAACAATTTTATGACGGCTGAAAAGACACTCATTTACTGAATTTTCCCGATTTTCCATGTTTTCCACAGACTTTTCCTATTACTATGAAATTTTTTTTTAAAAATTTACATGAATTTTCCTCGATTTTTCATGCAAGTTTTCATGATTGTTGAAGAGAAAGTAGGACGGAAAAAAAATGATTCCGCATAGCTAATAAAACTTTTTTGTCGGAAAATTTTCCGGAAAAAAACAGAAAATTTCGGAAATTCCAGAAAAATTGGAAAATTTTGCACTTTTCCTGAAACAGATTTATCACTAATCATGTAGATTGATATTGATTTTTCCACTTTTCCGGGTTTTCCATGGAATTTTCCACAAAAGCAACTTTATGCAGCTCATTTCGCTCTACAACTTTGTCTTAGGTTGCAAAATGCTCAAACGCTTGCTTGGTCGTACAAACTCCGGAAAATCGTTTTACATGAATTTTCCTCGATCTTTTCTGCAAGTTTTCACCATTTTCGGAGAAAAAGTAATGACGCCAGTTAATAGGGAACTTGATCCTGCATAATTTAGAAAAAAAAGTTTTCCGAAAAAGTCGGAAAATTCCGGAAAAATCGAAAAACTCTGCATTTTTCCTGAAACGGATTTATCACTAATCAAATTTGTCCCAAATTTTCATATAATTTTTCCTGATTTTCCGGGTTTTCCATGGAAATTGTGTGCCAAATTTCAGCTCGCTGCGATGACGAAAAGAGTGTCAAAAATAGTGTAAAAGAAATATACAGACAAATTCGTGTACGAGTTAAAGGGACGGGCTGGCCTCAAATACTACGGTCATCAAAGTGGGAAATTATTAATGAGCTTTTTAAATTCGTTGACAGAGGTTGCGCGACGAATTTGAGTAGGTAATGAGTTCCATAGGCGTGCAATCTGGACAAAGTAAGATCCTTCAAAGAATTGCAAGAATTGAATACCGCTATAAAGATACTCAGGCACACCCCCGTCAATGAGATTATACAGAAACACGTGGGCTTTTCGTTTGAGATATGTGTCCAAAGAACAGCCAATAATGTATTATCTGTAGGGCGTGATATGTGTCGACCTACGTAGACCGAAGACAAAGCGTACACAATCATTGAAGGCAACTTCGAGTATTCGTTTGCAAACTGAGTCAAGCTTAGGAAAGATTAGGCTTCCGGGGGTAAAGCGGGGCATTAGCAGCACCCCAACCAGTCTGAGGTTCACAGGCAGAATACTGACAGATAGCCACAGTCTTCTTAAACCACCATACGTTTTACCAACTGTGGTCTTAATGTGATCACATCATTTCAGCCGGGTGTTGAATTTCTCTCCCAGATTTGACACACTATCAACAAAAGGTAGCTTCACATTATTGAGGATAACAGGAGGAAGATTATCACAATCTTGGTCCGAGCTATAAAAAGCAATGCAATGTTATGAACTAGCATTGAGGAGGAGCTGATTGTCTTTAGACCATCTGCAAATTTCAGATAGGTCATCGTTTATTCTACTAATACAGTCCTCTATAAGGCCAGGAGGGCTGGTTGGGTTCAGCTGAACATCGTCCGCATAGAGATGTAGATTAACGTCACTCATAAATAGGCTAAATAGGAGAGGTCCTAAAATTGATCCTTCCGGAACTCCACAGGATAGTGGCATGAGCGAGGATGCAGTCTCATCAACCATCACCTGTTACCTTTTCGAGAGGAAATGCGATATAAACCTGACGGCAGACGGAGAAAAATAAAAATTCTAAAAAAGTTTACGGAGCAGCTTAGCATGCACAACAATGTCAAATGTTTTAGAGAAATCCATAAGCACCAACACACCAATATCATCCTTATCCAGAGCCAATCGTAAATCAGATGATACCTTGAGCAGAGCAGTTTCGCATCTGTGTTTTTCACGAAAACCAGACTGAGTTTTCGTCAAGAGCTTATTATAATCTATATGTTTCATAATCTGAGTTTTCATAATTTTTTCTAAAACCTTTCCAAGAAAGCTTAGAATGCTAATTGGCCGATAGTCTGCCAAATCAATCGGAGAAGTTTTTTTGGGTATTGGAAGGACCTCAAGCCTCATTCCAAACGTTAGGAAAATAAGAAGACATTAGACAAGTATTCATAATGTGTAGAATATATGGGGAAATGTAAGGGAATATCAACTTAATAAAACGGGGATTCATTTCATCAAAACCAGTCGTCAGGGACTTGATAGTGTGTACAGCTTGATACAGTTCTTCATAATCAATACAGCGGAACGAGAAGCAATTTGAACTAAGATCTCATAGCGAACGCACAATGATGTAATCGGTTGCTGACAGATGGAGAGATTCGAGCAAGACCCTTCAGTAAAGAATCTATTTAACTTATCTGCGTCAAAGGGACATTTTGAGACTTCATCCTTATAAACAGATGCCCGCCATAGGTTGCCCCATAAAATTTTTCAGGGTAAGCTAGTATCAAATTTAGAGGAGTAAAACTCGCGCTTAGCCTTCTTAATTGTAGAACTAACCTTATTTCGTTAGATTATGAGCTATGCAGTTTTAAGTCATTTCCACTCCCGAAATAAAAAACTCCCTTTCCTCAATTAGAGAACGAATTGCTCGGGAAAACCAGGGATAATTACATACACGAATGCTTTTAGTTTTAACAGGTACATATTTATTGAATAAGTGGCTAATCAGTTCATCTAATTTCACAAATTGATAATCCTCCGCCGAAGAAAGACCGACAATGTCATTCCAAGGTAGCGACATACACTCATCAAGGAGACTAATCAAGTCAAGGTGCTTAAAATCACGAAAATAGAAAACTTTTTCATGGATAGTCATAGCAGGCGAAAGATTGTAGGACAGGAAAGCAAATCGTGATCAAGTAAACTTGGTGGACTAAGCTAATTACAAAAGAGGATCTTATCAGGATGAGTTACTAAGAAGAGATCTAGAAGCCACGGGTTAGAACAGTTATAAAAAGTAGGGACAGAGTTCACAATATTTAACTGCAGGGATTGAATTGCAGATCAGATATTATCAGTCATAGCATTCTGATGCAAGATATTAACATTTAGATCGCCCCCAACTATAACGTCTCCAAATCTGTGCACCATGCGCGATAACGAATTCAAGAGTTCGCCAGATTCTTCTTCAATAATAATACCGGGTGGTCGATACACCGCGCACAAGATACATTTACCAGACCCCAGCTCGACCTCAATACATAAGAATTCGGTGACCCCATTCACTGATGAATCCACAATTTTGGCCTGGAAAATGTCTTTTAAATAAATCGCTACCTCACCACCCCTGTGTGAAGGGCGGTCATTTCGGAAGAGTTTGAAGCCAGGTATCGAGACATGTGATGAGGGTATATGGCCCTGCAGCCATCTTTCACTCACAAGGATAGCATGAATATCAGCGTTGCAAGAAATTTGACGCAGCTCATCAACTTTATTACACAAACCTCTAGCATTAATCGTACACAAATGCCACCCCTGACAGCGTCCACAAAATATATTTAACATGGATCTTACTCTGTTCAACTTGCCAAGACTGCTAACCGAACTCATCCACACCACCATCTACCAAACCACCGTCAACCAACATAATAAATATACCATTTCCAGCTGGGTTCAAAAACATATTGTAATTAGATAGAGTGCAGAAAAAATTACTAGAAACGATTCAAAAAATCCAATTTGCGAACTATTAAATATAAATTTACTCAGCACAGCAGATTTTATACAAAATTTAAGTAATATAAAGAAGAAAGAATAGATTAAGATAAAAGATATAGCTATTATAAGAATATGCCTGCCATAAACTTCCGACGTTCGGGGTGTGCGGTGGTATGAAATTCCACTCTGTCTCTTGTGAAGTCAAAAAATGGCAGAAAAATAATAAATTTCGAAGCTCTTTGGAGGCACTCACAACTGTTGTTGCATTGTCACTATACACAGCCTTGCAATATCCCCTTCACGATGTAAACCTAAACAATCGTAGGGGATAAGAATCCTAAGGGATCGAACACATTCGCTAAATCGGAAAGTAGGGCAAGTTAACTAAGAACAGTTGGTGGATCTAGAAGTTTTACTTGATAACCAAAACAAATGTAGGATTCCAAAAGAGTCCAAGAGTTTGGATGATTGAATCCGCTGATTAGTTGAGCAACTGACAGGTAGCTGGAGATTCAATTTTTTGTAAGGCCCCAAGTGAGTTAGTTATATGCCCACTTATGTAGCTGGAATCCAGCTGCTTCCAGGATTCTAACAAGTTCCCGTTGCGCAACGAGAGCTGATCGAATGTCTTCTGCACCGAAAAGGACGTCATCGATCTAAAAATGGTTCCGTATTAAATTTGGTCCAAGTGGATAGTTCGATTCCCATCTTCGTTCGATTGTGTAGTGCACGGACCGCTAGGTAGGGGGCAGCAATTGTACCGTAAGTAACTGCCAGGAATCGGCAAGATTCCATATGATCTGATGCTGTTGCTCGCCAGACTATTCGCTGAAGATCACAGTGCCATTGAGGGAAAGTCCAAATTTGTGGTGGTACTATTGTCATTTATCACAACATGTTGTGGCAAGTAGAGCTGCGAGGACTTGTCATAAACAGTGTTATCATTAGAGATCATCTACATGTAGTTTAGATGCTAATATTTCTGGATGATTGCCGTATGACGATCCTTTAATATAGCGTTGTTAGTAAACCGACGATCTAATAGTTTAAGATTTTGCATGGTATTAGACTTGGAATCGCCGAAGGCTACTCCACTCCTGTACTCAAGACGAATAGGCAACTTTACTACATATCTTCGATCTGACTGACGTTGAGTTGTCGCCGTGTGAAAATCCTCACAAGCTTGAACTTTTGCCAAGAAAATGGTATGCCTGGCTGGAACATCTCCAACCTCCCAGAACTTTTGTAATAAGAAATCAAATGCATCAGCTCTTGATTGATCTATGTAGGAATAATTAGCGTACAGGAGAGCTGCATCATTTTTTAAGCGAGACCGTATGTCCGTATACCATCCAGCCCAAGGACGTGTTCTGCACAGTTGGAGTCCCTATGCGAAGACATTCCCGAATGATCATGTAGTAAAACTCAACACCAATAATTACGTCAATGGGTGTATAATCTGAAAATATTGGATCTGCTAGCTGCAGATCTTATAAATGAGGGCAAATTTTCTGTTCTATTTTATGTGGTACAGCTATTTTTGTGAAATCTGGTAAAACGAACGCGAGAGTTACCACTTGAAAGCCAGGCTTAATGGATGATTGTATTGCAAGTGCAACCATTGATCTTGCAATGGGAATTTTAGATGCAATAATCTTGACTTGAATATTCACCCTTTTACACGGCAACTGAAGGTAGGATGCAACAGATGAAGAAAGACAGGTAGATTGCTATCCTTGGTGCACCGATCTTTATCCGCTTACCAGATGATGACGACAAAATAAATCTGGCTGTCGCTAGTAAAATTGGCGGAATTCGCTGCTTAAGCTTAATGGCCACAGTAAGTGCAAATAGATTGGATGTTGGTGGTAATTTGTATTTTGCTTTCGATGTGTAGTTTTTATTATTATTATTTTTATTTTTTTTTATTATCGACATCAGATGTGACAGGATGTGGTGGCGTTCCTGCATGGTTGGCTGCATAAGATTGTGCACTTTTACGATTGTCTTTTATTATATGTAACATGGAATGACACTGCTGTGAACAATACTTAGATCGGTGTAGTGAGGGACAGTTCACTACTGATTGATTTGCTCGTAGGCAATTGAAACAGAGATGTTCTTTCTTTACGAAATCAAGCGGTTGTTGGGTAGTGAATTGGCAAAACAACAGAATATGCTTGCAGTTGCTTTTCGAGCACTTTCTGGTATTACTGGTGGATTTACTAGATGCAAAATGCAATTTTTCGAAAGCATCTTTCTTCAGCGATTTATATTGTGTTCGTTTCATTGACTTTCGTGTATTAAATGTATTGTTACCGACTATTTCAAAGGTAACATAACGCTTCAAATATGGATCTCTTCCCAGATAAAGAATTCTTCCAGTCCTCTCTCGTAATTAGGTCTAATTTTTTAATTGTGGTCTGAGCTAACCAGTCATCCCAATGTTGAACAGGGCGACCTAATGCTTCTAGAGCTTTCACTGCGACATTATACCATCATATAACTTTCTGAGCTGCTCACATGATTCACTTCTTATAGGGGGCATTGAAGTTATAAGTCTTAGATAACAAGTGAGAAGCAAAAGATCGTTATTATATCGCTCACAAAGCAGTTTCCATGCACTTGCATAATTTGCATCAGTAAACCTGTGTTTCGCAGAAGTTGTTCAGCTGAAGCATTACGGCTAGTCTTAAGATAGTATAATTTTTGGGAGCCCGTGAGGTCTGTATTTACTTGAATCAGACCTTTAAATAAGTCATGGAAGACTGGCCACTCTTTCAAGTCTCCTCCAAAACGATTCAGTTGAATTTAAGGCATCGTAGATAATGAAAATCCATTTTTAATGGGACCGACTCCATTCGAAGATGTAAATCGTTTTAGCATATCTATGACAAGACCGTACTTCTCACAATAACTCAGTTCGGTGCCTTCAAAATGATTTTTCTTGAAGCAAGGCAATACTAAGTTGTCATCAGTAGGTAGCGCAATAATGCCATCATATTTGTTTGAAAATTTATAAACATTTTGTTAAGAGATCCAAACTATATTGGGGAAAACTTTCAGTATGCTTATCTTTGGCAGTTTTATTCGTATTATCGATGAAATTATTGATATGAGTTGTGAAGTCCCAATATGGGCTTTATATAAAAAAGGGGAGGTGCCGGTGTGGTGGATAAGACTGGTGAACCTAATAGATTTAAATATATCTTTTATTCTTCACAAAATTTGCCTTAACCTATTAATGCAATGCTTACTCGCTACTTATAAAAACAAAAAAAAATGAAAATTATAAAAATAATGAAACTAAACAAAATAGTAATTCAAATAATAATTAAAAAAAAGCTGGCAAAAGAATCGACTTCAAAAAATAAATTCGCTGCGACTCCGCTTTACTTTTAACCTGTCAAATATAAAAAACGATATTAGAAAGAATTTCTAATTGAGGTAAAAAACAGAATGAGCTTCATTCACTGCTAATTAATTTTGCCAGGTTCAAAACTACCTTAGCTTGGGGGTGCTGAAAAATATAATTTAATTTATACACTTAATTAGTAAATGACAAGGTTCAATTCTTCCCTTATTGGTTAGTCAAGACTTAATTTCGGTTTATTGTTCCGATCTGTCTTATTGACCGCTCAATTTGCAAGTGATTTGCTACTCCACCCAGCTCGCTATTTATAGCCGGGAAAACAATACGAGCTGTGCGTCTGTCGATCGCCGTGTCCTTGACTCTATGCAGTAGCAGCGCGTCGACATGGAGACTTTTCATTGTCATTGGCGTAGTGGAGATATCCATTAGTAAATGGAAGAAGAAGACAACGTATCAGCTTCCTGTGACACAAATGTCACTGGATGTTGTCGGCAGTAGCTGTGAAATGGTAAGATTTTTCCTTATTTTGGTTTATTTATTTTATTTATGTGTTTTTCTAACTTTACTTTTAGATTATAAGTACTGAGGCTCATCGAGGAGGAATGCGGTGTATCGTGGGGGGCGTATTCTACGGTTAGGTAAATAGAATTATCATGTAAAAGTCTCAGATCATAATGATCTGAGACTTTTATTTTTGCTTGTATTATAATTCATTTGTTTTGCTTTCCTTTTTAGGCATAAAAGGTCAAAAGCCTAAGGGCGAAGCGATGTCAGGAGAAACCTTTTATATAAGGCCAAAAGCCTAAATATATACAGTCAATGCCTATAAAGTGCCAGAAAATTCTGTGGCACTCGAGCATGTTTATAGAGCGTGTTTTAATTTTTAATGTATATTTTTTAAGATATTGTTCTACGACGGAATATCCTCCCGCCTCAAAAAAGAGGAGGAGTAGTTAAACTATAAGAGTTCTGGAGCACTTTTTTAAGCCTCCAGGATTTCGCCACAGATGGCGCCATCATCGCTAGGTGGTTTGAATCCATACTAAATGCGGGTTTGTGTCTTGGATGTATGGGTTTATGTCTTGAATGTTGGGGACACGAGATTACTTTGGGGATACGAGATCACTTTCAACACTCTCCAGCATAGGGAAATAACATAGGATTTCGATTTTGTTGCTGGAGTTCGCTTATTTTTCATCTCGAATTTTGGGGATAAGAGATCACTTTGGGGATACGAGATCTCTTTCAGCACTCTTCAGAATAGGGAATAGCATAGGTTTTCAATTTTTTTCTGTAGTTCGCTTATTTTTCATCTCCGACTCGTAGCCCCTAAGTTGACGTTAAGTTTTTCATCTCGAGTTTGGGGGATACGACATCACTTTGGGGATACGAGATCACTTTCAGCACTCTCCAGCATAGGGAAATAGCATAGGATTTCGATTTTGTTGCTGGAGTTCGCTTATTTTTCATCTCGAATTTTGGCATCATTGCGCCTTGGATGCACCGTTGTGTCTTGGGTGCACCATTGTGTCTTGGGTGCACCATTGAGCCTCGACTGCGCCCTAGCGAGATTAATCGGTACTACCGGGATGTATCATTTGATCTTGACTGCACCCTAGCGGCATTAGCCGGTACTACCAGCATGCTCCGGTACTACGGTTTTCTTGGATAGATATGTGGTGCGCCTAAATGTAGGCTTTTGGTTTTGAACTAATATTAGTAATAATTAAAGTTAACGCTAGGAAATTTTTGTTCATGCCAATGTATTCTAGATGGTTGGGGTGGTGGTATTAGGGGGGATAATAAAGATAGGGAGGGGGGGGGGGGTAATGAAATTTTCATCAGAAATCCTCTGCGTATTAATATTTCAAGTTATTTTTGCTCATGGAAATGGATTCTTGGCGGTGTGGGGTGGGAGGCGGAATGAAATTTTCATCAGAAATCCTCTACAGGCTTTGGTTTTCGAAATATTAGCGACATTTGTTCGGGCGCAAACGCCATTTCTTGAGTAGGGTTCCTTAGCGGCCTTAGCAGGAACTACCAGCATGCCTTGATTTTGCTGTTTTCTTTTACTAGCGGAAGAGTTCTAGATATCAGCATGACGTCATCATGGTTTTGCTGTTTTCAAATGCTGCACGTTTTCTTAGCAGGGAAGTTGTAGATATCAGCATCATTCGAATTTCACAACATGACATCACCTTTGCTTGATGTTTTCTCAGCAAATTAATATTATTGGGTTTAGGCGGTGCGTGTTATGAAAAGTCACAGTTGCTCTTTCGAGTGCAAACACCATTTATTGAGTAAGGTTCCCTAGCGGCATTAGCCGGTACTTCATATGTTGTTCACCTCGAGGGAAAGTAAGGTTCCCTAGCGGCATTAGCAGGTACTACCACCATGCCTTGGATTTGCTGTTTTATTTTATTAGCGGGAGGTTGTAGATATCAGAATGACGTCAGCTTGGTTTTGCTGTTTTCAAGTGGTGTGCCTAAATAAGTTTTCTTAGCGGGGAAGTTGTAGATATCAACATCATTCGAATTTCACAACATGATATCACCTTGGCTTGATGTTTTCTTAGCAAATTATTATTATTGGGTCTTGGGGTGCATGCATTGAAAAGTCACAGTTGCTCTTTCGAGTGTAAACACCATTTCTTGAGCAAGGTCCCCTGGTGGCATTAGCTGGTACTACTCCAGCATAGGGAAATAGCATAGGATTTTGATTTTGTTTCTGAAGTTCGCTTATTTTTCATCTCGAATGGTCCCCTGGTGGCATTTGCTGGTACTACCAATTTTTGTTCATCTCGGGCTTGGGGATACGAGATCACTTACAGCACTCTCCAGCATAGGAAAATAGCATAGAATTTCAATATTTCTTGAGTAAGGTTACCTAGCCGCATTAGCCGGAACTAATAGCATGCCTTGGTTTTGCTGTTTTCTCTTATTAGCGGGGAAGTGCTAGATATCAGCATGGCGTCATCTTGGTTTTTATTGAAAAGTCACAGTTGCTTTTTCGAGCACTTCCCCGCTAATAAAAGAAAACAGCAAAACCAAGGCATGCTATTAGTTCCGGCTAATGCGGCTAGGTAACCTTACTCAAGAAATATCGAAATTCTATGCTATTTTCCTATGCTGGAGAGTGCTGTAAGTGATCTCGTATCCCCAAGCCCGAGATGAACAAAAATTGGTAGTACCAGCAAATGCCACCAGGGGACCAAGCGAGATGAAAAATAAGCGAACTTCAGAAACAAAATCAAAATCCTATGCTATTTCCCTATGCTGCAGAGCGCTAAAAGTGGTCTCGTATCCCAAAGATTCGAGATGAAAAATAAGCGAACTTCAGAAACAAAATCAAAGTCCTATGCTATTTCCCTATGCTGGAGAGCGCTAAAGTGGTCTCGTATCCCCAAAGTGGTCTCGTATCCCCAAGATTCGAGATGAAAAATAAGCGAACTTCAGAAACAAAATCAAAATCCTATGCTATTTCCCTATGCTGGAGTAGTACCGGCTAATGCCACCAGGGGACCTTGCTCAAGAAATGGTGTTTGCACTCGAAAGAGCAACTGTGACTTTTCAATGCTTGCACCCCCAAGATCCAATAATAATAATTTGCTAAGAAAACATCAAGCCAAGGTGATATCATGTTGTGAAATTCGAATGATGTTGATATCTACAACCTCCCGCTAACAAAAGAAAACAGCAAATCCAAGGCATGGTGGTAGTACCTGCTAATGCCGCTAGGGAACCTTACTTTCCCTCGAGGTGAACAACATATGAAGTACCGGCTAATGCCGCTAGGGAACCTTACTCAATAAATGGTGTTTGCACTCGAAAGAGCAACTGTGACTTTTCAATACACGCACCCCTTAAACCCAATAATATTAATTTGCTGAGAAAACATCAAGCAAAGGTGATGTCATGTTGTGATGACAACCATGATGACGTCATGCTGATATCTAGAACTCTCCCGCTAGTAAAAGAAAACCGCAAAACCAAGGCATGCTGGTAGTTCCGGCTAAGGCCGCTAGGGAACCTTACTCAAGAAATGGCGTTTGCGCCCGAACAAATGTCGCTAATGTTTCGAAAACCAAAGCCTGTAGAGCAGGAGTGGCCAAAGCGTTGACCGCGGTCGACTAGTCGACCGCGTAACTATTCCTAGTCGCCCGCCTACATCTCGGATGCCAGTTCCTCACACTCTCCAATAATGCATAATTCCAAGGAAAGAATTTCCAGTTAATTTCTAAGAAAAAGTTTTCAGTTAAAATTGAGGCCTTCCTTACATCAGGTCGAATCATCGTTGATTTTATATTGGAGCGAGACATTGCTGGCTTGCTCTTACGACGAGGGAATCGTTTTACTGGTTTTTTGCTCTACTTGCCCAGTCTATGAATGTATTAATTTCTTTAAGCTTGTGGGTAGGTTATATAAACTCACACGACCGTAGTGCAGAGCGGACATGTGTGTGGCCCTCTCGGGTTTTAGAAGTGACACTCCGATATAATCGGCAATCTTCGGCCATAGACAAACTAATAACTACGGGTCTGCAGGAAATGTCATCCTCATAATCTCATCAGTGGTCTTTTAATACGGTTCAGTTGCGACGTGTTTGTATCGATCCCAACGACAGTTAGCAGTATAGTCACAGTAGGCATTATTTCATGTAAGGTTCTATTTTTTTACCATGCTCTTTTGTTTTTTGATAATAAATTTAAATTATTTTAGTTTTATTGTTTAACTCACAATGAGTCACCCGACCACAAGTTCCAAGAAGCGTAAAATATATCACTATAATGATGAATGGGAACAGGAATTTTTTTTCACGATGAAAAAGGGTAAATGTGTTTGAATTATTTGTTTATCAAGCGTAGCACTTCCAAAAAGGGCCAATGTTGATAGACACTTTAGAACAGTCCATAAACAATATGAGAATAATTATCCATTTGGCGCGGAGTTACGGAAAGCAAAAGTACAACAATTAATGACACAATTAAATATGCAACAGTTACATCTTGTGAGAATAAGTACGAAGTCGAAAACTGCCACCATGGCCTCATTCAAGGTAGCTGAAATTTTATTAAAACATAAGAAGCCCTTTGAAGACGGCGAAATATGGAAGGAGAGTTTCATTAAAGCAGCAGAATTATTATATCAAAAATTTGATAATAAATCTGAAATAATTGCTTCAATTAAGGAAATGTCGCTGTCGAGAAACACCGTTATGCGTAGAACAGAAGCGATGAGTAAAAATTTAGAAGAGATTCTGAAAGAAAATATTAATGAATGCAGGTTTCTATCCTTACAATTCGACGAATCAACGGATGTCACTGATACCGCACAACTATGTATATTTATTCGAATGTGTTTCCAAGATATGTCTGTTAGAGAAGAACTACTAACAATTTTACCGATGAAGAGACAAACGAGAGGTCAAGATGTATATAATTCGTTTAAGTCTTTTATTACTAAAACAGAATTTCCAATAAATAAACTGGTATCGATTACGACTGATGGAGCTCCTTCTATGGTTGGGAAACATAATGGATTTATAGCTCTTTGTAAGTGCGATGATGATATTCCAAGTTTTACCAACTACCATTGCATTATCCATCAGGAAGTATTGTGCTCAAAGATATTAAATTCAGATGATGTTATGAATTTAGCATTCAAAATAGTTAATTCTATTCGTGGAAGCAGTTTGCAAAGACGCAGATTCAGAGCATTATTAGAGGAATATGAATCTGATCTCGGAGAACTACTATTACACACTGATGTAAGGTGGCTAAGCCGTGCTAAGTTTTTAAAAAGATTCTTGGATCTTTTGCATGAAATACCAGAATTTATGAAAACTATTAATAAATCATATCCTCAATTGGATGATGATAAGTGGATGCGTGATCTTGCTTTTCTCGCTGACATTACAGGAAAGCTAAATGAATTAAATTTGCAACTTCAAGAGAACAAAACATTGACTGAAATGGTTAGCGACGTGAATGCATTCAAGGGGAAACTTACATTCCTAGAAGCACAATTGAAGAAAGGAGATTTAAAACAATTCGAAAATATGGCAGCTAAATCTACAGATAAAAACTCATATGAATGCAATGAATATGCTAATAAGTTGTCTCTATTACGAAATGAGTTTGATAGAAGATTTAAAGATATTTCAAAAATGGAGGATATAATATTATTCATGTCATTCCCATTCAATGATAAAATAAACATAGAAGAAATATCAATAAATTTAAAAGAATTTTTGGATGTGGACCAAATACTAGTTGAGAATGAAATCCTAAACTTAAAATGCGATACTTTTTTGAAATCAAGAGCTTTGTCTCAAAATAATTATTGAAATTTACTTTGTGAAGAAAAATATCCATGTTTATGGAAATGTGCAGCATATTTAACAACCTTTTTCGGTTCTACCTATCTCTGCGAAACAACATTTTCTACCATGAATGCAATCAAAACAAAACATCGCTCCCGTTTGACAGATGATCATTTGGCAGCATGTTTACGAATAGCTATAAGTACATATAAACCACAATATGAAAAGCTTATCGAAAATATACAATGTCATGTTTCCAGCGCGTCCTTTGATACGACATAAATAATAATAATTAATGTGTATTTAAAATAATATTGTTTGCATTTATAATAAAAAAATAAAAGAACATATTGTTTTATTTATTAACTAATTAGTATATGAGAAGAAATCATTATTTTCTCTTATTAAAATAACTTGATATTGTATATGTTTAGTATTATATGCGTTTATTTTAAACTTATCTTTGGCCTTAAATTACTACTTTTCTTATTGTCACTTAACACTCAGGATGTTGGTAGACCGCCGCCTATATTTGAAAAAATAAGTCGCCCGTAGTGATCATAAGTTTGGCCACTCCTGCTGTAGAGGATTTCTGATGAAAATTTCATTCCGCCTCCCACCCCACACCGCCAAGAATCCATTTCCATGAGCCAAAATAACTTGAAATATTAATACGCTAATATCTCGCCCCCTCCATATCTTTATTACCCCCCCCCCCCCACATACCACCCATCTAGAATCCATTGGCATGAACAAAAATTTCCTACTGTTAACTTTAATTATTAGTTCAAAACCAAAAGCCTACATTTAGGCGCTCAAGAAAAATCAATTATTACTAATATTAATTCAAAACCAGGCGCAACACTTGAAAACAACAAAAGCCTACATTTAGGCGCACCACACATCCAAAAAAGTGAAGCAAAAAACCGTAGCATGCTGCCACGTGTGGGCAAAAGTGAAGCAAAAAACTTCCCAAAACCGTAGCATGCTGCCACGTGTGGGCCAAAAGTGAAGAAAGCCGTAGCACCGGAGCATGCTGGTAGTATCGGCTAATGTCTCACTGACATCTTCGAGAATCTTTTCATGGTGATGTCATGTTGTGAAATTCGAATGATGCTGAACAAAGCCTACATTTAGACGCAGCACCCCCATGAGCAAAAAAAACTTGAATTATTACTAATATTAACTATATCTAAAAAGGTAAAATCGCTAATATCTCGAAAACCAAAGCCCGTAGAGGATTTCTGATGAAAATTTCGTTCCCCCTCTAACCCCTGCCCCTCTAACACCTTCTAGAATCTATTGGCATGAACAAAACTATCCTAGGTAGCTTGAATTATTAATAATATTAACTATATCTGAAAAGGTAAAATCGCTAATATCTCGAAAACCAGAGCCCGTAGAGGATTTCTGATGAAAATTTGCTCCCCCCTAATACAAACACCACAACCATCTAGAATCCATTTGCATGAACAAAAATTTCCTAGCGTTAACTTTAATTATTAATAATATTAGTTCAAAACTAAAAGCCTACATTTAGGCCCACCACATATCTATCCAAGAAAACCGTAGTACCGGAGCATGCTGGTAGTACCGGCTAATGCCGCTAGGGTGCAGTCAAGATCAAATGATACATCCCGATAGTACCGATTAATCTCGCTAGGGCGCAGTCGAGACTCAATGGTGCACCCAAGACACAATGGTGCATCCAAGGCGCAATGGTGCCAAAATTCGAGATGAAAAATAAGCGAACTCCAGCAACAAAATCGAAATCCTATGCTATTTCCCTATTCCGGAGAGTGCTGAAAGTGATCTCGTATCCCCAAAGTGATCTCGTATCCCTCAAACTCGAGATGAAAAACTTTATGTCAACTTAGAGGCTACGAGTCCGAGATGAAAAATAAGCGAACTCCAGAAAAAAATTGAAAACCTATGCTATTTCCCTATTCTGAAGAGTGCTGAAAGTGATCTCGTATCCCCACAGTGTTCTCGTATCCCAAAATTCGAGATGAAAAATAAGCGAACTCCAGCAACAAAATCGAAATCATATGCTATTTCCCTATGCTGGAGAGTGCTGAAAGTGATCTCGTATCCCCAAAGTGATCTCGTATCCCCAACATTCAAGACATATACCCATACATCCAAGACAAAAACCCACATTTAGTATGGACTCAAACCTCCTAGCGACGGTGGCACCATCTGTGGCGAAATCCTGGAGACTTAAAAAAGTGCGCCAGAACCCTTATAGTTTAACTACTAGGAGGTGGCTGGATATTGATCATTTAATAAATTTTATGTTTTAAAATAAAGTTAGTGTTTGTTTATAAACCCTTGTCCTGCTGTTTTCGTTGTTATTAGTACCAGGATTAGAAAGAAGTTTTTTTTTAAAAACTTACGTTTCTTGAATAGTAGGCGTATGCGTATTTTTCCGTCTGATAATTTGATGAAACGGAGACTGTCGTCTTCATCGGTGTGTACCCTGAAGCATTTTTCTTGCTGTCAGGGCCTTTTCCCACGGTATGGGCTGCCTGCGGATCTCACCCCACAGAAGTTTGTCGGAGGCAGAATTGTGTCCTGGAAAAGTACTCCTGTTCGTGGTTTTGAGTATGTTTTGTCTAAGCATGATGCCTCTGGACGTGATTCGATTGCAATTGCCTTCACTTCTGGAATTGCCCCTTTTGGATCTGAGTTGGGACCTGGTTCATCAGCTAGTCATGGTGTTTTTGGACATGGCTTTTGACGAAGCGGTACTTGTGGGAGTGCCTTGAACTGTTTTGGCGCTGAGCTGGCACATTCTCCTCCCTTTTCCCTTTCATTTGGCCATGTTTTGGTTTTGTCGTTTTGAAAAATTGTTGTCTTTGCGAGTTTGTCTGTGCGAGGTGCTTCTTGGTGTAATTTGTCTGGGCGAGGTGCCTCTCGACGTTTGCTTTTTGAACTTGGCTCTTGACTATGATACTCAATGAGGTTGTTCCGTTTTTTCGCAGTGGGAGGTCGACGATGAATTGTATAAACTCTTGTGGTTGGATCCTTGGCAAGTGCTTTCAGTTGTTTTGTAGTAGGAACTGCTTCGAATGGAGGTTTGTATTCCTTTAGGTTTTTGGGCATTTCTGTTGCCCATAGTTTGTCCTTGATTGAAACAGTCTCTATCTCGGGAATGCCGTCGATCTAGAGACAGTCATCCAGGCAAGGTAATGAGTCCATAGTTCCCAATAATTTGATGTAAATAAGTTTCAACAAATTAATAAATGAATAATAACTGAAAAAATTTAAACAACTCAAAAAGGAAATGATAAAAACTAAAAAATTAAAAAGAAATTATAAGAAAATTTTACTGGCTGTCCGCTTTACATCATGTGTGATTGTCAAGTAATCATTTATGCAGATCTAAACTGAAGTTGGCTGACTTTTGTATTGCAGTTGTATTGCTTTATTTTTTGTAATATTATTAATTATTATTATTATTATTTATATTAATAATATTGTACCATTTAATTTGGCACTGTTATTAAGAAAAGTTATTGGGTTGGTGCGTCTGGGCGCAAACGTAGCACAAGACTCGCGCTGGGCTGAAGCATGCTGGTATGGCTGAGAAAACAAATGTCGTGCTTCGTTATGACCGTGTGGGAGCGTTTGTGCTTCGTGTGGGATGTTATTTATTTTATGATTTTTGATGTGAAAATTTTGTTGAATAATAATTTTGTTTAAATGGGTAGCTTGTATAATTTAATAATTGGCCGAATTATTTGAGTATTCTGCGTTTTGACAGTTGCTACTCTGACCTTTTTGTCCTGGGCTGGGCTGATTTGTATTATTCGACCTGTCGGCAATTTTGTGGTCGGACAACGATTACCTTGTATTAAAACTAAGTCATTTGCTTTGAGGTTATCTTTTGGTTTTTTCCGTTTTTTCGAGCTTGTAAACTTTGAAGACATTCCTTTGACCACTTTTTCCAGAATTAATCTGTCAACCATTAGACAAATTACCAACGTTTGAGGGAAGAAGTTTTATCAGCGATAGACGGTTCTGGAATTGTCTTTAGATTTCGACCAATTAAAAAATGCCCAGGAGTAAAAATATTAAAATCGCTTGGATCATAGGAAAACGGTGAGAGTGGTCTGAAATTTACGCAAGCTTCGATTTGACAGATTACGGATAGTTCTTCAAAAGTTAAAATGGCGTTTTGAAAGGCTCGCTTCATGTGCGTTTTTACTGCCTTAACTCCTGCCTCCCATAATCCACAAAAGTGTGGAGTTGACGGTGGGTTGAAATGTCACGTAATGCTTGCAAGTTCTGTGAAAGTAGAACTGTCATGTGGAAATGTCTTCAAAATTGTTTAAATTGGGTTAGACAATTCCCTGCTTGCGCCGACGAAGGTCGTGCCGCAATCGAAATAAATATGGTTGCATAAGCCTCGCCGGCTTATGAATGCCGCTGTCGTCAATCCCGACACGACGTTAATGCGAATGGCCTTGTTCGCCATGCATACAAAAATGCTTAAATATCCCTTCATGATTTTAGCGTTTCTTAATTTTGATGTTTTAATGTCAATGGGACCGGCATAGTCGACGCCAGTGTGTTCGAAGGTTAATGCGGGGCTGATTTTCGTGATGATGGAAGGTTTCCCATAATCTGTATAGATGGCGCTGGCTTTGCTTTGTAGAGTCGGACACACTTTCGTATTTGCTGACGAAGTGTTTCTGGCATTTGACAGCCAGTATGTACATGGTCATAATTTATGAGTAGGCTGTATGCCTCTATAGGAATGAGACTTATTACTCGGCACGATTATTGGATGCCTTTGACAGTAGCTTATTTTGTTTTTAGGGTTTTATTAAACTCCCAAATTTTCTTTAATTGTTACTCTGCATGACAGTGTGGTTTATTTGCACCGCGAATAATTAGACTACATCTGTTTGATCTTTTCTCCTTGTTCCACCTATTAAGATCCATCCTAATTGGGTATGTTGAGCAGTGGGGTCTCCTGGGGCGCCTTTTATGATTCCTCTCTCAATAATATCTGCGAAAACTTCTGCTCCTAACAGTGGTGTAAAACCTAGGACTCCCGAGCAGTAGATGTTGTAGATAGAGCAAATTTTTGACTTCTATTGCGTCAGTTGGAACGAAATCTGTGATTTTCGATAATATTAAGGCACTAACATTTGTGTCAAATTTTGCTCTGGTGGATTTGATCTTGAATGATGTTTGTCCCTTTACATAGGCGGTTTGAGTTTTTCCTAATCCCGTGATTTCGACATGTGTTGGATTTTGCTTTAATTTCAAACGTTTACTGGCAGCTTCAGTAATGAGTGAAACTTGAGAGCCGGAATCTATCAGTGCTTTCATTGTGTATGCTTGTCCGTTTGGGCTCTCAATATTGACTAATGCAGTTGACAGTAATGCCCGACTGACGTTTGTCGCAAAGAATGTTTTCATGACTGGTTCATTACTGTCATTAGGCTCGTTAAAATTCATATCAGCTTGCCTTTGGTTCTGCGTAGGATGCTTTTCTTTTTCATAGCTAGATTCGGATGACGGATCTATATGTGTATTGTGCCTCCTGTGGCATTGGAGGTACGATTTTTGGCTTGGGTCGCCATTGAGGTTATGTCCTGATGCAAGGCAAATTTTTCGTAACCTGTTGCGATTCAGAAAATTTAATCTGTCCTTTGGAGATAAATTTCTAAACGAAGTGCAGTGAAAAAGAGTGTGATTGTCCTTGCACATTCTACATGTATGCGATTTGTTTAACAATGTGTATGCATAGGGTAATTATTAATAACAGCCTTTTTTTCTGATTTGCTCGCTTTGGAACAAAATTAACATTTTTCTAACGTGCGCGTGTGGGACCGCAATCTACAAACACATGCGAAGAGAGTTGGCTACTGAATGACGGGAACATCTACTGCTTTCGCAGGAATACATAACAGCTCGTAGAAGTAGATTCGTTTACAACAAAAATAAAAGGGAAATAATATTGGCGGACTTATAGACCGCGCGCCGCCTCCGGAAGGTTAGCAATGTTGTTTTTATTCACTGAATTTGCATCACTTAAACACATCTTCTCGCAATTTTCTAATTAATGAAAAACTTTCATTTAGTACCGTGGAAGACATTTTTAATTTGTTTTTTGACACTGAGATACACTAAGATTGACTGGTGCTCCCCAAGGGTTTATTTGCGCTTTTATAGGTTCGCAAACATGGATGTATTTTTTTTATTTATCAAATGTTTACTTATCCCAACGATGAGATGATATGGAATTACATGATAAACAAATAAACATAAATCACTCAACTTAATTGCTTAAATTTGTTTACTTTATTCCGCTGTACGAATTTGCAAATGTGACTGCTATCAAATGAATTTGTTTGCATAAGCACATTCTGAGAATTTCTTATGTAAATAAAAAGAAAATGAGAAAATTTGTTTACTTTATGTGAATTCCAGTGAAACATTTCGATCGATTTGCATTAACAATAACAAATTCATGGAACAATGAAATTTTTGGCCGCTTACAGGAAGTTGGTATCGAATTACATGATACGAATAAACATGAACCTGATTTTGCTAAAATTTGTTTACAGCAGGATGAAACTTGTTTTCATGCCTATAAATTGAGGAGTTCAATAAAGCAGGAACGAATAGAATAAAATAATGACTAACGCAGTGGATGAGCCAAAGAAGTTGGAGCAGTACTCACTGCCCCTAAATACATCTCAAATGGAGCTGAGTCAGGAATATAAGGTTGCTGAAGCAAGTAGATGTAAAACTGCATTTGGAGATCGGGTGGTTCTCGAGTTGGAAAACTACCATATTTTTCTTCCTTCGAGGTACAACGCAATTTCAGATGATTATTTGAATGAAACAAATACCAAGGGAGGCTTCTATGTAATTAATAGAGGAGCAATCGGCGTTCATACAAATTCAACTTCTGCAACATAATTTGCATACAATTCCATATTATATTCGTTAAATAAAAGTTAATAATGTGAAACTAGTTTTTTTTTATTCTCCAAAGTATGAACAATGAAAGTGAGATTTAGTACTAGTGCTCCACAAGTTTATATAATTGAATATGTTCCTAGAAAAGGACATATGCTCTGGATTCCATTCGTTTCCAAGATAGGATTCATAAAACTTTAGTTATATTGTGACCAATTTTGAATATAGTTCACAGAGAAAAAGTTTGTGACTTAAGATTTAGAAATAAATAATGAATTTAGAAATTGATTTGACATATTATTTATAGTTGTTGTTGTTATATTTACTACGAACAATACGGCAGAACAAGGTTCCTCCTGTTGTCGATGGCAAACGTAGACATTTTAAATACAACAGTATTAATAGTACCAACATTTAATTTAGTTACATAGTTACTTAGATAAGTTAAGCGGATTTACAAATTAGTGTAACAGTAATACTCAATTGTCCACGGGTACAAGTATCAATCACTGAAGGATTTCAAGGAATGTTATGACACGCTGATGACGTGATGGCTGTGCGTAAGACGACTCAAATCATAAAGAAAAAAAAATATGGGACTACACACTTATCTCGGCGGCATAAAGACGCAGGCATTGAGGGGATCCCTACCGTGTAGCAATAGCGGGCAGTACGGCTTTAAGTGACAAAATTCCATGTGAGCAATCAATGTGGAAAAGAGCCTAGCAGTAGCCGCTGTAAAAATAGTCCGGGCCGGAAACAACGATAGCCTAAATTTTTCAAGAAGGTGGATCTGGCAAATAGGGGGAGCTGCGGTTCCGCTCTCTCTGTCGTAGATCGTCAAAGTGGTCAGTCGTAGCAGAAGAAGAACAGAAGTCGATATTTCTGACATAGTTTATGTGCCTCAACAACGGTTTGTAATATTATGTTTCGATTGACGCAAGGTAGACTACTCCATGCCCTTACGAAAATAATTTGAAAGAAATTTATTTTGTTTTCCAATGATTGTAGTATGTTGCTATTAGTATAGCAACTGGTTCCTTTCTTTAACACCAGAGTTCTAGGCCAGGTATATTTGCAAATATCCTCCTAGGATTTGTACTTTCAACACCCAAAGCTTAGTGATAACTAACTACTAAAATTTACAAATATTTACCTAAAAAAAATTGATGGAAGCGCTTCTGTTTACCATAAGCTACCAGATATTTGTTCAAAATGCTTATTGGTAAAGACCAAACCTAAAAAAAATCGTTCTACTTCAAAAGAATCAATACGTTCCTTCGCAAGGAGCAGAAGTGTTTATCTATGATAAAAATATACATATAATACGTAGGAATACTTTAGAAGGCACTTGTTTATAAAAATCTCACTCTTCGCACGCAAAAAAAATTCAATATATTGTTACGTGCCACAAAGTGAATCAAGCGACATCTGTTAGGAATGGAAGCAACTTTAGGTTAGTGTCATCTTAGTAAACTTTGGGTTCGGAGAACGGAATATTCAGGAAGGTTCTAGGATAATTCGTAGAGTATAAATACGGTGCTCTGACAGCTAGGAGGCGAGTATTATTTCAGACAGCGAAGTGAACGAAGTAAACTATTTGGATTGTGATAATTAGAAGTACAGTACTAGCGATAAATAAAGAGTTGATTTGATAATTATTTGTGAATTTGTGAGAGTAAACAGTAAAGTTAAATAAAGAAAGAACTATTGAATTATATCTGAAATATTGTGTTTTAAATAACGAACTAAGGCCACGCTCGTAACAACTGGTGTCAGAAGTGGGATAAAAATCGCGAAATAAAGTGGTGGCATTTGACTTTGAAATTCAAAGAGTGATTAATTTTGTGAAATCGCGCAAGAATGGGACGCAAACTAGAGGAGCTTCGCATACAGGAATTGAAAGTGGAGTTGGGGAAGCGGTCATTACAAACGACTGGCCTAAAGAATGTTCTAGTCGAGCGACTTAGACAAGCTTTGATAGAGGAAGAAAAGAATCCTGAGACATTCGTTTTCGAAGAAGAACCAGAAATTGAGGAAGAGCCTGCAATGAACATAGAACAGCTTTTAAATACTTTAATGAGCAAAATGGAAGCCCGTTTTGATGAACAAAAGAATTCTCTCCAGGAACAAAAGAATTCTCTCCAAGAACAAAAGAATTCTCTCCAGGAACAAAAGAATTCCCTCGAGGACCACAAGAAATCTATGGAAACCCGTTTGGACGAACAAAAGAATTCTCTCCAGGAACAAAAGAATTCTCTCGAGGACCACAAGAAATCTATGGAAACCCGTTTGAACGAACAAAAGAATTCTATCCAGGAACACAAGAAATCTATAGAAACCCGTTTGGACGAACAAAAGAATTCTCTCCAGGAACAAAAGAATTCTATGGAATCACGTTTAGATGAGCAGAAGAATGCTTTGGATGAACAAAAGAATTCTATGGAATCCCGTTTAGATGAGCAGAAGAAATCACTGGAAACGCGTTTGGATGAACAAAAGAGTTCTCTGGAGAATTGTCTAGAAAGTCGCTTAGAGGAACAAAAGAATTTCCTGAAAAACTCGTTAGACGAACAAAATTTAAAAATTGAAGGAATCGAGCAAGAAGGGGCGGAAGTTCAACAAAAAGTGACCGAACAGCTTGACAATTTCAAATCAGATTTGGAGAAGATGAAGCATCGGCAACCACGGCACGAAGGAATTGAAATATCCAATGCAGGCAGAATGAAACCTCCAATATTTGATGGACAAAATTCGTGGCATATTTTCAAGAGACAATTCGAGGCTGCTTCCGAAGTAAACGGATGGAATGATGCAGACAAAGCTACAGCTCTGGTATTAGCACTTCGAGGTTCTGCATCAGAGCTTTTACAAACTATACCGATAGAAAGGCAACGTGATTATACTTCATTAGTACAGGCGATAGAGTTACGTTATGGAGATGAACACATGCAGCAAGTATATCGCCTACAGCTACGCAACAGGATTCAAAAGCATGGCGAATCACTACAACAACTGCAGGCTGATGTGGAAAGATTAGCTTATCTCTCATACTCTAGCGTAAATGTGGATTTCCTTAATGAAGTGGCAACAGAAGCATTTTTGAACGCTATTGCAGATCAAAATTTACAACAAGCGTTGAGGCTAGCAGGAAAGAAATCAACAGCAGAAGCACTAGCCTATGCACTGGCGTATGAATCTGCCAGGCAAGCTTCTCGAAGTGCAGTACGAGTGAGAGAAATTTCGGTGGAGGAATGTACTTGTAATAGAATGCAGAGCAATTCTACACGCGGTATTCTGCGATGCTGGAATTGTAATAGACCAGGACACCTCCAAAGGGACTGCAGAAAACGCCGACGAATGGAAGCGCTAGAAGAAGGGCAGAGATATCGAGCTGGGCAAAGATATCGAGTTGGTCAGCAGACTCACAGCAGAATACCGTCATCAGAGACCACTCCTTCGCGTGGTGTCATTCGATGCTGGAAATGTAGTAGACTGGGATACGTGCAAAACGACTGTAGGAAACGAGGACGAATGAAAACAACAGAAGAAGAAGGGAGAAGATGGCGAGCTAGAGAGCCAGCTTTCCGTGGAGAGACTAGACTGCAACCTCATGACTTTGAAATCCCATACCGCAAAGGACGTATCCACGGATATGCAGAAGCTTTTTCACAACGTCCATGCAATCCTGAATGGAATCATTGCGGACGGATGGAAGAAAAAGATGACGATGACTACAATGATGATAACGAAAGTCGAAAGAAGAAAGGAAAGAAATCCAAAGATGATGATGATAACGGTGATAAAAGTAGAAAGAAGAAAGGAAAGAAATCCAACAGCGAGGACAATGAAAGAAAGAAAAAGACGAAAAGTAAAGGGTCTAAAGATGCTGGTAATGACGATGATAAGGGTATAATGAAGGTCGGAAAAGGTAAAGATAAAGTTTCTGACGATGATGATAATAAGAAGCGCAAAGGCGGCAATTAAAAGGATGACAACGGCAATCAAAAGGGCAAGAAATTTGAGGACAAAGGAATCAAAGATAAAAGACGAAAGAAAAATCAAAGCATGGAAGAGTATTTCAACAGAACATTAATCAAACATCTGAGGAAGGTCTTCAACTATAATCAACGCGATTGGTTTCGACATATTCCTATATTTCTAATGGCCTATATATCAGCTATTTACAATATGACCAGACAAAGCCCATTTAAGGTCATTTTCGGAAAGGAAATGCGCTTACCTAGCGACCTCAAGTTTGGTATACCCAAAGGCGAACAAAAGTTACCAGAAGACTACGTCACAAAGCTCAGACAACGATTAGCTGATGTGCACGAGGCCACGAGACGTTCTCCAAAGTTACCACAACACTGGGAGAGACCGTATGCAGTTAAAACTAAAATTAATAACATGCCATACAAGAATCAGCGCGGTACAAGATGCAAAAGAAAAATCGTTCATCTAGATCGCTTGGGTCAATACGGAGAGCACCACGACCGTGGACCATCTGTTGTTCGGGACGAACAAATTTTAAGAAGGGGGCAGTGTTACGTGCCACAAAATGAATCAAGCGACATCTGTTAGGAATGGAAGCAACTTTAGGTTAGTGTCATCTTAGTAAACTTTGGGTTCGGAGAAAGGAATATTCAGGAAGGTTCTAGGATAATTCGTAGAGTATAAATACGGCGCTCTGACAGCTAGGAGGCGAGTATTATTTCAGACAGCGAAGTGAACGAAGTAAACTATTTGGATTGTGATAATTAGAAGTACAGTGCTAGCGATAAATAAAGAGTTGATTTGATAATTATTTGTGAATTTGTGAGAGTAAACAGTAAAGTTAAATAAAGAAAGAACTATTGAATTATATCTGAAATATTGTGTTTTAAATAACGAACTAAGGCCACGCTCGTAACAATATTCTGTACTTACAACGTTAATGCAAAAGAAATTGTTTCAATACACCTGATACCAGAAAGATTGGATTGAAGTAATCAAGTGTTGATATTACCTAAATTGGTTTAATTTATTATATGTCAAAACTACCTGTAGAAAGATTTGAGGAGAGATCTGTTTAAATTACTTAAATACACCTCATACCCACAGGACGTCAAAGTAAAAAAATTGAAAAAATTTACAAATTTTTTAAAATTCTAACCATTTTTGCGCCAAAATGCATGGTCACTATAGCTTTGTCTTGCATGATTTGGAAACGTCAGAACAATACCTTCCATTTGATCCTTGCACATTCTACATGTGTGCGATTTGTTTAACAATGTGTATGCATAGGGTAATTTCTTTCGCGTGCACTAGTGGGCGAATTTGAGGTTTGCTACCCGCTGCGGGGATCTCGAGTACGAACATGTGCCTCGTTTTGGTTTTTGTGCTGACGCACTGTTTTGGTATTGTGACACTCTTGTATTGCTTCTGGAGTGCGGAGCCTTGTCTCTAGAAACGTTGAGAGATCGGAGTATTTGGAAATTTCGTTTTTGTTCCTTGCTCATGCTCCCACAAGGCGTTGAACAAGACGGTATATCAGTATGGCGTCCCAATGTTCAACTGAAAGCCCTAGATATCTAAGTTCATGAAGACTATCTTCTGTTTGATCGAAAAGGGAGCGTATGGAGTGAGATGATGCGGCTTTAATAGGTGCTTGACTAAGTAATGTTTTAAGAGGAGTGTTTACTAGCACTCCCTTGTTTTCGAATCTCTTTTGTAAGAGCTCCCATGCCTTGACATAATTCGTATCGATTACCTCGAATTGGCGTAATAGGCGTTCTGCTTCCACAGTAACGCTAAGTTTTAGGTAGTGAAGTCCCTGAACCTTTGATAAGCTTGGATCTTTGTGGATCAGCGAATTGAACAGATCATGGAACGTATGCCATGACTTGTAATTGTATCAAATATTTTTGTATGGGTGGAAGCCGAGTCAAAATTTTTGGTAGACGTACTGTCTGTGAGGTAGGTTGTTCTCTAGTATGAGGCAACGTTGGCAACGACTCTTCTAGCTCCTCTGACAACTTTGACATGAGACTGATGTATAATTCTTCGGTCTATTCGTATAAGTTGCCTTCGGCATATTCGCTGTCAGCGCCGTTTTCGGCTGACCAGATTGCTATATGCGTCTCTGTGAATGTTTGCCATACCTTTTCCTTGTTTGGTTTCAGTTGCTATGGTTAATTCCGGCTTTATCTACTTGATCGTTTAGAGCTTGTTGTGTAAGAACCAATATATCGAGATCCGCCATTTGTTTTCCCAGTCTTGTCCGGATCGAAGGACCAATGTGAAGTCCCAATATGGGCTTTACATAAAAAAAGGGGAGGTACCGGTGTGGTGGATAAGACTGGTGAACAAAATTTTTAGATTCATATATATTTTTTATTCTTCACAAAATTTGCCTTAACCTATTAATCCAATGCTTACTCGCTACTTATAACAACAAAAAAAAATTAAAATTATAAAAATAATGAAAAATATAATATTATTAGTAAATGACAGGGTTCAATTCTTCCGTTATTGGTTAGTCAAGACTTAATTTCGGTTTATCGCTTCCGATCTGTCTTGTTGACAACTCAATTCGCAAGTGATTTGCTACTCCCAACAGCTCGCTATTTATAGCCTGGAATACAATAGGAGCTGTGCGTCTATCGGTCGCCGTTGCCTTGACGCTATGAAGTATCAGCGCGTCGTCATGGAGATTTCTTGTTGTCGTTGGCGTAGTGGAGATATCCATTAGTAAATGGAAGAAGAAGACAATGTACCAGCTGCCTTTGACACAAATGTCACTGGATGTTGACGGCAGTAGCCGTGAAATGGTAGGATTTTTCCTTATTT
The DNA here is from genome assembly GCA_963930735.1 of Dioctria linearis. Taxonomy (NCBI): domain Eukaryota; kingdom Metazoa; phylum Arthropoda; class Insecta; order Diptera; family Asilidae; genus Dioctria; species Dioctria linearis. Next base: position 169,960,192 of record OZ005740.1, read on the forward strand.
TTGTTTATTTATTTTATTTATGTGTTTTTCTAACTTTATTTTTAGATTATAAGTACTGAGGCTCGTCGTGGAGGAATGCGGTGTATCGTGGAAGGCGGATTCTACGGTTAGGTTAGTAGAATTTTCATGTGAAAGTCTCAGAACGTAATGATATACTATTTTCAACTGCATACTGTCCCTCCCGGTATTGTGATAATTTTGCATGTCGTGGCCTCGTGCACATCAGCTAATCGTTGTATGAGCTTCGCTACGTAGTCTTCTGATAACTTTTGTTCGCCTCTGGGTATTCCACACTTGACGTCGCTAGGTAAGCTCATCTCCCTTCCGAATATGACCTTTGCTGGGGTTTGTCCGATCGTATTATAAAGAGTTGATATATAAGCCATTCGAAATATACGAATATGTCAATAGCAATCGCGCTGATTATAGTTGACTACCTTCCTTAGATGTTCGACTAATTATCTGTTGAAGCACTCTTCCATGGTTTTAGTTTTCCTTCGACTCTTTTCATCTTCACCATCATTGTCTTTGATTACTTTGTCCTCAATTTGCTTGTTCTTTTTATCACCGTTGTCATCCTTTTCATTGCCGCTTTTGCAGTTTTTATCATCGTCATCGTCAGAACCCTTGTTTTTACCTTTTCCGACCTTCATTATAACTTCGTCGCTATGAGCATCCTTAGACCTTTTCCTTTTCCTCCTTTTCTTTCTCTCATTGTTCTCGACTTTGTCTTTCTTTCCGTTCTCCTTTTCACCGTTATCATCTTAGTCATAATTGTCTTTGGATTTCCTTCTTTTCTTCTTTCGACTTTCGTCATCGTCATCGTAATCAACGTCACCTGTTTCTTCCGTCCATCTGCAATGCTTCCTTTCAGGATTGCGTAGACGCTGTGAAAAGGCATCTGCATTTCCGTGTATACATCCTTTGCGGTGTGAGATTTCAAAGTCATGAGGTTGCAGTCTAGACTCACCACGAGTAGCTTGCTCTCTACCTCGCCAACTTCTCCCTTTTTCTTCTCTTGACTACATTCGTCCCCGTCGTTGAAGTCGTTTTGAAAATGACGCCGTCTACTAAATTTCCAGCATCGCAGGAGACCACGCCAAGCTGTGATCTGTGATGACGGCATTCTGCTGCGAGTCTGCTGCCCAGCGCGATATCTTTGAACTTAGTTTAGCCTCCCTTCTTTCTCCCTTCTTGTGATTACATTCGTCGGAATTTTCTGCAGTCCTTTTGAAGGTGCCCGGGTCTATTACAATTCCAGCATCGAAGAATATTCCTTGACGGAGTGTACTGTCCGTTAATAGAACGTACATGCAAATTTGATTAAGTGACTGAAATGAATACACTGGTAAATTTGGATCAAGATCAGTGGTCTATTTCCTTACAACAAATCAACACTGTTCACTTTCTTTGACTTTCAAGAAACCACTGGACTTAGTTTTTAGAATCTCCCACTATTAAGATCAGATTATGTATAAAAAGGTTTCAGGTCAACGATTCAAAAGTATGGGAAAACACTCACAGGATTGTTAATAATAGATATATAAGTAGATATTCAATATATATAATTAATATAGAGCAAGAGTCAGAATAATTTAACTTCACAACACTGGCACACGTGCTTAACTTAAATATCTCGAGTAATTGTATTAAGACAGATTTATATAAGTTGTTGGGTCAGAGATCAACACACACTAGAAAACACACTATTTGACACCGATTTATAATATACGATTTTCAGAAATAAATATGTTGAGACAAAACTCTGTACATAAGTTTGGGTCTGAGATTTTTGTGTTACAAAAACACTTATTAGCACCAAGTTATAATATAAGATCGTCAAAAAATGTTATAGAAATATATGTGAAAAATAGATATGTACATGAAATGTATAATATATATATGTGTATGTAAGTCAAAATATAGTCAAATAGATATATGAATAAGTATTAAAATGCTACAAGTTGCTGGTACTCACCGATCTAAAACTTGACACTTGAGGAATTGGCTGTAAGCTAATGTAAAGCCCTTTGTTCTTGGTTAGAACAATTCTTTATTTCCGTCGAGACCAGAAATAAAGCGTTAATGTTAGTAAGATACTATCTCAGTCAAGACCCGAGATAATATTCTTTAAGTCAGTCGAAACCCGGCTTAAAGTGTTATCTTATCTTCAGTCGAGAACCGAAATAAGATGCGTTTATTTCCGTCGATACCAGAAATGATTATTAGTAAATATCTTATCTTCAGTTGAGACCCGAAATAAGATGCGTTTATTTCCGTCGAGACCAGAAATGATTGTTAATTGTTAGAAGTGAAATATCAGTCGATACCCGATATGAATGTTAGTCCCTAAGCCAACTTACCCCAAGCGATGCCAAGCACAAAAAGCGATCGAGATCAGTCAGCTTGTCGTTTATATATCCCTTGCTTGCACACGACTCCACGAACAAAAATGCATAGCAACAAGAAATTTAGAGCTTCACATGCTGCTGTGTTAAATTAATTATATTTGCAAAAAATATTCCCTCTATCACGTTGCGAAGAAATTTCCGTTGGATGGTACTTGTAATGATGATAATGATAGAGTTGCAAATTGATCGGCTTGATCAGATTGTATTTCTGCCATGCATGGTAGGCTATATGACAACACATGCTTTTGTTAGACGTCGTACCCATTTTTAGGAAAATTGTAATTAGATTGAATTTGTTTTCTTTTCAGAACTCAATTTCAGCATGGTGTTGTTGTAATATGTTCCCTTTTCAGGAATTGTTTTTTGATAATAAATTTAATTTACTTTGCTCGATGAGGCTGTACTTTTATGTTGTATTTGTGCAATATGCTATGAAGATGACAAATACATGGCTATGTTGGTTTGTGTACATGTTTTTTGTTTAAGAGAAATCAAATTAATTTTACTAAGAATTTTGATGCTTTGTTTTCAGGATATTTTCTTTTCAGAAGTTTTCGGTTAAAATATATATTCGAAGCAATTTGGTTCGAACATACTGGCTCCCGTTGAAAAACTGGAAGTGTCTTTCAAGTAATTAACCTTAAGCTACCTCTTTAAGAAAGAGGTAAGTTTAAACTCACTCACTTAGGAATTAATTAATAAAAAGGTTTAGTGTGTGTTGGCCGTATAAAGCGAGCATCCCTTGCTCAGCATAAAATAGAATGTTTGGTTTACGAGAACTAGAATTAGATCGATGTGATGTTGTATTTATAACTATACGAAATGTTTATCCTTTAAAAAGCACACAATTTTCCAGCAACCACCTAATGATTGAGAGTAGAAATGACAGAGTTATTCTCATTGAATAAATTTAAATCCAAAAGCCTCATTTTAACTTTAGGACCATCTTTGATTGTGAATCGCTGATTTCTCTTCTTAGAGCTCTTTAATGCTGTTAAGGATACGGTGGATAAGTTATTTGTAGTATGTAACCAACGTGGTATGTTGATGCTACTAATATGATGTAATTCTATTTTGAATTCGCGCCACTGCTTACTAATGGTTGCCGGGATTGGTTTAACCCAGGAACATCCTGCAAACCATAAAGCTTGCATTAAGATTTTAGTAGTAATTTTAATTGGCGACATCCAGCCAAGTGGGCCAAAAAGCGTCGCAATTCCTGAAAGAACAGAACGCTTTATAGAGAGGCCATTTGCTATCTTTCTGTATTGTAAAGGGTAGCAATCAGCTCCTGGATACCAATGAATGCTTAATGTTTTTACAAATTAATCGCTTGCGACTCTTAAAGTGAGTTGAACTTCTCTGTATGGTTCGAGGATCCTAGATAGTAAATCTGAAGAATTGCTATCCCATTTCCTCAAATTAAATCCGCCGGAAGATAACAGATTGATAAGTTGATCTTGTATTTGGAAGGCTTCTTCCTTTGTATCTGAGCCTGTAAGAAGGTCATCAACATAGAAGTCACGAGACACTATCTTCGCAGCTTCGGGGAATTTGTCAACTTAATCAATGGCTAGTTGATTGAGTGCTTCTATTGCGAGATAGGGAGCTGGCGTGGTGCCAAAGGTTACAGTGGTTAATTTGTAATCTTTAATTGGTACATTTTGATTATTCCTCCAAAGTATACTGTGGTAGGTTTGATCTGAAGGTTGTACCTTTATTATCCTATACATTTTCTCTATGTCAGCAGACATAGCGAATTTGTACTTTCGCCATCTGAGGATGATTGAAAAGAGTTCAGACTGCAGTACTGGACCCGTATGAAGCTGTTCGTTTAGACTTTTTCCATTAGTCGTATTTGTTGAAGCATCAAAGACGACGCGAACTTTTGTGGTGGTGCTATCTTTGATAACAGCATGGTGAGGAAGATAGTAGCTTTGTTCGTTGCTTACTATCTTGTTAGCCACTGTCATGTGACCTAATCTCTTGTATTCGTTGATACAAGCTTTGTATTCCTGATAAAGTTCAGGATTTCGTTCTAATTGCCGTTCTAGCCTGTAGAACCTACGTAATGCCATACCGCGGGAGTCACCTAGGCTAGGACTTTCTGCGATGAAAGGCAGACGAACTTCGTAACGGCCATGTGCGTTATGAGCATGCATTTTTTTTATAAAACTCTTCACATTCTTGATCTGCTTTAGACAGCTTTCTTCCTGGATTAACTTCTTCAGTTTCCCAGAACTGACGTAAAAATTTATCCAGTGAAGTGTCGTCATCGTAATGAAACTTTGCTGTTAACACAGATGCTGTTAAGAATGTGGATGTATTTTTTAACTTTCCGAAAATTATCCATCCGAGGGTGCTGTTTTGGGCAGATGGTGTTCCTGGAGGACCTTTCAGTAAATCTTCCAAGAGAATTTCACTGTACACATCTGCTCCTAAAAGCAGATCAATTTTTCCTGGTTTAAAGAAAAACGGATCGGCAAATGGTAGCTCATGTACATGACTCCATTCTTTATTTGGAATGATTGAAGGAGGTAAAATGTCCGTAATTGTGTCCACTATAAGGGCTGTAACTGTGGTTGCCTTAGTTGTGGTTGAATAAGGATAAATGTTCAAAGTAGTTTGTTTTTGAACATTTGTAGTTTCAGTTTTTCCCAGGCCCGTGATTTGAATTTCCACGTTTGTAGTGGATGATTGCAGCTTACATACGGCGGCTTGGGTTACAAATGAAACTTGAGCGCCTGAATCTATCAAAGCTCTCAATACCAACATATTTCCCTTTTTTGTAGGAACGTTTAGCAACGCTGTTGCAGTGCTTGTTTGGTGTTATGATTTTTTGCGTGAAGTGTGTGAAGAGAGTTATTGGATGTGGAAGGTGAATTACAAGGTTGAGCTTCTGATTGCTGCTCCCTTGGCTTGAATTGGGTCGAGACCCTTGAAGTGGCATTATTCCTGTGGAGTAAAGAATGATGCCTCCTTCCACATCGCTGTCATGAAAACTTACTCGTAAAAGTTTTCGTGCTATGGCCTTTTGATAGGCAATTATTACACAATTGATTTGATGTGACAATTTTGAATTTATTGTCTACATCGAGTTTTATAAAATTCGGACATTTAAATAGACGGTGCTGCTCTTTGTACAAAGGACATGCTTGGGTGTATGAAGTAAAATGGGTAGATGCTCTCGGGACTTGAGCATTTTTGTTGACTAGGGACGGTTTTATTGGATGCAACGTGGAAAGGAGATCTGTTTCATGGGTGGGTAGGTTGGAGGGCGAGAGTTCGAAGATGAGTAGTTGAAGGTTACTCAGGCTACTAAAATTGCGCAGATATTCTCCTGGAGGATTTTAAAATCTCCGCAATGTCTCTAGGCTGGCCTATTGGTGTGCCGCTTGTGGGTGATGGGATAAGGTAATTACTTGGGGAAAGCTACCGCTCGCGGCTGTGAAGAGTTTGTACAGGAACACGTTTGCATTTAGGTCAGTACATTTCGACTTCGGCGTCAGAGGCAGTCAGTATGCTTGACTCTCTGTCATGTTGTAAAGTGAATTGTGAAAATATGCTAGGTTGTACGTGCTCCAGGTAGTGACCCGTTATGTTTTTGCAAGTAGTAGGGGATAGCGATAAAAGTGTGCTTGCATCCTCGGAGGTCGTTTCCGCAGGGGCAAAATTGGTGATGGCCGTGATGGATATGCTTTCTGTGTTGACGCCAGTGTTGACCATTATTTATTGTTCTGTTTGGCTTGGTATTTTCGGGTAATCCAGTTGTAGTTTATCTGTTCTTTGTTTTCTGGAAGGGGCTGTAGGTGTTTCGTGCATGATGTATTTGCTGGTGTCTGTCAGTTTAAGAGTTTTTAAGCGCTTTTATGGTCGTTTTGTTTTTGTTAAGACTTTGTGTTTGTAGTCGCTGTTAGCGGTTTGTTCATGTTTATCTGAAAAGCCTTAGCGAGGGTTGCGCCGGTTTTTGTTCCGTTTTTGATGTGGATGGAGCGTTTGTGAAAGCGATGGCGAATGATAGCCCTGGCATGATCCTGCTCTGGCTCTCACGAACCGGGGCGAAGTTTCCATTTGTGGCGTACAAAATCTTTCTTGCTTCGTACCTTGTTAGGTGATTGTCCTACTGATACTTGACTATCCCTTTCTCTCTCGCGAAAGTGGGGCAGTTCTTGGATAGAGTGGAGCTGTGCGCTGTTACCTTGAACCTAACGCACTGCACGTGATTGCAGTCCTCGTGCTGGATTTGGTAATTTACTCTAATCCCTCAGCAGAATTCACACATTGGCGTTTCCTTGCAGAAGGACTCATGATGTTCGAACTGGAGGCATGATCATCCGCGTAGTTGAGCTGGATACCTTGTAACGTCGGGTGTATTGCGAATGCAACAGGTAGTCAGGAGTTGTCCAGGGCAAGGTTCCACGACGTTGAATAAAATATACTTAGAATACTATTAATTCATTTCAATAGTCATTTATTTACTTAACTACTATGATACATAGTTTTCACATTTACCTCTAATACACTTAGAACACTATTAATTCACTTCAATAGTCATTTATTTACTTAACTACTATGATACACAGTTTTCACATCTACCTCTAGAATGTTATAATATTATTTAAATGTATTACTTCTCCACTTAGTTCTATCTTCTAGATTATTAACACTATTACACTTGTTTCAATTCTTGTAGTCTGTTTATTCCTACGGTAGGTCGGCACTTATATTTCTAACACTCAGATGTTTTAATATGAAGAGATGTTCACTATACGGTTGAGTGCTGCGCGCGAATATTTCCACTACGGCCAATACGGACAACGAATGGATGCTGTAGTTTCAATCGGCACGGAATGACGCAGTGGAGTGATTCGTGCGAATATTAGCACTACGGCCTGAACGGATGACGTACGGATGCTGTAGCTCTAATCAGCGCGGAGAGAGGCGGTTGACTGGTTCGTGCGAATATTGTCACTACGGCTTGTACGGATGACGTACGGATGCTGTAGTTCTAATCAGCACGGAGAGAAGTGGTTGACTGGTTCTTGCGAATATTATCACTACGGCCTGTACGGATGACGTACGGATGCTGTAGTTCTAATCAGCACGGAGAGCAGCGGTTGACTGGTTCGTGCGAATGTTATCACTACGGCCTGTAAGGAAGACGTATGGATGCTGTAGTTCTAATCAGCACGGGAAGACTAGAGAACGATGTGTCCAGTCGAGGTGCTGGAAAGCAACTGGCTGCTGGTCTGGTTTGGCTCCTATTCTTATACTTTCCTCTATCCGACTGGCGGCTTTGACTGGTCTACTTGTCTTGACTTTACTGGCGGAAAATAAGCTGGTCTCTGGTGATCTGCACTGGGTTGCTCTCGGTTGATAACTAAAAATATCTGCTATGGCGGCTCCCTTTATATAGGCGCAGATCACTATGGTGTCGGGTGACCTGCCCACCGACAAGCGCAGTCATCTACTGATTTTCTGTGAAGAGCTTATCAGTAGGTGTTTGATGTGTTTGAATAAATGGGTGGACATGTGACTTCGTTACATCTTCCCCTTCCTTAAAAAAAAGACATGTGCAATATTTCTTTACTGCCTCTCTATATAATATTCTCTCTAATATGGTTAAACGAACTCTCATAACTTAAAACGCCATCCTAATCTATATATTTTATTAGGAAAAACGTTATTAAAACTAAATAGTTGGAGTTCTGGGTCCCTGAACATCTATGCTAACTCTTCATCAGTGCTGAATTCTTTCATTAACAAAAAAATCTAGCCTTTCATTAGGCACTTGAATTAAACAAATTCATTTCCAGATATTTTAATTCTAGCAATAAATAAGTTTAGCTCTTGGGAAAAACTAAGTAAAACTAACCTATTATAAATCTTTTATTAAAATTAACAGTTTAATTTCCTGACAAATTCAAACAAAATACTCTTTCTATGAAATATTCTCACTTTTAGTAGTTGCCCTCATTCCAACAAAATATTTAGTAATCTCTATATATATATATATATATTTTTTTAATATAATTACAAAACAATTTTTCTTTCGATACAAAAAAAAATTATCCGGCTTTATACTATTGTTAAATTATTGTTTCGTACTGCTTTTTGTCCTTTGTATTGTTCATTATAGGTGCCATCGGTACGGCGACGAACACGGAGTATTACAGTAGTGTTAGTGGCTGGCACGTATTTGCGGCTTCCGTTGGGCATCCTCTGTAATATTTCTCGGTGCTTCTCAATTATCTTTTGCATTTCAGCTTGATCGGTCTGCAGTAGTTTTCCCTTAGTGGTTTCAGGGTTTCTGGCTGGCGGTCGTTTATTCGGTATGGTCACCATGAAGCGTGGCTGTTTTATCGCCGGTTCTTCTGGTGATATACTCAATTTGCTGGTTAGTTGCGGTGATGTACTTACGGCTGGTGCTTCTTCCCTCGTTATGGTTACCGTAAAATATGACTGTTTTATCGCCGGTTCTTCTGGTGTTATATTCAATTTGCTGGTTAGTTGCGGTGAGGTACTTACGGCTGGTGCTTTTCCCTCGGTATGGTTACCATAAAATGTGGCTGTTTTCCTGCTGGTTCTTTTGTTGAGTTTGGTTTGTTGATCAGTGTGCTCGGCGTATTAATACTAGGCAAGGTTGTGTTACCTGTAGCTGTTTTCTGGAGGTTTTCCTGCCACGTCTCAAAGGTCATTTTTTTGGTCATTGGTCCTTTCTTCATAAATTCGTTTGGGGACGGTTCCAGGTTCGACATCGATCTCCCAGCTACTACTTTAGCTAGCTTCATCGGTTTTGTACGCGCCCTCACTGTGGGGTCACGCTTCATTTGTTGGTTCTTTTTGTCCAGTATTTTCCTGGCGTCAGTAATTAATTTGGGTGCTCGCTTTGAACTGATTTTTACGTTTGGGGAATTTCGGCTTGCAATTCTGTATTTATAATCAGCACTTCTAACGGTACTCAAACGGTTGTGATAAGTTCTGAGATCTTTCACATGGGCTCTCTCAGTTGCTTTGGTAGTGTTGTTTTTTATTTCAACTATTACAGGTGAGATTATTCTGATTACATCGAATGGTCCCTCGTATTTTGGTCCCAGTTTGTCATTGAAATTTTTGATACGATAAGACAAATGCCTCTCTTTCCTCAGTACTTGCTAGCCTACTTTTGGACACCATTGTCGACGGCGGAGGTTATAGTGGTTACTTTGTTTGGTAAATGCTCGGTTCATATTGATGTGTACGAGCTTAAATATTTCTTGCAGTTTTTTATGGTTCTGCTCTGGTGTGATATTTTTAGGGTCGTCGATATTCTGTTCGCTGTACAGATTTGTGGGAAGATGCTATTCTCTTCCATAATTTAGAAATGCAGACGTGTAGCCAGTTGATTCACTTTGGCTGGTGTTAAAAGCTAGCATTAGTTCAGGCAGAAATTCATCCCATTTTCGCTAGTCTTGGTCAATGTATTGTTCTATCATGATTCTTATAACACGATTGACTCTCTCGGTCGGGTTAGCTTGAGGAGTGTATGGTGGGGTTAGCCGGTGCTGGATGCGGAAGTCTTTTAGCATTCGCGTATAAATATGACTGGTATACTGCCTTCCATTGTCGGTGATTAATATTTTGTGGCAACCATTTCGAGCGAAGCCTTTGACTAAAGCCGGTGCGGTCGCTTCTGAATTTGTCTTGGAATACTAGTAACATTGTATTTCCTTTGGTAGACCTTGGTAATGGTCCAATAAAGTCAGATCTAACTATTTGCCATGGTTCTGTAGCTTTTGTCATATTCATTCTTCCGGCTGGTTGTTGTTGTAGAGGCTTGTATTTTAGACATGACGGGCAGCTTCTTACGTATCTGGCATTATCTCTGAACATTCCTGGCCAGTAGTAATTTTTAGCTATTCGCGCAATTGTTTTGGCTACTCCAAAATGTCCGGCGGTGACATCGTCATGGTTCTCTTTCAGTACTCTGATTCGCAGAGATGTCGGGATGCAAAGTTTCCATTCGGAACCGGTATCATTGTCGGCATAGGTAGTCGTGTCGTGAAAATGGCGATATAATGTTCTTCTATGATGGCATAGTCTGGAAATGCTGCAGGTTCACGACTTGAATTTTATTCCTGTACCAGGAACATTCAGGTGTATCGGTGGTTCGAGTAATCAGGTATACTTCTTGCTGGGGAGTAGCTGCTAGTGGTTGGCGTGAGAGTGCCTCTGCTACCACATTTTGTATGCCTCTTCGGTATCTAATGTGGAAATCATACCGCTGGAGCTCTAGGGCCCATCGGGCTAGTCGTCCGGAGGGGTTTTCTATGAAGTGGAGCCATCAGAGGGCTTGATGATCGGTAAGGACGGTGAACTGGTACCCTTCCAAATATGGCCTCATTTTCCGTATACCCCATATTACTGCGAGACATTCCTTTTCTGTTACGGAGTACTTAATTTCAGCCTCATTTCATTTCCCTCTATTTCTTGTGAGAGCACTACCCCTAGTCCATTATGGCTTGCATCGGTCTGGAGAGTGAATGGTCCGGTAAAATCTGGGCAGGCCAGGACGGGTGCTACTGTGAGCTGGTGCTTGAGTGTCTGAAATGCTTGTTGCTGCTCCTCACTCCATCGCCATTTCTTGTGGCCGTAGCAGCTTGTTTAATGGTGCTACGAGCTCGGAGAAGGATTTAACGAAACGTCTAAACCATGAGGTTACTTCTAAAAACCTTCTCAATTCTTTGATATTGGTTGGTGGTGGTATTGCTTTAATGGCTTCTATTTTGTCGAGATCTGTTTGAATGCCCTGCCTGCTTACCACATGTCCCAGATATTTTATCCCATTCTTCAAAAATTTACATTTCTCTACGTTTATTTTCAGATTTGCGTTTATCAGTCTTTCGAAGGCTTCACGTAATTTCGAAAAGTGCTGGTCGAATGTTTTTGTGACTATGATTATATCATCCAAGTATGCGAATGCATACGGCTCCATCTCGGGGCCTATAACTCGGTCTAATACCCTCTGAAAAGTAGCGGGAGCGGAGTAATGTCCAAACGGGATTACCTTCGACTGAAAAAGTCCTATGCTTGTTACAGTGAATGCCGTATATTGTCGGTTGGATTCTTCTATTGGTATTTACCAGTAGCCTTGTTTCAAATCTATCGTGGAGATGTATTGTGCTCCTTTTAGTATATCGAGAATGTGATTTATTTGAGGCAATGGATATGCATCTTTGAAAGACCGTTCGTTTAAATGGCGGTAGTCTATGCAAAGTCTCCACCCTCTTTGCTTCTTTCTAACGAGAAATATGGGTGAACTATATGGACTATTGGACGGCTCTATTTTATTCCTGTCTAACAATTTCTTGATTTCGGTGTTGATTACCTCTTTGCTTGCGGAGTTTCTTGGATAATATCGTTCTTTGAATGGTGCGTCATTCTTCATGTGGATTCGGTGGGACGTCAAAATGTGTAGGCTTCGTCATTGCCTCAAACCTAGGCAAATGATTCATCAGTAATTCCTAGAATTGATGTTCTTGCGCTGATGTTAGCGCAGTTGGGGTCTCTACGATATACAAGAAATTTTGTGGGGGGAGCGGTGCGGGTGTAATTTCTTCTCCCCATAATGATATTTAGGGTTTGGTTTTCTGTGGGAAGTCCAATCCTAAAATGACGGCCTCGGCTAACTTCGGCATATAGTAAAAGGTGTGGTTTACACTGAACTTCTCCCAATGAACCTGTATATGATAGGCTGCATTGATGGTAACTTTTGTACCATTGGCTAGAGTTGTGTGAAGTACACATTTAGAGGGAGGTACTTTGGCTTTTCTTAGTGCGGTTAATATTTCCTCTCCTATAAACGACCTTCCTGCCCCGGTGTCAATGAGAGCCTTGATGTCTCTTTGGAGCATGCGCAGTGTGAGAAAATATCGAAGGCTTGGTTCTTGGCTTATGGCTTGATATTTGGGGATGCAGGGCCGCCCTTCTGGCCTTGCATCCCGCTGGCATTTCCCTGGTTCTTCTGTTCGTATTTGTTACACTGGGAGTTTCTGGAAAGTGTGCCTTGTTTTCCGCAACGTGAACAGAATAAGACTGCTGGATTCCTACTGCAGACGCTTGAAAATTGATCAAACTGATCTCTTCTCATATAAACTCAGAATAAATTCTGGGTGTGAATTATATGAGCAAAAACACTCCTATACGAGCCCAGGAGGAAAAATAAATATGAAGATTACTCGTTTGGACTTTTTACCAGGATAAACTTAATTCTGTTCAAGAAAGAATTTCATTTCTTTATTCTTTTTTTCATTTTTCATTTTTTTTTTCAGATCACCCAATTTCGCTATTTGGGACCTGTTGATGAGTCAAACCAAGACTTGAAATTTGTCACCAAAAACTAATGAGTTGTGTGATGAAATAAAAAATTAGAACATTTTTTAGCTTTTGCTATATACCGGAGAATCCCAAAAAATTTTTTCTTGAACACAATTAAGTTTAACCCGGTAAAAAGTCAAAAAAGTAATCTTTTTATTTACTTTTTAGAGTGTAAACCCAGCTGGCAGTTTTCTCAGTGGTCATTTTGTCGGTCTGGTCGTCTTTATCGGGACTCTAGTAGAATAATTTCTTCTCAGATCTATATTATTGATTTCCTTTTCTGGTGTACAGCTTTCTAGGTACTCGGTGAACAGCCGGTCGTCTTCTTTGTATTCTACGAACAGCCGGTTTCTTTCAATGTATTCGGTGCATAGCCGGTCGTCCGCTCTTTGTTTGTTGAACAACCGGTCCCTGCTCGGGCGCCAAATTTATGTAACGTCGAGTGTATTCTGAATGCAACGGGTAGTCAGGAGTTGTCCAGGGCAAGGTTCCACGACGTTGAAAAAAATATACTTACAATACTATTAATTCACTTCAATAGTCATTTCTTTACTTAACTACTATGATACATAGTTTTTACATCTACCTCTAATACTCTTAGAACACTATTAAGTCACTTCAATAGTCATTTATTTACTTAACTACTTAACATTTTTTAGCTTTTGCTATATACCGGAGAATCCCAAAAAATTCTTTCTTGAACAAAATTAACTACTATGATACACAGTTTTCACATCTACCTCTACAATGTTATTATATTATTTAAATGTATTTCTTTTCCACTTAGTTCTATCTTCTAGATTACTAACACTATTACACTTATTTCAATTCATGTAGTCGGTTTATTCCTACGATAGGTCGGCACTTATACTTATTACACTAAGATGTTTGAATATGAAGAGATGTTCACTATACGGTTGAATAGTGCGCGCGAATATTGCCACTACGGCCAATACGGACAACGTATGGATGCTGTAGTTTCAATCGGCACGGAACGACGCGGTGGAGTGATTCGTGCGAATATTATCACTACGGCCTGTAAAGATGACGTACGGATGCTGTAGTTCTAATCAGCACGGAGAGAAGCGGTTGACTGGTTCGTGCGAATATTGTCACTACAGTCTGTACGGATGACGTACGTATGCTGTAGTTTTAATCAGCACGGAGAGAAGCGGTTGACTGTTTCGTGCGAATATTATCACGACGGCTTGTACGGATGACGTACGGATGCTGTAGTTCTAATCAGCACGGAGAGAAGCGGTTGACTGATTCGTGCGAATGTTATCACTACGGCCTGTACGGATGACGTACGGATGCTGCAGTTCTAATCAGCACGGAGAGAAGTGGTCGACTGGTTCGTGCGAACATTATCACTACGGCCTGTACGGATGACGTACGGATACTGTAGTTCTAATCAGCACGGAGAGAAGCGGTTGACTGATTCATGCGAATGTTATCACTACGGCCTGTACGGAAGACGTACGGATGCTGTAGTTCTAATCAGCACAGAGAGCAGCGGTTGACTCATTCGTGCGAATGTTATCACTATGGCCTGTACGGAAGACGTACGGATGCTGTAGTTCTAATCAGCACGGGAAGACTAGAGAACGATGTGTTCAGTCGAGATGCTGGGAAGCAACTGGCTGCTGGTCTGGAGCTGCTCCTATTCTTATACTTTCCTCTGTCCGACTGGCGGCTTTGACTTGTCTAGTGGTCTTTACTTGACTGGCGGAAAATAAGACGGTCTCTGGTGATCTGCAATGGGTGACTCTCGGTTGATAACTAAAAATATCTGTTCTGGCGGCTCCCTTTATATAGGCGCAGATCACTATGGTGTCGGGTGATCTGCCCACCGAGAAGCGCAGTCTTCTACTGATTTTCTGTGAAGAGCTTATCAGTAAGTGTTCACGTGGACTGGATGTGTTTGAATAAATGGGTGGTCATGTGACTTCGTTACGACCTCTGCATACTGGAAAGCTTTGAAGGCAGCAGACGATATTTGTTCGGGGAGAAAAGCGGTCGAATGTAATTTGGAGAGCTCCGGATGGGGTTCTCACATTGTCTTTTTGATGCTTTAATTTCTTTACCTCAGTGATCGATTTACTTTGTAATTTAGTTAGGCCTTGAAAAATCACTTTTTCGTACAGAAACTTGAGGTTTGGCGCAAAGGCGATACCGTTAGAGGGATTTAGTTTATAGTGGTACTCGCCTTTTACTTCGTGACCTTCAATTTTAATGAAGATCTTTATGAGCTTCTGCTCTGTTGCTCCCGACAGGTAGAAAGCTAAATACTTTCCGTCTCGTAATGTTTTATACGATCGGATGGTGGGTGAGTAGTGCTCAATGTGCTTTGTGACGATAAAGGGGTTCAAATCTGTGATGATTTTTTTCTGGTCTACTAGTGCACTTGCTGGATGTTGGAGTAGGTATTCCATGGCTCTAATTTGAAATTTATCCCAATCGGAGTGGCGTTCAACATATCCCGGCATGTGTGCCCCGCCTGCAAAATCTTTGGAATTGCCAATCAGAATAGGAAGGTGATCTCTTCTTTTAGGGTTATAGAGAATGCGCCAGTAAAATTGTAGTGTTAGGTATGGAGGGGAAAGGGAAAGATTAATATCTGTGAAGGCTTTGCTCGTATTGAAGATTGTAGGTGAACCGTCATTGAGGAGGACAAGGTCCGAGCAGTCTACCCAGTTCACGAACTTTTTTCACTCCACAGGGATCCCCATGACGGGTGATGTGCGTTAAAGTCCCCTGAACAGAATTCAACGGTGTGTTGAATTAATTTCAATTTAACGATGAACCGGAACTCAACAGTGTGTTGAGTTAGGTTTACTTTGCTTGGCTTAGCCTCTTACCACTGGCGGGTGATGGATAAGCGCTGAGTTGCTTGGGAAGGTGGTAAATGAAAAACCCAACGTGCTCGATAACACTAATTTAATCACATAAAGGTATAGGCTATTTATAATAGAGCAAAAATGCTTACATGCCAACAATAACTATATTGACTTTAGATGAAATAAGTTCTACAAAGCAAAGCTATGTTGAATTATTTCAACATAGATTAATATGAATACAAGTAAAAATTCTTTAAAAGAAATAATTTCTACATAGCAAAGTTATGTTGAATTATTTCAACATAGTAAAAAAGTATGGTCAGCTTTTTTTATTGACCTGGTAAAACAAAGAAAAAGCGCTCGTACATATGTATGTAGTGTATATCGAATAAAAAATGTAAACAATTTTTTATACTGTGAATCTTTGCAATCGCTTTATGTTGTGAAAACTATTTTTAGGTCATGATTGCATTGGTTATAATTATGATGGTAAGTTATTCTTGTTAATTTTTTATCGGATGAACATCCCCAGTAGGAAAGTGGGACCGGAGATCTGTTTCACAAGGAACTTATCGACCTGCTATCCACCATGTCATCAGTCCCCACATAGAGGGCCACGAAGTTAAGTGGTGTCTGCATATGAATTTTTACTGCAATTGCAGTTAAGGGTGTGTTGATGGAATTAAGGTGGAGGGGATGACATCTCTGAATAGCACCGCTACCCCTCCACGACGGGTACGTGAGCTACGGAGCAGATGCTGTGTTAATTTTCGTAGGTAAATGGAAAGGGACGTGGAAGGGAGATGTATTTCTAGGATGGTTAGGCTGGAGGGTGAGAGTTCAGAGATGAGTAGTTGAAGGCTACTCAGGCTATTGAAAAGCCGAAGATATTACCCTGCAGGATCTTATAATCTCTGCAATGTCTCTAAGTTTGTTCCTTTGTGGGAGATATGTGGGTAAAGAGAGGTAATTAGTTGGGGAAAGTTACCGCTCGCGGTTATGACGAGTTTGTACAGGAGAAGTGTTTGCATCTAGGAAAGAACATTTCGACTTCGTCGTCAGAGACAGCTAATACGGCTTACTCTCTGTCGTAAATTGTATGGTGAAAAAATGCTAGGTTGTACGTGCTCCAGGTAGGGAGCCGTGATGTTTTTGGAAGTAGTAGGTTATAGCGATAGTAGTGCGATAGCATTCTCGGTGGTTTTTGCCGCAAGTTTAAAATTGGTGACGGCCGTGATGGCTATACTTTCTGTATTGAAGCCAGTGTTGACCATTCTTTTTTGTTTTTATGGGGCTAATATTTTCGGTTCATCGGTTTGTAAATTATCTGCACTTTCTTTTCTGGAAGGGGTTTTGAGTATTTTGTGCATTATTGCAGTTGTTTGCATTTTTTGTGGTGTACTTGCGTTTGTTGTTTGTGCGAATATTTTTCCTGGTTTGCTGGTATGTTGCATACCTAAATTACCTAAAATAGGTAATTAGAAAACAATTATAATTTGTTTAATCATCATACATCGGTAAAAGCTAATCATGCTTAAATCATGGTCAGCTTATCTCCCTGCAAGGCGAAAAATTTCCATCAGCAATTTCTTCGCATTCCTTTGCATAAAATAATTAAAATATTTTCCCACAAAACGACTTGGGAAAAATAAAAGCTTTAAGTTTCAACCCAAGTCGTTCCAATAGAAAAAAACCCCACGACAAATCTTACCTTCAGTAAAATTTGTCGTAAATAAGATACGTATGTACATATATACATACATATCGGGCGCATTAAATTTTACGTCGGTGAAGACTGAAACGATCACCGATCACCGAAAAAGCTCATATCAGCAAATTTTCGCGAGCCGCATACATTGTGAGTGCAACAATGTATGCACGGTAGCAAGACGATGGTTTGATATATATGAAAATATCATATTTCATTTCAACCATCGTCCGCCGCGATAATTCTGGACATGTTAAAACATGTCCAATGGAAATAATTCTCTCAAAATAGGAATTCCAATTAAGTATTCTCCTATCCTGACAAGAAGACTTGAAATTTGAAAAATCAAGTCTCGACACAGTCGGTTTTTGAGCGTTGCTTTTTAAACTTGGTCGCGAATGTCTCTTTAAGCTAGTGGTAAATAGTTGTAAGTTCAGAATAGTTCTGGTTTACGAAAAAATTAGCGATAAAAAAGAAACGGAAGTTTGATTGCTTCGGGTTGGAAAAATTATAAAAACCGTGAACAATTCCGGTTGGTTTAAAAAGGAAAAGAGCGGAATTTGTTGAGAACTAGCCGATCGAGTGATTGTAATTATTTAGATCAATAAGTTTAAAACGAAAAATAAATAAAGCAAAAGTAAAACAGTTTGGTTTTGTAAATAAAACAGTAGCCCCGAACAAGGAATACCAAAAAGGGAGTAAAAGTGATCACAGTGAGTACGCCCGAAAAATATAACTGGTGTCTGTCAGTTTAGGCGTGCTTGTAAGCGCTTTTGTGGTCGATGTGGTTATGTTAGACTTTGAATTTGTAGTTGCTATTAGTGGTTTGTTCATGTTTATCTGAATAGCCTCAGCGAAGTTTGTACCTATTTTGTTTGAATTACATGAGGCATTTCTGAAGGCGTTGGCCAGTGATAGGCCTGCACGGTTCAGCTCTCACGAACCAGGGCGAGGTTTCCATTTGTGGCGCACAATTTCTTTCTTGCTTCGTACCTCGTGAAGTGATTGTCCACCTGATACTTGACTATCTCTTTCTCTCTCACGAAAGTGGGGCAGTTCTTGGATACAGTGGAGTGGTGTCCTGTTACGTTGAACCCAATACAGTCGACTTGATTGCTATTCTCGTGCCCAATTTTGTCTTTTGCTCTGGTGCCTACTCAGAATATACACCACAGAAGGACTCATGTCCAAATTCGAGACAGGATCTGCAGCGTAGTCAAGGGAAGCGGTCGAATGTAATTTGGAGAGCTCCAGATCGGGTTCGCAATTTGTCGTTTTGACGCGTTAATTTCTTTACCTCAGTGACCGATTTTTTTTTTAGGCCATCAAAAATCCTTTTATCGGAAAGAAACTTGAGGTTTGGCGCAAAGGCGAGAGCCTTAGAGGAATTCAGCTTATAGTATTATTCGGCTTTTACTTCGTTACATTCGATTTAAGTGAAGGTCTTTATGAGTCGTACCACCATGTCGCTCGCTTGCCTGCTTTTCTAGCCACTTTCCTAAGCACGGATTCCTCCCTATCAAAGACGACGTATTAATTGTGCAACCCACTGGCCGTGCCCATTTGGTTGTGGCCCACTAAGGTCGTACGTTTTATAGAGCTTCAGTTAAATAAGTGTGTTCGTGTTGTTAAAGTAAAAAAGTATGTCACTATGTCTTATTAGCTAAAACATTTTCCTGGCAACTTCAAATAGAGAAAAACTTTTGTTGTAATTTTTTTTTTTCTTTCAAAAACAAAGAAGAAAAAAAACACGAACTATACTATAGATAAAGGAATCTCCCAGTTGAGTATTTGAACAGTTTTAGAAACACAAGGAGCTATGTTATTGAAAATATTAGCTAAACCCGAGTTTGCTGTTTCCATTTTTGGTTGTGTAGTTGGGTTTCTGGCGGTTTTGTATCCCTTCTAAATCGAGGTATTTACCTTATTTAAAAGCTCGACCTTCAAATTCGGAGTCTCTCCAATGAAGTTTCGGGATCTCCTCAATCTTTTCGGGTTGCTCTCAAATTGTGCCGCTTTTGACAGCTTGTGGCCTGCTGCTGTATACAAGCTGCTGATACATTGGTCGTTAAAGTTGACCTAATAATATTGATGTCCAATCACGTTGTGTCTCAGCTGCCAGGTACTTTTGCGCAAGCCACGCGGTGGAGTCGTGGTACTTTTTTGTTGGTAAAAATAGTTGATTAAATTTTGGTGTCTTATTCACTGAAGGAAAAAATTGAGGCCTAAAAATTAAGCAGGATTTTTCCTCACTATTTTCGATCACTGTTTTATTTAGAAAAAACACCAAACGTATATAAATCTCTCGGTTTAAGATCCCGCACCTTTAAACTTCGACCGGCTGAACTTTTCAGGACTATAAAGGTCCTTTTCCATCCAAAATCCATTTCTTTTTGCTGGGGCTCTACTATGTAACTTGAATTGAGTAAAGTCAAGACGACTTCTAATTACAAAAAAAAAAAAAAAAAAAAATTAGTTAGAAATTTCACATGGAATTTAGCTATAAGAAGCGTTTCCACTTTAGTCAATTCAAGTTACATAGTACCACCCCTGGATCTACAAAAATTAATTGGTCGTTAATATTTTCAATTGGGAATATTCATTGACGTTTTCGGAGAGGTTTTCATCGATGGTTATTCTTCGGGGTTTTCATCGTGAATATCACCGACGCTTTCATCGCCAGTTACTCGTGCAGAAAGGCATCACACCCTGCCTAGCACATCGTTTGTTCATAGAAGGTTTCGTGCATTAATGGGTCGATAATGTACTCAAAGATGCAATGGCGTGTCCCAAAAGTAATCATTGAATTAACTCACGAAACCATCAAATACATAAATAATAACCACGCTAGAAGGCTAGAACTGACCTATCTTAATACAACAATACGAATTACCTTAAAATACGTATTCATTAGGCGGAACTGACTTAAGTTAATGTCTACTGTCTGATCTAAACTGTTGAGCGGGATGACTGATATCTTAACGAGCACTCGCCAGACCAGTCATTGGTCTTTTATGCCTCCATACTCGGAAGCAAACTTTGCTCATAATGCGCATATGTAAACAAACGACACCTTGACGTTTCTTCGACTGAGTTGCAGTACCTGAGTCGCTTAGTAGTAAATAATCGCTTTACATAACAATTACTATGAGAGGTTAATTATTATTCTAATCATCGATTGCTCCACTAAGCGCTCATCGCAGCCAGCTGTTGGGCTAATCATCAAAATAACCGACAGTTGGAGAACAATTCCGTGATAGGTAATTGATTATTTTACCAGAATGTGCCCTTGGGTGTTGGAAAAAGCTTCCGTATATTGGGCCATAACAGCAATACAGCTTCGATGCGGTGTTGCAGCCATTGCCCGCTGGGATCTGATTGAGTATATGTATACACATGAGCAACCTTGACCTTTGTTGGATTTGTGCATGAATGTTTATCTGTGGCAACTACGTGTATTGTGTAACTTTGCGATGCATTAGTGTGATTTCTGTGTGGGATAGTTAGTCGATATGTAATGATTATCTAGTGTATATTTTGGTGACCGCAAGCCGCCCTGCGTGTGATGTAGTTGTATGTACGGAGGTGCAGGGGATTGTTATCTGACGCCAAACTAGTTCTATAGTGTTAAATATTTCCGGAATTCATTTTGATTCCTAAAATTTACAACAGTCTCTAAATGAAAACTTCATAAGTTTTTAAACATATAAAAACGGTCACTCGTCACCAACATGCACATAAATACTGACGAGGTTATTAGAAAGCTGGACTGTAACAAAATACATATTTATACTTAATTAATTACTTATATGACTTACCTATCTTGTTGGGAGCTATCTGCAGAAGATGGTGATATAGTTCCAGCCAACAGAAAGATACAAGTGTGATATATTGAGCACTTAAATCCAATTCCTTGCTCCCGTAAAAGAAGGGTAGACGGAAATATATATTTAGGGGAATGTCGTCAGGATTAGCCTGTCGTCTTGGTTAGCCATCTTCGATTTACTTAGTTTTAAATACTACCGCAACCATGTTTGAGCGCGGTAAAACTTCATCCAGTAACAGTGAACTTTTCGTGGGTTGAACCTAAATCGCGTATGTAGGATGTTTGCTTGCGGTGTCACGTGTTGTGGCAATGGCGCTTACAGTCAAGGTTGACCTCTTTGTGTACGGTTGGGCCACTACTTGGAACACGCCCGAAAACCGTCCAGCACCAATCCGAACGAAGTCCACCAGTAAAACACTAGCTAAAGGGAGATGCACGCCTAAAAAAGCGCAGAAAAGCCCTATTAGGACAATGTAAGAGAGAAGTGCATGTAGAGTGCGCCAATATCACGACATTTCCCGGAAATGCAATTCCGCATAATGTGCCATTCAAATTTTCCTAAAAAACAGAATAACCGAACAAGTGCGAGTCGGACTCGCGCACGACGGGCTCCGTACCATCGTACAAAATTTAACACTATGTACTTTTGATTTAGTTCTTCAAAGATAGTAGGCGTCATGTCAAAAAAATGCTGCCATTTGAAAAAAAAAATAAAAATGCTGTCATTTGAAAAAAAATGCCTACTTATGATAATAATAATGGATGAGAATAAATCGAAGAAAGAAACGTCGAAAAAATCTCGTTTCTTGTATTTTAATTTTATATTTATTATTTGTTGTTATACGGCAATAGTCATACACACTATGTGAAAATTTCAATTGTCTACCTGTTACGGTTAATGAGATACAGCCCAGTGACAGACAGATATTAATAAGAATGAAAAACGCCGAAAAAGGCACGTTTGTTGTATGGGGCGGGGCCCCCTTTCATTTTTTATTTTATAATAGTTTTATTATTTGTTGTTATATCGGCAATATAAATACACAGTCTGTGAAAATTTCAACTGTCTACCTACTATGGTTCATGAGATACAACCTGGTGACTAACGGACAGCGAAGTCTTAGTAATAAGGTCCCCGTGGTTACCCTTTGCGTACGGTACCCTAAAAATGAAAGAAATTTGGCTTTTTATTTCATACAGTTAATTGTATTGGGTCATGTTCAATCATTTCAGCACATTTTGCGTCGTCTGGCCAAGCTAGACAGTACTGGCCGACGTTAAGCATTTAACTTGTTATTTTTAAATGATTATGTTTTTTTTTCATCCAACCAATCTGTAATACTCGTACTAAGAAAAAGTGTTCCTTTTCCCCAGATTTTTCCCAAGATGTGCTTGGATTTACCAAATTCTTATAAGACGGAAATACATGGTCGGTTGCATATTATTGTAACTTAAAAAGCCCAAATGCAGAATCTAGAAATTTTATTTATTTTAATGAAGTGATATTTACCATAAAAAGCTTCAAAAAGACACAAATACATTATTCATTTCTAAATATAAGCAAAATGTTTAATAAGGTTTATAAGCCAGGACTATCGTTGTGTCAGTTGCTTTCGCTTAAAGTTTATTAGACTGCCTCATCATTAAATCGAAATAAGCATCATTATCTATCGAAGCACTTACTCCAGCATAGTAATTCATGAACTCTTCTTTAGTTACCTATTACGAGAAAATACTTATAGTCTTTTAAACGACGCAACTAATGACTACCTTTCCATCGATAATACCCCCTTCCTCAAAGTTCCCTAGGAATATTTTAAATATTTGATCTTCGGACAGATCGCCGCTGATATACATAGGATGATTCCTTACGGAATAAACATTTTTCAGATCCTCTATCGTTATAGCGCCGTCACCAGTTTTATCCAATTTATCAAAAGCCTTCCCAATAATGTTATTTCTGGCTAACGACATTGGAGGCTAAAAGAATTATTTTATTTTAAGATCTTACTGTTATCTTACTCAATATACTTACTCTAAGAGCAACTAAAAACTCTGTCATATTTATGGACAAACTTCCATCCGTGTCAAACCTGCCATTAAGATTTAGTTAGTACTAAATAAACTGTTATTAGATTTTACTCACATCTCGAAAATATCTGTCATTTCTTCACCAGTACATTCAAAGCCAAAAACCTTTAATCCCTCAATGAACTCCTCTAAGTTAAGACTTTTATTTCCATCGTCATCCATTCTTCGGAAAGAACTAAATTTCAAAGAAAGTATTATTTTAATTTTTCATCTGCATTGCAAGCTGTATAATTATGTTTTTCAACTCAACAAGAGAAAATAATTAAGTTTTACCTATGATAGTGTTATTTAATTTTTCTGTGAGACTATTCATGAATAAAAATCTCTCCCATTAAGCAATTCGAGTGGAATTCCGGTCGTTTTCCTTTCTATAGCCATAGAGAATTGCGTCGAGATTCTAAGCCTTTGATCGATTGGTAGTTGGAACTGAACGTGGAAATCTAACATATTTCCATGTTATTTCATTATAATATTCGCATAGAATTCCCAGACCTTTCGGTGGCACATCCATATGGAATTCCTAGTTGTTTCAAAGCTTTTCTGCATTTTTTAATTAAACAGGGGAACATAAATAATTTGTAGGATGCATAACAGTAGAGAAAGTTTCGAAAGTATAGAGAAAATAATCACATTGCCATGACATGAATCCTAACAAAATGTTAAAATAGAGCTTGACAAATTCGAAACAAAGTTTGAGAGGTTTAGCGTTTTGTAAGAATTAGAGTCATGGCACCTTGATTATTTTTTCTTTTTCAATACTTTCAAAACTTTTTCTACTGCTACTACTCTACAAATCAATTCAATTCGGAATCGCCTGTGTTTTACAGAACACTACACGGAACCAAAAGAACACAGTTAATATAAGCCCAACAATTTTTCGTATTAGGTACCTCGAACACAGCTGTAAAGCTGAAAAGGGCGTTCGCTGTAGCGCGTAAATTTAACTGTGTGTGTGAGGATGCCGTCACTTTTTTCTACTGGAATTCTGTGAGAAAATTCCACATCTGGAATTTTTGCTTATTGGGCTGATATGAAAATAAAACTGCCGGCAGTAATATTAAATTTTCCCAACCTCTGCGTGATGGCTGTCACTGGTCAATCGATTCACTTGAGCACCGTTTTGCGTTTTCTCGCCGTTATATTCAAATTTACGAATATTCCCTCGAGTGCAAGTTTTGTTATTTGTTAAGCAAGTTAATAATATGGGCACAGGCATAGTTATTAAATTAAGTGCTCTGGTTCCAGTACTACCTTCTACAAGGCGTGCCGTTGAGTATGCGAGGTCTAAGCGGCTTGGAATTCTAAATGGATGTGCAGCCAATGTTCACCACATTATCTGAGAAGCTCGGATACTAACCACCGAGATGACCAGCTGCTGGATTTCATAACTGCAGCATATCTGGTGCCGATGAATCAGGCTGACGAACCCACATTTATTACCAGTCGAAGACAGGGAGCTATTGGTGTGACACTTGCGAACTTTGATGTTTTGTATTTGCTCCTCGGTTGGCGCGTTTTCAGAGAGGAGTTTTTTTTTATCTGTGCTATATAGAGTTCTTATGGGAGCTGCCCGTACTGAGATAAAGCCATATAGGAATTCGAGGCGAACTGTCTGGGGAAAGTTCAACGGGGAACTGGTTCCCACACTCACCCCTCCGTAAGTGAATCACTGCGGTAGGAAAGGAAGTGAGAAAGGACAGCATTCGCTGATGATTTTGAAGTTTCTTGTTCAAAATTTGAAAGACTTCAAGAATGTTTTGCAAAAGGACCAGGATGACTGGATGGGAGACAGACTAGAGAATTTATCGGGATATTCAGAGAAACTAAAACAGTTATATTAATTGAAGTAACCGTAGCATTTTGTGGAACATATTATATCTAATTGAGAAGCGATTAGAAAACGAATACTTTTTCCCACAATACAACTTTTATTTAACTGCACTCTGAATAAATATGATGTAGTTGCATCGAAACACGTGTAAGTTAAATAAAAGGTTTATTGGGGAAAAATATTCGTTTTTTAATAGCTTCTCAATTTGATATATGTAACTAAAAAAGCCTTGTCATGAAATTAAGAAGATTTCTTCGAGGAGCCGGACGACTATTGTGAATCCTTTAAACTGCTCGAACGGCAGCAGAAAGAAGGATGTTTTATTTGTGTTTCCATAAATTTTATATAGGTAGGTCAAGTAGAATGCATTTCAGTTGTTGGCATATGTGTTCCAGCCGAGCTGACGAGAGGAAATTGTAGACTCTTGATGGGAATTTCAAGTTGCATAGGGAACTTTTACTTTAGAAAAAATACGGCTTTCAAGATCATGACAAAAATTCTTCAAATGACTTCTGGATGCTTAAGAAGCAGGTAACGAAAGCGGTATAGAGAATTTATTAGCATTGTTGCATTAACGTTTGAATGAATGGTTATTTAACACTTTTGCAAAATTATCCACAACACACCACCGGCATACTCTGTATCATCTATGTAAATACCTTTCTTGCCAATTTTCATAATAAACGATTATCATTGATGGGAAAAATATCACATCAAAAGAATAGCCAACCTTTCATACCTTACCTTCTATTCTACAACTCAATTCAACACAAGAGCAATACCGAGGATTACTATCACTGGAAATCATGAAGGAACTCCATATCAACAACAAACTTTAAAACCCCTAAATGTCGATACAAGTCTATATCAATGAACCAGTTATGGGCTTCTTACCACAATAATGATCATATTAGCGCTCATAATTGTTTACCTGGGGGTTACACGCAATAGTATAGCTTGCATTCAAGCTTCACTACCATACTTCTTGCACGTGCAACCTCTACTGCCATGCTGGCATTTCAGCTTTCAGCAAACTTGCATGATGAAAAACCATGGCAGCTGAGGTGATAGTAATTTGAGATTATACAGTTTTCAAGATCGCAGGAAAGAAATGCTTGAGAGAATTTGATAAATTTATTCTGGAAAAAAGAAGATTTTCTGGGATCATTTTCAATAAATCATTTACCAACATCTGCTATTGAGTTTTTAGACATATCTGCGACAATTTGTTTTTTCCTTTTAGCCGATTTCGCATGTGAGTACATCGCTCTAAATGCAGAAATGCTCATGTCCAATAATTAAATTGCTGCGCTAATCATCGTTGTCAGCCAACATCTTCATCATAGACATATCCTAAATAAAGGAGGTGATTACCATCTTCACAAAAAAAAAAAAAAACAAAAAACAAAAAAAAACCTGGAAACCATCTTATCCTCATGAATCGATTAGTGCACTTGCTTGGTGAGTACCTTTCCCACTGAAATATTAATTTGTGTTGTGCAAACCTCATAAGTAGACTTGAAGGATTTTGTTATTAAGAAGCAGCTGTTTTTTTTTCAAGCTACAATCAGTTATAATATTCTGCCTTTACCTTCAGTGACGCAAAATAACAATACCGTATGCGATTACAGCGATAGCTATAGAACGCTGCTGGTTATGATAAGCTTTTTGAAGTTGTTCCACCTTTATTGTTGAACTGATATTCAATCTATAGTAGATACATATATTTATATATATATATTTTTTTCCTTTTCCTGTTTGAAGTAATTAAAAGGCGTATTAACGCATAGATAATGGAAACCCTGTTAAAACGGTAAAAAGCAATTTGGGACGATATTACTAGAAATATCGAGAATACTCGAAAGGCACCTATCCTTCGACGTACGGTGGGATATTATCAGGGTAGGCTAGATGGCTTGGTTGAGCTGTGTAAGAAATACGGTGACAATCATGAAAAAATGATGGGGATTGCTACTGAAGAAGATAAAGCTGAACCGTATTTTAGTGTAGATGTATTTACTGAAAATGAGCAATTGTTTTATGACTATCGAGGTGAGGTGCTTGATTTAATAAATTGATATTCCATACATAACCCATTAAGCAATTCAGAAGTTACGCAGCCTAATCGATCAAACCCATCGGGGTAAACAAAGTGATCCCAATGCTAATTCGAGCGGCCGAGACATACAGTCAGGTCACGCCAATGAGTAGGTTAGCAGCCTAACGTGTAACAATCTTCCCCGAATAACTCTTCCTAGATTTGGTGGAGATTATCTCTAATGGGCATCATTCCATGATTTATTTGTTGCTATAATACATTCCAGTTCATCTCTTTCGAAGGTGCAGAGGCTGCACTACTTGAAAACTACTTCACTAGGTGAGGCTGAACTTCTCCTACGTCCCTTTAGTATGACTGAGGCAGCTTATGAAGCTGCTTGGTCTATATTGTGCAAAAGGTACGAAAATAAGCGCGTACTAGTAACGGCACACTTGTCAAGTCTAGCCTCACATCCTCCTTGCCAAGTCGAAAGCGCACACGCATTGACGAGATTAATGGACAACACAAATAAATGCTTGGAGTCGTTGAAAGCTTTAGACATTCAAGTGAACAATTGGGATCCGCTACTCATATATTTGTTGATACAAAAGCTGCCACCTGAAACGCATAAGAAATGGGAGCAAACCCCATGCTCCTCAACTCAGCTTCCATCTTTCAATAGTTTCGTTGAATTCCTGGAAGCTAGATTTCGAGTTATAGAAGCAATCGGCACCTCCAACCGTGGTGTTACACGTGAACCAAAAAAAATCGTACCGACGTCCAAAACTTCTCAGTCATATCATGTAATGAATAAAGTTACGACTATGCAGTGGAGGTCATACCTTATGTGAGTGTTTAAGATTTCACGAACTCAATGTGGAAGCTAGAGTCGATTTTGTCAGGAAAAACTCCTTTTATTTTAATTGCTTGGCTCGTAGTCACTCCCTGAAGGGTTGCACTAGCAGAGTGAGTTGTCGCCAATGTGGAAAACGTCATCACACGCTGTGGCATCTATCTAAACCAAATGTCGGGCCCACGTCACGTCCAAAATCAGGGAATGAAGAGGACAATCATTCAAGAAACAGGCCTTCTTCTAAGATTTTAAATCTATGTTCACAGCGAGATGATAATGATAATAAAAGCGTACTTATTCCAACTGCCGTGGTCGATATACTTTCGTCATCCCCCATGTATTCCGTGCGTTGACTGATACGGAGTCATAAGCGAACTCTTTAACGGAAGCCGCAGTACAATCACTAAAGCTTCAAAAAAATCCCATGTCCACTTGTATTACAGGATTGTCTCTAACAAAAACTGCTCAGTCTAAGAGTTTAGTAAATGTTTGCATCAAATCCCGCATAGGTCCAAAATTCCAACTAAACTCTGAGGCTGTCATCTTAAAGACATTAACGGATTTGTTACCTAGTCAAAAAACAATTATTCCCAATTGGCTTCGGAATAAAAATCTTCTTTAGGCCGATCAGAACAGTTTCACACCTGGGAAAATTGATATAATCTTAGGTGCTGATATATATGAAAAGGTGTTATGCGAGGGGATTCAACGGAACCCTGAAAGTAGTATTGCTGCGCAAAACACCACACTCGGATGGATTATAATGGGGGAATCCACTCTTGATATACCTTCTGAAATCCGCAATAAGGTGCAAAGCTTTTGTAATGTTATTGACTTACAGAAAACAACGTGTATGTTTTGGGAATTAGAAGAGGTTCGGGCAGCTTCCCAGCTCTCACCAGCTGAGCTGAAGTGTGAGAAGTTCTTCCAGGAGAATCATCACCATCAGAAAGACGGCCGCTATATTGTCCATTTGCCATTTGTTGATCCCGGAAGGGTTCGCCCCTCATTAGGGCCCTCACGTGACTGTGCTATTAGGAGGTTGAGTTTGGTAGAAAACAAGTTTCGAAAGGATCCAAAACTTCAACAAGATTACTGTAAAATTATGACACAGTATCTTACCCTTCACCAGATGGAACCATGCTCTCGATTCCTTGAAACATATACGTCCACGATCCAACATTGCTATCTTCCGCATCTCGCAGTACTAAAAAACACAAATTCATCCACAAAACTTCGCGTGGTGTTTGACCCGTCATGCTCAACAAGCAATGGCATTTCGCTCAATGACGTGCTGTTAACGGGCCCACCTTTGCATCAAGACATAATGACACTCTTGCTGCGATGGAGAAAATTAAAAGTTGTGTTCACGGCGGATATCTGTCAAATGTATCATCAGATATGTGTTACAAGTACAGATAGCGATTACCAACGTATAATATGGAGGAAGTCTTTGGCAGAACCGATGCAAGATTTTCGTCTTCTCACAGTAACATTTGGGGTTGCCTTCGCACCCTATTTAGCTATGAGAGTCTTGCGGCAACTAGTAGAAGATGAAGGTGATCGATACCCCATGGCAGCCCCAATTATGTGCAATGATTTATATGTAGATGATATTCTGTCCGGAGTGGATGATATGGAGGAGGCCATGATTATTAAGAACCAATTAATCCAATTATTAAAGTCGGGACAATTCACATTGAGCATGTGAGCTTCCAACCACCCTAACCTCATGTCCGACATCCCTCCAGAACATCAACAGCTGAAGATTCCTCTTCACTTGGACTCGAGCACTTCCATCAAAGCCTTAGGCATTTTTTGGGATCGAGTCAGTGATTCTTTTAGCTTTTAGTTAAACGAGACGTACATTAAACCTCCATTTACCAAACTTCGGGTCCTATCGTGTATAGCGCGATTGTATGATCCTGTGGGCTGGATTGTTCCGCTAGTAATTTCTGCCAAAATCAACTTGCAAAGGCTATGGACGCTAACGCTAAACTGGGACGATGAGATTCCAAGTTCCGTAGGCACAAAAATCGAAATTCCACGTTGGTTAGGCTCCACCCGAAATGTACATATCGAAATAATCGAATTTTGTGACGCTTCCGAGGCGGCATATGCGGCCACTGTATATTCCGTGCTAGCAGCAAAAACCCAAGTGGCCCCTCTAAAGTCCGTATCCGTACCTCGTTTGGAGCTCTGTGGAGTAACTCTTCTGGTCAAGTTGATAAAATCGGTGCTGGGAGCCTTGCAATTAGCCGAAGTAAACCTTCCGGCCTTTACAGATCCAATCACGGTGCTAGCTTGGCTTAAAGGGGAGCTTATCGATGGAAAACTTTTGTGGCCAACAGAGTAAGCATCATTAACGGATTTCTTCCCATTGACCATTGGTCATATAATGGCAGCTTATGCATATTCTGATCAAACGAAACTAACTTCAAGTGACGGGACTAACTTCAAGTATCAAGCAAGCAATGTTTCTTCGCCCTCTTTTTGTTTTTGACCAGCGAGAAGAAAAAATCGAGAAAGGGACACGGGCTTGATATATATATCATCATCTGGAAGGATCCTAATAATAATACAGTCCATTAAACACAGTTGTATTTGCAAATAAAGTTTTTAAGTTACGCGAAGAGTTTCGTCTATTTATTTCGTTACTTTTGCAAATACGAGAACGAGAATTTCATCAAGTTGCCGCCTACATTCAACATTACCATAACAAAATGGCGCCCAACGTGGGGCCACCTCAGTTAGACTTCGCTGGTCTAGGTGTGAATTTCACTGAGAACGGGACTTGTTGCGAGATGATCATCTGGCATTTTCTAGTTGATTGACCTCAAGTCTCATATCCAGTGGAAATTACATGCAGACCTGAGTCTAACTGTTGGCTTTATCTATAGTTTTTGTAGAGTAACGTTAAAGTTTTTAAAGTTTTGAGATTTTGTTGCCATTAAAGTAAAGCTCTGTTTTTGAAGGTATAAAGTTTTTGTATTCTTTCATTACCGAACGTTCGACTTTCGGTTTGACTTTGGTCAAGCCTCAAGTCTTGAAAGTTGTAATGTTTTGATTTTTGAATTTTTTTGAATGAGATCTTTCCCGCTGGCCTTCTGCTATGGAAATGTAGGTGGTCTCACGGTGTTTTTCGTTGATGAACTAATGGAGGCGTGTCTTTGTTGGCCAACTGGCTGGACAGAGTAATGGGTCTGTGTGATGACGTTTTGGCAATTTGCTAGCTAGTTGACTATACTCATGGCTTTGCCCAGCTGGAAGGTTAGTTAGACATGGCATCGAACGAAGAGGAAGGAAAGAGTTATTGGGGGATGGAAGTGATGCTGGAGACCTTCAGTAATCATGAGTTGGCATACCGCTAACTGCGTAGCTGAAAAATTTCTAGTATCATCTACAGTCTTTGACATTTCCAACCCGACTTTTCCAAGATATCTGTGAGAATTTCATTCTTTTAATGCACACATCCACACTACTTACCTGTTACTGTTAATTTTTGATCTGAATTTTTGAGAGAGTGGACCTGTGAGACTTTTGCCTCGGGAGTGAGCTCTTGGAGAGGAAAGAGAAAACCTTTGAATTTTTTGATTTTTATTGCGAGATTTTGGATTTGGGTTTGGCCCATGGATTTTAGTTCTGATTTCTACAGTGGTGTGAATAATTTTGAGTCTAGTTTATAGGAATCTTATGAATTTCAACTTTTAGCTACGTCAGTAAGAACATTAGGATAGCGTCGTAGTATACTTGTGAATTGTTATCAAGACATCGGTTTTGAAATTTTGCGTCGACCTTCAATAAGGCGGACGAGATTTTTGATAGTACGATCTGTATCTTTTCTGATTTTACATTTAGCTCATATTTAACGTTCCAGACTGTGGAACACCTGCGTTTTGTTTCGATTTTTTTATGCTTGTGAATAAGTGGCAACACTGAAGTTTCATATTCTATTTTAGTTAATCACCAGCCCTCCGTTGATGAAAATTTTTGAATCTCAGGATCAGTGAGATCTGGTTCTATTGATTTCGACCGCCCCGAATTTTCCTTGAATTGTTTTCAAGTTTCGTACAAAGGCTACGGTGCGAACATCACCTCAGGGGACTGACATTCCGACACCGCTGCGCGGACAGAGTACCATCTGTTAGGGTGGAGACTGGTCAGCCAATAAGAAGCCAGTGGAAACCATCTGCGGGCATGTGTTCCACAAAGCATGTTTGCGCACGTGGATCGGTGAGCAGTCAATTGTCCAAATTGTAGGTGTCGTCTCACACAGTATGACCTCACTGTTTATATAGGGGCTGTTCCGAAAAGACTGTTACGAAGCCTCGAATTCAATAGCTTCGACAGTCTGTGCCAGATCTTAAACTGCCACCACTAACGGTTCCACCAGTAAATCGTCCATCTTTATCACCGACATTGCACAATTTGCATTCTGCAACGTTTTCACATCCGACTTCGGGGATGAATAGTTCAATATATACTACCCACGGTCAAGGCCTTGTAGCTTCAGACGCGTTAATGGTTGGCTTAAGAATACAGATGCAAGACCTTATCCGATAAGGAATCACACAGAGTATGAACTTTCTGCGGGACGAACTCTATAATAATTTTACTCGACAAGCTCCTGTCGTGCCTAATCACGTAGATACTTCTCGACCACCACCACCTATGGGACAACCAAGAACTTCTTTAGAGCTGCCCAGACCAGCTAACGAACAATATCACCCATCAGGCAATCCAACTAGACCCGACATTCCACAGATGCCACTGCCGAATCATATTCCCCAGGCGCAGGCGTATCAGAATGACAGACCTCAACGCAATTCGAAGATAGAACCTTTCGTGTATTGGAGATAGTTCCAGATTCTCAGTGGATCATGTTGTATTCCGAGTTGAAGCACTCACCCTCTGCACACGAAGGGGATTTTGATTTCTTGGTTAGAAATATGAGCACACTATTCGCAGGTCCATCCATGGAATGGTACTGGCCACTGCTCCGACAGAACTTCAGGCCAACGTGGGAGTATATAAAGACTGTTCTTCTATCTTAATGGGGAGTTCCCAAAGATGATCTAAAGGTGCTAGTCCAATTGATGTCGCGCAGACAAAGGACTGGCGAGTCCTTCGCAACTTACCGCCAATATCTTGTACAATTGCATGACCAGCTGCAGACTTCGATGCCAGATAGTAAATTCCTGGAGATAGTCTAGACTAACTTGTTGCCAGAAATTCAAAACAATATCTGCCTACATCCTACTAATACCAATGGACAGTTGAGATCAGTCGTTACGCAACTGCGGATTGTGACTGCTAGTAGCCTGAACCTGTATCGACTCCATCGAGTGGGCGAGATTGAGGATGTGTCCAGTCTTTATCCTGATGTGGCAATGTTACCCGAAAATGACAACAATATTATAGACCTATCAGCTGCAACGAATAGACCAGCATCTATTTGTTGGAACCGCGATCAGCAAGGCCACTATTATCAATACTGTTTACAGGAAAGACATCTGACTTTAGTAAAAGCAGAGAACTTGATTGACTTCTCTGCAAGTTTTCAAGCTCCTGTATACATCAACAGGGAGCTCACGACACTTTTGATAGACACTTAATTAGAAGAGTCTTTAATTTTTGACGTTCCTTTGAAACCATCAGTACTTTCTCCTGGTGACGTTGCTGAACGGGGCGCGGAGTTTCCTGCTATTTCGATTTTAAAACGGCCACCAAACTCTGTTAGAATTACGTGAGCCTATTTTATGTTCGTTGCCGCCGTAACATATGCGTTTACAAAATTACAATAGAGCAAGAGTCCGTATTTGCTCTTCAGTAGCCGAACTAGTACGAATAATGTATCCGGATTTGGACCCGAACAAGAAAAGGGAACGATCCACTGTTCGTTGTCACGGATATTGTCGACAAATCAAAACTGAGCGAAAGAAACTGGCCCACATTTCAGTATCAATGCCAGAGGATATCCGCCCATATGCCGAAGTTAGGTTGCTAGGGCAAACTGTGACTGGGTTGCTTGATAGTGGTGCTACTGTCAGCATCCTTGGCCAGGGAGCTCTAGAGAGACTAGCGGACACAAACGTCAAATGGAAGAGGCATAACACTGGAGTGCAGGCAACCAACGGCGCCATGACGAATGTTCATGGAAGTGTGGACTTGGACATCACCTTTTGTTATAAGACCCACAATGTGAGTTCTTACGTGGTTCCTGGGCTCACACAAGCACCATACCTGGGAACAGACTTCTGGCGTCTATTTGGGTTGGCTCCAGATGTTCTGTGTGTAGTTTTTGAAGTGATGCCAAGCCTATTGGCTGCCTCGGACACTGACTGCCATGTTCTTTCGGTTCAGGAAATTCAACGTCTTGCAGCCACGAAACAGCTTTTTACTTCTTTGCCCTCGTTGAGCTTAGGAAAAATATCTCTTGTCACTCACAAGATTGAAACGAATGACGCGACTCCGATAAAACAGAAGTTTTATCATATTACATAGAATTTCGATATTTCTTGAGTAAGGTTACCTAGCCGCATTAGCCGGAACTAATAGCATGCCTTGGTTTTGCTGTTTTCTTTTATTAGCGGGGAAGTGCTAGATATCAGCATGGCGTCATCTTGGTTTTTATTAAAAAGTCACAGTTGCTTTTTCGAGCACTTCCCCGCTAATAAAAGAAAACATCAAAACCAAGACATGCTATTAGTTCCGGCTAATGCGGCTAGGTAACCTTACTCAAGAAATATCGAAATTCTATGCTATTTTCCTATGCTGGAGAGTGCTGTAAGTGATCTCGTATCCCCAAGCCCGAGATGAATAAAAATTGGTAGTAGTAGTGGTAGTAATGCCACCAGGGGACCAAGCGAGATGAAAAATAAGCGAACTTCAGAAACAAAATCAAAATCCTATGCTATTTCCCTATGCTGCAGAGCGCTAAAAGTGGTCTCGTATCCCCAAGATTCGAGATGAAAAATAAGCGAACTTCAGAAACAAAATCAAAGTCCTATGCTATTTCCCTATGCTGGAGAGCGCTAAAAGTGGTCTCGTATCCCCAAAGTGGTCTCGTATCCCCAAAGTGGTCTCGTATCCCCAAGATTCGAGATGAAAAATAAGCGAACTTCAGAAACAAAATCAAAATCCTATGCTATTTCCCTATGCTGGAGTAGTACCGGCTAATGCCACCAGGGGACCTTGCTCAAGAAATGGTGTTTGCACTCGAAAGAGCAACTGTGACTTTTCAATGCTTGCCCCCCATGACCCAATAATAATAATTTGCTAAGAAAACATCAAGCCAAGGTGATATCATGTTGTGAAATTCGAATGATGTTGATATCTACAACTTCCCCGCTAAGAAAACTTATTTAGGCACACCACTTGAAAACAGCAAAACCAAGATGACGTCATTCTGATATCTACAACCTCCCGCTAACAAAAGAAAACAGCAAATCCAAGGCATGGTGGTAGTACCTGCTTATGCCGCTAGGGAACCTTACTTTCCCTCGAGGTGAACAACATATGAAGTACCGGCTAATGCCGCTAGGGAACCTTACTCAATAAATGGTGTTTGCACTCGAAAGAGCAACTGTGACTTTTCAATACACGCACCCCCTACACCCAATAATATTAATTTGCTGAGAAAACATCAAGCAAAGGTGATGTCATGTTGAGAAATTCGAATGATGCTGATATCTACAACTCCCCTGCTAAGAAAACGTGCAGCATTTGAAAACAGCAAAACCATGATGACATCATGCTGATATCTAGAACTTTCCCGCTAGTAAAAGAAAACAGCAAAACCAAGGCATGCTGGTAGTTCCGGCTAAGGCCGCTAGGGAGCCTTACTCAAGAAATGGCGTTTGCGCCCGAACAAATGTCGCTAATATTTCGAAAACCAAAGCCTGTAGAGCAGGAGTGGCCAAAGCGTTGACCGCGGTCGACTAGTCGCGTAACTATTCCTAGTCGCCCGCCTACATCTCGGATGCCAGTTCCTCACACTCTCCAATAATGCATAATTCCAAGGAAAGAATTTCCAGTTAATTTTTAAGAAAAAGTTTTCAGTTAAAATTGAGGCCTTCCTTACATCAGGTCGAATCATCGTTGATTTTATATTGGAGCGAGACATTGCTGGCTTGCTCTTACGACGAGGGAATCGTTTTACTGGTCTTTTGCTCTACTTGCCCAGTCTATGAATGTATTAATTTCTTTAAGCTTGTAGGTAGGTTATATAAACTCACACGACCGTAGTGCAGAGCGGACATGTGTGTGGCCCTCTCGGGTTTTAGAAGTGACACTCCGATATAATCGGCAATCTTCGGCCATAGACAAACTAATAACTACGGCTCTGCAGGAAATGTCATCCTCATCATCTCATCAGTGGTCTTTTAATACCGTTCAGTTGCGACGTGTTTGTATCGATCCCAACGACAGTTAGCAGTATAGTCACAGTAGGCATTATTTCATGTAAGGTTCTATTTTTTTACCATGCTCTTTTGTTTATTGATAATAAATTTAAATTATTTTAGTTTTATTGTTTAACTCACAATGAGTCACCCGACCACAAGTTCCAAGAAGCGTAAAATATATCACTATAATGATGAATGGGAACAGGAATTTTTTTTCACGATGAAAAAGGGTAAATGTATTTGCATTATTTGTTTATCAAGCGTAGCACTTCCAAAAAGGGCCAATGTTGATAGACACTTTAGAACAGTCCATAAACAATATGAGAATAATTATCCATTTGGCGCGGAGTTACGGAAAGCAAAAGTACAACAATTAATGACACAATTAAATATGCAACAGTCACATCTTGTGAGAATAAGTACGAAGTCGAAAACTGCCACCATGGCCTCATTCAAGGTAGCTGAAATTTTATTAAAACATAAGAAGCCCTTTGAAGACGGCGAAATATGGAAGGAGAGTTTCATTAAAGCAGCAGAATTATTATATCAAAAATTTGATAATAAATCTGAAATAATTGCTTCAATTAAGGAAATGTCGCTGTCGAGAAACACCGTTATGCGTAGAACAGAAGCGATGAGTAAAAATTTAGAAGAGATTCTGAAAGAAAATGTTAATGAATGCAGGTTTCTATCCTTACAATTCGACGAATCAACGGATGTCACTGATACCGCACAACTATGTATATTTATTCGAATGTGTTTCCAAGATATGTCTGTTAGAGAAGAACTACTAACAATTTTACCGATGAAGAGACAAACGAGAGGTCAAGATGTATATAATTCGTTTAAGTCTTTTATTACTAAAACAGAATTTCCAATACATAAACTGGTATCGATTACGACTGATGGAGCTCCTTCTATGGTTGGGAAACATAATGGATTTATAGCTCTTTGTAAGTGTGATGATGATATTCCAAGTTTTACCAACTACCATTGCATTATCCATCAGGAAGTATTGTGCTCAAAGATATTAAATTCAGATGATGTTATGAATTTAGCATTCAAAATAGTTAATTCTTTTCGTGGAAGCAGTTTGCAAAGACGCAGATTCAGAGCATTATTAGAGGGATATGAATCTGATCTCGGAGAACTACTATTACACACTGATGTAAGGTGGCTAAGCCGTGCTAAGTTTTTAAAAAGATTCTTGGATCTTTTGCATGAAATACCAGAATTTATGAAAACTATTAATAAATCATATCCTCAATTGGATGATGATAAGTGGATGCGTGATCTTGCTTTTCTCGCTGACATTACAGGAAAGCTAAATGAATTAAATTTGCAACTTCAAGGAAAGAACAAAACATTGACTGAAATGGAAATGGAGGATATAATATTATTCATGTCATTCCCATTCAATGATAAAATAAACATAGAAGAAATATCAATAAAATTAAAAGAATTTTTGGATGTGGACCAAATACTAGTTGAGAATGAAATCCTAAACTTAAAATGCGATACTTTTTTGAAATCAAGAGCTTTGTCTCAAAATAATTATTGAAATTTACTTTGTGAAGAAAAATATCCATGTTTATGGAAATGTGCAGCATATTTAACAACCTTTTTCGGTTCTACCTATCTCTGCGAAACAACATTTTCTACCATGAATGCAATCAAAACAAAACATCGCTCCCGTTTGACAGATGATCATTTGGCAGCATGTTTACGAATAGCTATAAGTACATATAAACCACAATATGAAAAGCTTATCGAAAATATACAATGTCATGTTTCCAGCGCGTCCTTTGATACGACATAAATAATAATAATTAATGTGTATTTAAAATAATATTGTTTGCATTTATAATAAAAAAATAAAAGAACATATTGTTTTATTTATTAACTAATTAGTATATGAGAAGAAATCATTATTTTCTCTTATTAAAATAACTTGATATTGTATATGTTTAGTATTATCTGCGTTTATTTTAAACTTATCTTTGGCCTTAAATTACTACTTTTCTTATTGTCACTTAACACTCAGGATGTTGGTAGACCGCCGCCTATATTTGAAAAAATAAGTCGCCCGTAGTGATCATAAGTTTGGCCACTCCTGCTGTAGAGGATTTCTGATGAAAATTTCATTCCGCCTCCCAACCCACACCGCCAAGAATCCATTTCCATGAGCAAAAATAACTTGAAATATTAATACGCTAATATCTCGCCCCCTCCATATCTTTATTACCCCCCCCCCCCCATACCACCCCTCTAGAATCCACTGGCATGAACAAAAATTTCCTACTGTTAACTTTAATTATTAGTTCAAAACCAAAAGCCTACATTTAGGCGCTCAAGAAAAATCAATTATTACTAATATTAATTCAAAACCAGGCGCAACACTTGAAAACAACAAAAGCCTACATTTAGGCGCACCACACATCCAAAAAAGTGAAGCAAAAAACTTCCCAAAACCGTAGCATGCTGCCACGTGTGGGCAAAAGTGAAGCAAAAAACTTCCCAAAATCGTAGCATGCTGCCACGTGTGGACCAAAAGTGAAGAAAGCCATAGTACCGGAGCATGCTGTTAGTATCGGCTAATGTCTCACTGACATCTTCTAGAATCTTTTCATGGTGATGTCATGTTGTGAAATTCGAATGATGCTGAACAAAGCCTACATTTAGACGCAGCACCCCCATGAGCAAAAAAACTTGAATTATTACTAATATTAACTATATCTAAAAAGGTAAAATCGCTAATATCTCGAAAACCAAAGCCCGTAGAGGATTTCTGATGAAAATTTCGTTCCCCCTCTAACCCCCGCCCCTCTAACACCTTCTAGAATCTTTTGGCATGAACAAAACTATCCCAGGTAGCTTGAATTATTAATAATATTAACTATATCTAAAAAGGTAAAATCGCTAATATCTCGAAAACCAGAGCCCGTAGAGGATTTCTGATGAAAATTTGCTCCCCCCTAATACCAACACCACAACCATCTAGAATCCATTTGCATGAACAAAAATTTCCTAGCGTTAACTTTAATTATTACTAATATTAGTTCAAAACTAAAAGCCTACATTTAGGCGCACCACATATCTATCCAAGAAAACCGTAGTCCCGGAGCATGCTGGTAGTACCGGCTAATGCCGCTAGGGTGCAGTCAAGATCAAATGATACATCCCGGTAGTACCAATTAATCTCGCTAGGGCGCAGTCGAGACTCAATGGTGCACCCAAGACACAATGGTGCATCCAAGGCGCAATGGTGCCAAAATTCGAGATGAAAAATAAGCGAACTCCAGCAACAAACTCGAAATCCTATGCTATTTCCATATGCTGGAGAGTGCTGAAAGTGATATCGTATCCCCAAAGTGATCTCGTATCCCCAAAGTGATCTCGTATCCCTCAAATTCGAGATGAAAAACTTAATATCAACTTAGAGGCTACGAGTCCGAGATGAAAAATAAGCGAACTCCAGAAAAAAATTGAAAACCTATGCTATTTCCCTATTCTGAAGAGTGCTGAAAGTGATCTCATATCCCCACAGTGTTCTCGTATCCCAAAATTCGAGATGAAAAATAAGCGAACTCCAGCAACAAAATCGAAATCATATGCTATTTCCCTATGCTGGAGAGTGCTGAAAGTGATCTCGTATCCCCAAAGTGATCTCGTATCCCCAACATTCAAGACATATACCCATACAGCCAAGACAAAAACCCACATTTAGTATGGACTCCAACCTCCTAGCGGCGGTGGCACCATCTGTGGCGAAATCCTGGAGGCTTAAAAAAGTGCGCCAGAACCCTTATAGTTTAACTACTAGGAGGTGGCTGGATATTGATTATTTAATAAATTTTATGTTTTAAAATAAAGTTAGTGTTTGTTTATAAACCCTTGTCCTGCTGTTTTCGTTGTTATTAGTACCAGGATTAGAAAGAAGTTTTTTTTTTAAAACTTACGTTTCTTGAATAGTAGGCGTATGCGTATTTTACCGTCTGATAATTTGATGAAACGGAGACTGTCGTCTTCATCGGTTTGTACCCTGAAGCATTTTTCTTGCTGTCAGGGCATTTTCCCACGGTATGGGCTGCCTGCGGGTCTCACCCCCCAGAAGTTTGTCGGAGGCAGAATTGTGTCCTGGAAAAGTACTCCTGTTCGTGGTTTTGAGTATGTTTTGTCTAAGCATGATGCCTCTGGACGTGATTCGATTGCAATTGCCTTCACTTCTGGAATTGCCCCTTTTGGAGCTGAGTTGGGACCTGGTTCATCAGCTAGTCATGGTGTTTTTGGACATGGCTTTTGACGAAGCGGTACTTGTGGGAGTGCCTTGAACTGTTTTGGCGCTGAGCTGGCACATTCTCCTCCCTTTTCCCTTTCATTTGGCCATGTTTTGGTTTTGTCGTTTTGAAAAATTGTTGTCTTTGCGAGTTTGTCTGTGCGAGGTGCTTCTTGGTGTAATTTGTCTGGGCGAGGTGCCTCTCGACGTTTGCTTTTTGAACTTGGCTCTTGACTATGATACTCAATGAGGTTGTTCCGTTTTTTCGCAGTGGGAGGTCGACGATGAATTGTATAAACTCTTGTGGTTGGATCCTTGGCAAGTGCTTTCAGTTGTTTTGTAGTAGGAACTGCTTCGAATGGAGGTTTGTATTCCTTTAGGTTTTTGGGCATTTCTGTTGCCCATAGTTTGTCCTTGATTGAAACAGTCTCTATCTCGGGAATGCCGTCGATCTAGAGACAGTCATCCAGGCAAGGTAATGAGTCCATAGTTCCCAATAATTTGATGTAAATAAGTTTCAACAAATTAATAAATGAATAATAACTGAAAAAATTTAAACAACTCAAAAAGGAAATGATAAAAACTAAAAAATTAAAAAGAAATTATAAGAAAATTTTACTGGCTGTCCGCTTTACATCATGTGTGATTGTCAAGTAATCATTTATGCAGATCTAAACTGAAGTTGGCTGACTTTTGTATTGCAGTTGTATTGCTTTATTTTTTGTAATATTATTAATTATTATTATTATTATTTATATTAATAATATTGTACCATTTAATTTGGCACTGTTATTAAGAAAAGTTATTGGGTTGGTGCGTCTGGGCACAAACGTAGCACAAGACTCGCGCTGGGCTGAAGCATGCTGGTATGGCTGAGAAAACAAATGTCGTGCTTCGTTATGACCGTGTGGGAGCGTTTGTGCTTCGTGTGGGATGTTATTTATTTTATGATTTTTGATGTGAAAATTTTGTTGAATAATAATTTTGTTTAAATGGGTAGCTTGTATAATTTAATAATTGGCCGAATTATTTGAGTATTCTGCGTTTTGACAGTTGCTACTCTGACCTTTTTGTCCTGGGCTGGGCTGATTTGTATTATTCGACCTGTCGGCAATTTTGTGGTCGGACAACGATTACCTTGTATTAAAACTAAGTCATTTGCTTTGAGGTTATCTTTTGGTTTTTTCCGTTTTTTCGAGCTTGTAAACTTTGAAGACATTCCTTTGACCACTTTTTCCAGAATTAATCTGTCAACCATTAGACAAATTACCAACGTTTGAGGGAAGAAGTTTTATCAGCGATAGACGGTTCTGGAATTGTCTTTAGATTTCGACCAATTAAAAAATGCCCAGGAGTAAAAATATTAAAATCGCTTGGATCATAGGAAAACGGTGAGAGTGGTCTGAAATTTACGCAAGCTTCGATTTGACAGATTACGGATAGTTCTTCAAAAGTTAAAATGGCGTTTTGAAAGGCTCGCTTCATGTGCGTTTTTACTGCCTTAACTCCTGCCTCCCATAATCCACAAAAGTGTGGAGTTGACGGTGGGTTGAAATGTCACGTAATGCTTGCAAGTTCTGTGAAAGTAGAACTGTCATGTGGAAATGTCTTCAAAATTGTTTAAATTGGGTTAGACAATTCCCTGCTTGCGCCGACGAAGGTCGTGCCGCAATCGAAATAAATATGGTTGCATAAGCCTCGCCGGCTTATGAATGCCGCTGTCGTCAATCCCGACACGACGTTAATGCGAATGGCCTTGTTCGCCATGCATACAAAAATGCTTAAATATCCCTTCATGATTTTAGCGTTTCTTAATTTTGATGTTTTAATGTCAATGGGACCGGCATAGTCGACGCCAGTGTGTTCGAAGGTTAATGCGGGGCTGATTTTCGTGATGATGGAAGGTTTCCCATAATCTGTATAGATGGCGCTGGCTTTGCTTTGTAGAGTCGGACACACTTTCGTATTTGCTGACGAAGTGTTTCTGGCATTTGACAGCCAGTATGTACATGGTCATAATTTATGAGTAGGCTGTATGCCTCTATAGGAATGAGACTTATTACTCGGCACGATTATTGGATGCCTTTGACAGTAGCTTATTTTGTTTTTAGGGTTTTATTAAACTCCCAAATTTTCTTTAATTGTTACTCTGCATGACAGTGTGGTTTATTTGCACCGCGAATAATTAGACTACATCTGTTTGATCTTTTCTCCTTGTTCCACCTATTAAGATCCATCCTAATTGGGTATGTTGAGCAGTGGGGTCTCCTGGGGCGCCTTTTATGATTCCTCTCTCAATAATATCTGCGAAAACTTCTGCTCCTAACAGTGGTGTAAAACCTAGGACTCCCGAGCAGTAGATGTTGTAGATAGAGCAAATTTTTGACTTCTATTGCGTCAGTTGGAACGAAATCTGTGATTTTCGATAATATTAAGGCATTAACATTTGTGTCAAATTTTGTTCTGGTGGATTTGATCTTGAATGATGTTTGTGCCTTTACATAGGCGGTTTGAGTTTTTCCTAATCCCGTGATTTCGACATGTGTTGGATTTTGCTTTAATTTCAAACGTTTACTGGCAGCTTCAGTAATGAGTGAAACTTGAGAGCCGGAATCTATCAGTGCTTTCATTGTGTATGCTTGTCCGTTTGGGCTCTCAATATTGACTAACGCAGTTGACAGTAATGCCCGACTGACGTTTGTCGCAAAGAATGTTTTCATGACTGGTTGATTACTGTCATTAGGATCGTTAAAATTCATATCAGCTTGCCTTTGGTTCTGCGTAGGACGCTTTTCTTTTTCATAGCTAGATTCGGATGACGGATCTATATGTGTATTGTGCCTCCTGTGGCATTGGAGGTACGATTTTTGGCTTGGGTAGCCATTGAGGTTATGTCCTGATGCAAGGCAATTTTTGCATAACCTGTTGCGATTCAGAAAATTTAATCTGTCCTTTGGAGATAATTTTCTAAACGAAGTGCTGTGAAAAAGAGTGTGATTGTCCTTGCACATTCT
The DNA here is from genome assembly GCA_963930735.1 of Dioctria linearis. Classification (NCBI taxonomy): domain Eukaryota; kingdom Metazoa; phylum Arthropoda; class Insecta; order Diptera; family Asilidae; genus Dioctria; species Dioctria linearis. The sequence goes on from OZ005740.1 coordinate 170,003,841, forward strand.
ACATGTGTGCGATTTGTTTAACAATGTGTATGCATAGGGTAATTTCTTTCGCGTACACTAGTGGGCGAATTTGAGGTTTGCTACCCGCTGCGGGGATCTCGAGTACGAACATTTGCCTCGTTTTGGTTTTTGTGCTGACGTACTGTTTTGGTATTGTGACACTCTTGTATTGCTTCTGGAGTGCGGAGCCTTGTCTCTAGAAACGTTGAGAGATCGGAGTATTTGGAAATTTCGTTTTTGTTCCTTGCTCATGCTCCCACAAGGCGTTGAACAAGACGGTATATCAGTATGGCGTCCCAATGTTCAACTGAAAGCCCTAGATATCGAAGTTCATGAAGACTATCTTCTGTTTGATCGAAAAGGGAGCGTATGGGGTGAGATGATGCGGCTTTAATAGGTGCTTGACTAAGTAATGTTTTAAGAGGAGTGTTTACTAGCACTCCCTTGTTTTCGAATCTCTTTTGTAAGAGCTCCCATGCCTTGACATAATTCGTATCGATTACCTCGAATTGGCGTAATAGGCGTTCTGCTTCCCCAGTAACGCTAAGTTTTAGGTAGTGAAGTCCCTGAACCTTTGATAAGCTTGGATCTTTGTGGATCAGCGAATTGAACAGATCATGGAACGTATGCCATGACTTGTAATTGTATCAAATATTTTTGTATGGGTGGAAGCCGAGTCAAAATTTTTGGTAGACGTACTGTCTGTGAGGTAGGTTGTTCTCTAGTATGAGGCAACGTTGGCAACGACTCTTCTAGCTCCTCTGACAACTTTGACATGAGACTGATGTATAATTCTTCGGTCTATTCGTATAAGTTGCCTTCGGCATATTCGCTGTCAGCGCCGTTTTCGGCTGACCAGATTGCTATATGCGTCTCTGTGAATGTTTGCCATACCTTTTCAAGCGATTGAATGCGAGTAGCATAATACTTTCTTCCTTGTTTGGTTTCAGTTGCTATGGTTAATTCCGGCTTTATCTACTTGATCGTTTAGAGCTTGTTGTGTAAGAACCAATATATCGAGATCCGCCATTTTGTTTTCCCAGTCTTGTCCGGATCGAAGGACCAATGTGAAGTCCCAATATGGGCTTTACATAAAAAAAGGGGAGGTACCGGTGTGGTGGATAAGACTGGTGAACAAAATTTTTAGATTCATATATATTTTTTATTCTTCACAAAATTTGCCTTAACCTATTAATCCAATGCTTACTCGCTACTTATAACAACAAAAAAAAATTAAAATTATAAAAATAATGAAAAATATAATATTATTAGTAAATGACAGGGTTCAATTCTTCCGTTATTGGTTAGTCAAGACTTAATTTCGGTTTATCGCTTCCGATCTGTCTTGTTGACAACTCAATTCGCAAGTGATTTGCTACTCCCAACAGCTCGCTATTTATAGCCTGGAATACAATAGGAGCTGTGCGTCTATCGGTCGCCGTTGCCTTGACGCTATGAAGTACAGCGCGTCGTCATGGAGATTTCTTGTTGTCGTTGGCGTAGTGGAGATATCCATTAGTAAATGGAAGAAGAAGACAATGTACCAGCTGCCTTTGACACAAATGTCACTGGATGTTGACGGCAGTAGCCGTGAAATGGTAGGATTTTTCCTTATTTTTGTTTATTTATTTTATTTATGTGTTTTTCTAACTTTATTTTTAGATTATAAGTACTGAGGCTCGTCGAGGAGGAATACGGTGTATCGTGGGAGGCGGATTCTACGGTTAGGTAAGTAGAATTTTCATGTGAAAGTCTCAGAACGTAATGATATACTAGTTTCAACTGCATACTGTCCCTCCCGGTATTGTGATAATTTTGCATGTCGTGGCCTCGTGCACATCAGCTAATCGTTGTATGAGCTTCGCTACGTAGTCTTCTGATAACTTTTGTTCGCCTCTGGGTATTCCACACTTGACGTCGCTAGGTAAGCTCATCTCCCTTCCGAATATGACCTTTGCTGGGGTTTGTCCGATCGTATTATAAAGAGTTGATATATAAGCCATTCGAAATATACGAATATGTCAATAGCAATCGCGCTGATTATAGTTGACTACCTTCCTTAGATGTTCGACTAATTATCTGTTGAAGCACTCTTCCATGGTTCTAGTTTTCCTTCGACTCTTTTCATCTTCACCATCATTGTCTTTGATTACTTTGTCCTCAATTTGCTTGTTCTTTTTATCGCCGTTGTCATCCTTTTCATTGCCGCTTTTGCAGTTTTTATCATCGTCATCGTCAGAACCCTTGTTTTTACCTTTTCCGACCTTCATTATAACTTCGGCGCTATGAGCATCCTTAGACCTTTTCCTTTTCCTCCTTTTCTTTCTCTCATTGTCCTCGACTTTGTCTTTCTTTCCGTTCTCCTTTTCACCGTTATCATCTTAGTCATAATTGTCTTTGGATTTCCTTCTTTTCTTCTTTCGACTTTCGTCATCGTCATCGTAGCCAACGTCACCTGTTTCTTCCGTCCATCTGCAATGCTTCCTTTCCGGATTTCGCAGACGCTGTGAAAAGGCATCTGCATTTCCGTGTATACATCCTTTGCGGTGTGAGATTTCAAAGTCATGAGGTTGCAGTCTAGACTCACCACGAGTAGCTTGCTCTCTACCTCGCCAACTTCTCCCTTTTTCTTCTCTTGACTACATTCGTCCCCGTCGTTGAAGTCGTTTTGAAAATGACGCCGTCTACTAAATTTCCAGCATCGCAGGAGACCACGCCAAGCTGTGATCTGTGATGACGGCATTCTGCTGCGAGTCTGCTGCCCAGCGCGATATCTTTGAACTTAGTTTAGCCTCCCTTCTTTCTCCCTTCTTGTGATTACATTCGTCGGAATTTTCTGCAGTCCTTTTGAAGGTGCCCGGGTCTATTACAATTCCAGCATCGAAGAATATTCCTTGACGGAGTGTACTGTCCGTTAATAGAACGTACATGCAAATTTGATTAAGTGACTGAAATGAATACACTGGTAAATTTGGATCAAGATCAGTGGTCTATTTCCTTACAACAAATCAACACTGTTCACTTTCTTTGACTTTCAAGAAACCACTGGACTTAGTTTTTAGAATCTCCCACTATTAAGATCAGATTATGTATAAAAAGGTTTCAGGTCAACGATTCAAAAGTATGGGAAAACACTCACAGGATTGTTAATAATAGATATATAAGTAGATATTCAATATATATATAACTAATATAGAGCAAAAGTCAGAATAATTTAACTTCACAACACTGGCACACGTGCTTAACTTAAGTATCTCGAGTAATTGTATTAAGACAGATTTATATAAGTTGTTGGGTCAGAGATCAACACACACTAGAAAACACACTATTTGACACCGATTTATAATATACGATTTTCAGAAATAAATATGTTGAGACAAAACTCTGTACATAAGTTTGGGTCTGAGATTTTTGTGTTACAAAAACACTTATTAGCACCAAGTTATAATATAAGATCGTCAAAAAATGTAATAGAAATATATGTGAAAAATAGATATGTACCTACATGAAATGTATAATATATATATGTGTATGTAAGTCAAAATATAGTCAAATAGATATATGAATAAGTATTAAAATGCTACAAGTTGCTGGTACTCACCGATCTAAAACTTGACACTTGAGGAATTGGCTGTAAGCTAATGTAAAGCCCTTTGTTCTTGGTTAGAACAATTCTTTATTTCCGTCGAGACCAGAAATAAAGCGTTAATGTTAGTAAGATACTATCTCAGTCAAGACCCGAGATAATATTCGTTAAGTCAGTCGAAACCCGGCTTAAAGTGTTATCTTATCTTCAGTCGAGACCCGAAATAAGATGCGTTTATTTCCGTCGATACCAGAAATGATTATTAGTAAATATCTTATCTTCAGTTGAGACCCGAAATAAGATGCGTTTATTTCCGTCGAGACCAGAAATGATTGTTAATTGTTAGAAGTGAAATATCAGTCGATACCCGATATGAATGTTAGTCCCTAAGCCAACTTACCCCAAGCGATGCCAAGCACAAAAAGAGATCGAGATCAGTCAGCTTGTCGTTTATATATCCCTTGCTTGCACACGACTCCACGAACAAAAATGCATAGCAACAAGAAATTTAGAGCTTCACATGCTGCTGTGTTAAATTAATTATATTTGCAAAAAATATTCCCTCTATCACGTTGCGAAGAAATTCCCGTTGGATGGTACTTGTAATGATGATAATGATAGAGTTGCAAATTGATCGGCTTGATCAGATTGTATTTCTGCCATGCATGGTAGGCTATATGACAACACATGCTTTTGTTAGACGTCGGACCCATTTTTAGGAAAATTGTAATTAGATTGAATTTGTTTTCTTTTCAGAACTCAATTTCAGCATGGTATTGTTGTAATATGTTCCCTTTTCAGGAATTGTTTTTTGATAATAAATTTAATTTACTTTGCTCGATGAGGCTGTACTTTTATGTTGTATTTGTGCAATATGCTATGAAGATGACAAATACATGGCTATGTTGGTTTGTGTACATGTTTTTTGCTTAAGAGAAATCAAATTAATTTTACTAAGAATTTTGATGCTTTGTTTTAAGGATATTTTCTTTTCAGAAGTTTTCGGTTAAAATATATATTCGAAGCAATTTGGTTCGAACATACTGGCTCCCGTTGAAAAACTGGAAGTGTCTTTCAAGTAATTAACCTTAAGCTACCTCTTTAAGAAAGAGGTAAGTTTAAACTCACTCAGTTAGGAATTAATTAATAAAAAGGTTTAGTGTGTGTTGGCCGTATAAAGCGAGCATCCCTTGCTCAGCATAAAATAGAATGTTTGGTTTACGAGAACTAGAATTAGATCGATGTGATGTTCTATTTATAACTATACGAAATGTTTATCCTTTAAAAAGCACACAATTTTCCAGCAACCACCTAATGATTGAGAGTAGAAATGACAGAGTTATTCTCATTGAATAAATTTAAAGCCAAAAGCCTCATTTTAACTTTAGGACCATCTTTGATTGTGAATCGCTGATTTCTCTTCTTGGAGCTCTTTAATGCTGTTAAGGATACGGTAGATAAGTTATTTGTAGTATGTAACCAACGTGGTATGTTGATGCTACTAATATGATGTAATTCTATTTTGAATTCGCGCCACTGCTGACTAATGGTTGCCGGGATTGGTTTAACCCAGGAACATCCTGCAAGCCATAAAGCTTGCATTAAAATTTTAGTAGTAATTTTAATTGGCGACATCCAGCCAAGTGGGCCAAAAAGCGTCGCAATTCCTGAAAGAACAGAACGCTTTATAGAGAGGCCATTTGCTATATTTCTGTATTGTAAAGGGAAGCAATCAGCTCCTGGATACCAATGAATGCTTAATGTTTTTACAAATTCATCGCTTGCGACTCGTAAAGTGAGTTGAACTTCTCTGTATAGTTCGGGGATCCTAGATAGTAAATCTGAAGAATTGCTACCCCATTTCCTCAAATTAAATCCGCCGGCAGATAACAGATTGATAAGTTGATCTTGTATTTGGAAGGCTTCTTCCTTTGTATCTGAGCCTGTAAGAAGGTCATCAACATAGAAGTCACGAGACACTATCTTCGCAGCTTCGGGGAATTTGTCAACTTAATCAATGGCTAGTTGATTGAGTGCTTCTATTGCGAGATAGGGAGCTGGCGTGGTGCCAAAGGTTACAGTGGTTAATTTGTAATCTTTAATTGGTTCATTTTGATTATTCCTCCAAAGTATTCTGTGGTAGGTTTGATCTGAAGGTTGTACCTTTATCATCCTATACATTTTCTCTATGTCAGCAGACATAGCGAATTTGTTCTTTCGCCATCTGAGGATGATTGAAAAGAGTTCAGACTGCAGTACTGGACCCGTATGAAGCTGTTCGTTTAGACTTTCTCCATTAGTCGTATTTGTTGAAGCATCAAAGACGACGCGAACTTTTGTGGTGGTGCTATCTTTGATAACAGCATGGTGAGGAAGATAGTAGCTTTGTTCGTTGCTTACTATCTTGTTAGCCACTGTCATGTGACCTAATCTCTTGTATTCGTTGATACAAGCTTTGTATTCCTGATAAAGTTCAGGATTTCGTTCTAATTGCCGTTCTAGCCTGTAGAACCTACGTAATGCCATACCGCGGGAGTCACCTAGGCTAGGACTTTCTGCGATGAAAGGCAGACGAACTTCGTAACGGCCATGTGCGTTATGAGCATGCATTTTTTTATAAAACTCTTCACATTCTTGATCTGCTTTAGACAGCTTTCTTCCTGGATTAACTTCTTGAGTTTCCCAGAACTGACGTAAAAATTTATCCAGTGAAGTGTCGTCATCGTAATGAAACTTTGCTGTTAACACAGATGCTGTTAAGAATGTGGATGTATTTTTTAACTTTCCGAAAATAATCCATCCGAGGGTGCTGTTTTGGGCAGTTGGTGTTCCTGGAGGACCTTTCAGTAAATCTTCCAAGAGAATTTCACTGTACACATCTGCTCCTAAAAGCAGATCAATTTTTCCTGGTTTAAAGAAAAACGGATCGGCAAATGGTAGCTCATGTACATGATTCCATTCTTTATTTGGAATGATTGAAGGAGGTAAAATGTCCGTAATTGTGTCCACTATAAGGGCTGTAACTGTGGTTGCCTTAGTTGTGGTTGAATAAGGATAAATGTTCAAGGTAGTTTGTTTTTGAACATTTGTAGTTTCAGTTTTTCCCAGGCCCGTGATTTGAATTTCCACGTTTGTAGTGGATGATTGCAGCTTACATGCGGCGGCTTGGGTTACAAATGAAACTTGAGCGCCTGAATCTATCAAAGCTCTCAATACCAACATATTTCCCTTTTTTGTAGGAACGTTTAGCAACGCTGTTGCAGTGCTTGTTTGGTGTTATGATTTTTTGGGTGAAGTGTGTGAAGAGAGTTATTGGATGTGGAAGGTGAATTACAAGGTTGAGCTTCTGATTGCTGCTCCCTTGGCTTGAATTGGGTCGAGACCCTTGAAGTGGCATTATTCCTGTGGAGTAAAGAATGATGCCTCCTTCCACATCGCTGTCATGAAAACTCACTCGTAAAAGTTTTCGTGCTATGGCCTTTTGATAGGCAATTATTACACAATTGATTTGATGTGACAATTTTGAATTTATTGTCTACATCGAGTTTTATAAAATTCGGACATTTAAATAGACGGTGCTGCTCTTTGCACAAAGGACATGCTTGGGTGTATGAAGTAAACTGGGTAGATGCTCTCGGGACTTGAGCATTTTTGTTGGCTAGGGACGGTTTTATTGGATGCAACGTGGAAAGGAGATCTGTTTCATGGATGGGTAGGTTGGAGGGCGAGAGTTCGAAGATGAGTAGTTGAAGGTTACTCAGGTTACTAAAATTGCGCAGATATTCTCCTGGAGGATTTTAAAATCTCCGCAATATCTCTAGGCTGGCCTATTGGTGTGACGCTTGTGGGTGATGGGATAAGGTAATTACTTGGGGAAAGCTACCGCTCGCGGCTGTGAAGAGTTTGTACAGGAACACGTTTGCATTTAGGTCAGTACATTTCGACTTCGGCGTCAGAGGCAGTCAGTATGCTTGACTCTCTGTCATGTTGTAAAGTGAATTGTGAAAATATGCTAGGTTGTACGTGCTCCAGGTAGTGACCCGTTATGTTTTTGCAAGTAGTAGGGGATAGCGATAAAAGTGTGCTTGCATCCTCGGAGGTCGTTTCCGCAGGGGCAAAATTGGTGATGGCCGTGATGGATATGCTTTCTGTGTTGACGCCAGTGTTGACCATTATTTATTGTTCTGTTTGGCTTGGTATTTTCGGGTAATCCAGTTGTAGTTTATCTGTTCTTTGTTTTCTGGAAGGGGCTGTGGGTGTTTCGTGCATGATTTATTTGCTGGTGTCTGTCAGTTTAAGAGTTTTTAAGCGCTTTTATGGTCGTTTTGTTTTTGTTAAACTTTGTGTTTGTAGTCGCTGTTAGCGGTTTGTTCATGTTTATCTGAAAAGCCTTAGCGAGGGTTGCGCCGGTTTTTGTTCCGTTTTTGATGTGGATGGAGCGTTCGTGAAAGCGATGGCGAATGATAGCCCTGGCATGATCCTGCTCTGGCTCTCACGAACCGGGGCGAAGTTTCCATTTGTGGCGTACAAAATCTTTCTTGCTTCGTACCTTGTTAGGTGATTGTCCACCTGATACTTGACTATCCCTTTCTCTCTCGCGAAAGTGGGGCAGTTCTTGGATAGAGTGGAGCTGTGCGCTGTTACCTTGCACCTAACGCACTGCACGTGATTGCAGTCCTCGTGCTCGATTTGGTAATTTACTCTAATCCCTCCGCAGAATTCACACATTGGCGTTTCCTTGCAGAAGGACTCATGATGTTCGAACTGGAGGCATGATCATCCGCGTAGTTGAGCTGGATACCTTGTAACGTCGGGTGTATTGCGAATGCAACAGGTAGTCAGGAGTTGTCCAGGGCAAGGTTCCACGACGTTGAAAAAAATATACTTAGAATACTATTAATTCACTTCAATAGTCATTTATTTACTTAACTACTATGATACATAGTTTTCACATCTACCTCTAATACACTTAGAACACTATTAATTCACTTCAATAGTCATTTATTTACTTAACTACTATGATACACAGTTTTCACATCTACCTCTAGAATGTTATAATATTATTTAAATGTATTACTTTTCCACTTAGTTCTATTTTCTAGATTATTAACACTATTACACTTGTTTCAATTCTTGTAGTCTGTTTATTCCTACGGTAGGTCGGCACTTATATTTCTAACACTCAGATGTTTTAATATGAAGAGATGTTCACTATACGGTTGAGTGCTGCGCGCGAATATTTCCACTACGGCCAATACGGACAACGTATGGATGCTGTAGTTTCAAGCGGCACGGAATGACGCGGTGGAGTGATTCGTGCGAATATTAACACTACGGCCTGAACGGATGACGTACGGATGCTGTAGCTCTAATCAGCGCGGAGAGAGGCGGTTGACTGGTTCGTGCGAATATTGTCACTACGGCTTGTACGGATGACGTACGGATGCTGTAGTTCTAATCAGCACGGAGAGAAGTGGTTGACTGGTTCATGCGAATATTATCACTACGGCCTGTACGGATGACGTACGGATGCTGTAGTTCTAATCAGCACGGAGAGAAGTGGTCGACTGGTTCGTGCGAATATTATCACTACGGCCTGTACGGATGACGTAAAGATACTGTAGTTCTAATCAGCACGGAGAGAAGCGGTTGACTGGTTCGTGCGAATGTTATCACTACGGCCTGTACGGAAGACGTACGGATGCTGTAGTTCTAATCAGCACGGAGAGCAGCGGTTGACTGGTTCGTGCGAATGTTATCACTACGGCCTGTAAGGAAGACGTATGGATGCTGTAGTTCTAATCAGCACGGGAAGACTAGAGAACGATGTGTCCAGTCGAGGTGCTGGAAAGCAACTGGCTGCTGGTCTGGTTTGGCTCCTATTCTTATACTTTCCTCTATCCGACTGGCGGCTTTGACTGGTCTACTTGTCTTGACTTTACTGGCGGTAAATAAGCTGGTCTCTGGTGATCTGCACTGGGTGACTCTCGGTTGATAACTAAAAATATCTGCTATGGCGGCTCCCTTTATATAGGCGCAGATCACTATGGTGTCGGGTGACTTGCCCACCGACAAGCGCAGTCATCTACTGATTTTCTGTGAAGAGCTTATCAGTAGGTGTTCACGTGGACTGGATGTGTTTGAATAAATGGGTGGACATGTGACTTCGTTACATCTTCCCCTTCCTTAAAAAAAAGACATTTGCAATATTTCTTTACTGCCTCTCTATATAATATTCTCTCTAATATGGTTAAACGAACTCTCATAACTTAAAACGACATCCTAATCTATATATTTTATTAGGAAAAACGTTATTAAAACTAAATAGTTGGAGTTCTGGGTCCCTGAACATCTATGCTAACTCTTCATCAGTGCTGAATGCTTTCATTAACAAAAAAATCTAGCCTTTCATTAGGCACTTGAATTAAACAAATTCATTTCCAGATATTTTAATTCTAGCAATAAATAGGTTTAGCTCTTGTGAAAAACTAAGTAAAACTAACCTATTATAAATCTTTTATTAAAATTAACAGTTTAATTTCCTGACAAATTCAAACAAAATACTCTTTCTATGAAATATTCTCACTTTTAGTAGTTGCCCTCATTCCAACAAAATATTTAGTAATCTCTATATATATATATATATATTTTTTAATATAATTACAAAACAATTTTTCTTTCGATACAAAAAAAATTTTCCGGCTTTATACTATTGTGAAATTATTGTGATTCGTACTGCTTTTTGTCCTTTGTATTGTTCATTATAGGTGCCATCGGTCCGGCGACGAACACGGAGTATTACAGTAGTGTTAGTGGCTGGCACATATTTGCGGCTTCCGTTGGGCATCCTCTGTAATATTTCTCGGTGCTTCTCAATTATCTTTTGCATTTCAGCTTGATCGGTCTGCAGTGGTTTTCCCTTAGTGGTTTCAGGGTTTCTGGCTGGCGGTCGTTTATTCGGTATGGTCACCATGAAGCGTGGCTGTTTTATCGCCGGTTCTTCTGGTGATATACTCAATTTGCTGGTTAGTTGCGGTGATGTACTTACGGCTGGTGCTTCTTCCCTCGTTATGGTTACCGTAAAATATGACTGTTTTATCGCCGGTTCTTCTGGTGTTATATTCAATTTGCTGGTTAGTTGCGGTGAGGTACTTACGGCTGGTGCTTTTCCCTCGGTATGGTTACCATAAAATGTGGCTGTTTTCCTGCTGGTTCTTTTGTTGAGTTTGGTTTGTTGATCAGTGTGCTCGGCGTATTAATACTAGGCAAGGTTGTGATACCTGTAGCTGTTTTCTGGAGGTTTTCCTGCCACGTCTCAAAGGTCATTTTTTTGGTCATTGGTCCTTTCATCATAAATTCGATTGGGGACGGTTCCAGGTTCGGCATCGATCTCCCAGCTACTACTTTAGCTAGCTTCATCGGTTTTGTACGCGCCCTCACTGTGGGGTCTCGCTTCATTTGTTGGTTCTTTTTGTCCAGTATTTTCCTGGCGTCAGTAATTAATTTGGGTGCTCGCTTTGAACTGATTTTTACGTTTGGGGAATTTCGGCTTGCAATTCTGTATTTATAATCAGCACTTCTAACGGTACTCAAACGGTTGTGATAAGTTCTGAGATCTTTCACATGGGCTCTCTCAGTTGCTTTAGTAGTGTTGTTTTTTATTTCAACTATTACAGGGGAGATTATTTTGATTACATCGAATGGTCCCTCGTATTTTGGTCCCAGTTTGTCATTGAAATTTTTGATACGATAAGACAAATGCCTCTCTTTCCTCAGTACTTGCTAGCCTACTTTTGGACACCATTGTCGACGGCGGAGGTTATAGTGGTTACTTTGTTTGGTAAATGCTCGGTTCATATTGATGTGTACGAGCTTAAATATTTCTTGCAGTTTTTTATGGTTCTGCTCTGGTGTGATATTTTTAGGGTCGTCGATATTCTGTTCGCTATACAGATTTGTGGGAAGATGCTGTTCTCTTCCATAATTTAGAAATGCAGACGTGTATCCAGTTGATTCACTTTGGCTGGTGTTAAGAGCTAGCATTAGTTCAGGCAGAAATTCATCCCATTTTCGCTGGTCTTGGTCAATGTATTGTGCTATCATGATTCTTATAACACGATTGACTCTCTCGGTCGGGTTAGCTTGAGGAGTGTATGGTGGGGTTAGCCGGTGCTGGATGCGGAAGTCTTTTAGCATTCGCGTATAAATATGACTGGTATACTGCTTTCCATTGTCGGTGATTAATATTTTGGGGCAACCATTTCGAGCGAGAATTCGTTCTTTGAAGCCTTTGACTAAAGCCGGTGCGGTCGCTTCTGAATTTGTCTTGGAATACTAGCAACATTGTATTTCCTTTGGTGGTAATGGTCCAATAAAGTCAGATCTAACTATTTGCCATGGTTCTGTAGCTTTTGTCATATGCATTCTTCCGGCTGGTTGTTGTTGTAGAGGCTTGTATTTTAGACATGACGGGCAGCTTTTTACGTATCTGGCATTATCTCTGAACATTCCTGGCCAGTAGTAATTTTTAGCTATTCGCGCAATTGTTTTGGCTACTCCAAAATATCCGGCGGTGACATCGTCATGGTTCTCTTTCAGTACTCTGATTCGCAGAGATGTCGGGACGCAAAGTTTCCATTCGGAACCGGTATCATTGTCGGCATAGGAAGTCGTGTCGTGAAAATGGCGATATAATGTTCTTCTATGATGGCATAGTCTGGAAATGCTGCAGGTTCTCGACTTGAATTTTATTCCTGTACCAGGAACATTCAGGTGTATCGGTGGTTCGAGTAATCAGGTATACTTCTTGCTGGGGAGTAGCTGCTAGTGGTTGGCGTGAGAGTGCCTCTGCTACCACATTTTGTATGCCTCTTCGGTATCTAATGTGGAAATCATACCGCTGGAGCTCTAGGGCCCATCGGGATAGTCGTCCGGAGGGGTTTTCTATGAAGTGGAGCCATCAGAGGGCTTGATGATCGGTAAGGACGGTGAACTGGTACCCTTCCAAATATGGCCTCATTTTCCGTATACCCCATATTACTGCGAGACATTCCTTTTCTGTTACGGAGTACTTAATTTCAGCCTCATTTCATTTCCCTCTATTTCTTGTGAGAGCACTACCCCTAGTCCATTATGGCTTGCATCGGTCTGGAGAGTGAATGGTCCGGTAAAATCTGGGCAGGCCAGGACGGGTGCTACTGTGAGCTGGTGCTTGAGTGTCTGAAATGCTTGTTGCTGCTCCTCACTCCATCGCCATTTCTTGTGGCCGTAGCAGCTTGTTTAATGGTGCTACGAGCTCGGAGAAGGATTTAACGAAACGTCTAAACCATGAGGTTACTTCTAAAAACCTTCTCAATTCTTTGATATTGGTTGGTGGTGGTATTGCTTTAATGGCTTCTATTTTGTCGAGATCTGTTTGAATGCCCTGCCTGCTTACCATATGTCCCAGATATTTTATCCCATTCTTCAAAAATTTACATTTCTCAACGTTTATTTTCAGACTTGCGTTTATCAATCTTTCGAAGACTTCACGTAATTTCGAAAAGTGCTGGTCGAATGTTTTTGTGACTATGATTATATCATCCAAGTATGCGAATGCATACGGCTCCATCTCGGGGTATATAACTCGGTCTAATACCCTCTGAAAAGTAGCGGTAGCGGAGTAATGTCCAAACGGGATTACCTTCCACTGAAAAAGTCCTATGCTTGTTACAGTGAATGCCGTATATTGTCGGTTGGATTCTTCTATTGGTATTTACCAGTAGCCTTGTTTCAAATCTATCGTGGAGATGTATTGTGCTCCTTTTAGTATATCGAGAATGTGATTTATTTGAGGCATGGATATGCATCTTTGATAGACCGTTCGTTTAAATGGCGGTAGTCTATGCAAAGTCTCCACCCTCTTTGCTTCTTTCTAACAAGAAATATAGGTGAACTATATGGACTATTGGACGGCTCTATTTTATTCCTGTCTAACAATTTCTTGATTTCGGTGTTGATTACCTCTTTGCTTGCGGAGTTTCCTGGATAATATCGTTCTTTGAATGGTGCGTCATTCTTCATGTGGATTCGGTGGGACGTCAAAATGTGTAGGCTTCGTCATTGCCTCAAACCTAGGCAAATGATTCATTAGTAATTCCTAGAATTGATGTTCTTGCGCTGATGTTAGCTCAGTTGGGGTCTCTACGATATACAAGAAATTTTGTGGGGGGAGCGGTGCGGGTGTAATTTCTTCTCCCCATAATTATATTTGGGGTTTGGTTTTCTGCAGGAAGTCCAATCCTAAAATAACGGCCTCGGCTAACTTCGGCATATAGTAAAAGGTGTGGTTTACACTGAACTTCTCCCAATGAACCTGTATATGATAGGCTGCATTGATTGTAACTTTTGTACCATTGGCTAGAGTTGTGTGAAGTACACATTTCGAGGAGGTACTTTGGCTTTTCTTAGTGCGGTTAATATTTCCTCTCCTATAAACGACCTTCCTGCCCCGGTGTCAATGAGAGCCTTGATGTCTCTTTGGAGCATGCGCAGTGTGAGAAAATATCGAAGGCCTGGTTGTTGGCTTATGGCATGATATTTGGGGATGCAGGGCCGCCCTTCTGGCCTTGCATCCCGCTGGCATTTCCCTGGTTCTTCTGTTCGTATTTCTTACACTGGGAGTTTCTGGAAAGTGTGCCTTGTTTTCCGCAACGTGAACAGAATAAGACTGCTGGATTCCTGCTGCAGACGCTTGAAAATTGATCAAACTGATCTCTTCTCATATAAACTCAGAATAAATTCTGGGTGTGAATTATATGAGCAAAAACACTCCTATACGAGCCCAGGAGGAAAAATAAATATGAAGATTACTCGTTTAGACTTTTTACCAGGATAAACTTAATTCTGTTCAAGAAAGAATTTCATTTCTTTATTCTTTTTATCATTTTTCATTTGTTTTTCAAATCACCCAATTTCGCTATTTGGGACCTGTTGATGAGTCAAACCAAGACTTGAAACTTGTCACCAAAAATTAATGAATTGTGTGATGAAATAAAAAATTAGAACATATTTTAGCTTTTGCTATATACCGGAGAATCCCAAAAAATTCTTTCTTGAACACAATTAAGTTTAACCCGGTAAAAAGTCCAAAAGAGTAATCTTTTTATTTACTTTTTAGAGTGTAAACCCAGCTGGCAGTTTTCTCAGTGGTCATTTTGTCGGTCTGGTCGTCTTTATCGGGGCTCTAGTAGAATAATTTCTTCTCAGATCTATATTATTGATTTCCTTTTCTGGTGTACAGCTTTCTAGGTACTCGGTGAACAGCCGGTCGTCTTCTTTGTATTCTACGAACAGCCGGTTTCTTTCAATGTTTTCGGTGCATAGCCGGTCGTCCGCTCTTTGTTTGTTGAACAACCGGTCCCTGCTCGGGCGCCAAATTTATGTAACGTCGGGTGTATTCTGAATGCAACGGGTAGTCAGGAGTTGTCCAGGGCAAGGTTCCACGACGTTGAAAAAAATATACTTACAATACAATTAATTCACTTCAATAGTCATTTCTTTACTTAATTACTATGATACATAGTTTTCACATCTACCTCTAATACTCTTAGAACACTATTAAGTCACTTCAATAGTCATTTATTTACTTAACTACTTAACATTTTTTAGCTTTTGCTATATACCGGAGAATCCCAAAAAATTCTTTCTTGAACAAAATTAACTACTATGATACACAGTTTTCACATCTACCTCTACAATGTTATTATATTATTTAAATGTATTTCTTTTCCACTTAGTTCTATCTTCTAGATTACTAACACTATTACACGTGTTTCAATTCTTGTAGTCGGTTTATTCCTACGATAGGTCGGCACTTATACTTATTACACTAAGATGTTTGAATATGAAGAGATGTTCACTATACGGTTGAATGGTGCGCGCGAATATTGCCACTACGGCCAATACGGACAACGTATGGATGCTGTAGTTTCAATCGGCACGGAACGACGCGGTGGAGTGATTCGTGGGAATATTATCACTACGGCCTGTAAAGATGACGTACGGATGCTGTAGTTCTAATCAGCACGGAGAGAAGCGGTTGACTGGTTCGTGCGAATATTGTCACTACGGTCTGTACGGATGACGTACGTATGCTGTAGTTTTAATCAGCACGGAGAGAAGCGGTTGACTGTTTCGTGCGAATATCATCACTACGGCTTGTACGGATGACGTACGGATGCTGTAGTTCTAATCAGCACGGAGAGAAGCGGTTGACTGATTCGTGCGAATATTATCACTACGGCCTGTACGGATGACGTACGGATGCTGCAGTTCTAATCAGCACGGAGAGAAGTAGTTGACTGGTTCGGTCGAATATTATCACTACGGCCTGTACGCATGACGTACGGATGCTGTAGTTCTAATCAGCACGGAGAGGAGTGGTCAACTGGTTCGTACGAACATTATCACTACGGCCTGTACGGATGACGTACGGATACTGTAGTTCTAATCAGCACGGAGAGAAGCGGTTGACTGATTCATGCGAATGTTATCACTACGGCCTGTACGGAAGACGTACGGATGCTGTAGTTCTAATCAGCACAGAGAGCAGCGGTTGACTGATTCGTGCGAATGTTATCACTATGGCCTGTACGGAAGACGTACGGATGCTGTAGTTCTAATCAGCACGGGAAGACTAGAGAACGATGTGTTCAGTCGAGATGCTGGGAAGCATCTGGCTGCTGGTCTGGTTTGGCTCCTATTCTTATACTTTCCTCTGTCCGACTGGCGGCTTTGACGGGTCTAGTGGTCTTTACTTGACTGGCGGAAAATAAGACGGTCTCTGGTGATCTGCACTGGGTGACTCTCGGTTGATAACTAAAAATATCTGTTCTGGCGGCTCCCTTTATATAGGCGCAGATCACTATGGTGTCGGGTGATCTGCCCACCGAGAAGCGCAGTCTTCTACTGATTTTCTGTGAAGAGCTTATCAGTAGGTGTTCACGTGGACTGGATGTGTTTGAATAAATGGGTGGTAATGTGACTTCGTTACGACCTCCGCATACTGGAAAGCTTTAAATGCAGCAGACGATATTTGTTCGGGGAGAAAAGCGGTCGAATGTAATTTGGAGAGCTCCGGATGGGGTTCTCACATTGTCTTTTTGATGCTTAAATTTCTTTACCTCAGTGACCGATTTACTTTGTAATTTATTTAGGCCTTGAAAAATCACTTTTTCGTACAGAAACTTGAGGTTTGGCGCAAATGCGATACCGTTAGAGGGATTTAGTTTATAGTGGTACTCGCCTTTTACTTCGTGACCTTCAATTTTAATGAAGATCTTTATGAGCTTCTGCGCTGCTGCTCCCGACAGGTAGAAAGCTAAATGCTTTCCGTCTCGTAATGTTTTATACGATCGGATGGTGGGTGAGTAGTGCTCAATGTGTTTGTGACGATAAAGGGGTTCAAATCTGTGATGATTTTTTTCTGGTCTACTAGTGCACTTGCTGGATGTTGGAGTAGGTATTCCATGGCTCTAATTTGAAATTTATCCCAATCGGAGCGGCGTTCAACATATCCCGGCATGTGTGCCCCGCCTGCAAAATCTTTGGAATTGCCAATCAGAATAGGAAGGTGATCTCTTCTTTTAGGGTTATAGAGAATGCGCCAGTAAAATTGTAGTGTTAGGTATGGAGGGGAAAGGGAAAGATTAATATCTGTGAAGGCTTTTCTCGTATTGAAGATTGTAGGTGAACCGTCATTGAGGAGGACAAGGTCCGAGCAGTCTACCCAGTACACGAACTTTTTTCACTCCACGGGGATCCCCATGACGGGTGATGTGCGTTAAAGTCCGCTGAACAGAATTCAACGGTGTGTTGAATTAATTTTAATTTAACGATGAACCGGAACTCAACAGTGTGTTGAGTTAGGTTTACTTTGCTTGGCTTAGCCTCTTACCACTGGCGGGTGATGGATAAGCGCTGAGTTGCTTGGGAAGTTGGTAAATGAAAAACTCAACGTGCTCGATAACACTAATTTAATCACATAAAGGTATAGGCTATTTATAATAGAGCAAAAATGCTTACATGCCAATAATAACTAAATTGACTTTAGATGAAATAAGTTCTACAAAGCAAAGCTATGTTGAATTATTTCAACATAGATTAATATGAATACAAGTAAAAATTCTTTAAAAGAAATAATTTCTACATAGCAAAGTTATGTTGAATTATTTCAACATAGTAAAAAAGTATGGTCAGCTTTTTTTTATTGACCTGGTAAAACAAAGAAAAAGCGCTCGTACATATGTATGTAGTGTATATCGAATAAAAAACGTAAACATTTTTTTATACTGTGAATCTTTGCAATCGCTTTATGTTGTGAAAACTATTTTTAGGTCATGATTGCATTGGTTAAATTATGATGGTAAGTTATTCTTATTAATTTTTTATCGGATAAACATCCCCAGTAGGAAAGTGGGACCGGAGATCTGTTTCACAAGGAACTTATCAACCTGCTATCCACCATGTCATCAGTCCCCACATAGAGGGCCACGAAGTTAAGTGGTGTCTGCATATGAATTTTTACTGCAATTGCAGTTAAGGGTGTGTTGATGGAATTAAGGTGGAGGGGATGACATCTCTGAATAGCACCGCTACCCCTCCACGACGGGTACGTGAGCTACGGAGCAGATGCTGTGTTAATTTTCGTAGGTAAATGGAAAGGGACGTGGAAGGGAGATGTATTTCTAGGATGGTTAGGCTGGAGGGTGAGAGTTAAGAGATGAGTAGTTGAAGGCTACTCAGGCTATTGAAAAGCCGAAGATATTACCCTGCAGGATCTTATAATCTCTGCAATGTCTCTAAGTTTGTTCCTTTGTGGGAGATATGTGGGTAAAGAGATAAGTTAATTAGTTGGGGAAAGTTACCGCTCGCGGTTATGACGAGTTTGTACAGGAGAAGTGTTTGCATCTAGGAAAGAACATTTCGACTTCGTCGTCAGAGACAGCTAATACGGCTGACTCTCTGTCGTAAATTGTATGGTGAAAAAATGCTAGGTTGTACGTGCTCCAGGTAGGGAGCCGTGATGTTTTTGGAAGTAGTAGGTTATAGCGATAGTAGTGCGATAGCATTCTCGGTGGTTTTTGCCGCAAGTTTAAAATTGGTGACGGCCGTGATGGCTATACTTTCTGTATTGAAGCCAGTGTTGACCATTCTTTTTTGTTTTTATGGGGCTAATATTTTCGGTTCATCGGTTTGTAAATTATCTGCACTTTCTTTTCTGGAAGGGGTTTTGAGTGTTTTGTGCATTATTGCAGTTGTTTGCATTTTTTGTGGTGTACTTTCGTTTGTTGTTTGTGCGAATATTTTTCCTGGTTTGCTGGTATGTTGCATACCTAAATTACCTAAAATAGGTAATTAGAAAACAATTATAATTTGTTTAATCATCATACATCGGTAAAAGCTAATCATGCTTAAATCATGGTCAGCTTATCTCCCTGCAAGGCGAAAAATTTCCATCAGCAATTTCTTCGCATTCCTTTGCATAAAATAATTAAAATATTTTCCCACAAAACGACTTGGGAAAAATAAAAGCTTTAAGTTTCAACCCAAGTCGTTCCAATAGAAAAAAACCCCACGACAAATCTTACCTTCAGTAAGATTTGTCGTAAATAAGATACGTATGTACATATATACATACATATCGGGCGCATTAAATTTTACGTCGGTGAAGACTGAAACGATCACCGATCACCGAAAAAGCTCATATCAGCAAATTTTCGCGAGCCGCATACATTGTGAGTGCAACAATGTATGCACGGTAGCAAGACGATGGTTTGATATATATGAAAATATCATATTTCATTTCAACCATCGTCCGCCGCGATAATTCTGGACATGTGAAAACATGTCCAGTGGAAATAATTCTCTCAAAATAGGAATTCTAATTAAGTATTCTCCTATCCTGACAAGAAGACTTGAAATTTGAAAAATCAAGTCTCGACACAGTCGGTTTTTGAGCGTTGCTTTTTAAACTTGGTCGCGAATGTCTCTTTAAGCGAGTGGTAAATAGTTGTAAGTTCAGAATAGTTCTGGTTTACGAAAAAAATAGCGATAAAAAAGAAACGGAAGTTTGATTGCTTCGGGTTGGAAAAATTATAAAAACCGTGAACAATTCCGGTTGGTTTAAAAAGGAAAAGAGCGGAATTTGTTGAGAACTAGCCGATCGAGTGATTGTAATTATTTAGATCAATAAGTTTAAAACGAAAAATAAATAAAGCAAAAGTAAAACAGTTTGGTTTTGTAAATAAAACAGTAACCCCGAACAAGGAATACCAAAAAGGGAGTAAAAGTGATCACAGTGAGTACACCCGAAAAATATAACTGGTGTCTGTCAGTTTAGGCGTGCTTGTAAGCGCTTTTGTGGTCGATGTGGTTATGTTAGACTTTGAATTTGTAGTTGCTATTAGTGGTTTGTTCATGTTTATCTGAATAGCCTCAGCGAAGTTTGTACCTATTTTTGTACCTTGTTTGAATTGCATGAGGCATTTCTGAAGGCGTTGGCTAGTGATAGGCCTGCACGGTTCAGCTCTCACGAACCAGGGCGAGGTTTCCATTTGTGGCGCACAATTTCTTTCTTGCTTCGTACCTCGTGAAGTGATTGTCCACTTGATACTTGACTATCTCTTTCTCTCTCACGAAAGTGGGGCAGTTCTTGGATACAGTGGAGTGGTGTCCTGTTACCTTGAACCCAATACAGTCGACTTGATTGCTGTTCTCGTGCCCAATTTTGTCTTTTGCTCTGGTGCCTACTCAGAATATACACCACAGAAGGACTCATGTCCAAATTCGAGACAGGATCTGCAGCGTAGTCAAGGGAAGCGGTCGAATGTAATTTGGAGAGCTCCAGATCGGGTTCGCAATTTGTCGTTTTGACGTGTTAATTTCTATACCTCAGTGACCGATTTTTTTTTTTTTTAGGCCATCAAAAATCCTTTTATCGGAAAGAAACTTGAGGTTTGGCGCAAAGGCGAGAGCCTTAGAGGAATTCAGCTTATAGTATTATTCGGCTTTTACTTCGTTACATTCGATTTAAGGGTCTTTATGAGTCGTACCACCATGTCGCTGGCTTGCCTGCTTTTCTAGCCACTTTCCTAAGCACGGATTCCTCCCTATCAAAGACGACGTATTAATTGTGCAACCCACTGGCCGTGCCCATTTGGTTGTGGCCCACTAAGGTCGTACGTTTTATAGAGCTTCAGTTAAATAAGTGTGTTCGTGTTGTTAAAGTAAAAAAGTATGTCACTATGTCTTATTAGCTAAAACATTTTCCTGGCAACTTCAAATAGAGAAAAACTTTTGTTGTAAATTTTTTTTTTTTCTTTCAAAAACAAAGAAGAAAAAAAACACGAACTATACTATAGATAAAGGAATCTCCCAGTTGAGTATTTGAACAGTTTTAGAAACACAAGGAGCTATGTTATTGAAAATATTAGTTAAACCCGAGTTTGCTGTTTCCATTTTTGGTTGTGTAGTTGGGTTTCTGGCGGTTTTGTATCCCTTCTAAATCGAGGTATTTACCTTATTTAAAAGCTCGACCTTCAAAATTCGGAGTCTCTCCAATGAAGTTTCGGGATCTCCTCAATCTTTTCGGGTTGCTCTCAAATTGTGCCGCTTTTGACAGCTTGTGGCCTGCTGCTGTACACAAGCTGCTGATACATTGGTCGTTAAAGTTGACCTAATAATATTGATGTCCAATCACGTTGTGTCTCAGCTGCCAGGTACTTTTGCGCAAGCCACGCGGTGGAGTCGTGGTACTTTTTTGTTGGTGAAAATAATTGATTAAATTTTGGTGTCTTACTCACTGAAGGAAAAAAATTGAGGCCTAAAAATTAAGCAGGGTGTTTCCTCACTATTTTCGATCACTGTTTTATTTAGAAAAAACACCAAACGTATGTAAATCTCTCGGTTTAAGATCCCGCACCTTTAAACTTCGACCGGCTGAACTTTTCAGGACTGTAAAGGTCCTTTTCCATCCAAAATCCATTTCTTTTTGCTGGGGCTCTACTATGTAACTTGAATTGAGTAAAGTCAAGACGACTTCTAATTACAAAAAAAAAAAAAAAAAAAAAAATTAGTTAGAAATTTCACATGGAATTTAGCTATAAGAAGCGTTTCCACTTTAGTCAATTCAAGTTACATAGTACCACCCCTGGATCTACAAAAATTAATTGGTCGTTAATATTTTCAATTGGGAATATTCATTGACGTTTTCGGAGAGGTTTTCATCGATGGTTATTCTTCGGGGTTTTCATCCGTGAATATCATCGCCGCTTTCATCGCCAGTTACTCGTGCAGAAAGGCATCACACCCTGCCTAGCACATCGTTTTTTCATAGAAGGTTTCGTGCATTAATGGGTCGATAATGTACCCAAAGATGCAATGGCGTGTCCCAAAAGTAATCATTGAATTAACTCACGAAACCATCAAATACATAAATAATAACCACGCTAGAAGGCTAGAACTGACCTACCTTAATACAACAATACGAATTACCTTAAAATACGTATTCATTAGGCGGAACTGACTTAACTTAATGTCTACTGTCTGATCTAAACTGTTGAGCGGGATGAGTGATATCTTAACGAGCACTCGCCAGACCAGTCATTGGTCTTTTATGCCTCCATACTCGGAAGCAAACTTTGCTCATAATGCGCATATGTAAACAAACGACACCTTGACGTTTCTTCGACTGAGTTGCAGTACCTGAGTCGCTTAGTAGTAAATAATCGCTTTACATAACAATTACTATGAGAGGTTAATTATTATTCTAATCATCGATTGCTCCACTAAGCGCTCATCGCAGCCAGCTGTTGGGCTAATCATCAAAATAACCGACAGTTGGAGAACAATTCCGTGCTAGGTAATTGATTATTTTACCAGAATGTGCCCTTGGGTGTTGGAAAAAGCTTCCGTATATTGGGCCATAACAGCAATACAGCTTCGATGCGGTGTTGCAGCCATTGCCCGCTGGGATCTGATTGAGTATATGTATACACATGAGCAACATTGACCTTTGTTGGATTTGTGTATGAATGTTTATCTGTGGCAACTACGTGTATTGTGTAACTTTGCGATGCATTAGTGTGATTTCTGTGTGGGATAGTTAGTCGATATATAATGATTATCTAATGTATATTTTGGTGACCGCAAGCCGCCCTGCGTGTGATGTAGTTGTATGTACGGAGGTGCAGGGGATTGTTATCTGACGCCAAACTAGTTCTATAGTGTTAAATATTTCCGGAATTCATTTCGATTCCTAAAATTTACAACAGTCTCTAAGTGAAAAGTTCATAAGTTTTTAAACATATAAAAACGGTCACTCGTCACCAACATGCACATAAATACTGACGAGGTTAGTAGAAAGCTGGACTGTAACAAAATACATATTTATACTTAATTAATTACTTATATGACTTACCTATCTTGTTGGGAGCTCCCTGCAGAAGATGGTGATATAGTTCCAGCCAACAGAAAGATACAAGTGTGATATATTGAGCACTTAAATCCAATTCCTTGCTCCCGTAAAAGAAGGGTAGACGGAAATATATATTTAGGGGTATGTCGTCAGGATTAGCCTGTCGTCTTAGTTAGCCATCTTCGATTTACTTAGTTTTAACTACTACCGCAACCATGTTTGAGCGCGGTAAAACTTCATCCAGTAACAGTGAACTTTTCGTGGGTTGAACCTAAATCGCGTATGTAGGATGTTTGCTTGCGGTGTCACCTGTTGCCGCAATGGCGCTTACAGTCAAGGTTGACCTCTTTGTGTACGGTTGGGCCACTACTTGGAACACGCCCGAAAACCGTCCAGCACCAATCCGAACGAAGTCCACCAGTAAAACACTAGCTAAAGGGAGATGCACGCCTAAAAAAGCGCAGAAAAGCCCTATTAGGACAATGTAAGAGAGACGTGCATGTAGAGTGCGTCAATATCACGACATTTCCCGGAAATGCAATTCCGCATAATGTGCCATTCAAATTTTCCTAAAAAACAGAATGACCGAACAAGTGCGAGTCGGACTCGCGCACGACGGGCTCCGTACCATCGTACAAAATTTAACACTATGTACTTTTGATTTAGATCTTCAAAGATAGTAGGCGTCATGTGAAAAAAATGCTGCCATTTGAAAAAAAAATAAAAATGCTGTCATTTGAAAAAAATGCCTACTTATGATAATAATAATGGATGAGAATAAATCGAAGAAAGAAACGTCGAAAAAATCTCGTTTCTTGTATTTTAATTTTATATTTATTATTTGTTGTTATACGGCAATAGTCATACACACTATGTGAAAATTTCAATTGTCTACCTGTTACGGTTAATGAGATACAGCCCAGTGACAGACAGATATTAATAAGAATGAAAAACGCCGCAAAAGGCACGTTTGTTGTATGGGGCGGGGCACCGTTTCATTTTTTATTTTATAATAGTTTTATTATTTGTTGTTATATCGGCAATATAAATACACAGTCTGTGAAAATTTCAACTGTCTACCTACTATGGTTCATGAGATACAACCTGGTGACTGACGGACAGCGAAGTCTTAGTAATAAGGTCCCCGTGGTTACTCTTTGCGTACGGTACCCTAAAAATGAAAGAAATTTGGCTTTTTATTTCATACAGTTAATTGTATTGGGTCATGTTCAATCATTTCAGCACATTTTGCGTCGTCTGGCCAAGCTAGACAGTACTGGCCGACGTTGAAAGCATTTAACTTGTTATTTTTAAATGATTATGTTTTTTTTTCATCCAACCAATCTGTAATACTCGTACTAAGAAAAAGTGTTCATTTTCCCCAGATTTTTCCCAAGATGTGCTTGGATTTACCAAATTCTTCTAAGACGGAAATACATAGTCGGTTGCATATTATTCTAACTTAAAAAGCCCAAATGCAGAATCTAGAAATTTTATTTATTTTAATGAAGTGATATTTACCATAAAAAGCTTCAAAAAGACACAAATACATTATTCATTTCTAAATATAAGCAAAATGTTTAATAAGATTTATAAGCCAGGACTATCGTTGTGTCAGTTGCTTTCGCTTAAAGTTTATAAGACTGCCTCATCATTAAATCGAAATAAGCATCATTATCTATCGAAGCACTTACTCCAGCATAGTAATTCATGAACTCTTCTTTAGTTACCTATTACGAGAAAATACTTATAGTCTCTTAAACGACGCAACTAATGACTACCTTTCCATCGATAATACCCCCTTCCTCAAAGTTCCCTAGGAATATTTTAAATATTTGATCTTCGGACAGATCGCCGCTGATATACATAGGATGATTCCTTACGGAATAAACATTTTTCAGATCCTCTATCGTTATAGCGCCGTCACCAGTTTTATCCAATTTATCAAAAGCCTTCCCAATAATGTTATTTCTGGCTAACGACATTGGAGGCTAAAAGAATTAATTTATTTTAAGATCTTACTGTTATCTTACTCAATATACTTACTCTAAGAGCAACTAAAAACTCTGTCATATTTATGGACAAACTTCCATCCGTGTCAAACCTGCCATTAAGATTTAGTTAGTACTAAATAAACTGTTATTAGATTTTACTCACTTCTCGAAAATATCTGTCATTTCTTCACCAGTACATTCAAAGCCAAAAACCTTTAATCCCTCAATGAACTCCTCTAAGTTAAGACTTTTATTTCCATCGTCATCCATTCTTCGGAAAGAACTAAATTTCAAAGAAAGTATTATTTTAATTTTTCATCTGCATTGCAAGCTGTATAATTATGTTTTTCAACTCAACAAGAGAAAATAATTAACTTTTACCTATGATAGTGTTATTTAATTTTTCTGTGAGACTATTCATGAATAAAAATCTCTCCCATTAAGCAATTCGAGTGGAATTCCGGTCGTTTTCCTTTCTATAGCCATAGAGAATTGCGTCGAGATTCTAAGCCTTTGATCGATTGGTAGTTGGAACTGAACGTGGAAATCTAACATATTTCCATGTTATTTCATTATAATATTCGCATAGAATTCCCAGACCTTTCGGTGGCACTTCCATATGGAATTCCTAGTTGTTTCAAAGCTTTTCTGCATTTTTTAATTAAACAGGGGAACATAAATAATTTGTAGGATGCATAGCAGTAGAGAAAGTTTCGAAAGTATAGAGAAAATAATCACATTGCCATGACATGAATCCTAACAAAATGTTAAAATAGAGCTTGACAAATTCGAAACAAAGTTTGAGAGGTTTAGCGTTTTGTAAGAATTAGAGTCATGGCACCTTGATTATTTTTTCTTTTTCAATACTTTCAAAACTTTTTCTACTGCTACTACTCTACAAATCAATTCAATTCGGAATCGCCTGTGTTTTACAGAACACTACACGGAACCAATAGAACACAGTTAATATAAGCCCAACAATTTTTCGTATTAGGTACCTCGAACACAGCTGTAAAGCTGAAAAGGGCGTTCGCTGTAGCGCGTAAATTTAACTGTGTGTGTGAGGATGCCGTCAATTTTTTCTACTGGAATTCAGTGAGAAAATTCCACATCTGGAATTTTTGCTTATTGGGCTGATATGAAAATAAAACTGCCGGCAGTAATATTAAATTTTCCCAACCTCTGCGTGATGGCTGTCACTGGTCAATCGATTCACTTGAGCACCGTTTTGCGTTTTCTCGCCGTTATATTCAAATTTACGAATATTCCCTCGAGTGCAAGTTTTGTTATTTGTTAAGCAAGTTAATAATATGGGCACAGGCATAGTTATTAAATTAAGTGCTCTGGTTCCAGTACTACCTTCTACAAGGCGTGCCGTTGAGTATGCGAGGTCTAAGCGGCTTGGAATTCTAAATGGATGTGTAGCCAATGTTCACCACATTATCTGAGAAGCTCGGATACTAACCACCGAGATGACCAGCTGCTGGATTTCATAACTGCAGCATATCTGGTGCCGATGAATCAGGCTGACGAACCCACATTTATTACCAGTCGAAGACAGGGAGCTATTGGTGTGACACTTGCGAACTTTGATGTTTTGTATTTGCTCCTCGGTTGGCGCGTTTTCAGAGAGGAGTTTTTTTTTATCTGTGCTATATAGAGTTCTTATGGGAGCTGCCCGTATTGAGATAAAGCCATATAGGAATTCGAGGCGAACTGTCTGGGGAAAGTTCAACGGGGAACTGGTTCCCACACTCACCCCTCCGTAAGTGAATCACTGCGGTAGGAAAAGAAGTGAGAAAGGTCAGCATTCGCTGATGATTTTGAAGTTTCTTGTTCAAAATTTGAAAGACTTCAAGAATGTTTTGCAAAAGGACTAGGATGACTGGATGGGAGACAGACTAGCGAATTTATCGGGATATTCAGAGAAACTAAAACAGTTATATTAATTGAAGTAACCGTAGCATTTTGTGGAACATATTATATCTAATTGAGAAGCGATTAGAAAACGAATACTTTTTCCCACAATACAACTTTTATTTAACTGCACTCTGAATAAATATGATGCAGTTGCATCGAAACACGTGTAAGTTAAATAAAAGGTTTATTGGGGAAAAATATTCGTTTTTTAATAGCTTCTCAATTTGATATATGTAACTAAAAAAGCCTTGTCATGAAATTAAGAAGATTTCTTCGAGGAGCCGGACGGCTATTGTGAATCCTTTAAACTGCTCGAACGGCAGCAGAAAGAAGGATGTTTTATTTGTGTTTCCATAAATTTTATATAGGTAGGTCAAGTAGAATGCATTTCAGTTGTTGGCATATGTGTTCCAGCCGAGCTGACGAGAGGAAATTGTAGACTCTTGATGGGAATTTCAAGTTGCATAGGGAACTTTTACTTTAGAAAAAATACGGCTTTCAAGATCATGACAAAAATTCTTCAAATGACTTCTGGATGCTTAAGAAGCAGGTAACGAAAGCGGTATAGAGAATTTATTAGCATTGTTGCATTAACGTTTGAATGAATGGTTATTTAACACTTTTGCAAAATTATCCACAACACACCACCGGCATACTCTGTATCATCTATGTAAATACCTTTCTTGCCAATTTTCATAATAAACGATTATCATTGATGGGAAAAATATCACATCAAAAGAATAGCCAACCTTTCATACCTTACCTTCTATTCTACAACTCAATTCAACACAAGAGCAATACCGAGGATTACTATCACTGGAAATCATGAAGGAGCTCCATATCAACAACAAACTTTAAAACCCCTAAATGTCGATACAAGTCTATATCAATGAACCAGTTATGGGCTTCTTACCACAATAATGATCATATTAGCGCTCATAATTGTTTACCTGGGGGTTACACGCAATAGTACAGCTTGCATTCAAGCTTCACTACCATACTTCTTGCACGTGCAACCTCTACTGCCATGCTGGCATTTCAGCTTTCAGAAAACTTGCATGATGAAAAACCATGGCAGCTGAGGTGATAGTAATTTGAGATTATACAGTTTTCAAGATGGCAGGAAAGAAATGCTTGAGAGAATTTGATAAATTTATTCTGGAAAAAAGAAGATTTTCTGGGATCATTTTCAATAAATCATTTACCAACATCTGCTATTGAGTTTTTAGACATATCTGCGACAATTTGTTTTTTCCTTTTAGCCGATTTCGCATGTGAGTACATCGCTCTAAATGCAGAAATGCTCATGTCCAATAATTAAATTGCTGCGCTAATCATCGTTGTCAGCCAACATCTTCATCATAGACATATCCTAAATAAAGGAGGTGATTACCATCTTCACAAAAAAAAAAAAAAACAAAAAACAAAAACAAAAAAAAACCTGGAAGCCATCTTATCCTCATGAATCGATTAGTGCACTTGCTTGGTGAGTACCTTTCCCACTGAAATATTAATTTGTGTTGTGCAAACCTCATAAGTAGACTTGAAGGATTTTGTTATTAAGAAGCAGCTGTTTTTTTTCAAGCTACAATCAGTTATAATATTCTGCCTTTACCTTCAGTGACGCAAAATAACAATACCGTATGCGATTACAGCGATAGCTATAGAACGCTGCTGGTTATGATAAGCTTTTTGAAGTTGTTCCACCTTTATTGTTGAACTGATATTCAATCTATAGTAGATACATATATTTATATATATATATTTTTTTCCTTTTCCTGTTTGAAGTAATTAAAAGGCGTATTAACGCATAGATAATGGAAACCCTGTTAAAACGGTAAAAAGCAATTTGGGACGATATTACTAGAAATATCGAGAATACTCGAAAGGCACCTATCCTTCGACGTACGGTGGGATATTATCAGGGTAGGCTAGATGGCTTGGTTGAGCTGTGTAAGAAATACAGTGACAATCATGAGAAAATGATGGGGATTGCTACTGAAGAAGATGAAAATGAGCAATTGTTTTATGACTATCGAGGTGAGGTGCTTGATTTAATAAATAGATATTCCATACATAACCCATTAAGCAATTCAGAAGTTACGCAGCCTAATCGATCAAACCCATCGGGGTAAACAAAGTGATCCCAATGCTAATTCGAGCGGCCGAGACATACAGTCAGGTCACGCCAATGAGTAGGTTAGCAGCCTAACGTGTAACAATCTTCCCCGAATAACTCTTCCTAGATTTGGCGGAGATTATCGCTAATGGGCATCATTCCATGATTTATTTGTTGCTATAATACATTCCAGTTCATCTCTTTCGAAGGTGCAGAGGCTGCACTACTTGAAAACTACTTCACTAGGTGAGGCTGAACTTCTCCTACGTCCCTTTAGTATGACTGAGGCAGCTTATGAAGCTGCTTGGTCTATATTGTGCAAAAGGTACGAAAATAAGCGCGTACTAGTAACGGCACACTTGTCAAGTCTAGCCTCACATCCTCCTTGCCAAGTCGAAAGCGCACACGCATTGACGAGATTAATGGACAACACAAATAAATGCTTGGAGTCGTTGAAAGCTTTAGACATTCAAGTGAACAATTGGGATCCGCTACTCATATATTTGTTGATACAAAAGCTGCCACCTGAAACGCATAAGAAATGGGAGCAAACCCCATGCTCCTCAACTCAGCTTCCATCTTTCAATAGTTTCGTTGAATTCCTGGAAGCTAGATTTCGAGTTATAGAAGCAATCGGCACCTCCAACCGTGGTGTTACACGTGAACCAAAAAAAATCGTACCGACGTCCAAAACTTCTCAGTCATATCATGTAATGAATAAAGTTACGACTATGCAGTGGAGGTCATACCTTATGTGAGTGTTTAAGATTTCACGAACTCAATGTGGAAGCTAGAGTCGATTTTGTCAGGAAAAACTCCTTTTATTTTAATTGCTTGGCTCGTAGTCACTCCCTGAAGGGTTGCACTAGCAGAGTGAGTTGTCGCCAATGTGGAAAACGTCATCACACGCTGTGGCATCTATCTAAACCAAATATCGGGCCCACGTCACGTCCAAAATCAGGGAATGAAGAGGACAATCATTCAAGAAACAGGCCTTCTTCTAAGATTGTAAATCGATGTGCACAGCGAGATGATAATGATAATAAAAGCGTACTTATTCCTACTGCCGTGGTCGATATACTTTCGTCATCCCCCATGTATTCCGTGCGTTGACTGATACGGAGTCATAAGCGCCCTCTTTAACGGAAGCCGCAGTACAATCACTAAAGCTTCAAAAAAATCCCATGTCCAGTTGTATTATAGGATTGTCTCTAACAAAAACTGCTCAGTCTAAGAGTTTAGTAAATGTTTGCATCAAATCCCGCATAGGTCCAAAATTCCAACTAAACTCTGAAGCTGTCGTCTTAAAGACATTAACGGATTTGTTACCTAGTCAAAAAACAATTATTCCCAATTGGCTTCGGAATAAAAATCTTGTTTAGGCCGATCAGAACAGTTTCACACCTGGGAAAATTGATATAATCTTAGGTGCTGATATATATAAAAAGGTGTTATGCGAGGGGATTCAACGGAACCCTGAAAGTAGTATTGCTGCGCAAAACACCACACTCGGATGGATTATAATGGGGGAATCCACTCTTGATATACCTTCTGAAATCTGCAATAAGGTGCAAAGCTTTTGTAATGTTATTGACTTACAGAAAACAACGTGTAAGTTTTGGGAATTAGAAAAGGTTCGGGCAGCTTCCCAGCTCTCACCAGCTGAGCTGAAGTGTGAGAAGTTCTTCCAGGAGAATCATCACCATCAGAAAGACGGCCGCTATATTGTCCATTTGCCATTTGTTGATCCCGAAAGGGTTCGCCCCTCATTAGGGCCCTCACGTGACTGTGCTATTAGGAGGTTGAGTTTGGTAGAAAACAAATTTCGAAAGGATCCAAAACTTCAACAAGATTACTGTAAAATTATGACAGAGTATCTAACCCTTCACCAGATGGAACCATGCTCTCGATTCCTTGAAACATATACGTCCACGATCCAACATTGCTATCTTCCGCATTTCGCAGTATTAAAAAACACAAATTCATCCACAAAACTTCGCGTGGTGTTTGACCCGTCATGCTCAACAAGCAATGGCATTTCGCTCAATGACGTGCTGTTAACGGGCCCACCTTTGCATCAAGACATAATGACACTCTTGCTGCGATGGAGAAAATTAAAAGTTGTGTTCACGGCGGATATCTGTCAAATGTATCATCAGATATGTGTTACAAGTACAGATAGCGATTACCAACGTATAATATGGAGGAAATCTTTGGCAGAACCGATGCAAGATTTTCGTCTTCTCACAGTAACATTTGGGGTTGCCTTCGCACCCTATTTAGCTGTGAGAGTCTTGCGGCAACTAGTAGAAGATGAAGGTGATCGATACCCCATGGCAGCCCCAATCATGTGCAATGATTTATATGTAGATGATATTCTGTCCGGAGTGGATGATATGGAGGAGGCCATGATTATTAAGAACCAATTAATCCAATTATTAAAGTCGGGACAATTCACATTGAGCATGTGAGCTTCCAACCACCCTAACCTCATGTCCGAAATCCCTCCAGAACATCAACAGCTGAAGCTTCCTCTTCACTTGGACTCGAGCACTTCCATCAAAGCCTTAGGCATTTTTTGGGATCGAGTCAGTGATTCTTTTAGCTTTTAGTTAAACGAGACGGACATTAAACCTCCATTTACCAAACGTCGGGTCCTATCGTGTATAGCGCGATTGTATGATCCTGTGGGCTGGATTGTTCCGCTAGCAATTTCTGCCAAAATCAACTTGCAAAGGCTATGGACGCTAACGCTAAACTGGGACGATGAGATTCCAAGTTCCGTAGGCAGAGATTGGATGAGATTACTTCAGTATGTCTCCTCTGGCACAAAACTCGAAATTCCACGTTGGTTAGGCTCCACCCGAAATGTACATATCGAAATAATCGAATTTTGTGACGCTTCCGAGGCGGCATATGCGGCCACTGTATATTCCGTGCTAGCGGCAAAAACCCAAGTGGCCCCTCTAAAGTCCGTATCCGTACCTCGTTTGGAGCTCTGTGGAGTAACTCTTCTGGTCAAGTTGATAAAATCGGTGCTAGGAGCCTTGCAATTACCCGAAGTAAACCTTCCGGCCTTTACAGATCCAACAACGGTGCTAGCTTGGCTTAAAGGGGGAGCTTATCGATGGAAAACTTTTGTGGCCAACAGAGTAAGCATCATTAACGGATTTCTTCCCATTGACCATTGGTCATATGATGGCAGCTTATGCATATTCTGATGAAACAAAACTAACTTCAAGTGACGGGACTAACTTCAAGTATCAAGCAAGCAATGTTTCTTCGCCCTCTTTTTGTTTTTGACCAGCGAGAAGAAAAAATCGAGAAAGGGACACGGGCTTGATATATATATCATCATCTGGAAGGATCCTAATAATAATACAGTCCATTAAACACAGTTGTATTTGCAAATAAAGTTTTTAAGTTACGCGAAGAGTTTCGTCTATTTATTTCGTTACTTTTGCAAATACGAGAATGAGAATTTCATCAAGTTGCCGCCTACATTCAACATTACCATAACAAAATGGCGCCCAACGTGGGGCCACCTCAGTTAGACTTCGCTGGTCTAGGTGTGAATTTCACTGAGAACGGGACTTGTTGCGAGATGATCATATGGCATTTTCTAGTTGATTGACCTCGAGTCTCATATCCAGTGGAAATTACATGCAGACCTGAGTCTAACTGTTGGCTTTATCTATAGTTTTTTTAGAGTAACGTTAAAGTTTTTAAAGTTTTGAGATTTTGTTGCCATTAAAGTAAAGCTCTGTTTTTGAAGGTATAAAGTTTTTGTATTCTTTCATTACCGAACGTTCGACTTTCGGTTTGACTTTGGTCAAGCCTCAAGTCTTGAAAGTTGTAATGTTTTGATTTTTGAATTTTTTTGAATGAGATCTTTCCCGCTGGCCTTCTGCTATGGAAATGTAGGTGGTCTCACGGTGTTTTTCGTTGATGAACTAATGGAGGCGTGTCTTTGTTGGCCAACTGGCTGGACAGAGTCATGGGTCTGTGTGATGACTTTTTGGCAATTTGCTAGCTAGTTGACTATACTCATGGCTTTGCCCAGCTGGAAGGTTAGTTAGACATGGCATCGAACGAAGAGGAAGGAAAGAGTTATTGGGGGATGGAAGTGATGCTGGAGACCTTCAGTAATCATGAGTTGGCATACCGCTAACTGCGTAGCTGAAAAATTTCTAGTATCATCTACAGTCTTTGACATTTCCAACCCGACTTTTCCAAGATCTCTGTGAGAATTTCATTCTTTTAATGCACACATCCACACTACTTACCTGTTACTGTTAATTTTTGATCTGAATTTTTGAGAGAGTGGACCTGTGAGACTTTTGCCTCGAGAGTGAGCTCTTGGAGAGGAAAGAGAAAACCTTTGAATTTTTTGATTTTTATTGCGAGATTTTGGATTTGGGTTTGGCCCATGGATTTTAGTTCTGATTTCTACAGTGGTCTGAATAATTTTGAGTCTAGTTTATAGGAATCTTATGAATTTCAACTTTTAGCTACGTCAGTAAGAACATTAGGATAGCGTCGTAGTATACTTGTGAATTGTTATCAAGACATCGGTTTTGAAATTTTGCGTCGACCTTCAATAAGGCGGACGAGATTTTTGATAGTACGATCTGTATCTTTTCTGATTTTGCATTTAGCTCATATTTAACGTTCCAGACTGTGGAACACCTGCGTTTTGTTTCGATTTTTTTATGCTTGTGAATAAGTGGCAACACTGAAGTTGCATATTCTATTTTAGTTAATCACCAGCCCTCCGTTGATGAAAATTTTTGAATCTCAGGATCAGTGAGATCTGGTTCTATTGATTTCGACCGCCCCGAATTTTCCTTGAATTGTTTTCAAGTTTCGTACAAAGGCTACGGTGCGAACATCACCTCAGGGGACTGACATTCCGACACCGCTGCGCGGACAGTGTACCATCTGTTAGGATGGAGACTGGTCAGCCAATAAGAAGCCAGTGGAAACCATCTGCGGGCATGTGTTCCACAAAGCATGTTTGCGCACGTGGATCGGTGAGCAGTCAATTGTCCAAATTGTAGGTGTCGTCTCACACAGTATGACCTCACTGTTTATATAGGGGCTGTTCCGAAAAGACTGTTACGAAGCCTCGAATTCAATAGCTTCGACAGTCTGTGCCAGATCTTAAACTGCCACCACTAACGGTTCCACCAGTAAATCGTCCATCTTTATCACCGACATTGCACAATTTGCATTCTGCAACGTTTTCACATCCGACTTCGGGGATGAATAGTTCAATATATACTACACACGGTCAAGGCCTTGTAGCTTCAGACGCGTTAATGGTTGGCTTAAGAATACAGATGCAAGACCTTATCCGATAAGGAATCACACAGAGTATGAACTTTCTGCGGGACGAACTCTATAATAATTATACTCGACAAGCTCCTGTCGTGCCTAATCACGTAAATAGTTCTCGACCACCACCACCTATAGGACAACCAAGAACTTCTTTAGAGCTGCCCAGACCAGCTAACGAACATTATCACCCATCAGGCAATCCAACTAGACCCGACATTCCACAGATGCCACTGCCAAATCATATTCCCCAGGCGCAGGCATATCAGAATGACAGACCTCAACGCAATTCGAAGATAGAACCTTTCGTGTATTGGAGATAGTTCCAGATTCTCAGTGGATCATGTTGTATTCCGAGTTGAAGCACTCACCCTCTGCACACGAAGGGGATTTTGATCTCTTGGTTAGAAATATGAGCACACTATTCGCAGGTCCATCCATGGAATGGTACTGGCCACTGCTCCGACAGAACTTCAGGCCAACGTGGGAGTATATAAAGACTGTTCTTCTATCTTAATGGGGAGTTCCCAAAGATGATCTAAAGGTGCTAGTCCAATTGATGTCGCGCAGACAAAGGACTGGCGAGTCCTTCGCAACTTACCGCCAATATCTTGTACAATTGCATGACCAGCTGCAGACTTCGATGCCAGATAGTAAATTCCTGGAGATAGTCAAGACTAACTTGTTGCCAGAAATTCAAGACAATATCTGCCTACATCCTACTAATACCAATGGACAGTTGAGATCAGTCGTTACGCAACTGCGGATTGTGACTGCTAGTAGCCTGAACCTGTATCGACTCCATCGAGTGGGCGAGATTGAGGATGTGTCCAGTCTTTATCCTGATGTGGCAATGTTACCCGAAAATGACAACAATATGATAAACCTATCAGCTGCAACGAATAGACCAACATCTATTTGTTGGAACCGCGATCAGCAAGGCCACTATTATCAATACTGTTTACAGGAAAGACATCTGACTTTAGTAAAAGCAGAGAACTTGGTTGACTTCTCTGCAAGTTTTCAAGCTCCTGTATCCATCAACACGACACTTTTGATAGACACTTAATTAGAAGAGTCTTTAATTTTTGACGTTCCTTTGAAACCATCAGTACTTTCTCCTGGTGACGTTGCTGAACGGGGCGCGGAGTTTTCTGCTATTTCGATTTTAAAACGGCCACCAAACTCTGTTAGAATTACGTGAGCCTATTTTATGTTCGTTGCCGCCGTAACATATGCGTTTACAAAATTACAATAGAGCAAGAGTCCGTATTTGCTCTTCAGTAGCCGAACTAGTACGAATTATGTATCCGGATTTGGACCCGAACAAGAAAAGGGAACGATCCACTGTTCGTTGTCACGGATATTGTCGACAAATCAAAACTGAGCGAAAGAAACTGGCCCACATTTCAGTATCAATGCCAGAGGATATCCGCCCATATGCCGAAGTTAGGTTGCTAGGGCAAACTGTGACTGGGTTGCTTGATAGTGGTGCTACTGTCAGCATCCTTGGCCAGGGAGCTCTAGAGAGACTAGCGGACACAAACGTCAAATGGAAGAGGCATAACACTGGAGTGCAGGCAACCAACGGCGCCATGACGAATGTTCATGGAAGTGTGGACTTGGACATCACCTTTTGTTATAAGACCCACAATGTGAGTTCTTACGTGGTTCCTGGGCTCACACAAGCACCATACCTGGGAACAGACTTCTGGCGTCTATTTGGGTTGGCTCCAGATGTTCTGGGTGTAGTTTTTGAAGTGATGCCAAGCCTATTGGCTGCCTCGGACACTGACTGCCATGTTCTTTCGGTTCAGGAAAATCAACGTCTTGCAGCCACGAAACAGCTTTTTACTTCTTTGCCCTCGTTGAGCTTAGGAAAAATATCTCTAGTCACTCACAAGATTGAAACGAATGACGCGACTCCGATAAAACAGAAGTTTTATCATATTACACCGGCCGTGCAAAGTTTGATGGATGGTGAATTAGAACGCATGCTATCATTGGGTGTGGCAGAGGAGAGGAGAGCCAGAGTCCTTGGAGCTCTCCAGTTGTTCTAGTGAGGAAGCCGGGAAAGGTCCGGCTGTGTTTTGATGCTAGGAAGGTCAACTTCGTTCCTAAGAAGGATGCCCATCCGCTGCCGCAGATAGACGCACTTCCACCAGCAAATTACACTACCAACTTGGACCTGAAAGATGCTTTTTGGCAGATCGCGCTAGACACTGATTCCAGAGAGAATACCGCGGAGACCGTTTTTGGTCATCCTCTTTATCAGTACACAGTGATGCCCTACGCACCGCTCCTGAAACTATGTGCCGCCTTATGGAAAAAGTCATTCCGTTTGATCTTCGTGAAAATGGCCTGGTCTACTTAGACGTTCTAGTAATACTGTCATCAGACTTTGATTCTCATCTCATTTTACTACCCCGTGTAGCGGATTGTCTGAAGAAGGCTGGCCTTACTATCAACGTTAAGAAGAGCTAGTTCTGTATTAAAGAGACTAAATACTTGGGTTTTATTGTCAGGAAAGGAGGAATAAGAACTGACCTAGATAAGATTTCAGCCATATTTGACTTTCCGTCACCTAAAACTGCTCGGCAGGTCCGTCGCCTGCTAGGTATGGCGGGATGGTATCGACGAATCATTCCGAACTAACCTGATCTCACTGCCTGCATTACAGATACCTTGATAAATTCCAGTTGGTTCCAATGGACACCTGAAGCCCAGATGTCTCTGGAATTCTTGAAGCGGAAACTTACTTCTGCAACGTTGGTAATGAGTCCAGACTTCACCAAACCATTCGTTATCCAGTATGATGTGCGCCAACAAGGTATTGGTGGAGTGCTGATGCAACTAGATGACGACGGTCACGAGAAGCCAATAGCCTACGTCTCGAAAAAGTTGAACTTAGCTCCGGGCAATTACACCGTCACAGAGCAGGAATGCTTAGCAGATTTATGAAGTATGCAGAAATTTCGGCCCTTCATAGATCTTATGCCATTTAAAATAGTGACCGATCATTCGAGCTAGAAATGTCTCAAAAGGACCACAGTGGTAGACGTGCTCGGTAGAGTCTGAAGCTTCAGGGTTTCGACTTCACTATTGAACACAGAAAAGGATGCCTGAACGTTGTCCCCTATGCGCTCTCACGAATTCACTGTAACAGCCTGACACCTTCCGAAGATCCTCGCCCAGAAGTTGATCTCAGTTCTCCATATTTCATTTATCAACTTCTGACAAATTATCAGATCTCTGCGTCAGGGATGACTTCGTTTATATTCGGACTGTTCCAAGAACAGGCGATCCAATACTGGAGGAAGAGGATTGGGAGTTTTGGATTCAACGAGGGCTTGTCTCCGACACTATTGCAAGAGCACATGATGCGCCACTAATTTCACATGGAGGAATACGGAAAACTCTGGAACGTTTACGACGACATCTGTACTGGCCTCGAATGACAGTCGATGTCAGAAACTACGTAGGCGCCTGTGACGTGTGTAAAGAAACCAAGGCCACCAATACTATTTTTGGACCACCAATGGGAGTTCAGTGTGTGAAAAAAGGCCTTGGCAAAGGATATATATTGATTTGTTAGATCCATA
Organism: Dioctria linearis; assembly: GCA_963930735.1. Taxonomy (NCBI): domain Eukaryota; kingdom Metazoa; phylum Arthropoda; class Insecta; order Diptera; family Asilidae; genus Dioctria; species Dioctria linearis. The sequence continues at coordinate 170,041,855 of OZ005740.1, forward strand.
CCCAAGATCAACAAATGGAAATGTTTGTAGATTAATAATCCTTGACTATTTCTCAAAATTCCCGATTCTGAAATCCATGAGCAAAGCATCTACTCGTAACGTGTGCCAATTTATTGAAGCAGAAGTGTTTCATACATTCGGAGTGCCAGAGATGATAGGCTCCGACAATGGGGTTCAGTTCTGCTCTGCTCAGTTCACCAAACTCTAGGAAAAGTATGGCGTCAAGCACTAGCGAACAGCATTCTATTCACCGGAAGCCAACGCGTCAGAACGAGTGAATCGGTCCCTATTGCCGGGGATTAGAGCATACATCCAGAAGGAGCACACTAAATGGGATGAGAGCTGAGGCATATAGCTAGCTCGCTTAGGAGCTCCATACACCAAGCAACTGGCTTCTGTTGAGTTTATTAATGTACTTCTAGTACTCTCATCTGAGCACCTTTTGATCTGGAACACGACACGGTAATCACACTACGTGCCGTCAAGATGATTGGGCGTTTTACTTGATTGTCCCGAGATAGGTAGAGCAGCGATGCGTATGGAGCAGCTTACTAGCTTTACTCCCAGTACGGTTCAATGGAGCAGCTTATTAGCTTTACTCCTAATATATGTGAACGGAGCAGCTTACTAGCTTTACTCCTAGGTACAGATGAATGGAGCAGCTTACTAGCTTTACTCCTAGGTACAGATGAATGGAGCAGCTTACTAGCTTTACTCCTGGGTACAGATGAATGGAGCAGCTTACTAGCTTTACTCCTGGGTAAGTGAAACAACTCGTGTTCTGACTAACTCACTTACTGACTTCTTTATTCCAAATCACAGTTTATTTATACAGTTTTTCACTTAATACTATTGTTATTTTCTTACTACGCTAAGCTAATTTCATCACAGCATTTATTCGTATATAAATATTATTTCCGCAAAGTGTTTCTTTGTGGCATTCATAAATTAATTTCCGCAAAGCTTTTGCCGGTTTGTTGTTATTACATCACGGCATTCATCGCTTTCACATGTACATACATAAATACTTCCGCAGACCGTTCGCCGCTTTGCTGCTATTATGACATCATCATGAACCATTGTTTCGTTCACCTGAGTTCTACCGCTGCTGGCGCAAGGTTATCAAATTGCATCGTGTGAATTCTTGCGCGCAGGGGATTGTGTCACTGCCTTCACTTGTTTCTTTATATGATTAAGAAATTGGTGTAGGTCAGTAGCGAGTGACTTTACTGAACTTGCAAATATGTTTGTAGATATATGTATGTTTATACTTGCAGCTGGGAATTGTAATTCCGCATGCAATGATAATTCTGTAGGTAGGTACATATCTACATGTTTGCATTTCTTTATTGATGCATGAATTTTAGAATTCTGCGTGAAGCGAAATCGATTCAGAGATGCATGCATGTATGTATATACATGTTTAATTGATGCTCTGTATGTAACAAATCTCCCCCTTTTTAAAAAAATGTGTTATTCTTGGGAGAGGAATAGCGCATTAAAAAATTAACTTATTTGTTTGATAGCTTGGGAAAAAGAAAAACATTTACTTGAAACTTTTGTATGTATATACGTAATGCTGAGATGAGTACATGTGGTGTTTAGCTGTATTAAAAAGAACCAAGCTTATCTAAGTGAGGGTTAATTTGTATTAGCTTAACTGTATTTTGTACTTATTTATTTATTTATATATATATATATTTTTTTTGTTTTGTTATAACTATTGTTATGTCTACTATTTATGAGTACAATAATTTATATACATTTTTGGTACAATAATATTTTTTTTAATAGGTAAAAATTCGTACTATATGTGTGAATACATATTTTATGGTACTATTACTCTTATGTTCCATATGTGTAATTACATATTTATTTTTATTAGCACTATATGTGTGAATACATAGTTTTTGTTATTGGTACCATATGTGTGGGTACATATTTTATGGTACTATTATTTTTATGTTCTATATGTGTAATTACATATTTATTTTTATTAGCACTATATGTGTGAATACATATTTTTTGCTATTAGTACTATATGTGTGGGTACATATTTTTTGGTAGTATTATTGTTATATTCTATATGTGTAATTACATATTTATTTTTATTAGCACTATATGTGTGAATACATATTTTTTGCTATTAGTACTATATGTGTGGGTACATATTTTTTGGTAGTTATAAAATTTAACTTAAACCTATTTATACATTTATAAATTATTTATATTGATTTATTAATGATATATGTACATGTAAAAAGTGTGTAGCAATTGAGTTCACCATTGAGATGTTTGTTTTATCTTTGGCTATGCAGAATGGAATTAAACTACCTGTAAATGGCGGGTGCGTGCAATTGATTCAGATTCGACACGGCTTAGTGTTTGTGGAAGAGGTGGTGGTGGAGGAATAGGTAAATGTTGTCTGTTACCTGCTTGTTGCTGATGGGTGGCGCGTTGTTTAATGGCATCCTTTAATTCTGAATGAGAAGTTTGTGAGACAGGTTGTTCTTTGTTTCTCGCTGTCGTTACTTCTACAGAGGATAGAGTTTTAAATTTTGATTTGTTTGTGTTAGTGATCTTGACTGAAAATTTTGCGAGATCTGCTTGACTTTACTTGTGGGAAAAATCTCTTGTTGTGGAGATGGTTTATCTTGAAACTTGGTATCTATTCTGGACTCATGGTTCAAGGTATCCGTAGCTTCTTTAGAAAATTTAGGGTATGTCTCAGTGTCTAACTGTACCTTTTGGTTACTGACAGTTAATACTGTGGGTGTTTTGACTACTATTTTTCGTTTCTTGTTACTTATAACTTTACATAGTTTCAATATTCCAATTATGCAGAGTACAAAAATTACTACGGAACTTAGGGATAAAGAGCTTATTTGCATCATTTGTGCTTTATTTCTTTCTTTTCTTTGGTTGTCCAGTGTATTTATCTGTTCTTCCAGCTGATCTAGGGAGTGTGAATTTTTATTTAAAATCTGATTGGCATCCCCTGTTTTTAACATAACTATGTATTTTTGGGTAGTGAGATTGGTATTCTTAATAAATTTCTGAATGGTGTCATTCATACTAGAATTTAGCGGGTAAGGATATTCCGGTTGTGAGATTTTAATACTCTGATGATCTTCATCTTCGTAGTATATAATCTGATCAGCTATTTGGAAGTGGCAGGGTTTGTTTAATATTAAAACTCCGCTGCCAAATAGGTTGGAACTATGTAAATTTTTACTGCATGAAATTGTAATTTTCTGAGTAGTTGGAAATGAAAAGAGCCAAGAGTTTTTCCTTGTTAACTTCACTAACAGTTGTGGAACTTGAGTTTGGACCAGATATTCGCAGTTACCTGTTTCATTATAGGGGTTGAATAAAAAGCTTATGGGACATTCTTTTAAGTAATGCCCTTGTAGAATTGGGTTGAGTAAGGGACCAATGTAGGTACTTTCATTCAGATTGTTTGATAATTTGGTGTATACCCGAAATTCAGATTGTTTGAATAGTACGAACTCCTGTGTGGGTAGGTGGCTTGCAATGTAGGCATGTTTAATATCTATTCCCCATTCATTGGAGTTTCGAAGGGGAATAAATGGATTTGTTGCAGTTTGAAAGGCTGCATATTAAGAATTGGAATAGTAATTCTTATTACTAGTAGTTCATTTAGGATTTCAGACTTTACTTCCAGTGCCTGTGTCAATATAGCCATATCTTGAAAAAATGTTGTCCCGTGCAATTTTTGAAAAATAAAGTTTATCAAATTATAGTCTCTTTTTCTTTGTTGTTTTTTTTTTGTGTTTTTTACTGAATAGGTATGTTGGATTGCCTTTTGTTGCTTCTTAAGTTTGTTCATTGTTTTACTGCCCCCATTATTTTTTTTTTTTTTTATTTTTGACAGCCATTATTCGTGAAATGGCTTCAATCTGTTGTTATGTACTGTTACTCTTCGTTTACCGATTTGAATAACAGTATTAACAGTGTTAAAGACTTGTACCACTAGATATGGTCCTAGCCATATCTGGGAAAGTTTGTGTTTTTTAGCGGGGTTTTTCAGTAAAACTTTATCTCCTGTTTTGAAGGTTACTGGACGTGAACGGTTATCGTAGTAAACTTTTGACTGTTCCTTAGCTTTCAACAAATTTTTCCGAGCGGTAGCGTACGCTTTTTGTATTTTGTACCTCAGAAGGTGGTAGTAACTTTCGTGGTTGTAAATGGGTTCCGGCTCTCTTTTCAGATTAGAGGGAACATCCGCTGTGAATCCAAACAGACAGTCCATTGGTGTGAGCTTGGTGCCATCATGTGGACTATTATTGTATACAAAAGCCGCGGTTCTCAGGAATCGATCCCAAGCCTTTGGATTTTCAGATACAATAGCTCTCAAATACTCCACTAGGGGTCTGTGGGTTCGCTCCAGTGCGCCGTTGGATTGCGGATGGTAAGCGGAAGTCTGCATTTTTTTTATTTTCAGAAGTTTACATACTCGTTTGAAAAGATCGCTTAAGAAGTTAGAACCCTGGTCAGTTACTACCTTTTTAGGGATGCGATAACGAGTGATTATCTCATCGAAAAATATTTCTGCTACCGTTTCTGCTTCGCCGTTTGGTATGGCATAACAATCTACGAATTTCGTTAGATTGTCTTGGAAAGTCAGAATATATTTGTTTCCTGAGTGCGTTTCCTCAAGAGGACCTACTATGTCTAAATAAACTTTGTCGAGGGGCATATGGGCAGTATCCGTTATGACCATTGGCATACGATACTCCGGGCTGGCCTTCAGTTTTTGGCATTTAGAGCACTTCCGAATGTATTTCCTGATAGAACTAAGCATGTTTTTCCACATATATATCTTCTTTATTCTTCTATAAGTTTTGATTACTCCTTGGTGACCACCAAATGCGGAGTCATGATAGTACGTTAGAATTGTTTCGATTTCCTCAGGGTCTGAGATATTTTCTGGTAATGTATGTTGGGAATTTATTAGATTTTGGTTCCAGGGTGATTCGCCGTGTTCAGATGCACTGCTTTCGGATTTGCTGCTATCAGTTGAGTCAATTTCGACTAATTCATTTTGGAGGTTCCGTGGATATTTTTGAACTTTATTGGGAGTTTCTGTGTTTTGATTTTCCTCTTCAATATTATTTTGTGCCTCCCTTATTTGAGCTCTCGTAACAGCATGACAATGTTTTTGTTTAGGCTTTGAGGTTGTTGGAGAACTAGAATCCTTTTCGTCCATGTCGGAATCGGCTCGGTGATGTACGTGAGCTTCCACAATGAACGAATTGGGGTTTTCTTGGTTTAGCTGGGCAGGTATTCGACTAAGCGCGTCTGTATTAGTGTTATATCTTCCAGGCTTATATTCAATTTTATAGTCGAACTCTGAGAGTTTATGGTGAAACCTGACTAATCTCGATGTCGGGTCTTTCACATTGAATACGCCTTTGAGGGGCTTGTGGTCGGTGTAGATCGTGAACGTTCTGCCCTGTAAATAACACCTGAAGTTCCTGGCGGCCCACACAATAGCGAGCAACTCTTTTTCTATTGTGGAGTATCTTTGTTCCGCCTTATTCAAACTTCTACTTGCGTACGCTATTGGCCTGTCTTTACCTATTGCCCCTTGTGATAGAACAGCTCCCAATGCCTCATTGCTAGCATCTGTTGTTAGATTAAAAGGTTGGGTAAAATCTGGATATTTGAGTAGAGGTGGATTTATAAGAGAATTTTTAATCTCATTGAAAGAGTCTTGGCACTTTTGCGTCCAATTAAATTTGACGTCTTTCCGTAATACATTTGTTATTGGCCAGACTATCTTGGAGAAATTAGGGATGAACTTGCGATAGTAGTTTGCCATTCCCAGAAACGATTGAGTTTGTCTGATAGTTCGTGGTGGAGGGAAATTTTGGACACAGCTTGTCTTACTGGGATCTGGAAGTGCCCCTTCGTTTGAGCATTTGTGTCCGAGGTATATTACTTCTCTGCGAAGGAACTGACACTTTTCGGGTTGTAATTTAAGGTTATGGGCTCGAAGTCTGTCGAATACTTTAGCTAGTTTCTCGTTATGATCTTGTAAATTTTTTCCATATATTACAATATCATCGAGATAGACAAAGCATTCTAATCCTTGGAGACCCGTTAGAATGTAATTCATCAGGCGTTAAAAAGTCGCAGGTGCGCCTTTCAACCCAAATGGCATTCTCTTAAATTCATAATGCCCGTAAGCGGTACTAAATGCAGTTTTTGGTCTATCCCTTGTGTCTACCAATACTTGGTGATATCCGCTTGCAAGGTCAAGTGTAGTAAAATACCGCGAATGCCCAAGCTGATCCAGTATATCCTCTATCCTGGGTAATGGGAAGGCATCCCCTATAGATTTCTCGTTAATTTTACGGAAATCTACTACTACTCGCCAACGTTTATTGCCGTCGGGCCCAGCTTTCTTGGGGACTACCAGCAATGGAGAATTCCACGGGCTTTTACTTAATTGGATTATGTCGTTGTCCAACATTTCCTTAATGTGCTCATTTATGACTGCCCGGTGTGTTTCTGGAAGTCTATACATCTTTTGATTTATGGGTGGCTGATTGTGTAGTATGGGGATGGTATGCTTTATGGTATTAGTGCATGTGAGCTTATCTCCCTTTAAATAAAAAAGATCGTTATACTTATAGCATAACTCAAGAATTGTTTTTTCTTCTTCGCGATTTAAATTTTCATCCAACAGTAATTCTTTACGCAAAGCCACAAGTCTGTCTGGGTTATAGCTTTTAATATGGTTTACGTTTCTTGAATATGGATTGGAATTAAATTTCAATTTATCGTTTTTGACGTTGTGTGTGCTTTTGTTTTGTGCACGAAGAAAATATGGGTTGGAATTAATTTTTAATTTGTCTTTTTTGACATTGTGTGTGCTTTTGTTTTGTGCACGTAGGAAATGTGGGTTGGAATTAAATTTTAATTTGTCGTTTTTGACGTTGTGTGTGCTTTTGATTTGTGCACTTAGGAAAGGTGGATCACCATTTTTATGAGTACTTTGTGTATTTACGTCGTCCAAAGGTACATGGAGATACTGTATGTTATAGCAATTACTTGGAACTAGAGTAAGCGTTAAGTTCCTTAGGAATACTGGTTCCGTGTTTACATTTAGAACGGATAACGGTATGAAGCTTTTATGAGGACTAACTAGGCAATTTGCGACAAATACTCCTTCTTGGATCTCCTGAGACAAGCAGATCATTTCTTGGTCTATTTGTAGCGGTATGCTCAGTACCATTTGAGATCGAGGGGGTATTCTATTGGATCGCTGAAGTACTACTTCATATTGCCTACTTTCATCTTCTTTTGAGATGTTCAGAGTTTCTTCCATTGGAGGTAAAGCATTTTTGTTATCTGGTGCCCGTGATTTAAATTGCTCCTCCAATTGATCACTTGGTATTTCCTCTCCATCTTCTAGGGATGTTTCGAGAGGTACCGTGAATTCAAGAGGGTTGGTTTCCGGGCGAGGGAACCGGAGTAATTTATTAGGCCCTTCGATATTACAATTTTTTGCAAGAAAGTCATTGCCTAACAGCCCATCGTGGGAAATTTGGGCAATGTCTTCTACTACCTGGAGTTTGCATGGGACACTGCGGCTTAATAAAAAGCTGCCTTGGCAGTTTACCAATGTTTCTCCTTCTCCAAATGGAGTTTTCAAAGTTACCTTTTGGCTTCGTTCTATATGTTTTGGGTTATCTAGTGCTTCCTTTTTTATGATGCTTACTTCAGCTCCGGTGTCTACTATCAGCCGAACGGCTGTGTTTTTGCCTATGTCCAGTGGTAAGTCTACCACTGGTACATTTTCTCTACTTAATTGTTGTTTTGTTTGAGATGACCCTGAAGTAATTTGAGCAGTTTTATTTAATGTCGAGCCGGGGATTTTTCGGTCGACAGTATGCCGTTTCCCGAATGTGTGGCCTCCCATCGTTGTTTCTGCTGACAAGTGGACACCGTATGACTTCTTCTCCCACAGAAATCGCACATATTATGTATGGGGTTAAATCTTTGTTCCCTATCTGCAGAGCCCCACCGAGCATTGTTTTTTGAGCTTATCGTACTTTTTTCTGCCTGTTCGTAAAAAGATTTCCTGTTTGGAGGTGGACTTCCTAATGATTTCCTTGTTATGTTTGTTTGAGGAGAGCGCCAATAATTTTCTGAGTTTCTGTCGATACTAAAAGATACTGAAGTTTCTCTTGGTGGTTCCGCTATTGGAGGTATACCAATTTCAGTTTTTATGTTATGTCTTCCGAATTCCTTTGTGTAAGGGTAGGAAGACAAATTTACACTCTCAGGTATGGGATAACCATAGGTATTAGAGAAATTTGGGATATTATGTCTTAGAAAAGGGTCCACTTGGAAAGAATTTGTTGGGTTAGGGATATAATTTGTTGGTTGTGGAATGAAAAAGAGTCCTTGCTGCAATCTTTCCATATCTAGTGCCTTTTGAATGAGTGTTTCCAAAGAATTTTCATTCAATGTGAGTAAATAGGCGCTTAGATGGGGATTAGTTGCACCACTCTTTATGGAAGCCATAGCAAAATCTTCTATTTGCTGCTTTACTACTTTAAAATTTTCAGATCCGTATTTACTTTGTGCTGCCTCGTTGCATTGAATTAAAAGACTTTTTAATCTATTTGTAAATGAACTAAATGATTCTGGCGGATATTGCCGGCAAGTAATTAACTTGTTTATTAGTTCATGGTATGTTTCACGAGGTAAATACGTTCGGTAAAGCAGTTGTTCGACTTCTTCAAATTTTGTGAGAGAGCTGAACGCTATTAATTGATACGCGTTTCCTCTCAATCTGGTGGGGAAAATCTGCATGAAGGCTTTCCTTTCCTCTTCCCCTAGACACTGTTGCACTTGCTTACAACAGCCTATAAAAGTCTGTAATTCTGTAAGAATTTGCGCGCTAATTTCCCCAGAGAACAAAGGCACCATTTGTGCCGTCAGTTTTACTACTTTTTCATAGTTTACCGACATTTTATCCGTTTTATTGTGTTGCTCTGTGCTAGAAGTAATTTGAGCGTCTATACTCGAAGTTGGTGTGTCTAAGGCCTCCTGGGATACTAGGGCGCCTAAACTATAATTTCTTGCTAGGAAATTAATTAGACTGTGCCCTCTGAAGCGTTTACCTGAGCGATGCTCGCGATACCAATTTATGGATGGTCTGCTTTGGGGTGAATTTCGCTCTACTATTGGGCTGTCTGGAGGACTTGTGTTGTCAAAAGACAATGAGTTTATTGCTGCCTCAAAATCTGAGCCAGGAGAGCTTTGATCAGGTCTTGGCATGAAAGACAAAACTTTGAGTTTTACGTAATTATTGAGAGCGAAGAAAAAAGAGATTAGGTAGTTTATCTAATTCCGTATAATAACCGAAGAATGATTAATTAAAATGTTTCTACTGTTTTTTGTCGCTTATGTACATGCACATATATCGCTGTGACTACTGTATTTATTTCTTTATTTATTTATTAATTTTTTATTAGTCTAAAGTAATTTTGCTACTAAATTGACGCGTCTTCTTAAAATTTTTTGTTTTGTTTTTGTTTTTTAACTTACTTTTACTTCACTTTAGTTGAACAGAAGAGAAAAGCTGTTATCGTTTTTTCCGCTATGCAGATATGATGCTTTTATTGTTGTTACTGATGTCAATGGATGTTGTTTGAAATGCCCAACGTCTCAGTTTTGTGTGCCAGATTCAAAAATAATGTGTTCTTATGCACTCGTTTGTTGTAAATTCGAGGATCAAGGTTTTTCAAGTTTGAATTTATATAACTTCCTCGATCCTACCGGCTGCGCCAAAATTTGTTGAGTTTATTAATGTACTTCTAGTACTCTCATCTGAGCACCTTTTGATCTGGAACACGACACGGTAATCACACTACGTGCCGTCAAGATGATTGGGCGTTTTACTTGATTGTCCCGAGATAGGTAGAGCAGCGATGCGTATGGAGCAGCTTACTAGCTTTACTCCCAGTACGGTTCAATGGAGCAGCTTATTAGCTTTACTCCTAATATATGTGAACGGAGCAGCTTACTAGCTTTACTCCTAGGTACAGATGAATGGAGCAGCTTACTAGCTTTACTCCTAGGTACAGATGAATGGAGCAGCTTACTAGCTTTACTCCTGGGTACAGATGAATGGAGCAGCTTACTAGCTTTACTCCTGGGTAAGTGAAACAACTCGTGTTCTGACTAACTCACTTACTGACTTCTTTATTCCAAATCACAGTTTATTTGTACAGTTTTTCACTTAATACTATTGTTATTTTCTTACTACGCTAAGCTAATTTCATCACAGCATTTATTCGTATATAAATATTATTTCCGCAAAGTGTTTCTTTGTGGCATTCATAAATTAATTTCCGCAAAGCTTTTGCCGGTTTGTTGTTATTACATCACGGCATTCATCGCTTTCACATGTACATACATAAATACTTCCGCAGACCGTTCGCCGCTTTGCTGCTATTATGACATCATCATGAACCATTGTTTCGTTCACCTGAGTTCTACCGCTGCTGGCGCAAGGTTATCAAATTGCATCGTGTGAATTCTTGCGCGCAGGGGATTATGTCACTGCCTTCACTTGTTTCTTTATATGATTAAGAAATTGGTGTAGGTCAGTAGCGAGTGACTTTACTGAACTTGCAAATATGTTTGTAGATATATGTATGTTTATACTTGCAGCTGGGAATTGTAATTCCGCATGCAATGATAATGCTGTAGGTATGTACATATCTACATGTTTGCACTTCTTTATTGATGCATGAATTTTAGAATTCTGCGTGAAGCGAAATCGATTCAGAGATGCATGCATGTATGTATATACATGTTTAATTGATGCTCTGTATGTAACACTTCTCACCTTACGCAGTACTATTCCATCAACAAATTATTGACCACGCGAACTCTTATTCCATCCTTAGGAGCTTAGGAACACTTAGCGAACCCTTCAGAGTACATGCCGAAGACAAGCTAAGATTGATCCGTGCGAGAGCGCAGGATAATATGAACTACGCGTTCGTACAAGGCTAAAGGGCTTATAATCTTAGAGTGAAGACTGTTAGTCTTAGAATTGGTCAAGAGGTATACAGTCAGAATTTCATAGAGAGTAATTTCCAACAACTGATTCGTGGAAAGTTAGGACGTAAGTTCTTAAAGTGTGGAATTAAACCAAGAAAAGGAAACTTCCGCTACGAGACTGAGGATCTGCAGGGAAAAACATTTGGTGTCTATCACGCAAAGGACATCAAGCCCTGCACGAGGCCAATTTTACTGTAATATCTGTTATATATACTTGCTGCAGATCTTGATCCTGGTAGCCCTAAGAAGGCATACAGCCAGCTTAACTGGTAAACCACAGGATGCCAATGTGCCGATGGCTAGCAGCAGCACACAGCGTGGGCCACAAGGCGAATGTGCTGCTGACGAGGTTCGACCAGACGATTCTGACTGGGACATAGAAATAATTGCTGCCCTCAATGTCGTTGGGTGGTTGTGGCGAGCAGCAAAAGCGAACATCAGTGCCTTCGACGTAAAAGGGTAAATGGTGTAATGGCCCCTTTAGGGCTGGATAGTGTGTTTCGTTTTATTTTGTAGGCACGAAATTTGTTTGATTATGGCTGGTGGCTGCAGCAGGTTTTCGTGGAACCTCCCCACACTCTCCGCCAATAGCAAAGGCGAGCTAGCGAGCCGCCATGCAGTCGACGCTATCCACCGAGTGATCTGTCAGCTCATGCTGACAGTTTGGACTTCACGTCCAATCTTCTTCTTAATTTTTCCTTGGTATTTATCCTTCTGCTACTATCTTTATTGCTTTAATTTTCCAATATACGCAAGACTTTACGTCTCAATGCCATTTTTTAAATGAACTTGCATGCAAGATATCAACAAAACTCCCTTCTGCTTTTACGTTTAAATATCGCGTTGGAAGGGGGGCCTGCATGCAATCTGTACTAACTCGTGTAATACCCGGGCTATGGTCACATACGACCCCGATTCCAAAAATTCCGACCCAAATGGAACCTCTCCATATCCACTTTCAAAACAGTGATAAAAAGTAATGACCAACTATACTAACAAAATAAGATATCTTCGCCGCTGAAGGCGAAAGTTTAACAATTAACAATTCTTTGATAATGCCATCGACGATATAATTTATCCAATTCTTGCTATTGCGATGAGTACAGGAGTTTTTGATCGCTTTCAGTCGTATACATTTTTAACATTCCTTTATTACTCATTTATTTCTATTTTACGATGACTAGTTCGCATATTTGTAATTGTTGCAAGAATAGTCTTTATGCTAAATCTAGAGTATTGGTTTGCGCAGGGTAGCGGTGGGCTGAACTTATTAAAACTAATAACTAATTGCAGGTAAACTTCGTACATTATCATCTTCTGTGACAGCGTTAGTTGTTCAGTCTTCTGCAATTATACAATTAACAGAGGTGCGCCCTACACGTAACTCTTCCATGCCGTCGTCTGCTAAAACATCCTTAATGGCAGATCTGCAATGAATATCAATAAAACGTGAGTCTCTAAACCACTTGTTGCAGGCAGTAGTGCATCTGCACTTGTAAAGAATTTATTGTATAACATTGCTGAGTCATTTAACCTATTGCTTGTGATTTTCCTGAGAGCTAACAACAACAAAAACAATAATAATAATTCTTCATCATCAGCATCGATCCTACAGTGTTTAAACCAGTTCGCATTTTCGTCTCATGTTTGGCACCTCCTACAATAGCCGACGACGTATCAAATTATATTGCCTCCAAGCTCAATGTTCCAGTGAAGAATGGTTACAATTACATTTGTATGAACTCATCTATTGATAAGAGATTTGTGTCGTTATTTAAATTCTTTTTTTACAAGACTCTGGCACAGTCATTGATTTTACTAGAGTTCTGGCCAAGCGGAGCTGTAGTTCATGCATTTGTAGCCAGTAGTAATTTCTTATGAGGGAAATCCAATCGCAGGAGACTGAAAAGGCATTAAAAATATATCATCAGAATGTAAACGGGCTTAGTATCACAATTTTTCGACTCTTTTTATCGGACTGTGACATAGTGCCTTTAACTGAAACTTGGCTATGTATATCGATTTTCGACAAGGAACTCTTTTCTGACGAGTTTAATGTTTTTCGACGTGCACGAACTGTAGTATCCGGTTGGGGGTGGTGCCTTCATTGCAACTGAGAAAGATTTGCTGGTTGAAACTATTAATGTGAATGAATCTGGCTCCTTGAAATTCTTTTGTGTCCGGATTAAATATTATGCTACCAACTTTTCTATTATTGTTCTGTATATGCCTCGTGGATCTAATTGTGCTGATTACAGGGACTATCTTAGCTGCATCAATTTGGATTTTGACATTTCCAGATCAGATGTTAGTGTGGTTATTCTTGGAGATTTTAACTTGCCTTCGATATGTTGAACTCCTTCGCTTGAGACGGGCTCTTTAATTCCAACAGAGTTTACGTCTGCGGTGGAACGCGATGGTCTGGATATGATATCTTCTTGTGGGCTTAGGGAAGTAAATGGCATTAGCCCTTGTGGCACCACCTACATCACCGGTGAGTTTTCACATGTTTGGTACCTTCTCCAGGTAACAGTTTTTCATTTATCGCCCTGCGTGTCTCCGACATCATCAAAAATTATGTTTGAAACATCGTTGCCAAATTTAACCCGCACCACCCGCGATATATGAGTTTGTCATACATTTTGTTTGAGCAGCCTAGCAAAAAATTCCAAAAGGTGGTTTTTCACCCCGCGTCGCAAGGTATGTAGTGTTATTTAGGTGTTATTTTTATACAATTGTTTTTTATCTTGGGCACTTTTATCTTTATTTCGAATTCTGTTACAGATTATCAAGTATAGCAGGAACTTAATCGATTCCCTTAGCAGTGAAGAAGAGGATGATAAGTTTGATGAAGGTGGGTACAATTCGGCAGACGACCCCGAATTTGTTGTCAACTCTCTACGATTTCGTCGCAATATTGATGCGACTACGCATCGATTGAATTTGGCAGTGGATGAAGCAGGCCCAAGTGCACTTGGCACAAGAGGAGAGCAGCAAGCTGCGCAAGTCGTCGATGAAGCTGATTCGGATGCGGAAACTGAAGCTTTTCAAGTGGAGATAATTGAGACCGACAGCGTAAGTGAGGCCGAAGAAGACGATGAGGAGGATTTATCTTTTGATTCGTAAGCAGATATTTTGAAAGCTAAGATGGAAAGATTTGGAATAAAGATCCTTCACCTCCATCTCAAACCTACGCTCACAATGTACTGCGTTAATCTGCAAAGCCCCAACCCGCTCCTGAAACTAAAGCGCTCGGTATCGTTGAAACATTTCAACGTATTTTTTTTCGCAGCCGATATCCAGTATTATTATCCGGGAGACAAATATACGTGCTAAAAGGAAGTATTCTAAATGGAACATTGATCACCCTGTGGATCCGCCGCGAACATGGAAGCCATTGACGGAAGAAAGAATTTAATGCGTATTTGGGTATTTTTCTCATGGCAGGAATCCATCGCTCAAATTAGGAATATGTCCAGAATTAGTGGAAATCATCTTCGCATTCATTATATCATGCAGCTATATCTAATCGTCGATATTGGGCTATAAATCAATTCATCCGTTTTGACAACGACACCACTCGATTGGATAGACTAGAGAAAATAAGGCGGCTCCAATTTTGGATATATGGCTGATCCTCAACGATAATCTCAGAAAAGGGTATTGGCCGGGTGCCAATTTAATGGTTGACGAACAGCTTATTCAATTTCGGCAAAGTATGGTGGGTCTGTGATGCAGAAACATCATATCCGATTAAAAGACAAATATATATTCAAGGAAAACGCATGTCCGTGGTGTAAAACAAATGTAGTATGTCGAAAAGGAACTGTACCATCAATTTCCGAGAACTGGCCGGAACATCTACATGGCCAACTTTTTCACATCGTCGTTACTTGCGCTTCTATTGATTACCAACCAATTGTCCATGGTTGGTACTTTGAAGAAAAATAAGCCATACCTGCCAGAAGTATTCAAACAAAGCCACCAGTGGGAGCTCAAATCAACTGAATTTCTGAAACACGAGCTTATAACATTATGTTCATATGTCACCAAAAAGAGACCAGCGAAAGCAGCTGCCCTCATTTCAACGCTGCACTACGACAAAGCAATTTCAGGTAAATAGCAACTGCGGATATGCTATTCTCGTACTTTCTTTTCTAACCTTTGTTGTTTTATAAACGCTTCATAAAGCCGACATAGTAATAAATGTAAAGGAGCAGTGTACAATATGGGCAGAATGTTGACTGAATTTTCTTTAAAAAGGAGGACTCTTCGCTGGCCACAAGCATTTTTCTACAACATGCTAGATATCGCAGCTTTGGCAAGCTATATTATAACAACGGCTGACTTGAATGTTGTTGCAAAAAAAAGGACAGATGCTTGCCGTAAGTATCATCAGGAGCTAGCTACTGCGCTGGTAATGGCAAATGTCATCGATAGGGCTAATAATAAAAGCATCTGTACCGGCATTTTTAGTACTCAAAGTGGTTTAGAGTGCATGCTGAAGCGTCCTTGATTTCTGGGCAAAAGCATTAGCTCCCGGTCAAGCTCTATAGACGGATGCCCAAGGACGAATAAAAGAGTTAGCAGCATGTTTCTTCTGCGAGATAGAATAGAATAGAATAGAATAGAATAAGTTCATTCGTCGTAAAGTACTATAAGAATACAAATTTCTTTTTTTAGTATAAAAACAAAGCGGCAAAAATAATAAATAAAAACAAGTAAATATTAATATTAAAGTACGAGAAATGAAATTAAAATATAAAAAACACAGTTTAAATAAATTAGAAATTCAAAAAATTAAATATAAATTCGATAAAATATATGCTACTATCAACGTAACATAAAATACTAAAATATTACTCTAAAACATCAGATGATTACAAATACAAATATGTAACAACTAATAACTAGAAAACACAGAGCCAAGACCACCTAAAACATACCCAAAAGTCTATCCCACGACGGTGCTGCAGCGCGTTATTCGCTCCATAAACCCTCCAATCGAGCTCGTACGCTGAATATCGGATGGTAAATTATTCCAAGCTCGAACAGCACGAACAAAGTAAGAATTCTCCATTACTGAATATTGAAAATTTGGTATCAGCAAGTCGAACCGCCTTGAGGAGTTTAAAAATGCCAAATTATTAAACAAATAGCTTGGCTCTTTAGAGTAGATGAGCTTATGAAGAGATGCCAGAAGTCTACGTAAAAGATATAGATTAAAAGAGCAACTAAGTAGATGATTACGATGTTGCGAGATATGATCGAATCTGCATAAGCAGAAGACGAATCTTGTGCAGTCGTTGAACGTCACATTTAGCTTAGTGGAACAGGATGAACACAAATGAGGGAAAAGGAGACTGCCATGGGAAAAGTACGGGAGAATCAAAGATTTGATTAGCATCGAACGTGTGTTCATCTGACAATATTCCCGCAGACAACCACATCCGAGGAAGCCCACCATAAATCCTACCAGTCATGTTATTGACATGATCACAGCATTGCATTCTGGAATTGAGGAAGATTCCAAGATATTTTACACGATTCGAAAATGGTAAAACTGTGTTATTTAAAAATACGATAGAAGGCAATGCACTGAGACTTTCCAACATTAAGCAATAAAATATTGTTATCAACCCAGCGTGCAGTACTGCACAAGTCGGAATTCAGTCTATCAATGCAATACTCCGCCAGTCGTATTGTTCGACTGAGATACACTTGCACATCATCGGCATACAAGTGAATTTTACAGTCCACAACAACATTGGGGAGGTCATTTATATATAGGCTGAAAAGCAAAGGGCCGAGAATAGAGCCTTGAGGGACACCACAATTTAGAGGCAAGACACCGGACACACAATTCTTTACCTTAACCCGCTGCAATCTTTTGGAGAGAAAGCTGCGGATTAAGGACACAGCAGAGGGATGAAAAAGGAAGTTTGAAGTCAAATTTTCAAGCGGATTAGAATGATTGATCATGTCAAATGCTTTGGAGAAATCAAGCAGGGCAAGAATACACAGATGGTCCATGTCAAGCAACTACCACACTTACTAAAACCAGACTGTAAAGGACTTAATAAGGTGAAGTATTCCAAATGATCACTTATTTGTTATACCATCAATTTTTCCAGAACCCTGGATCATAGCCACCGGCACAACTGTAGCAATTTTCCAAGCGGAAGGAAATATCGACATGGTAAGGCAGGTGTTAAAAATATGTAGAATCGGCTGTATTATCCAAGGCAGAAGAATCCTGATAAACTTAGGTGGAATACCATCTGGCCCCACTGCATCAGATTTGACAGCACCAATTGCCAGAGCAATATCCCTGGCATCAACACATCTAAAACTAAAACAAGGCTGATCATTACTTGAGGGAAACATGAGGCGATTTAAACCCAGCTGTCCAGAACTCCGTGCAGAAAGGATAGGAAGGAAATTTTGCGCTAATCAACCAGATACCTTACAAAATGTACCAGAAGATCAGAAAAAGAAGATGCCACTCATTTATAATGGAGAAGTAACGACAACTCCCGGATTAATCTGCCAACAATAGGAAGACAGCTTCCAGTATCAAGCAACTTAAGCGGAAACACAAAGACTTACGAAACGCAAAGTGTTATCCGAAGTAGCCTATATTTTCGATCCTCTTGGGTTAGTAGGACTAGTAACTGTATTAGGGAAGCTATTTCTACAAGACCTCTGGAAGGTCAAATACTCGTGGGAAGAAAAATTACCCGCACCCGCCGTCCATAAAGATAAATGGATGAAATCAAAAAAAAGTCTACTACGGCTACGAGCAATACAAATTCCAAGACACGTACTGAACTCAATCAATATCCAATTAGACGCTTTTCAGACCCCAACGAGTGCGCATATTTGGCTTGCTGCTACCTTAGATCAGTGAATATTCAAGGAGACTAGCACCAGTGAAGGCTACTACACCTGCAAGATTGGAACTATGTGCCACGCTACTAATGACAGAATTAGTGGAAAGAGTATCTCAAAATTGCAAATCTCCCAAGGGATTGAGAAAGACGGACGAAGTGTCCATTGCAGAACTATACATTGCCTCATCATTAAAGAAGGGGGAAGCACTTTATTCTCACCATTCTCTTCAAAATTTGACGATGTTTGTAGATACTTCCAGTCGGCGGACGGCTGAGAAATTTAGAACTCATCCAGAGGCTAATAACCATATTATTCTGCCCAAGGACCACAAACTTAGTGAGCTTCTATTCAATTATCTACACAACCAACATATGCACACAAATTCTGGATCATACACGCTAGGAGGTTGGCGCGCCACACTGTCCATATTCCTTGCTTCAGATGTAAGCCGAAGTCGGTTGATCAAATTGTGGGAAACCTATCTGGGAGAACGGGTGAAGCCAACAAGTCCCTTTCACACCACAGGAATCGAACTTTGTGAACTCATGATGATTCAAACCAAACTACGAGGAAAGGCACCTACAATGGCATACATAGCTGTTTTGGTATGTTTCAATATAAAGGTTTTCCATTTGAAATTGGTCCATGATCTGAGTGCTGAAGCTTTCCTTAACGCTCTAAAAAAATTCATTGCCCGGAGGGGCCTGTGCGCTACTTTCTTTTACGACAACGCAACGAACTTCCTAGGAGCACGAACACATTTAAGGAAACTAAAGCGGCTGTGCAATCCGCCAAGAATTACTAGGTTCGCCTGATGGGAAATGCCAATCTGACATAAGAAGAATTACACACAGTAATTGACCAAATACAGGCCATCCGAATTCCAATGACCTCGAGGCACTAACCACAGGACAATTCTTGACGGGAAGTCCCTTGACAAAATGCGCTGAAACTGATGTTTCTGAAAGAGACGTCGACAAATTAACAAGATTTTGCTGAAGTCAACATAATCAACAAATATTTTGGCAGCGCTGGTCAGCTGTATATCTACAGGAACTGCAAACGAGGAACAAATGGAGGAGTGTAAAGCCAAATCTAAAACCTGGAACACTAGTCGTTATAAGGGAGGCAAACTCACCGCCATTGAAATGGTAGCTAGGCCGTGGCATAGAAACTTTCGACGGCGCCGACAAACTGAAAAGTGTTGTTCGTGTCAAAACCCTCTCTGGAGTTTTTAGAAGGACCATTTACAGACTCTGTCCCTTGCCAGATGAGCAATATAGACCAGAAGATCTCAAAGGGAATTCAAGCGGCAGCAACCTGGATAAGGCTACAAGTCAGTCGGGGGAACGCTTCCGAAAACATCGCTTCTAACTTTAAATCAGCTGCCAGGACCATCTCACAAGGACGTAGAAGCTGAGACACCAACAAAGAGGATGAAACACAAACGACCCTATCACCAGCTGCGAGGAAGGTTCTTGCCAATACACTCTCATTGTAAGAATTCACTATTCATGGAAAATTTCAAGAAAAAATCCCACTAACGCTACAGAGACGAATAAAAGCCCTACGGCAAAACCTATTAGCTCACAAGCTGCTTTAAAATTGCTCATGTTAACCTTACTCATAGTGCCAGCCTTCAGAAACCCGCTAAGGGTACCGGTCGAAGTAACACCATTCTCAAGTAATCCATGAATATTGTTTGAATGACTAGGACATGCACATGTAATAAACAGCCAGTGGATCATCCATTCATACTACAAGCTAGATAATTACTGGAGCGAACTAGGGGAATCAGAAAATGCATTACAGAAATAAGGAAGTTATGTAATACAACAACACTCAGAACAGACCACTGTTTGGAAATACTTTCCCAATTTCAACATCAACTCATGCAAACTGAACGAGCCAATGCAATTTTCCACAAACAAGGCGGCCGAGACCGAGTTCCACATAAAAGGTCACCTCTTGAGCTAGTAGGTCGAACAAAGATTGTGCCGTTTGTTTACATATCCGCGGTCTGAGCAAAGCTTGTTTCCGAATATGGGGACATAAAGGACCAATGACTGGACTGGCGAGTGCCACTTAGTGAGCAGTCTTTAAGATATGAAGTTTCCGTTCGGTTTGGAATACTTGCAAAAGAGTTAGTTAAGATTGATCAGTTTTGTTGTAATAAAGAATTAATGTGTTGAAAAAATCGGAGAGTTATATTTATTTCGGTTGTTGAAATTTTCTATTGTTATTTATTCGACTGCTTTTGGGTCACGACACTACGTTGACGGCATCATTCGAGGTACTGAAGTGCGCAGTATGCAAGGCAGATCATAGAGTTCTCAGGTAACTAAAATAAGTATATGCAACATAAGATAATCGGAGTCAGCATCAGGCAGTTCAAATTGCACCCAACTGCTTAAAGCTTGACCATGCAGTACATGATTGCACATCAAGAGGCTGCATGTAATGTGGCAAACGCCATAACACATTTATACAAAACTCTCGTCAATCCGAGAAGCCAAAAAACCCTATTCAAGCCAAATTACGACAAGGCATCGTTCATCGGAGCACAGACTTGGCACCAATGAATTATCAACAAGTAGGCAGAGGCAGTTCAGGAGCTTCTATTCAACTTGACACCACTTCTCAGTTGCAAGAGATCAGTTGTTCTACTCCATCTGAGATAACAAAACTCACAAATAACGAGTTTACAGTCGTCAGCACGCTCGCAGATCCTATTAGCAACAGCAAAAATCGAAGTCATTATTACCTCAGGAGTCCCAGCGGACTGTAGGTTGCTCTTGTACTCGGCCTCACAGCTTCACTTCATCTGCGAACAACCCGTACAGGCTTTGGGACTATCACGCAGCAAAACGTCACTGCCGATTGGTGGTGTTGGTGGAATCGCAACAACTGCTAATTACGAAACCACTCTCATGATACATTCAAGAGTGAAGAGCTTTTCAGCAGTCATCAATGCTGTGATCTTAAAAAATATCAGCGAGCACCAACTATCACAATACATCAAAACATCGAACTGGGATATTCCAACTAGCATCTCGCTAGTAGAATCTGCCTTCTAAAAACCTCAAGCCATCGATATGCTATTGGGAGATGAATTGTTTTTTCAACTTTTGCAAGAAGGTCAAATAAGCCTAAACAACCTACCACTACATCAAAATACCGACTTTGAATGGATTCTTGAATGAAATGTTCCAAATCAAACTGGCTGCAGTCAAAGGTATCACATCGCAACACAAGGCTCAGTCTCAGCACTAGACAAACAGTTGCAACAATTTTGGGAGTTGGAGCATCACGATTCAGCATTCAAATACAAGTCAAGAAAAGAACTTCTCTGTCAGGAGCATATCCAAAATACCTTCCACAGATCATCGGCAGGACAATATATAGTCAAATTAGCCTTTCCTGAGCAACCAACAACTTTATGGCCGTCCCTGGAAATTGATTCAAAGAGCTTGTATGCGTTTGATAGAAAATTGGAAAGAAATTCCGATCTCAAAAGCAATATCATGATTTCATGACAGAATACTAAGAATTCGGCCACATGCAACCGATAGTTAAGAATGCCATTCCCACCGATCATTACTACATGCCCCATCACTGTGAAGCCAAAGCTGATACCAACAACCCCAAGTTCCGTGTAGGAATTGATGCCTCAGCCAAAGCAACAACCGGAAGGTCCCTCAATGATATCTTCATGGTTAGTCCCACCGTTCAGTCGGATCTTTCCACTACCATAGCCAAATTCAAAATCTACAAGTACGGACTCACGGCACACATCTGCGAAATATATCGGCAGATCAATGTCCACCCAAACGACAGAAACTATCAACAACTTTTTTATTTAGTAAACAGCCACTGGATCATCCATTCATACTACAAGCTAGATAATTACTGGAATGAACTAGGAGAATGAGAAAATGCATTGCAGGAATAAGGAAGTTATGTAATATAACAACACTCAGAACAGAACACTGTTTGGAAATACTGTCCCAATTTCAACATCAACTCATGCAAACTAAAGGAGCCAATGCAATTTTCAAAAAACAAGGCGGCCGAGACCCAGTTCCAGATAAAAGGTCACTTCTTGAGTTAGTAGGTGACGTTGCGAATAAACTATTTGGCATCTTGGATTCGTCCTACGCCAAGTACATTGGAGAAGAAACCGAAAAAACGAGAAGCAACGAGCGGACTAATAAAACATTTACAAGCTACTGACGATAACTACGCAGTGCTTTGGAAGTTACTCTTGGCGAGGTATGGCAATCCGAGGTCTATAGTAACAGCAATGCTCAATCAGTTACTATACCAAGCGGCTCTCACAACCTAATCAGGCTCGGAAATCAAAAGATTGCATGACGCTAGCAAGGAGTGTATACTAGCGTTGGAGAATAGTGGCATCGACATCAAGCTGTGGAATCCCATACTGCTTCATTTACTCACTCAGAAGCTCGATAGGAAATACAGGAGATTACATGAGCAGTCACTTAAATCACCTCAAGAATTACCGACAATGGACGATTTCCTCAAATTCATGGAAACAAGGATTCAGATCCTTGAAGTAATCCAGTCGAAGGAAGAACGCAAGAGGGTATCTACTATTATGGCCAAATGTAATGAGGATTCTTCCAGCAGCCAAGGGCATATTCTGATAAAATAATTAGCAATTGCTAACCGTGGAATTGTCCTGCGGCTGTCGGTTATTTTGATGATCAGCCCAACAGCAGGCTGCGATGAGCGCTTAGTCGAGCAATCGACGATTACAATAATAATTAACCTAGCATAGTAATTATTATGTAAAGCGATTGTTTACTACTAAGCGACTCAGGTGCTGCAACCCAGTCGACCAAAGGTTGTGTCATTTGTTTACATATCCGCGTTCTGAGCAACGCTTATTTCCGAATATGGGGACGTAAAGACCAATGACTGGACTGGCGAGTGCTAGTTAGTCTTTGCGATATGAAGTTTCCGTTCGGTTCGGAATACTTATAGAATAGTTAGTTAAGATTGGTCAGTTTTGTTGTAATAAAGAATTAATGTGTTGAAAAAATCCGAGAGCTTTATTTATTTCGGTCGTTAATTGAAATTTTCTTTTGTTATTTATTCGAGTGCTTTTGGGAGACGACACTACGTTGACGGCATCATTCCAGGTACTGAAGTGCGCAGTATGCAAGGCAGATCATAGGGTTTTAAGGTGACCAAAATAAGTATATGCAATATTAGATAACCGGATTTAGCATCAGGCAGTTCAAATTGCACTAGGGGAATGAGAAAATGCATTGCAGAAATAAGGAAGTTGAAATACAACAACACTCAGAACAGACCATTGTTTGGAAATACTTTCCCAATTTCAACATCAACTCATGCAAACTAAAGGAGCCAATGCAATTTTCCACAAACAAGGCGGCCGAGACCGAGCTCCTCATAAAAGTCACCTCTTGAGTTATTAGATAACGTTGCAAATAAACTATTTGGCATCCTGGATTCGTCCTACGGCAAGTACATTGGAGAAGAAACCGAAAAAACGAGATGCAACGAGGGCTACTTATTGCAGCTTACAAAAAAGCAAACATCAGTTTTAAAAACTACAACCAATATCATAAAACGTCACGAGGAATCAATTCAAAGACAATTCAAGGCAATTAAATATCATATACTTGCATTCAGTAACTTTGTTGATGACGTTCAACTGGAGCAGCAAGCTACCCAATCATTCAGTGCCTTATCGTCACTAACCACAATAGTTCTTCAAAACTAACACAGAGTCCAAAATGCTTTATTAGATGTCATAAGAGATATTCACCACAACAAGATCAGCCCATTATTGGTCACCCCGATGGAACTCCGAGACCAGTTGAGCTTAATAAAGGACCACATTCCATCACCTCTACTATTCTAGGAAATATTAGGGATCCCGTGCTACTTCTTTACAACAATGACAGTTCGAACCAGGATAGGAGAATCATACATTTTATTTGACATACAGGTTCCACTCGCACTGGATAAATACTTTCAGTTATTAAAGATGATACTTGTTCCACCTGTTCCCATTAATTAAGAAGACAAACTCCTATTAAGCAAGCCATCAACCGAGTATCTAATCGTGTTCCCAGGGAGAGATATTACCCACTACCGCAAGCAGAGTTAAACAAATATTAACACTTAAGAGAAGACCAGTATCTATGTGACCAGAATAATTCCATCTTCAATCTAAAGGCCAACGTCAACCAGTGCGAAATGAAGTTACTCTACCACAAGCAAAGGCCCTCTTCCAACTCCCACCTTCGCAGCTCAAATGGATTCAATCTTTGGATACAGTTGCATACTCCGCACAGTTGGTCTACCATGTCGACAGTGAAACTACATTCAACATTGTATGTGGCGCGGCTAGCAGCTCTTATGATCGTTTACAGCTTTTAAATTTTAAACAAATGGAACCACAGCCGGAGCCGGAGCCAGCCGGATGAATGAAGATTTTGAGTTGCGCAGCAACCCAAGGGGGCAGGATGATTAGCCCAACACTAATCACTTAAATTAATTCTCACGTCGCGTCGTATTCATTTTGAAGGAATTCATGGCAAGTTCCAAATGAGGCTCCTTACGCAAGACGCCCGCTTCGCTGTTACACTCAGTTTTGGGGTCGTGTGTATATATTATAATGTTTAGCAATGTGTGGAGCACTGACTGTACTGCTTAGTCAGCCTCCCTAGATGGAAAATTCGATTTAAACTTGCTAATCAGCATAGTCTCGAGGAGGTGGTCACCGACAGGGAGTGTCAGGTTCAATGGACCGCACAAAGTCAAAGATGTACTCGTGTGGAAACATGGTTCCCAAATGGATGCAGTTTTGATTCAGGTTCAGCCTTAGCGCTGCCTGTAGAATACAAAGGAAATTTAAATATACGAAACTGTCGAGGAACTATATGGAGAGAAGAATGATATAATTGCACATAATTGACATTTGACCCAAAATATAAGATGGCGCAGGTTGTACAAATCTGGCCGAGAACACAAGGTACGCGATAACCATTTGATTTGGCAGCCGACATATGTCCCTATTCTCCCAGCCATGAAACAGGAACCTATATATGTGGTGCTAGTCCGATTCTATAAAATGTTTTATAATGATTCTTAGGGAAAGTAAGTAGATATTGATTTTATATATCCCGTAAAGCCCAAACTACTATTGTTGTATGTATGCCACACTCCGTGCTCCTGGAGGAAGAGCGTATGGTTTTGTCAAATAAATTCGCACTATATCCATCTGCTTTGACGAAACTTGTTTATTCATTCACTTTTGTTATTTTCTTTTACAAAGCTATTATTTCTATTTAACACTCTTTTCTTTTTTTAATTTCTGAATAAAACTTCTAATTCCTTGGATACAACTTCAATTATGTAATACTTTCAAAAAAAAAGCTTTATAAGTCTGATTTAGAATTTGCTTTTAACTATTTTTTTGGATAAAAATCATTTATGTAATATTTCAAAGGAAAAACTTTTGAAGTAATGTTTAGAACTTTTCGTTTTTAGAATTTCATGCAAAACAACAGTCGCGAAGTCTAACGCCGACGGGATGGAAAAAACGACTGCCCGAGGTTTGGGCAAATTGCACCCAGGTACTCACGATATCTTGCAAAAGCTTTTTTTATCTTTTTATCGCTTTCTCACGACGTTAAAAATCGTACGTGAGAAAATGTACAAAAGTTTTGATGCAAGCTATATGCATCTATTCAAAACTGTAATACGATATTCACTTGTGCGCCCGTCTTGAAATACTAATTTTAAAAGGGCACGAATAATTCTGATAATAGTATGTATGCATGTACATGCAATTAGATTGGAGGAAGTTAGTAATGTACGTATGTACACTGTACATACGGAAAAAAGTAAGAAGACACTGTATGTAGGTAAGTGTGGATATCGTGTGAGTGGAATATGTGTCCGATAACAAAATGCAATTTATGCTAAATTGCATTTTGTTATAATGTGGGAATGCATTTCTAAATGCATTTTGAATTTATATTAAAATTTTAAAATGAAATAGTTTTTTTATTTTCAGGGCCTTTTATGTGGTACATCAATATATTGTATGGGACAAAATATTGATGTATTGCCCTTATGGTTGTGATTCGGGGCATTGGGCACCTGAGTCACAACACAATCGACACAGGAAATAGTCTTCCAGTAATTTTAAGCTTGGCGCCATACCTACCCAAAGGCTACCCTTACTATATATACCTACCATACTTAACAAAATCATGGAATAGTTTTGAGTAATAGTTGCAATAGTGTATGTTTAGGCAGTAGTCCAAATCAGTAGGCAGATTGATTCGAATCCATCCGACCTAGTCACATTAAATATCCAATTATTTATTACTCAGGTGAGAGTTTTTGTTTGGAGAATCGCAATTGTTTTAGGAAGATAGAGTTTTTTAAATAATTTTGTTAGGAAAGATAAAAATTTGATTACGGTTGGCAATATAACAGAGTAAGGTTATCAGAAGACAATTTTTCTGTATGCATAGTAGTTTAGGGCGCAGGAGGTATTCATAATAAATATTTGGCAGTTTTACGTATGAACATTACAAATATTTTGTAATGTTAGGACTAAGTTAGGGTTCTCACATCTCATGCAGTAGTGAGGTAGTCTGTTTCATGGCTTGGAAAGTATTTCTCGAGAGTTTTGTCCACATACGTAGTTATTACTGTGCTAAAAATTTCCGGTACTAATTTTAGCCCCGGACACCCCTACATTCGTACATCCTTCACCGGTCGGCCATGAAGTTCACTGCTGAACTTCAATCATCTTTCACAATGTTTGGAGAACGAAATTTTCTAAGTTGTAACTTTAGATTATTTCTTCTCATATGCGTTTTCGATTCCTATATAAAGAACTTTATAAAATTTGTAAAATCATATAGGTACCTATATCCGAATCTGTGAAAAATTGTAGCTACCATTTCTAAGATCAGGGAAAAGCATTTATTAGCTAGTTAACCAACGAAACAGAAATACGATTATTTTCATGACACAAATTTCATTAGTATAAGCATATGTATAATATCAACATCTTCCTCTGACAGTATATTAAATTTCCTGTAAAGAATGGAAAAACAAGCGAATTTTTTTTATAGTATTCTATGTACATATGTGTGTATTTATGGATATTACATATCGTCGGTTTAATAAGAAAACACTGCAGCTCCATTTCAGAAAATCTTAGAGGAGAGAGGAAAAAGTTGTTTTTTGATAATACTGAAAGATTTTTGTCAATATATTGATGCAGTTTTATTTAAAATCACATTATAGATTAGTAGAAATAAGTTTCAGTTAAAATAAAATCCGATATTTATAATATTTACGGACTTACGTGTTGTTCGTATCAATTGGGATAGTTTATAATGAAGTTTAATTTAATGAAAAGAAAATTTATTAGAAAAAAATTAATGATAATCAACATTATTCAGTGCAAAAAAGAAAAACTTAACAAAATAAAAATTAAATTTATAATTTAAAAAATTTATTATATAATATAAAAAAAAATTAATAGAACAAAAACCAAATAAAAAAAAATAAACATAAAGTTCCTTTCTAGCTCTCATAGGCAATGCTCTCGTAAAATGTGTGGTAATCGGCAGCCAATATCTGCTTGAGAGATTGTAGGTGTTCGTAATTTGTTTTTTTTAATTTTAATTCGTTCCGAATAAAGTCCTGGTAGCTCATGCTTTTAGCTGTATGCTTTTATTTCGTCTTAACGGTAAATCACTACAATCTTCGGTGAATCTAAGTTTCTATTTTATACCGCCATCTGGACAATATTTCAATGCTCGCAAATCAACTAAAATGTAATCACCAGATCTTTTCCCAGGACTGTGTTGACAGTCTTTAGAAAATATGTGTTTCAAGTATGTGACTTCATAAGGTTTTGGAATTTTCCTAGCTTCTTTGCGTACATTAACGTAATCAATAGGAACGCTAATTTGTCTGTTGCGTAATACTCGCTCGATGCACGAATGCATAGAGTCGACCTCCGTTTGAGTGTGGCCCTTTTCTAGAAGTTTCCGCTCTCTTTCCAAGTTGTGAAGCATTGCAATGTTTAGGAGCATGTTCGATATTACGGCATTCCTGTTTTAGTAACCACAGCCAAATTTCGATGTGGTGATCTCGCCAACAATCCTGGAAAATTCATTCGCTGTAAGGCCACTTTCCATTTCATTCCAAACAAAGCAAAAACCATCTCGCATTTTCAAATCAATAATTGTAAAATTGTGAACTACAAGCTTTGTTTTGTAGTATAAGCTTGACGCATTTGACTTGGGGCACAACAAAACTGGCTTCAGATCGATGGTAAATACAAAGTTATCTGATGCTTTATCATTTGTTTTTTTCAGATCTGGCTTCTTCTATCATTGCTGGATACAAATTAAATAAATCTTCGGAGATACTACCTGCCATGTAAGCGATACATGTATTACACTCATCCTTTTTGGGTTTAAACAAAGACAAATTCTTTTCTTCAAACATAAGAAAGAAGATAGTAAAATATTCTGAGATGCACACCATTCATCTTTATAAACCTTGTATAGATCAGCTTTCGATTTGAAAATTGGTTCCATGTACTGTTTAGTGGACGAACATCTACCATAGTGAGACTCTACAGTGGCAAGATTTGAGGAGAATTTTTCTAAGGCCATTTGCTGGTCGTAGAATAATAAGTTCCTTGCTTTTGACTTATTTGAAACACTCTTTGTCACTTGTGTACAGCTATTCGTTTCTTGACATGAAATATTGCTAGATTCTTCCTTACGAACATTTTCATCAGTATCTTTTATTTTCCATGTTCGTATAACCGTTTCTTTAACTCCGACAGTGTTGAAAAACATTTTTTTGCAAGCCCGTAACTTTTTATCATTTTTTTTAGATGATAATCGAATGTATTTAATCTGCGGCTTATTAACTTGTTTTTTCTATCTCTTGGTCGAATTGCATCAAGCTGTTCTATTAAACAACGGATAAAAGTCCATTTTTCGCCACATGTTAATGCCCAAAATAGTCTACAAATTTGATCTCTTTCACAATCAGAAAAAAATTTGCATTTCATCATAGATCTTTCTGTTGAAGCACAGTGACACCTTGGTCCTAATTTTCGCGAACACTTTGCAATATCGTAGTTCAAGTTTCCATGAATTTTTTTTCTACCTTTGTAAACATGACATAATTCCATTTCGACTTAGGACGTTTGCCAAACGGGCTAAATGCTGGCTAAATCTATTACTTTTCCATTTAGTAAATTTTCGAGCTTGTTAATTCTTCTTCTTCACATTTGTCTAATTATTTGACAAGTACGGTTTGTTTGAAAGATTTTTAGAAGTATTTATTGGTAAAATGAACAAATACAAGAAAATAATATTACGGCCATAACTTCCTTGTTTATTTCCTGCAAATCCATCTTAAATGCCACACAATGCTTTGCTTTTGAAATAAAAGTAAAAGCTGAGCAATTGGCTAAATTCCACTTTGGTTTGGCACAGCCCTGGAATTAGCTGGCTAAATTTCCAATGCAAACTGGAATTTAGCCAGCATTTAGCCCGTTTGGCAAACGTCCTTAGTTTTCGTTGTCACGGAATTTTTTGTGGTTGACTTTGTGACGTTTAGATCGACTTCGGCTCGTGTTATTTCCATTTTCGTCAATCTGTGCAGTATTCATAACAGAATGAATTTGTGTATCTGTAGAGATTAACTCAGTCGAGACTTCCACACTATTTTTAGGTCAGCAATCATCACGCAATCATTCACATTATCTTCAGGGATTAATTCAGCTAAAATTTCTATTTTATTTTCATCATAACCAGCGGCATTTGAATGTGTCACAACAAAAGGAATTATATTTCCGGTACTTTCATTCCCTTCAGAAAATATAATGTAGTAATTGCGAGGATATCAGACATTTCCGAATTAGATATATTATTAATTTGCTTTGAATCTACTTCTTTTGGATGACTCTCCAATTCAATAATATTTTGTTCTGCTGGTAATGTGGCACAAAAATGCTCTGAAGAATCGTTTCTTTCGATTATCGGTTTTTCCAATAATGGCTCTTCTCTACTTTGTTCATTAGTTTCCAAAACCATACGAACCATCAAAGCTCCGCGAGAATTCATTTCAAACGATTCAATAATAACGAGAAAAAAAACTTGTTGAAGGAAAATAGCGTAACTCCAGTCGCAACTTCGAAATTCGAAAAACTATATCAAAGAAAAAACACGTAACTCCAATAAGTACTTTAATTTTGGTTTTTATGCAATTTGCGCAATTTATACCACTCAAGTTGTCAGGAATAATTAAAAGACTTACCTTATTTCAAGTAATAGCAGTTTTTTGATGAAATTGTGCAATACTACACTAATTAATTTTAGAATTTAGATGAGGAGGGCAGTGTACGTCGTTCAATAGTATGGCGCATACTGGAGTTATGTGTTTCTCGATATGAAAATTTGACAGTTCCAAATAAGTGGTTTACGTTTATGTTATTTCTTCCGCCTTTAAACTGAAATGGAGTACTGTTATTTCACTGAAACGTGAGAGAGAAACTTAATGAAAAATCGCATTTTTAAAAAAAATGGAGTTATTGAGTCGACGATATATGGCATTAAAGATTGAAGCCATTTTCAAATTTGCATCAGAAGTCATAAAATTTTCACAGCCAACAATTTCAACTCACCGAGCAAACGCGTTCACAATTTATGTATATACATGTATAATGTATGTATGCGGTATACAGTATGTATATTCTGAACAGATTGATGGGCATAGTAAAAGAAGGACATATCTTACATGAGCATAATAATACACTTTTTCATTATTTCCATTACACAAACTTAATATTAAATAAAAACTTATGTAAGTAGCTTACCGACCAAGTCCAAGAATTCCTGTTGCCCCCCGACTAAGGCATAACAAGCGTAGCTTTTCCAATGGATCCTTTTTTTGCCCATCCGCAAGTGTTCGCTTACTTTTATTAATAAGTTCAGACTCCTTACGAGAAATATCTGATTCCGGATGATGAGACATCTGAAATTAGAAATAAATTTTAATTAAATCATCAATAGTCTCTTGTTATCAGCAGAACCTTTCGCAGTATTCGACTCCTAGGAAGATATATAGCAACTGATGACATTGTGACAAACATGTTCTGTGGCATTTTCAAATGGATTTTTTATGCAGAAGGAGGAGCAAAGCTTTATTCAAACTGACCAGCTGGTCATCGATTTCTGAGAATTGTCAAAAATCAATTGTAGGCACTACCACAGCAAAATATTAAGGTAATGACCAATTTAATACAGTGAAACAAAATTAATTCAGTACCAAATAACTAACTATCCCTTCCTTTTAATGGTACTGACAAACTTCATCACATACAGTGCGGACCTATTTTATTACACTAGTAGGATTGCAGTCATATAGCTTTTACTCAAACTATATACTTCGATTGAAGAAAGGGCGCATGATTTTCACTTGCATAAATAACAGAATATATAATAATTCTACAAGTCGGATGAAGCAAGTCCCCTGAATCCTGATACGCGAGTAGCCACACTAGAGTTTAGTCATTAGGCAAAATCCAGTTTTGTGTTTATAGTATGTATGTCTCAAGTCTCAGCCCATGATGTGTATATGTCTATAAAACAACTCGAAAATCCGCACGTAGGTGAAAAGAACACATTGGTCACATTCAAGTCTGCCTCAGCTCTAAATTTGGCTGGACATGACTTCCTCTGTCTGTTGTCTTTAAATTTGTTCAGTCAACATTTATTCTAAAAAAAAAATAGTAATAATATACCTCAAGTCCCAATTGGAGCTACTTCTTGTATCAGGCCTCATTTAGTTTTCCCAAAATCTAATTCATTACAAAAACTACCAAATCGATTATGATACGCCTGCAAAAAAGTTCGCCCACATTAAAAGGATTCCTTCTTATTTAGGAAATAGAATAAATTCTAATTAGAATGACAATTTTCAATAGTAACTAAGGAATAAAAATCCTGCAATAATTATCAATTTGGCTTTAACATATATGTACATATGTATTGGTTATAATACATTTATCCTACACTTACAGGGATCACAACTTATGAGCCTCTATGTTTTTATACCCCAGATGAAATCTAAAGGATATACTAAGTTTGTCATTCCGTTTGTAACGCACAGAAATAATGCTAGTAAGCAAAAATGGATTGGACACCCACGCATAAAATTTACAGTTATTTTGATTTTTGCGTCCGTCAGTCTGTCCGTCCATGTGCCTGATAACTCGACAACGCGTATACTTAAAGAGCTGAAATTTTTTACACGGACTTTGACGAAAAAAAGGGAAATGAGTCAATCGGGCAACTCTTTCGTGCGGTTGCCATGCAAAAATTTCGTTTGCCACTATATATCTGGACACTGCCTGAGAACGCGTTGACATAGAGAGCTGAAATTTGGTTCGTGGTGTTTTCATAGTAATATTTAAAAAAAATAAAAAATTAGATAAATCGGGCAACCCATTCTTGGTGTTGCCATATAAAAATTTAAGTTTTTTACGGATACTGTGTAAACGATCAGTCCTAAACATATCTATTTTACTAAAAGCTTCTTCAGAATATGAAATCCTATAAAATTGGTTGTAAGCATATTTTCTATCCGACAAACCGTTCTAGAAATATATGCGAAAAACAACTGCAAAAATCAAAATTGCTCAAATGGGTCATACGAGCATTCTCTAGGGTATCATAAGAATTGGTCTTAGACCAATTTTAGTTTTCTTACTTGTTCTAGTTAATGGTGTTCATTATTATTCCAACTCCACAGCGTACGGATTAGATTGATTTTACTTATTAAAATACCAAGCGCAACTAGGTAATATTGTAATTCAATATTTGAGAAACTATTAGCTCATCATTTTCTTATGCCTATTTATTTTCGTTCAATTAGCAGTTTTGTGAAGATCTTATAAAATTTCCTAAACTTATAATATATCTAGTATAGGGAAGACCTTTCCTTTAAGTTTCGTGAGTATATAACCACACCAAATATATGTACAAGATATTCTCATACATACCGTAACCCTAACATATTATACAGAGTGCAGCACCTACAGTTGGTTGCAATACAAATTTCAAAAAGATACTTTGCCCAAAACCATTGAAGGAAAAAGAGTTTTTGCATAAACATAATTAGGAAAAAAATCATTTTTAAAAATAAATGTTTCGCAAAAAGGACTTTTGGTAAACAGACACTTAACAAAAATGCATTTAGCAAAATGATAATTAGCATCAATAAGTAACTTTACGTACTGCGCGCTGCAGTTCGCAAAATAATTCTAAATGCTAATTATTGTTTTGCTAAAACAAGAAATTACTTTTTCTTAGAGAATCGACATTTGGTCGAATACTATATAGTAATCGAGCAGCAGTTCCAATAGGAATACATAAATTTCATGGATTTTTGTTGATACTAAAGCTTGTAAGTTCCTAATAAAATTGTAAAAAATATTCCTTAGTTAATTTGTAATGATTATTTTCTATTAAGCTCTGATGACCCAACGTAACAGTTACTCCTGATGATAGTGAAATAGCATTATTAAGTAAAGGTGCTTGTAAAGGATTAAGTATATTTATACCTATTCGAGGTCATATAGATCCTAATTCAATTTCAGGAGATAATCTTATGTGAAAACAATCTAAAAAATTAGTTAAACAAATTTCTGGGATAATAAATCTGTGGTTTTTTCTAATAACTCGTTATCTGCAAAATTTACGATTTTAAACTAAATATACCATTCGACATAAAATTTTATATTTTATAAGCCTGTGCACTCTGTTATAGCAATTATACTATTATTAACAAAAGAATAACCACTGAAGTAACCAAAAATCTCAAATTATTTTTTCAAGAAACAGCACAACTAGATACACGGTTAAAAATAACCAGATATTATCCTATAACAATTTTTTATTACATAGTAAGTGGATACTTTTTACTGTATACATTTTTATATTTCATACGATATCAAATATTTATATATACAGTAAAATATCATTTCTATACAATTAAGATATAAAAAAATATAAATTACAGGAGTTTTTATAAAAGTATTCTATAATATCAATACGAACATCTTATGAAAATAACATGGTTATACGAACAAACGCAGTATGTATGGCGAAATCTTTATTCGTAACTGTACCCAATTTAGCACCCGCTCTATATTAAATTTGTTTGTGGACGTAAAGTACCGTTCTTAGAATTTGGAATATTTTCAGCAAGTGTTCATACGTATTAGATCGAAGTATTTTAGTGATCAGTCTTTACGTAGATTTTGGAGTGTAAAGTGCAGTAAAGTGAAAGTGAAATTAATTTTAAAATAAATTGCAATGAAGTCGCCTAATTTTCAAGTAAATTTTTAATGGAAATTATTAAAAATCAGTTACAACAAAACTTTTTTTATTCATAGATATGCTTTTCGAAGGAATTTTCGTTACAGTGAGCTACCCTGATAATTCTAAGGAAATTGTTAAAGTAAAAAAGTTTTCAAGCGATATTGCAGAACTCACTATACAGATTTTGTGTACTCAGGTTGCTATTTATTTTATGTTTTTATTAAAATATTAATTTTAAGTAGTGCAACCTCTTTAATCCGCACCAACTCATGAAAGGGCGTGCTGATTCTAACAAGTTATCTTATTTAGCGGATGCATAAAAAATAGTGCATATTGCAGAAAAAGTTCCGCAATCGGTTGGAAAATTTATTATACAGGGTTTTACGTTGCTACATAATACCACTGAATAAATAATAATAGTAACGTGTTTTAAGAAAAAAAAACAAAGTTCATTTAGGAAGAGGCAGTGTTAGCGCTCTCTTTCAAACACGTAAGTAGCAAAAATAAATTTATGTTTTTATTTTGAAAGTTGCAAGATGTGTCATAATATAAAACTGTCCCTTTCCCTTTTCTCCTCCCGGTATAATAAAATGGACACCACTGCGAATTTATTTGTTAGGATTAGCGCGAGGTCGAATTAAATGGGTTGCACATAATTATTCCACTTTTGTAATACTTAATTACCTGGTAATAAGAACATTTTGTTTGAAGATTTTTCCTGTTTTGAAAATTGCAATGGTGCATTTATATATGAAGATACTTTCAAAAATTACGTCAGTCATTTTATTCTGCATCCTGCATTTATGATTTGTTTGAAAACGAAGACACTTTTAAACTTGCACTCTCCAAGTACAGAAGAATTTCTGAATAATCTTCCGGGACAAACAATCCAAAATAAAGAAGAAAATATAGAGGAAGCTGGAATTGTGAGAAGATCAAATGCTTGCTTGTGATTAAATGTAATCATTACACCAGAGGTAAGAATTTTTTAATCAATTTAAATATTCTTGAAGTACCTTTCATACTAGGCTTTAAAACAATACTTCTGCCAAAAAGCGTGTGGAAACGTTATTCTGCAAAGCTACAATTTAAAGGATAACTTAAGAGACAGTGAAAGAAGAAGATTAATTTCATATTTGGCTAATTACGTTGAAGAAAGTTTTGGTTTCAAGCCCTCTAGGGAAGAGCAGATTGCAGCTTGTGAAGCCTTCGTAAGCCTATTTCCGTGCTTAAAATCCACAACTGGCAATCATGATATCGTAAGTATATATTATACCACACTATTTTGAGCAACCGTCATGCAATATTTTTAGGAACTTTTGTATTATACAACTAACTCAGGATATCTTCAAGCAAAACTTAAAAATGATCGTGTTAGGAAAAGAAAACTTGAAAGGGAATTCGATGAGAACATTGGAAATATTACAAGTGTTGAAAATTCTGAAAGTTTGTCTGAGGATGCTGATGTACTAAAACGGGATATAAATATTTTGAATACAGCCGTAATACCAGATCAAATAAAGTTATTAAAAGAAAATTTCAAAG
Organism: Dioctria linearis; assembly: GCA_963930735.1. Taxonomy (NCBI): domain Eukaryota; kingdom Metazoa; phylum Arthropoda; class Insecta; order Diptera; family Asilidae; genus Dioctria; species Dioctria linearis. The sequence continues at coordinate 170,077,845 of OZ005740.1, forward strand.
CAACCTTAGCTAGATAAAAAAGAAGATTTAAATCTCTTTGACACGTTCAATTATTTTTTCGTATGTCCTGAGTGGGTAAGATTCTATAAATAATTTAAATGACCAGACCAAAATTTTTTTATTACAGATTTTGTATGACTTTAATTTGTCGTTTCCATCATGCAAAAAAAATATTTCCAATGAATGGCACAATTATCAAGACTACATATTTACTGTTATTAAGAATGCCGGGAAGAAAATTCTCTACACCGAAATAAAAAGAGAACAAGATAAAAAATTACAAAACACTATGGTATGGAGATATTCATATGAAAAATTAATAACGTTTCAGATTGGGATACACTTACGCTTTCTTTTTTGAACCTTCTAAGAGTGCTGCCTCCTGCACCTAACGGCAAAAAAACTTAGTAGACTGTCTGATGAGGGAGCTGTGGATAGATTAATTATCTTTGATAAGGTGTGTGAAATTCTAAAATTTATATCTGCTATCTACTTTAGATCTTTTCTATTATAATAATCATCCGACACTTGTATAGAAGAACCTTTACCTTTTATATATAAATTTTGTTTATGGTTGCATTAGTTTTGGTAATATGCATAACTAAATTCAGTTTAATAAATTAAAAAAATTAAAATCAAAGCAATCAATCAATTTGGGAGTCTAATATTAATGCTGCTTAATGCATATTTGCTAATTATATAAGTACATTTCCCAATAGCCTCGAAAAACCGATCAAGAGTACCTGATAGACTCAGCGAAGAACGCGCCTTTTATAATTGCTGTTGGGAATAATAAATCTAATATAACTCAATATGTGATAATTATTGATTCAAAAATCATTCCGTTAAATTATACTTACACATTTTTAGATTGTGTAGATGTTGTATTCAAACTCCATTTCATTTTTAATATAAGATATGATAATAATTTACGTTTCATGTGGATGTTCATTCAAAACTTTATTTACGGTATTATAATTGTCCAGTTACACCTGTTGTACAGGAGTTATACAGCAAATTAACAAAACTTACCGCTGATACATAATTGAAATTTGTATTTTAAAATTTCATTATATACACATAAAAAACTTTAAAAATGGAATATATTGGCTTTGTTTGTAAGAAACGTTCTCCATTAATTTTAAAAATGTTATCTCATCTGAAGTTAATGCATTCCCTTACGTAATCTAAGTACTTAACACTTAAATGTATTGTCAGTGATAAGTGTTTATGTACTTTTACTACATATTCTGGATTGCGCAAACATTCTCAAAATTGTAAAATGCGTCAGGAAAGAACTAACGTCGTAATTAAAAGTCCAGAACTTAATCAAACATTTCCGGATACTTTATTGAAATTTTCCACAAATAATACAGAAAACACTTCTTACGAAAACTGCGAGGCAGTTATTCAAGAGGCGGTCAATTCAATTAACAAAACTGTCGTAGATTTTCTGTTGAATATAAATTTTTTGGCTCTTCCTAATGTTACTATTAATAAAATATTAACCTTTTCAAGAAATATCGTTACAGATCTAACAAATAATTCCGATAAGATAATTGAAGCCTCTACCAATATGTCAGTTGCTACTGATAATTTGAATATCTTAAAAACAAATGTTCTTTAAATCTTTTCAGAAACATTCTGCATATTACAAAAGGCATAGAAACTTCCAAAGCTCAATCTTTTACGTCGAACCAAAAGAAATATCAATTGGGACTAGGTGGGAACAAAGATATTGTCGTAAAACTAATCAATTTAAAAAAGTATTAATACAAAACACATTTCAATATGTTTTTTTAGTAAAAGCAATATCTGCACTCTTTAGTAATGACAGTTTTAAAAAAGCTTTTTTCGAAAAAGACCATGTTTGTACAGAAGGGAAAATGTTCAGATTTCGTTGTGGAAGAAACGTATAATGAAAATAATTTCTTCACAAAAACCGATAGCGTTATTCAAATACAGCTATTTTATGATGATTTTGAATGTACTAACCCGCTTGGAAGTCGTAAGACGATCCACAAATTAGGTGCAATCTATTTCACTATTAGAAACCTACCTCTGAAATATTTACCACAACCAGATCAAATTCATTTAGTAGCACTCTCCAATGCGAATGATTTAAAATGCAATGATCCACAGTTTAATAAAATTATTACTCCTATGTTATCAGATTTAAAACAATTAGAAAATACAGGCATATTTGTGGATGGATCTAATCTTAAAGCTGGGCTAGTAGGAATCTCACATGATAATTTAGGAGGAAATATGTTATTGGAATTCGCTTGGCTGTTTCATTGCAAAATATTTTTGTCGGTTTTGTGAACTACAAAAAGAAGAAATACAGTATACATTTAAGGAAAACAAAGAAATGCTTAGAGGACTACATAAATATAATGACACTGAAAGTATGACTTCAAAAGGAATTAAATTTATGTCTCCACTAAATGATCTTCAAAGTTATAACATATTTAACAATGGATCGGTTGATGTAATGCATGATTTACTAGAAGCTATCGTTTCTTTTACCATACAAGCACTATTCGATATTTTTGTGCAAAAAAGATACATATCTGATGACAATATTAATAATAGAATTAGTTCTTTTCAATTCGGCTTTATAGTCAAAAAAAATATTCCATAATCGCCTTTTAATAAAGATTCATACAGCTTAACAGCATCACAAAGTTCCTGCCTAATTGTGTACCTACCTTTTATATTCGGGGATTTAATAGATAGTTCTTTATTTGTTATATAGGAAGGAGTAACAGCTCTTTTGCAAATAACTAAAATTGTTTTTTCAACAGTCATTAAATTTGAAGAAATAGGACATTTAAAACTATTAATTGAAAGACATCTTTCAATTTTGGTGAATGAATATAAGACCCGCTTGATTCCAAAGCACCACATATTAACTCATTTCCCGACCATTATAGCTAAAGTAGGACCTGTTCGACATTTTTCTACTATGAGATATGAATCTAAGCATTAATATTTTAAAAATTTATGACGTAATTTGAAAAATTTTATAAATTTACCAAAAACGCTAACGTTAAGACAACAAGAGAAATCGGCTACTATCTGGGAGAGTTTTACTTATGATAGGAAACTCGAAATCGGCAAAAAATATATGATGGCAGTAGCTTTTCGTAAAAGATTTGAAAACACTCTTATTAAAATTAAGAATTATGATTTGCAAAAAAATATTTATGTTGTATCTTGGCTTAAATATTTCAACACTCATTATCGAAGCGACCTGTTCTTTCCTTTCCAAGTTAGCGAATCTACGCAATTTTATAATTTGAAAATGATTTTATACTTATGTGTCAAGAATATAGCACGATTTGTTTTGATAATTTTTATAACTCTTTTGAAATTGAGGAAGTTACAAATGAAAATGGTTTTATTTGCCTAGAATTTTTTAATTGCTGTAAAAATAACGAAAAGACGTATAACTGCGCTATATCTCGTAGAACAAATAAAATGTATATTGTTTGTAAGCCTTAATGTTTATAACTAAATAAAAGACTTAGGTACCATATATTTAAAAAGTTTATGTTTTATTCAATAATTTATCGGACAATAAACATAAAATTATATTTCAAAAACAGTAGATGAACTTTAAGATCTAATAATAACGGTAATACCCATACCGGCGAGAGTCGAAAGCGTAAGTACTTTTTTGTTTTTGTTAGTTCATTAGAATCTAATTTTCTAATGAATTTCAGTCATAACGACAATGTTTTATTTCAGCTCACAATATAGTTTATAAATATACGGTATATAATACCATAAACAAATTGCAACATATTTTTTTTTATATAAGTATATTCATTTATCAATAATGAATTTGATAATAAACGTAATTGATATGGAAGTAATAAGAAACTGCTATTGCTTTTATACAAGAAATATATTTATTTGGTTCATAAATGAGGTGATACATTAATACACGACTTGATATAGAAACACTTAATAAGACATTTTTATGGCTTTTATTCAAGAAAATTTATAAATGTAATTTATAAATTTTTTTATACATTTGATATTATAAATTTATTGATCGGTTTCATAAAAGGCAGCTATATAACGTATAGGTAAACTTATGATTTTTATATATTTCATATATATAATTTTTATAAGAAATTATTTATGGACTCAAATACATATCATTCTTTTATTAAATTGATACCTTTTTTCTAACCGTGTAGACATGCTACCGAGAAGTTAAAAAAATTGGTCAAACAGCAGTGCAAGTGCAGATAAGTTGTTATTTTAAAATGAAATTAAGACTTTTTTTTTTCATTGTATTGTTTGATTTTTTTCCAATTTTTATATGTGCATGTATTAACAACTATAATAAAGGATGCCGTTTATCAATACCAGTATTAACCACATTAATTTTCAGTTCCAGTCATTTTGCCTGATAAAATTTCATGGCTTTCGAAATTTTTGTTATTTTTCAATAAACTGCATAAGTGAACTTCTCGGGTAAACCGTAAATCGATGTGCGATTACTGTTTTCAAATAACTATTCATCTTCAATTGAGTCATTAGTTCGCACACAGTATATGGAAAAAAGTGTTGTAATTTAGAGCGAAAAACATTGTATGTGCAATTTCTTCGCTATATTTAACATTTTTTTGAAAAATAGTGTCAGTACTGTTAATAAAATTTATTTCAAAATGTTCTGTGAGAAAAAAAAATTCCACAACTGATGATTTCCCAATATTTTTCGAACTTTTGCCACTTTTCCCTTGTTTTCTCAAAACTGGCTTTTTGCAGATAACGAGTTATTTGAAAAAACCATAGAATTATACCTTATCGTAATCCCACATACACCGGATATGTATGGATTCCTTGATAATATTTTTCACCGTACTTCTTGTTCTATTATTATTATTATAACACAATTCACTGAGCTAAAGTTAACAAAGATAGACCGAAAGCAGGCGACCAAAATACGGACGTCATTACAGTTTTCATCTTATCATACTCTCTCGACATCGTTGACAACTTATTCTGAAGTATGTCTGGCTTCCAGTAGTGGAGGCCCTCATGACGCGCGAACTGTAGAGCGTCATGAGGAGTACTGCTACGCATCTGCAATGCCACACGAATTGCCAAATGGTCGTGCATAATTTGAATTTGAAATTAGAAGCGTATAATGCGAAAATAGTTCTGAATATTCCTTAATTTAGAATGATTCAAAAAGAAATGCCTGGTGAAATATCTTTCGCTGTTTAGTGCATGCAAAAAATTCTTTACTTTTTTTGCTTTTATATAAGTTTTCCAATAGAATATAAAAATAAGACATTATTTGGAACATTCATTTTGATCAAAAGCTATAATTAAACTAAATAGCTCATAGAAAAGCGCACCATAATTATCCGTTGTGCGAATAAAGTTACGCTCGTGGACAACAACGATCATTTTGAAGCTCATGTGACATGACGCGCAGTCATTCTGAAGATCGTGTGACACATGGGCTGTTTTAAAACAAATTAAATTTAAGTTCCAAAATGGGACTAATAGGGAAACTTATTCGTAGGGTTGCCATACAAAAAATTTTGTTTTTCCCTATACAGGGTGTTTCCACCCAGGAGGTGAATAGAGCAGGAGGTGATAGTACTTACCTACACAAACAAAAATTGAATCGAGGGGGGGGGGCATGTCAACTATTTAGGAGTTACAGGGTGATGATTAACAAAAACAGCTAGTTTTCACAAAATACCCTGTATCATAAGAAGTACAAAGCATACGGTCACAGTTTAGACCTCATTGTATGCAGAACTTCATGGCCTTACCACTCTTCTCTCAAGAGATATGGTTGTCTAAACTAAAAATTTCGGATTTTCCTACCATTTTTCTTAATTGTACCTCTATCTTTGTATTTTGTGAAAAGGTGATTAACATAACTTTTTTTTATAAAACCTGGAAACTGTAGGCTCTCCTCTTCAATTTGACATAGTACGCCCTATGTGCTACCTCCAGCATGCTGCATGTCCGTCTGTCGACCTGTTCGTATGTCTGTCTGTCTGTCCGCACGATAACTCGAGAAAGTGTGTGTGGTATTGTGGGGCAAAGAGTAAAACACCTTTTAACCTATACAATAATTTATTTTGCGAGTAGGTTTTGTTCTTACAGCCAGATTAGAGTGTCTCATTTAACTTGCAAAAGTTATTGATAAGAGTAATTCTATTATATTTATACTTGTATTGAAGTTCTACACAACAGTTTTCCCCCTTTTTATTTTACATTAATTACAATGACCAATTTCCAAAATACATGTTAATTCATTTTTTTTTAATTTTTGTTTTTTTACTTCTAAATCTATACATATTTTTCCAATTATCACAATTCATTTTTTAGTTGATATTCCAAGTCTTTGCTGTAAAGATTTATCTCTTTTAGATCGTCTAAGAGGGCTTTTCGTGATTCTATAAATGGTTATAATTTTTATTTTTATTTGAACTATTTTTATTTATCTCTATCGGTTCACTTTTTGAACATTAGGGTTGAGATACAAGATGCTCTGTAGGAGTCTCAACCTCATCTTTGGAAATAAGTTGACTTTATCTGCCAACATTGAGCATCTTAATTGATTTTTGTGAACATATTTTATACTATTATCAAGATTAATGAGATACGTTAATGGGCTGAAAATCTTTATAATTATTGCAGGCTTCCACTTAATTATATCTTTGAAATGATTCCTACAGAGCACCCTCTCTCCCACCTCATAGGGTTTCTCTAATCTAAATCTTCTTCTTTATTTTCTGTATTCAATTTAAAGGTTCCGTACCCAAACGGTAACAACGGGAACCCTATTACTAAGACTACGCTGCCCTTCCGTCCGGCACCAGGTTGTATCTCATTAACCTTAACAGGTAGACAGTTAAAATTTTCACAGAGTGTGCATTTCTATTGCCGCTATAACAACAAATAGTAAAAATAAAATAAAATTAAAGGGTGCCCCCATAAAGGAAACATGGTTTTTTCGGATATTTCTGCCTCGTTTTATTCTTATTCATTATTATTATCATAGACAGGTATTTTTTTTTTCAAATGACAGCATTATTTTTTGACATGAAGCCTACTCTTATTTGAAAAAATAAATAAAAAGTACATAGTGTTAAATTTTGTACGGAACCCTTCGTGCGCCAGTCCGACTCGCACTTGGCGGGTTTTAATAATGCATAATCGCCTATTAATTGCATATAAATTACTTATTATTTTCCTTTTCGCTTTCTTTTAGCTATATCTACCAGACTTTTGCCTTTTCGTACGAAATTTTAATTCTTCACAGTAATTGTCGTAATCAGGGACCGCAAATAATGATTATTTTTCATTTCTTCTGTAAAAAAATCATTTAACAAGGGATATGAAAAACCGGTCGGGGATGAATTATATGCACATAATCTGGCATCTACTTTCATTATGCGATAGAATTCGAAAATATAATTAATAAAAAAAAATCAACTCGTAATAATTATTTTTGAGTTTAAATTTTGAAATCACTAATAATCATTACATCTGAGTTTTACGCCATTCACTCAACAATAAAACTACATCTAAGTTTTTCGTTTTAAAATCATGAATAATCATCAGACTTGAGTTTTATTTTTTTCGCTCAAAAGTAAAACTCAGGTCTGATTTTTAAAATTTGGAATCAGAAATAATCATTATCGGTTGAGTTTTATTTTTTCGATCAAAACAGTATTCCAGGCCCAAAATTGTGTTGAATATTATTACTAACTTTGGTTTTCGGTACTTCTTGGGTAGTAGAATACACTGATAATTTTCATAATTTTTCAGCTTTTTTTTAATGATGTTATAAGCCTTTTGTTAAGATTTATGCATGTAAGAACGCTTCTCATCACAATTGCGGCAGAACGTAGCAATGTGAAGAGTTGGAATTTTTTAGAGAACTCAGAATATGACTTTAGGCATCTAGTTTGAATATGCGCAAAATCGGATGAAGGGAACCTCCTCTTTCATATTTGAGGGGGGGTTAGAAATTTAAAAATCTGTAAATGTGAAGGAATTTTTTTCATAATAGTTTCCTGCAGCCATCTTTTTCTATTATCTTATTGTTTTTTGAATCACTAGATAAAAAAGTAATACATGGAAAAGCTAGAATTGCTATAAGACCAATTTTTATGCTACCCAGATGAATGCCCGTATGCAATTTCGTATGGTCACCCCTCTGTGCAAGTTTGATTGTTAAAGTGGATTTTTATTGCTAGAATGATTCGTCGGGCAATGCAAATCATCCTAACCAATTTCGTAGGATTTCATATTCTGAAGAAGTTTTCCGTACAATAGAAACGTGACTGATCCTTCTTATTCATACAGTAAACGTAAAAACCTAAATTTTTGTATGGACAAACCAAGAAAGGTTTGCCCGGTATGGTATATTTTTTAAAATGTATTTACTATTTTTATGAAAACGCCGTGTAAAAAATTTCAGGCCACTACGTCTACGCTTTTTCAGCAGGGTCCGAACTAAATCTAAAAATTCCTTAAAAGCCATACACAATACGAAATTTCAGCTATCTAAGTGACCGCGCTCTCGATTTATCGTGAGGATGAACAGACAGATAGACAGACAGACAGACAGATGGACGGACATACAGACAAACAATCAGAGAGACATGCAAAAATCAAAATAACCTTTAACATTGTGCGTACGTGTCCAATCCAGTTTGCTCTAAAACGGAATGACAACCTTAGTATACCCTTTGGGATTTCACCAAGAGTATCAAAACTATTCGTTTGTGTACTGTGAAAAAGTAAAATTTGAATGATGATGATTAAATCGTAATTTTTATTATTTTGATCGTAATGATTACGGTCCCTGGTCGTAATTGTATATGGGAGTTTTGTCAGTAAGATCTACATCATTGGATAAACTGGCAAGTTTTCCGAAAACTAGCTCAAATGGAGAATAACCTGTGTCTGAGTGGGGTGTTGTATTATAACAGATCGTATAATACAGGATCCATTCATCCCAATTATAGTCTTGCGTGAATGATAAAAGGTATTCGTTCAACGTTCTGTGGTTTCTCTCTATTGGGCGTAAAATTTGGTGATGGTATGGTGTAGATGTCATGTGATTTATTTTCAAACACTTGCATATGTTATAAAAATTTTATTGACGAATCCCATTCCCATATCGGTTTTAAATGGCTTGAAGTTTTCGTCTTAATACACACTCCTTAACTTGTGCTTTTACTACAGTTATTGCTTCCTTAGTTTCCATTAGAATGGCTTCAATGAATTTTGTTAAGTCGCACTGTATCGTCAATATGTGTCTGAATACGTTTGATACTTTTAATGGTCCAACTGTATCTCTTAAGAGCTATAAAACTGCGCTCCGCAGATGCACCTGTGACAGGAGCTGTCAAAACTAATTGGATTAATTAAAAAAACTCTGGAAAGCAGCTTTGTAATCTATTGTTTATATATAATATTAAATAATTAAGTAAAAGGTCTAAACATCTAATTCGTTCTTACTAATTACCATGCATATTTAATATGTAGTACATAGGTATACCCCACTCATCCGTCAGAATCCCAAAAATAAAAACATGATCTGGCAATTAAACAGAAACGGATGTAATATTATGAACCAGTCATTATCTTATCCTTGCACAATAGGAAAAAAGCTACGAAATTTTCTCCTTCTGACAACATTAAAATAAATCGAGAGCAAGCCCGACAGCTCCACCTACATATACTTCAGAATCTATCAATTAAAGTTCTATCAGGTGGTGTAAATCAGTTGCGAAACACTACGCTGCGTTCAGCGTACCATAGCAATATACGAGTCCAAAAAGTTAATTGTATTTATTTTTTTATATTGGTTTTGTTATTACAAAGATGCTGTAGGGATTTTAGCGTCACTGTCAGTTCGGGGTAGATCTGCTGTTGGGTAGTATGATGGTGGGTGGGTCATGCGCTACATTCTGGTCATCTTTCGTTACAGTATGTTAGTAGCGATATCAAATTGGGTTGGGTGGTAAGTTCTTATTTTGTAGGAGAAAATTGGGCGATACTTATAAGATATTTCAGCTTGTATCTAGTGATGCCAGAGGAGTAAACATGCTTAATTTTATAACTTTGTTTTAAATATTCTGAGAATATTTTATTTTTGATTTTTCGATTTTGTCAAGGGAAGCAGTGCTTCCTTTGCTTCCTCCTTTTGGTCCAAGGTACTACATGTAGCTGTACCATGGACAGTAGGGTATTGTACCTTTGACATTTGTAATTTACTAAGAAAAAATTATGGTATATCAACAGAGTTAAATTAAGTAACACTCTTTATTGAACCAAGAATAACAATATTCGCAAAGCAGGTTACTAAACAAAAAATTGCTATAGATATACATCTTTAATTTATTTTTTACCTAAAGGCCGATCTATGGCTTTTCTTACATGTCCGTGATGAAAATGTTCGAAGTGTCCAAGGTACATACCCCTTACAAAAGAAACAAAACTGCCTGTAAAATATTTTAAGACGCGCAATTCAGCACATGATGCACGATTTATAATAGTACATATAAACAAGTTTAACCTTAGTTGGAGTCCTAAGATATAGAAGGAATAGAACTTCAACACTTTCGATTCTTTATTACTGGAAATTTTTACTTTTTTCACGACTTTTCTTTAAAACGCAATAACTGCTCATTTGTCCGACAAACTAATTCGCAGAAAAGCTTAAGTGTCATCTGTTGATTAGCTAAATCGGATAAAAGTGCGTTTATGTACATAGGTGGTAGCTACAGTCCGTGTGGAAATCGAAATGACCAAGGTACACTCTTGTCCAAGGTACAGCATCTTCCCCTGTGTAAATTGTCTCCCATAAGTGTAAGGACGCAACTGCTTAACCGCAAATAGTATTGCAAGAAGTTCCTTTTCTGTGGTATACCTCTTGTCTGGGCAGCATTTGGGGTGCGATTTGCAAAACTGATCGGGTTATTTTCTCCTATTTTCCCTTCGGAAAGTACAGTTTTCATTTGCATCGGTTGTTATTAAGAAGAGAAGTCGGGATAAAGTAGTATCGGCAAAATTTGAAATAAATCTGCGATGATAGCCTGTGAATCCGAGAAATGATTTAACTTCTTTGGTGTTTTAGGTCTAGGGTAAGTTAACGATTTTTCTTTTTTCGGGATCTGGTTAAGCCCGTCTGCATAATTAATTGGTGCCCGAAATATGTTAACTCTCTTTTTATAAAATTACATTTTTCTGGTTGTAACCCAAAGCGATACTTACGCAGACGATCTAGTACGTTAGTTAATTTGATGTTATGATCTCGTAGAACGTATTCGCAGATACCAATATCATCTACATAAATAAAACATGGTACACCCTGCAATCCCTGCAGTACGTTAGTCATTAACCGCTAGAAGATTGCGCGTGCATACTTCAGCCCAAACGGCATTCGATTATACTCATAATATCAGAATAGTGTACTGAAACCAGTTTATTCTCGATCCTTTTCAACTACCAATATCTGGTGCAATCCGGTCGCCAAGTGCAACGTACTGAAATATTTGGCTTTGCCCATCTGATCCAATATATCGGTTATACTAAGTACCGAATACGCATCACCAATGGTAATGACATAAGCATAACCATAACATTTTGGAAAATCACCACCACTCCCTGCCATTTGTTACCGTCACCATCGGCTTATTTTGGTACCAGGAGAAGAGGTGAGTTACGTGGACTGTAACGTGATCTCAAAACTACACCTCGCAGCAGCTCGTTTACCTGCTTATGAATTAGAATCCTTTGTGATTCAGATAATAGATAAGCTATGAGAGTTCGGCGGCAAATTCCCATGTTATGTTTTATGAAGGTCCCAGTTCACTTTTCTGGCATCTTGGATTTTGACAGGAAGTATGGGAATGGCCTATTCTTTTCTCCCACAGAGCTCTGCGGAAAAATCTCGTGTTATTTCTTATTGAAGTCCCAATTTACTTTTCCGCCATCTTGGATTTTGCCACAGAAAATTGCTTGTGGGGTGCTGGGGATCCCGTCTAGTGGTCTACGTCATAGGGTCTGCCTCATGGGGGATTCTTTTCATATCGTTAGGTTGACCAGGTGATGACGTATCGGTATCTGATTAACTGGCCTCCGTAAGCTGTTCAACCTCTGTCTTAGCTGATGTTGCTTGTGGCGTTTTGCTTGAATCGAATCGAGAACGCTTGCTTTTGTAAAATCCGAGGCTCTCTGCCATGAGGCCATGGAGATGTTGCATGAAAGTCCTTTAAAGTTGCTACATACACGTAGAGTGAGTTGTGGGACACTTTCTAGAAAGGCATCAGCACACTTTCGCTGGTCTGGACACATACACACACACATACGCGCGCGCGCTGAATTTTGGGGGCGGTGTGCTATAATAGTCGGACATCTATTTATTATGGAATAGCGTTTGAAACATTGGCTTAGGCCAGCCTTTATACCGCGCTCAACAAACATAACCATATCGATGACAGAAGAAGATCGGTCTTTAAATACAAATCGGAGTACCCGCCCAAATTACTCATCGAAAACTCATTCCAGAATTTGTGAGCATGTGCATATTCTCTTTGACTAACATTAGAGTCATTTGGTTTATTGTAAAATTGTGAAATGGGAGGTTAAGAAGTTTGCGAGAATTTAGAAGAGTCATTAAAATAATTGCAAGGGTAAATACCCTTACGTGTTAAGAGTTGAAGCCGATAGGATTGTGGAAAATGATTGGAACTATTTGACTATCATTAAAATTAACATTCCACTCCTCATGTGCTGGACCTCTGTACTTACCTGTAAGATGACAGTGATCATATACCTTGTTTTATCTTCATACACATACAGTTTATCACAAATATTTAAGACTGTGGCTCTGTTATGATATGCTTGCTCATGAGTTGTAAATTGATTCATAGGTAGGGTGCAAAGTAAAACTGTTTTCAAGCCCTTAGAAAGCCTACTCAATTCACCCGTGAACCATTCAATGCAGTCTTCACTACGACAGAATTTGTAAAATGATAACGTTGGATCATATGAACATTTTACAAAATATCCTATACTACACGGAACATGAGTTTGCTATTTTTTCTTATCATGACACTGTATTAATAGATATTCTAAGTCGGCATAAATAGTAAAGGGTTCTTCTACCTTATTCCTGTAGTTCTTAAAACTAACTCCTCCTGGTCCTCTGTTCGCAATCGAACTCTGCAATTATTCCGCTACCTACTATCCTCCATGTGATGTGCTAATGTAGTAGATGTGTAAAAGAAGTGAAGGCAGTTGTCGCAGAAATATTTCTCTCCATCATGACTACTAAGTTGCGACGAAAAAAGCCGGGTTAAATTCTTAACCCTTACGCAGTGGTCTTTAATTGATTCTGCAGCATCGTTCTCTTGCTACTCGTTATCATCCTCATCGTAGTATGCATTCTGGATCAATAAAAGATTGATGTATTTCTCCCTTTTATTTTTTTTTTCAGGTGTGCTGGTAGCATGATGAGTTCTCCATTTTGCTTCTTGGTCATCTTATTCAATATATATACATTAATAGAGATACTGTTCTGCTTCTCGAATCGTGGAATCTGCTTAACGGTCGTCCAAACCGGTGTAGTTATGTGGGTAGGGTGACACTCGTTTGGCTATGTTTTCATGAGCTGGATATTACCGCTACGCGAAACAATCATCATCATCATTTTGAACGTTTATATAGGCTTCTTTTAGTTTTATTTCTGCAGTTCAATGTATGAGGATATCAGTTGTGGTGTAAACTTGTTAATATTAACGACTAAGCTTACAACTGCCGACAGAGACCACCCACTATTCTTTTCTTGGAACTCCCCAAGATCTTTTACGATTGCGTTCTGAATCTCTTGCTTCAACCATACATTCAAGTCTGTGTTGTTGTAAATGTGGGCGCTTTACTTGTTTATGTGTTTAAACTCAAATACTTCTTCATCCCCGTTTACAATTTTAAATTCACCACAAAATAAAGCATTAACTTTAAGCATCTTTATCAAAGCGTTGTTGATACGACAGCGGAACAAAGCAGTGTAATCTTTCAAAAATCATGAAGGTTCTTTATGTGATAAATTTGCTATTACTTCAGTCCGCAATGGATTCTGGAACGCTGACTGAATATTTAACCCGCGTGCTATTGTAGTTTCGTCTATTTGGGTTGGATTTTTTATATCCAGCACCTTCAACCAATTACAGCTGTTTCATTTGTGACCAAAATCCACTGATTGGTTTTTTCTGCAACTCAATACTAAAATCTTGTTATGGGAAGACAATTAAAAAGCTGAAGAAACCGGAAAAAAGTCGAATAAATCCGAAATTCGCTATACAAGGCGACCATTTGCTTCAAACGTCAATAACTGACTGATAAAGCTCGGCTGAAGAGCTGCTATTTGGAACTGAATTAGACGCACTATCAGCTGCATTTCTGAGTTCAAAGGAATAGGAAACAAAGAGAGCTTAATCCAAAATAATAATGGCAAACGCATTGGATGGACCAAAGAGGGCTAATGAATATAAAATATTGGGTACAAGAAATGCAAAACAACATCTGGGCAAAGCTAACTTAATAATTATTAGGTAATCTTTGATCTGAGCCTCGTTTCTTACTGGACTTGGAGGACTGTCAACTTTCCTTCCTTCATGGTACAACGAAATTTCAGATGATACTTTACTGGAGATAAATACAACGGAAAATTTCTACGTTATAAATAGAGGCCCTTTCAGACGATCATATAAAATGGAATTTATTCAGCAGGATATAAGTCTGTTTCAATTACTTATTATAATCGTTGAATAAGAAAAGTTAATAACGTGAAACGAGTTTTCTATTAATATTCTAAATTATGCGTTATAATGAAGGCCACATTTAGTATTGGATCGCTTTCGCTTCCAATATAGGATTGACAGAAATTCAGCTGTGTGTATGTAAATTTGATAGCCAGACCTGCAAAAGGATCCTGATGCCTCTATAGGAAGTGTCTGAGAGCTGTACGCGTACATCGCAGCTTTAAAACACATTCACGCAACACCTGCAAAACCTCATTGCAGAGCGCCCCGGTTCGATTCCAGCAAAAGGCCATTTTATTTTATTGAAGGGCAACTATGACAGAGCTCGAACAACTTACGGTGGCGAGCTAACTAGACATAGTGACGTCATTTTCTGGTTAGCCACATGCACCCCACAAGCAAGAAGAGTTCTGCAGAAAAATCCAAGATGTCGGAAAAGTTAATTGCGACTTGCATTAGAAATAACATGGGATTTTGCCGCGGAACTCTCATAGCTTATCTACAAGGGAGTCTGTATGGTCCCGTATATATAGGAGGTTTATTAGCCTGGGTTGGTGTATTACTTTGAAATGGCATCAGTATAAGACAAAATATCTCCTTCTAAGAAATATAAGTCGTTATATTGCCTACAAATATTGGCTACGTATTGTTTTTCTTCTAGTTAGATTACAATGATCTAGTCTTAATAAGCCTTACAACTTTCTTAAACGATTCTCTACTTGGTTATAATTCTGAGTCAATGTCAATAATATTGAAATTACTTAGGTCATCCCATTCAATGTTTGCGTTTTGTAAATCCAAATCTACCTATCTATCATTCGAATTCATTACTAATTTATTGATAGTTTGGTTTTTTTTCTGAATATATCTCCTTGCTGTATTTAAAAGGAATTTCCACAATTTGTTCACTTCGCAGTTTCAACTTAATTATTTTCAGTTAAGAAGATTTTCCTTTGGTTTCTCTTGATAATTAGTCAGAATGGTAGCTTTCAATATCTTCTGTACCTGCTACAGTAAGCGTGTGATTGAATGTTCGGGTTATGCGACCTTCTCGGTTTTCCTGGTTTATTTCCATGGGCGAGATTTTATTCAGAGTGTGATACTCAGGATTCGAAAACATAAATTTGGTGGTTTTCTCAGAGCTTCCTATGTGATGACTGTTTTCCAATAAAACATTATTGCTTAGTTCAGGTCGGATGAACAGCTCGATATTATTATAATCTGTGGTGCTGCGTGGTCTTGGTGCGAGGGGAAGCAATAAGATTGTAATTTTACAAAAGCGTTAAATAACCATGCGTTCAAAAGTTATTGCAGCGATTCTAATAAATTACCTATACATCTCTCGTTAGCTGCTTCTTATTCACACAGGAGTTACTTTTTGAGGAATAGGCAACAATAGGCAACTGCAACAGTGAACTGTGTCGACTGTGCGAAGAAGACGATAAAACCTCGAAGCATATAATATGCGAGTGTCTCGTGATTCAGCTTAAAGATGGAAATCACTGGAGAAGCATTTATCTTTCCAAATAAGATTTGCAAGCTAACTCCTAAAAGCTCGTAAAAAGATAGATTTAGCTGAACCACTCTAGGTTAGTACACAAAAAGACATCTCTGATCGCGGTGTTTGCAGGGTCTTAGTGGCCTAGTCACCCCTACACTTAACCTTAAGCTTAAGCACCCACGATCGCGTATGTGAAAGTTGGCTTGAATTACAGTGTTTTTGCCACCTCCTTTCAAATTAAAATAAAAGTTTTAAAGAAACAGTCATAATCAGGTCGCAATTTCCTTGTATATTATACACTCCGTTTCAATCATTGAATAAATTAATAATAAAGAAGCGGGATATCTTTCCAATACAGTCTACGTGAATAAGACACTTACTGACAGTCGGATTGAATTTGGTTGAACTTACGTTGACGATTCTGAAAAAAAAAAACATTTCAGAGTTCCGGGAGTTCAGTGAAACTTTATAAAATTTAATGATAAATTGTGTTGTTTTGGAAGCTTGAAGTGTATAGTTTCCTACAGTTTAGGGTTTTGTGAAATTAAGGGGAGCAAACCCTTTATAATTTTTAAAAAATCGAATTTTTGTCCTCATATTTTGAAAGTATACTGGAAAGAGGAAATATTATAATATTAAATATTTACGGAGTTATTGCAGTTATTCATACCGTATACTAGCGAGTCAGGTAGCCGGAGCGCTTGGGGTTAGAGCAACCTTTCTTTCTATTGTGCCATTAGGATTGTCCCAAATCAGCAGATGGAAGATAATCAGCTTTTCGAGGAAGCTGATGGCTTATTGTATTCGCCTAGAATCGCTGATTGATCGATAAGTCACTAAATTAAATTTTTCCGTATTGAAACTTTAAACGCGATTATCTCGAAAGTGCATCTTCATAAACACTGCTACTGTAGATCAAAAAGTTATTGATAGATCTGGATGAAACTTGCAGAGGTTTCTGGCTATAATATTATCGGAAGGATGTACCTAAAGTTTTATAGATATCGCGTAAATAAATTAATTTTTTGTGGTGAAAATGATCGAAAAAGTAGTCGAAAATCTGAACATTTGATAAACAGCGGACGTAAGTTTTTATTTTATACATTTTTTTTTATTTTATAGGTTTCTAATTCTCCTGAATATGTCAGTAATCGATATATAATTTTCTTGTTTGTTTATGATCAATAAAAAAAAATTACAGAGGCAGCAATTTTCGATGTCACGCAAAAGGCACCTGGAGGAACTACCCTACAACGCCACAATTTTCTTTAAAAAATTTTTTTTTCTACACCTGAGAGCTGTAGCAAAATAATGTTAAAAGTTTAGAATGATGCGTTTATTTTATCAGCTTTAGAAAAATTCATAAAAAATACCTCATTTTCGGGCGTCTAAAGGGTTTGCTCCTCTTAAAGCTTTTAGCTTTTAATTTAACATGATGAATTGGCGGTGCTATACAGAAACAATTGCGGAAATTCCACCGCAAAATCGTATTTTATGCAAATGAATATATTTAAAAAAATATATCATCCTTGTTTTATTATTATTTTTGGGGGTTTTTTTTTTTTATGTGTAACAGAAGCAGAGAAATATACGAAAGTTTTAAGATCATGTGCTATTTGTTTATCCGATAAATGTCAGAAGGCTTCTCCTTTTCGCTGACAGCCCTATATTTCTTTGGAGGCGCAAACGTTTTGATTATTTACACAGCAGTTTGGAGTATAAAGTTTCCCATTCAAAAGGTTACGATTTCACTACTGCCATGACGAAGCGAATACAAACACAGCACACTAATCCATTTCACGATTGGCTTAAGTTTTCACCCGATAATCCGCTTCCATATTAGTTATTTATTCAATAGTTTCAATCAAAGCTATAAACAAATTTTAAGTTTTCAGTTTTCTCGGAAATGAAGGAATGATGAATGGTTTTCAGAATATGGAGAGATTCTCAAGAATGTTCTAAGTTGCCTGGTAATAACGCATTTGAGCTCTGTAAATGAAATTTGAAAGAACTTGGAAAATATGAAAATGGAGAATTGCTAATTCGTTTATAGCTTTGAAACAAAGTATGTTATTCGTGGCCTTCTTCATGCCTTCGCTTGAGATATAGTAATTTTTGGAGTAAACTAAATATCTGAAAAAGTAGATTCGTGCGTGATTATGAATAACGGCGACAAATAAATTCTAAATAAGCTAAATTAATATATCAATAATTGCTCATTTACTTATTTGCCGCCCCCTACTGTACCTTTTTATCAACAATATCATATTTAGAGACCTTTGCTTTAAAGTAATAATCCCCTATCTAAATTGAATTTCCCCTCAAGAATTCACTATATCCTCTCACACTGTGACATTGTTTTTTCTGCGCTTTTTGGGCTTTTTTAAAGATACAAAATAGAATGGACTATGGGTTTTATTCACATTAAATGATTCTTGGATATCTCATTCTAACTAAATAGAAGAGGGTGGGGCTAAGTAATTCGAGACTCGTATAATATACAAGTATACAGGCAATTTTCCGTCTACTGTGTGCAAAAAGACAAGTACCGAGGTACTGGTCAGTTACTGGCTTTGTAGCCGAAAGTCAAAATTTCGTACAAAAATTTTGAGAGCATACTGCATGTTTCGATTAGCAGTGTAGGACGATCTCATCAGGACAGCAATGAAACTCTGAATAGCCTGCTGTCTACACTATACTGAACTCAGATGTCCAAAAGTTGGTGGTGGATATATAAAGATTTATTTAAAAATCTAAATATGAAAAATATGGAAAAAGGGGTTTTATTCACATTAAATGATTTTTGAACATGTGTCATTCTAACTAAAAAGAAAAAAGTTTGGAATTTAATTAAAGTGATATTTCATATTTGTTCAGAAAATGTTCAGTTCACAGCAAAAACAATGTTCATTTAGAATTTGTTAGATAATATAATTTCAAACTTCTATACAAAATTTCAGTGAGATTTAGTAACGTTTACAGCCGGTCAAATCGAAAATAGTGTTTTTTTGGCTGTTGGTGCCGTGTTCGGTGAACTGTCACTAAAACCGTTTCAATATTTCTTTCATAACTTTTTACATTGACAGTATTTTTTCTTTTTCTTTTAAGGGGCATAGTTATCAACTTATTGCCCCTAAAAACAGTTTTAAAAAATTGAATATTTCTATTTTTTATAAATTTTTTAAAACGAAAATTGGGATTTTGTGATTTGGCGGCACTTTTTTTTTTGTAAATAAAAGTATCGCGCGGGTATACTTTTTCTAGTATAATGTAATCTAAAATCGATTAAATAATTAAAATCTAATCAAATGGCAACCCCTTTATCAGAAATTCACCGTTATTAAAAAAATACATTTCGGCGCCTTTTGGGCAATCTTTTTTCTTCATTTGGGCGGTTAGTCCATGGCATAATTTGGTATAACTGTATACCGACAGAAATTGATGGAAGCACAAATGAAAACACCTCCACACGAAACAAACACAACGTTGATCTATCATAAGAAATAAATATTCATATGAATGAAATTAACCTCACAAATGCTTCCAGTATAGCAGTGTTTACAGGTCCCATAGAAGCACTTTTTCAATTGCATCCCTTAGGCTTAGAACCAATTCGTATTGAATGTAGCAACACTGAAAGTGGCGAGCAAGCAACAGAGATGTGTGACGTCATAGGTAGATTCCATACGAGTTCGAATGCCATATATTTTGTTGGATGTTGTTCGATTGCTGATGGAAACAGAACTACAAACCACCTCCTCCAGGCACTGGTGTGGGTGATACCTTAGACGTGTGCGAATGCTATACTTTTCGTTGTATGTTATTCGATGCCTTGTTTTTGATTGTTTTGTTCAGAGGTAGGTGATTTTATTATTGCTTCTCTTTCATTGTTTACAGCGCATGGCGAATAAAACGCCTTTTCAGAAAATATTGTTGATGAACATTTTTTGAGGATATTTTTATGTTGTAATTTTTTACTTGATTTCATTTTTATTTGTTTTAATTCAATTAAATCAGAAATCCTAAGGGAAGCAATGCTTGTCTTGCTTCCAAAGATACCACGCCACTGATTATAATCAATGGTACATTTATATTTACTTAAAAAGTCGTTTCCGATTGTGCCATCGTTCGCAAGCTTAGCTTCATATGCAAATAATTCGAATGGGTATTGCAGTTGTAGTTCATTGCTGTTATGCGAACGGTCTGGTGTATCAACCAAAGTGTCAAAGGTTTGAACTGACTCTCCTGCTATCGTTGATATTGGCCGAAAAGTACTATTTTCTAAGATTCGGTTTCTTTTTTTGCATTTTATTAGACTAACATGCGCACATGTATCTATGGGGAAAGTAATATAATGGTTATGGTATATGGTTATCTCAAAGCGTAAAAGGTATAGTGATAGTTGCTCCACTTTGATTCATGCAAAGTGCGACTTTTATGATTGCTGGAACATTTGGTTTAAGATCTATGGACATCGGCCAAATTAATTACTCGATAGGGAGTGCCGATTTTCTCCTCCCGAACAAAGCCGTTTCCCGTGTATGTTGCATTTTGCAGGACATCGTATTGATTTCGCTTTTGCTTGCACCGAATTATTCTTGGATCTAGTGGGTGCATAATATATGTTCAAACTGTTTTGAGGGGGATGCTCCTCTTGTGGTCTTGTATGTGATTGAGTGAAGTTTCCATACGTAGGTAACAGGTTTCGATTCCTTTCTTGAAATACTGATTGCTGCGGTTACATATATTATTATATACATTCTGGATCTAAAATTTTCAATTGAATGGTTAGGCTTTTTACAGTATGTACAGTATGTAGAGGATTCAGGTACTTCCTTTTTTATTTGTCTGGGCGTGAAATGCGGAAAGTTTCTATTTTTAAGACAGGTTTTTCCTGTGTGTCCTTCCTTGAAATATAACTGACGGAAAAGACCTTGCCTTGGTGAGGGCTTACTCACATGCATATGCATTGGAGCACTTCTTTCCAGCCTTGAAGCTTACTCGACGGCGTACGTTATAAACTTTTTGAGAATCTTTTCCCCATGAGCCTTGACCAATAATCTCAAACTACAATTTCTCAGTCAGTTTCCAAAAGCATGCAGTGCCACTTTACTATTTCCTTCACAAAGGTAATCACATCTCCGCATGCGATGAGCTTGCTTAGTTCAAGAGAATTTCCACCAAATACAGGAATAATATTGTGAACATCTCCTATACTCAGCTTGACTTCCATAGTGGAATCTATGCTGTCCGTGTGATAAGGGAGTTCTTCGAACAGCCTTACTATGGCTATTTGGCTTCGCAGTAAAATATTGGATAGGGCTTTAATGTAACTTGGGTAGACATAATTTAAGTCCTTCCAAGTTTACTATGTAAGATATTTGAGGCTCCGGTTTATCTGTAATATAGAACGGAATATGTATTATTACTTTTCGAGTGACAGGGATAGTTTTGACACGCTTCCTTTATGCCAATGCACTATATGATTTAGGCCTGGTTCAAATTCGAACAAAAACTTTTCACATTCATCTGGCTAAATTAGTAGGATTCCAGTTCAGGTAGTCTTTTAAAGTTAAAGAAAAATATGTGGATTAGTAATTGAGGTAAGAAATTTCCCGTGCAAGTGAAGCTACTCAGCAAATCTAATTGAATCCAAAACGAATTCAAATATTTAAATATTTTACATATTCTATTTTCATGAATATTAGTCAAAGATAAATTACTCGATGTAAAGCAATAAGGCTTACGAAACGGGGTCTCGCCCAATTAAATAACCACTATTATAGGATGACACCCTAAGAAATTCGGCAACATATATATATATATATATATATATATATATATATATATATATATATATATATATATATATATATATATATATATATATATATATATATATATATATATATATATATATAATATATAGGTCATTATATGCGGAAATGCTATTCAAGGACGAAAAGGACCTCCAAAGTTTGAAAATTCCTTTACAATATCTGAAGAATTACGGGACATATCCCAACAAAATGGGTATCATTTTAAAGGTAATGTTATTACCTTTTAAAGGAGCTATGATACATTCCAATTTTTCTTTTCGATATATAACGGTTTTTTTGAAAATGTTCCAAAAAAACCCGTTATTAAGTTACACATTTTTTCTGATATGAGAAAGTCTAGTTCCTTTAATTCGATATATAACATGTCTACGTCTTTTAACTGTACAATTATCTAAGAAACTAGCTGTCACTTCTTGACAGTTGACGGCTCATTGGACGCGTATAAGTACTGGCTTTCAGAAGCAAACCACCGGACCAGGATCGCACGGGAACCAACCATATGGAATTATATACTGGACCAGCTAGGGCATTCGCGGTATTTTACTACACTAGACTTTGCAAGCGGATATCACCCAGTACTGGTTGACCCAATGAATAGACCAAAAACTGCGTTTAGTACAGATTACGAGCATTATGAATTTAAGAGAATGCCATTTGGGCTGAAAGGGGCACCTGCGACCTTTCAACGGCGTAATGAATTACATTCAAATGGTTCTCCAAGGGTTAGGATGCTTTGTCTATCTCGATGATATTGTAATATATGGAAAAATTTACAAGATCATAACGAGAAACTGGCTAAGGTATTCGACAGACTTTGAGCCGATAATCTTAAATTAGAGCCCGAAAAGTATCAGTTCCTTGGCCGAGAAGTAATTTACCTCGGATACAAATGTTCAAATGAAGGAGCACGCCCTGATCCCAGCAAAA
Source organism: Dioctria linearis (assembly GCA_963930735.1). NCBI lineage: Eukaryota > Metazoa > Arthropoda > Insecta > Diptera > Asilidae > Dioctria > Dioctria linearis. Next base: position 170,100,941 of record OZ005740.1, read on the forward strand.
CAGGCTGTGTGCAAAATTCTCGTCAACGTCGAGTGTGAGATAAACTCAATCGTTCATTCTTAATTTCTCAATGATAGTCAGGCCATTAACAAATCTACTACGGAATGACGTCAAAATTAATTGGACGCAAAAGTGCCAAGACTCTTTCAATGAGACTAAAAATTCCCTTATAAATCCGCCTATACTCAAGTATCCAGATTTTAACCAACCTTTTAATCTAACAACAGGAGCTGCTTTATCACAAGGGAAATAGGTAAAGACAGGCCAATAGCGTATGCAAGTAGAAGTTTAAATAGGGCGGAACAAAAATACCCCACAGTAGAAATAGAGTGTTACTTACAAGGTAGATCTTTTACAGTTTACACAGACCACAGCCTCCTGAAAGGCTAATTCAATGTAAAAGCTCCAACTTCGAGATTAGTCAGATTTCACCATAAGCTCTGAGATTTTGACTATAAAATTGAATACAAGACTGGATAATTTAACACTAATGCAGATGCGCTTAGTAGAATACCTGTTCAACTAAACAAAACAAACCCCAATTCGATCATTGTAGAAGATCAGGTACATCACCGTCTCGAGTCTGATATAGACGATGATGATTCTAGTTCTCCACAATCATCAAAGCAGCAAGCACAATGCCATGTTGTTACAAGAGCCCAAATAAGGGAGGCACAAAACAATATTGAAGAGGTAAATCAAAACCAAGAACCTCCCCATAAAATTCAAAAATATTCACGGAACTCCCAAAATGACTTAGCCGAAATTGACTCAACTAATAGCAGCCAATCAGAATGCAGTGCATCTGAACACGGCGAATTACCTTGGAACAAAATCTAATAAATTCACAGAATATATTACCGGAAACTATCTCAGACCCTGAGGAAATCGAAACAATTTTAAAAGACTATCATTACTCCGCATTTGGTGGTCACCAAGTCACCAAGTAATAAAGCTAATAAAATAATCAAGAAAAAATTATGTGGAAAAACATACTTAGTTCTATCAGGAAATATATTCGCAAGCGCTCTAAATTCCAAAAAATGAAGGCTAGCCCGGAGTATAGCATGCCAATGGTCATAACAGATACTGCCCTTATGCTCTTCGAGAAAGTTTATTTAGATATCGTAGGTCCTCTTGAAGAAACAAACTCGGGAAACAAATACATTTTGACATTTCAGGATAATCTAACGAAATTCGTAGATTGTTACGCCATGCCGAATGGCGAAGCAGAAACGGTAGAAGGAATATTTTTCGATGAAATAATTACTCGTTATCGCATTTCTAAAAGGGAGTAACTGACCAGGCTTCTAACTTCTTAAGCGATCTTTTCAAACGAGTCTGTAAGTTCCTGAAAATAAAAAAAATGCAGACTTCCGCTTATCGCACACCATCAAACGGCACACTTGAACGAAACCACAGACCCCTAGTGGAGTATTTGAGAACTATTGTATCTGAAAATCCGAGGGCATGGGATGGATTCCTGAGAACCGTGGGTTTTGTATAAAATAACAGCCCACATGATGGCACTACGCTCTCGCCAATGGACTGTCTGTTTGGTTCCACATTGGATGTTCCTTCTAATCTAAAAAGAGAGCAACCACGAGAGTTACTACAACCTTCTTGGGTACAAAATACAAAAAGGGTTCGCTATTGCCCGAAAAAATCTGTTGAAAGCCAAGGAAAAGTCAAAACACTACTACGATAGACACTCACGTCCGGTAACATTCAAAGCAGAATAGAAAGTATTGTTAAAAAATCAAGCTAAAAACACATGCTTTCCCAGATATGGCTAGGACCATATCTCGTGGTACAAGCTTTTACGCCTGTTAATACAGTCATAAAAACCGGTAAACAAAGAGTAGCCCTACACAATAATAGATTGAAACATTTAACGAATAATGGCTAGTCTTCACAGAAAGATGTCAAGGGGCACAACTTACCAATTCCTCCCCCACTACAAGAGACGGTGCGGACCAACAAAGTCAGGCAAAAAGTTTCCAATCGGAAATCACAAGTCAAACGAGTCCCGAATTTCCTCACTAACACCGACCCAATAAATAACAACAGCATACAAAGCCACCTCAGAAATCAGTCGTTCGGAATGAAAAGATGCAATTAAACACCGTGCTATCCAGCCTACACAGGAAAGTAACAACAACAGCAACAGCAAGAGCACCACTCCCACCCCCTCCGATAACCGAATCATTAATTCATGTTGAACAGAATCCAATTACACGTGCCCGCCGACTACAGGTAGTTTAACTATTTTAAATGTACAAATAATAGAAATATGTAAAGCAAGAGTGAAGATGTAAAATATCAAAAGAAAAAAATATGAATAAACACACATATATAAAAATTTTGTAAGTAAAACAAACAAAAATGTATAAATGTATAACAATTTTTTAAGTAAAAGAAAACATATCTATAAATACTTACATATACAAATTTTTTAAGTAAAAGAAAAACTATGTATAAACACATATAAAAAAGTTTCAAGTAAACCAAAAAATATGTATAAACACATATAAAAAATTGTTTAAGTGAATGAAAAAATATGTATAAACACATAAACAATTTTTAAAGTAAAAGAAAACATATGTAAAACACATATGAAAAATTCTTCAGTAAAAGAAAAAAATATCTATAAACACACATAACAATTTTTTTAAGTAAATGAAAACATATGTATAAACACATTTAAAAAATGTTTAAGTGAAAAAGAAAACATATGTATAAACACATACATAATTTTTTTTAAGTAAATGAAAAACATATGTATAAAACATAAAAAATGTTAAAGTAAACGAAAAACTATGTATAAAAACATAAAAACATTTTAAGTAAAAGAAAAATATATATGTATAAACACATACAAATTTTCTTTAAGTAAAAAAGAAAATATGTCTGCACACATATATAAAAAGTCAAACAGACATAAATGTATAAATATATAAAAAAAAATTTACACACCTATATAAAAATACAAACATTCCTATTTATAAATGTATATAAGTATCTAAAATTTGAATTGAAAAAAAAATATATAAGTATATTATATTCAATGCGTATTTTTGAAACTTGATCAAACGAAATGTGTGGATACTAGACACCTAGCCAAACAAAAAGTTAAATGGCAGGGGGGGGGGGGCCATCAATTGTTTGGGAGTTACAGGGTGATTAAGAAAAAGAGCCAATTTTTCACAAAACACCCTGTTTTCTAAAAATTATAGAGCGTACTGCCACAGTTAAGAGGTACTGTATGCAGAGCTTCATGACGTTTCCAACGACTGCTTAACAAGCCCCTTATCCATCTCCCCTCAAGAATTATGGTTGTCTAAACTAATTTGCCCTCTATTATTTTTGCAAAAGGGCCACTAACATAACTTTTTGAATAAAAAGTATAAAGTGTAGACTTTTCTCTTTAATTTGACCTAGTACACCCCGTGTGCTAAGTGTAGCCCTTCAAGAGTTATTAGCGCTTAACCTATTCTCAAACCTATTCTCAGCAATAATTTGTTCCTTTAGCACGTCTTTTTAAAAAATATCGTCCAATTTCGGTGTGACTGGAATAGGTTATGAGTTAATAACTGTCTAACGGCTATAGTTAACACATATGGTGTAATAGGTCAAATTAAAGAGGAGAGTCTACAGTTCCAATAAAAAGGTTATGATAATGACCTTTTTTACAAAAATAATAGATGTTAAATTAAGAAAAAGCTAAGAAAATCCGATATTTTTAGTTTAGACAACCATAATTCTTGAGGGGAGCCAGATAAGGGGCTTGTTGAGCAGTCATTGGAAAGGTCATGAAGTTCTGCATACAGTGAGCTCTTAACTGTGACCGTATTCCCTATAGTCTTTTTTTTAAAAGCGGTGTTTTGTGAAAAACTAGCTTTTTTCTTAATCACCCTGTAACTCCTAAACAGTGGCGTAACTAAGAGTACTAGCGCCCCCCCCACAGATTTTTAAAAGCGATGAACCCGTCTTGATCCTTCGTATTAACATTTTGGTAAAAAATTTCACTCGTAAGCGTTTTTTAATTGAAACGTTTAATAAATACTGTATAAAGTAATTTTTTGTTGTAAAAATGATATACTGCAATTAAGAAACATTTTAAGGATTAAAACGTAAGACAACGAAGGGTTAATATGTGTATGGAGGGGATTGGGATTGGCTGAAAATTAGCAATTGGATGCGCTAAAATTATTCATTTATTTATGCATCAATATGATACAAATCGTATAAATATTATTATTAGTTACTTTTAGAGGAAAACTTATTACTAACTGAGCAAACCGCGGGGTTTTTGGTGTTACCAACGTTGTACAAATCGAGTTTACTCGCCAATTCGTGTTCTACGCTCAAAAACGCAAGTCCGCTTAAACGCGATTGGGACATTGTACTGCGTAGATACGTTTTTATCAATTAGAGTTTTGAAAATGAACGCTCTGCTGAAGCAGAGGGAATATTATGTTTACGCAAAAACTCAGAAACCTCATTTTGGAAATCTGCAGCAGAATATTTCCTTACTGCTACGAATCCAAAAAAAATATTCTTTTATACAAATATTTTTGTCGAAATTCGCGGAAACATACCGGATAATGAATGAGAGCTGGTAAGTTATAGAAATATCTTGAGTCGTATCAACGATAATAAAAAAGAATGCAGCTCCCTCAATTTGGTTTCCAATTTGATTCGCTACTTGTGTTGCAGCTGTTGTAATTAGTTCATTTTGAATTAGTGGACTCAAGTACTTCATTTTCCAAATGGCTACGTAAAATTGGATCATATGTTGACAATAAATCAATTAATTTTAAGAAATTTCCGGATTGACTGTCTATTGCATTGTAAATAAATATTATAACGAGCTACCGTTACAATCTCGTCTAGGATTCGTTTCAAATTTCCTTCCAACGAATCATTGAACTATTCATTTTACTCTGAATATCGTGTAGATTTTTCCATTGAGAATACGTTACGCACGCATCTTTATGTAACTTGCTGTTCTCATGTACAGACATTTTTTTACTCAACCCTTGCCAATCATTAATTTTTGGTTCGCACCAGGCAGGGTGAAAATTTGGATTGATCATTCCTGTTAGCGAACAAACAACAAGGTTCACAATAAACAGCTTCGTTCGTTTTTGAGTAGCATAACCAAAATCTTTCAATTTTTTGGTTAGTGAGTACAAAATAGTGTTTTTCGCTGAAAGATCTGATAGCAGCGTTTTTTGAAAATGGTCCTTTTGGTCGGCTTGGTTCCAATGATAAAATGGTCTCTTTCAAATTATCGGAGATTTCGCTCGGATGTAATCCACGATCTGAATTCAAAACAATATTTATACAGGATTCCTGCTTTAGAGTCGTTTTCGATTCTAGTTCACAAGGTTTTCCGCTACTCTGCTGTCTTGATTCTTCCTCACATAATTCCTGAAATTAATCGAACAAAAACTGTGTATCTATGCCGCGTACTGTATCACGGTGTCCATAATGTAAAAAATAACAAGTTCGACTTACAGTATCATCATACAATTCTTTTCCTTGCCTCCTATTAACATCTGATTCTGCAGCTTTGTCTGTATCGTAACATAACGTTACGACGTAACCACTCATTTTTTTCTCGGGGAATTACACCGTTCATGCAAAACAATACCACCACACAAATGCCGGGTTAAAAACTATACCAAAAAAAAAACACCATCCATAATTTGTTCGGTACTTACTTCATTTTTCCACTGTTTTAGATTGATTACCTATTGGAATGCAAAACGCATCCAATTTAGGCAATTTTTTTAGTTTTTCCTCTTACGATTCTCACAACCGGATTGCTTTTTATAAGTAGTGGAAGTCACATTCATAATTATTCAATATATTGATGACAATTCGTAGCTAACTCTCCGTATAATCAATGTATAATACACAGCACGAGCACACTACTGACAAGGAGATGTGTAATTCCACCAAAACATTGGCTCGAAGCAAAAACGTATTCAAACATGATTTTTCACCGCCCATCAAAGCACGAAGTTTCGCCTATCGCCGCGCTCCGAACAGTTTCAGTCGCTGTTTATCGCTATTTCCAATAAAAATTTTTCATGCGAAGGTTGTGCGGTTAAAATTTGGCACAATTTGTTAGAAGGAAAAATTGTTTGCTTCATTATGAGTGGTGCTGCTAGATTGACGCAAAATCAGCCAATTTCATTTGAATACATGTATTTGCCTATGGTTTAGTGCGCACAAGTGTTCGCAGTACACAAAACCCGCGAAATTTGGACAAGGAATAAAGTATAACCTAGTGTTTCTCGCAATTGCAAAGAAACAGTGAAATATTTTCAAAACAAAAATAATTTCATACATAAAATTTTTTTAAATATACATAAAAAAATTTCAAAGACCACGTTTTTCTAATGGACTAAAAAGAATAAAATAATTTTATGATGAATTTTAAAACACGTACGAATAAAAACGTGGGGCGTATACAGGATACATACAAGTGTTTACGAGTGTTTGTGGCCCACGTTTTTAGTTGTATGTGCTTTAAAATTCATCATAAAATTATTTTATTCTTTTTAGTCTATTAGAAAAACCGTGGTCTTTTTTAATTTTTTTTTATTTATATTATTTCGATGCAAACGTCCGTCTCCACTTAATTTATCACTTCGCGCCCCTGAATTTACTGCCTGCTGGGGCGTTATTTACGCCACTGCTCCTAAACGTTCATATTGCCCCCCCCCCACTACCTGCCATTCCAATTTTAGTCGTCTATGTGTCCTGTAGCCGCACATTTCGTTTGATCAAGTTTCGAAAATACATATTGTATATGTATATTAGGAATACAAATAAAAATATTAGTAATACTATTAATCTAAAAAATAACAGACATATTTATACATTATGCATTCTAATTAATTAATCATGAGATAGGTAAATTATTGTAGTATTACTTATTCTGGCACTCGGCATTAGGTATGTACATATATACAAAATCACGAAATGTTTATTTCTCGAAATTATCGAACGCTTGAACCATGTTGCAATGCATTATACCTGTTCCAAGAATAATACATTTTTTTAAAACAGGGGGAGATTTGTTACATATATACCTCCACCCACAATTTCAAGTATGTTACAGACATACCTCCCCTCGTAATTTAAAAAGAAGTTCTAGCAAACATAGATAGATATGTACATACCTATAGGTAACGTATACGTATACGTCAATTGTCGAAGAAATGCTAGCAAGCGCAAGCATACATCTCTACATCATTTTCAATGAACATATGTTCATATCGTTTTCATTGCATTATAATTCCACTCATTACTGACCTACACCAATTAGTTAACCACTTGAGGAAATAAGTAAAGGTAGATCGAGTGACGCAATACTCCTGCGCACAAGAATTCGCACGTTGTAATACGATAACCTTGCGCCAGCGGTAGATCACAGGCGACCAAATTGATGGTTCACGATTTGTGTATGATGAAATTAATATATATGTAGGTACGTTTGCGAATCATGAATTTCACGATGAAAGAGCAATAATTTAAGCGGTTAGCCTTTGGCAAGATTGATGCCATATTTATGAATGTACGTATGTATGTAACGACAAGTACCATAATGTAATAGCAAAACACTCAGTATGATTTTAGTCGGGACAAAATGTATCTATGCATGTACAAAAGCGACGAGTGCCGCGATTTGTTTACAAACAGAGGTGAATGGAATACTAATGATCTAACACTTTGTACTGATTATGCGTTGTCTATACAAAGCGTTGGGTCGGAAGTAAGTTACAGTTTCCGCGTATTAATAAGACTACTTTTGTGTAAATATAGAGAGAAAAATGTAAAATAAGAAGAGTTTTTCAGTGAACGTCCAACGGTGTACTTACTTATGAATTGTGCTTTAACAGCTACTCTTCCTAACCTAGGAGTTATGGTTTAACAGCTACTCCACTCTAACCGAGGACTTGTGCTTTAACAGCTACTCCACTCTAAACTAGGAGTTGTGCTTTAACACCTTGTCTACTCTAACATACGAGTTATGTTTCAATAGCTACCAAGCATCTAACTATCTCGCTTGAAATATTATAGTCGCTAGCTGGAGTAAAAGAAGCAAACGGTTTTCTCGCACAGACACCACAACATGATCCTCTCCTTCGAACTTTGGAACGTAGGGTACTACTCTCAAATTGTTTTCCTTAATAGCGTCCATGAATTTAGCCTGGAATTGCTTTACAGCTGCTTCATCATTCGATAGCTTGTCACCGGTTTGTTTAACTTGGCGTATACCATGTCTTTTTTATATAAATGTCTAACCATCCTCTCCAATCAACAAAGTCGCCTCTTACAAGACTTTCATGAAAATATTTGACCTTTCCATCAGCATTTCACATGACAAAGGAACGGTCTTTCTTCTTTGCTCGAAAAATCACGCGGATAAAGGATCTTCAATTTTGGGATTTTCAGACGTTTTCAAGGTTCTTCTGGCGCCTGGACCCTTGTTCTGTATTTATTATAAATGATCTTATTTCCTCCTGGCTTTTAATATAAAAAATAGTGGCTGTTCAGAAATTAGGAAACAATAACTCTGTATTTAGGATTACTAGAACTTAGAAAACGCTAAATCAAGTAGGTATGTAAATAAACTATAGTACATAAATGAGGTTTCATTGATTCCAGTACTGGGATAGGATTGGATAGAGGATTTGAACAGAAGACAACTATAGCCTATTAGATTATAATAAAACTGAACTTTATTCATATAAATGTTCCATATATATATATATATATATATATATATATATATATATAACAAAATTAGTAAAAGAAAACGGAAGCAAATAATCAATATTCGTTGTCAGCAATAACTGCTGACTTACAAATAATTTTTTACTTACATTCAATATTGCAACAATAGTTCGGTCAGCGTACAACAAAATATTTATTTGAACAACAAGTGCAATTGCATAGTAATCAAAACACCAAAGTGAATTTACAGTAATCACGTGTAGGGTAACTGACCGACCAACTGCTCGTGAATTATGATGTCTTATATATCACATTATATTATTTCCTTTTTTTATGCTTGAGCAACATTGTAATTTGTGCGAGAATTGTTAACGAGATGCCTTCTAAATTTTGTCCAAACTCTCACACTTTTGTGAAATTAACAGCGCCACGTGGTTTCTTTTCTTCGATGTTGAAGCTAAGATTTAAAACGCACAAAAATGAAAAAATTTGAGACGCATGAGTTAACTATTTCGTTATTCTCCTGGAGAAAAAATATATGAACCTTTAAATAACAACAACTCACTTTCTTTTATCAAACTTTATTCAAGATAATTAATAACACTGCCGTTCTTAATTTGATCGCCGTTCTGATTATAAGTTGTTTTTACCGACTTCGAGTTTAAGCTACCGCAGACTGACTCTCTTTCTGTTAAAATTTCGTATTCTGAATTTACCGCTGCTTTCTGCAGTCATCAGCGTTTTATGCAAACTGTGTGAAATTAATTTGATACTAATGCTGTCGGTGCAACGTAAAATGTGGGAACTTTATGTTACACTTGTTCCATACATAATATTCTTATGATATTTTAATTCCTGTATTTCTTCCAGGTTTTGTATATTTCCTAGCATAATTTTTTCAAAATTTATGGGCTTTACAAACATTTTCTTTATTTCTTTCGATGGATAATAGTATTTATCTAAAAATGTTATTTTCTTATTGTAGAATTTTCTGTCTTTAATGCCTAAGGAACAATTGTTAAAATTTATTAAAAAATTTCCTGTGAGTGTTATTTTTCTCGTATCACAATTGTGCCATAAAGTCTCATTACACATATTCTTAACTAAAACACTTTCATCATCTATTTCCTCAATACTAGTTATATTACTATATCTCAATTTACAGTTATTTTGCACAATACAATTCTGGCTAACTTTTAAATCCTTTAATAATTTTTGTTCTTCATAATGATATATTTTATTATTTATTTCCACAATCGGTTCATCAAATTCATCGATTTCTAAATATTCTGAATTTGGAATTGGTTTAATTAACTGAAGCTCTTGAAGTACATAGCTTGTAGGAATTTTAATTGCAAAGACCAAAAGCTGATCATTATATCTCATAACACCTGCCTTTACAAGTTTTAACTTATGAAAATCAACCTTATATGCATCTAACTCCTCTAACGTTAACATACTAGGATGTATTATGTTATTTTTTGTCGCCATTATGTTATCTAATATTTGATTTACTTTATTTTCGAAAAATCGAAGTTTGGTCTCTTGATCTAAAAATAAAACTTTGTAACTTAACTCCTGCATATTGTGGTCAGTTGTATTGAAAGAATCTAAAATTTTTGTTCGGTCGTTTTCGATTAGCATTTTCAAATCTGTTAGTGTTTTGTTATAATGTTCATTTATCTTAATCTGTTTGTTTAAATTTTGAATAGCATTATGATTATTTGCCTCAACAACTTTAAGGTGTTCTGTAATTTCTTTCCTATCATCATCATCCATAGTGCCAAATAACCATCTTTGTGCATTACCTGCAATATTTATTAAACCTCTCTTTTTTCTACTAGGGTTTTGAAGTGTTTTGAGTTTACTCTTAATAAGATTTATTTCTGTACAAAGTGCTTCCCTATCTTCGACTTTAAGATATTCTGTGTTTCGTTCTAACTTAATTAAAATCTTGAGCATTTCAGTTGGATCTATTACATGCGTAATTGTGTCAGTATCGTTCGCTATTTCTACTTCCCTTATTTTGATTTTTACATACCCATTTTCTTCGTTAATAGGATGAACCTGCAATAGCCCTTGCACTGGCGTCGTCATCATTAGAAGTATTATGATTACCTGAAAATTTTTTTGGTCTTTTAATGTTAGACGGATGCACATTTTCTAAAGGATATTTTCTGAAATAGGGTTGATCTTTATGCCTAAGTCTTTTATAGTTCTTAATGTAGCCTTCCTTCCTGTTTTCGTTGTACTCTTCTCTACTTTTATTGAGTTTATTTATATATCGTATTTTCTTTTTATTTATCACTTCTATTAATGGAGTTGTGTCTGTTAGATTGCTGGCTTCTCTGGGAGTCATTTCAATTGTCGTATGGTACCTATCATTATAATTACCTATAGCTTTTTGAATTTTCTGTTCAACTGATATATCTTCCTCAATGGCTTGTACCTTCTCAATTATTGTTGAATGTAATCTTTCTACATCAGCGTTGCCGGTGTGACTGTTTGGTTTCGTCCAATGGACTCCTATACCTTGTTCCTGTAGAAACCTTTTTAGCTGTTCAGATTTAAACTCGTTATCCATTACAATAGTTTTAGGTTTACCAAATGTAGCCAAATATCCCTCTAAAATAGCAATCTTCTTTACCCAATTCCTATCAGTAATTGGATAAGCTACTGCGAATTTTTTTAGTTTATCAATAATAGTTATGAATGCTTGTTTTTTATAATGAAATGTGTCCAGATGAATGACGTCGTTTTTGTTTGTAGGTGTTTCTGTAATACTTAACTTTGGTTTAACTGGGTTCCTATCGTATTTGATACCTTGACACTTTTCACAATTATTTATTACGAGTTGTATATGCTCTTGTAACTTGGGAAAATAGATTTTGTCTTTAAGAGTTCGATAGGTTTCATTGATACCACTGTGTAAAGATTCCTTTGTATGGTATAATGAAATTTGTTTGTGACATTCTTCTTCATCTTTCATTTCTTGAGCTCTCTTTGTGGCTTTCATGACCTTGATATTTGAATTTCCCGAGAACAACTTTATTATACATTGCTGTACTTTATTATAATCGCTATCCTGAACTTCAGAATATATTCCTATATGTCCAGGTTTAAGATACTTCTTCAATATTTCGTTAATTTTTTCTTCTTCATACTGAGGGTTAATTTCTATTATTCTTCTACCAAATACTACTTCTAACTCTTTACTTGGATTATAAGTTAGTATTAGTTGTGTTTTATACTTGTTTATGATTTCTTCTTTAATGCCTATATGATCTAATAATTGTTCACTTACTGAGTGTGCAGTACCAGACAGGTCCATATTAGATTCACTACTGTTCTGCTCATTTATTTGTGGACTATTCTCAATTCTACTAAGAAAATCAGCCACTTTGTTTTCTTTGCCTTGTAGATATTCAATATCAAAATTATACTCTTGCAATTTCAATATCCATCTTTGGTTTCTTTGGGAAAATTCTTTGCCTTTATATTTCGTATTTAAATATTTTATTGGAGCATGATCAGTTATGACTCTGAATTTCCTACCGTACAAATAAGGTCTGAAATAAGTTACAGAATAAACTATAGCCAGAAATTCTTTATCTGTTACACTATAATTTTTCTCATGATTATTTAGCGATCTAGAGACATAGCAGACCGGATGACCGTCTTGAGCGAGAACTGCTCCGATTGCATACTCACTTGCATCAGTAGTTACCGTAAACTCTTTCTCATAATCCGGGAATTTCAGAATCGGATGTGAAGTAATTAAAAGCTTCAACTTTTCAAATGCTTCAACGTACTGGGGGTCATTTGTATTTATTTTGGCATTTTTCTTTTAGTACTTTATTAAAGGTTGAGCTACCTTGGCATAGTCTTTCATAAACTTTCTGTAAAATCCTGTCATTCCTAAAAAGCTCTTCAACTGTTTTTCGGTTTTAGGCAATTTGACTTTCTTTATATCCTCTATTTTATCAGGGTTTGGTAGAATACCCTCTTTGGTTAGAACATGTCCAAGAAATTGAGTTTCCCTTTTTACAAAACTACATTTATCGGCTTGAATTTTTAAATTGTACTCTGCTAGCTTTTTAAAGATTTTTTCTAATGACACAAGATGTTCTGCCAAAGTGGTAGAAAATATTAAAATATCATCCAAATAAACGACACAAATTTGGTTGATATAATCTCGCAATATTTCATTGATAAAACGTTGAAAAGTAGCAGGAGCATTTTTCAAACCAAATGGCATCCTGACATACTCATATAGACCACAGGGTGTCACAAAAGCGGTCTTTTCAATGTCATTTCTAGCTACTAGAATCTGATGGTAGCCTTTTGCAAGATCCAATGAACTGAAATATTGAGCTTTACCCAATTTATCTAGTATGCTATCAATATTAGGTAAGGGATATTTGTCGTCTATTGTAATTGAATTTAATCTTCTATAATCTACGACAATTCTATATTTCTGAGTCCCTGAATTGTCTTTTTTCTTGGGTATCACTATAATGGGTGAACTATATTTACTCTTACTTTTTCTTATTATACCTTGGGCTTCCATTTCGCTAATCTGTTTTCTCACTTCCTCTTCATGTTGTGGTGGATATCTGTACAGTTTATCATTTATTTGCTCCGAAGTAGTGGTTTTAATTTCATGTACAATACTTGTGGTGTTGGTTAATTTATCCCCTTCTTTATAAAATAACCTTTTATATTTCTCTAGTAATTGTTTTACCCCTTGCCTATCTTCATTGTTCAAATGATCTAAGGTTATGTTTCCCAATCTACTCTCTTCTAATACATTTACTTCTTCTACGGTTTTATTTAAGAATGGTAACTTTACCCCATTTTTTAAAATAACTTCCTTATTTTCAATATCAATTAATTTTACATTATTTTGAACCCAATCCATTCCTATCAAAAAATTATATGTTTTCTCTAAATTAATTTTAACCCATTTCATTCTGGCGTTATATGGTTGTTGGAATTCAATAGGACATTTTGTTTTCACATACTCTGTGTCTTTCTGTATTTCTCCTACTATAGTGCTAATACTTATCTTTTCACCTAACATCACTTCATAAGTTTCATTCGGGACATTTTTTGAATTTAGTAAACTAATAGTAGAGCCAGTATCTAATAAAGCGATGAACTCTTGATCATTGATTGTTAAAGTAATAAATATTTTCTTCATGTCCGAGGCTAGTTTATAAAAAACTCGTTTTGTTCGGCTTGGTTAATATTTTGTCTAGCACTAATTTCATCAACATCCATCGGTTGGATATTAGCATTATTATGGTTTGCATTATTATTATAATTGTTATTATTATAATTATGATTATTTTGATATGGGTTTCTCCACTGAGCACTATTATTAGGAAAGAAGTTTCTTCTAGGATGACCAGAATTATTATTTTGAAACTGACCAGAATTATTATTTCGAAACTGCCCAGAATTATTAGCATTGCGATTATGAAATCGATCCGAACCATTGTTAAAATTAAAATTTCTTGCCTGTCTGGGATTATTGGAATTTTGTTGAAAATTACTATAGTTATGTCTTTGTGTAGGCCTATGGTTATATCTTTCTTTTGGTATTTGATGGAGTTTACAAAGTTTTAGATTAAACTGATCTTGACCGATATATTTATTCAGAACTGTTCTAATTTCTTCTAAACTAAATAAATTATTTAATTCTGCAGCTAAAGCACCAGCTGTTATTTCTTTTATTTTGAGTACTAATACACTGCTTAATTGATTAACTATTTCACTTTGATAATCACTAAAAATTGCACATTCTGATATATCATTAACAAATACTGAAATTTTATCTGATAAATTTAAAATCGTACTTACTTTTAACATACTTATGTCTTGCATTATTTGACCTTGATCTTTTATTGGTTTGTAATGTAGTTTCAGTTTCCTCTTACATTCTTCCCATGAATCTGGTGGTGAAGTATCCAAGTAATTCTTTGCTGAACCCAATATCTTCTCATTATAGATGACTGTGTGCAATTGGTATGCTTGCTGTGGATATTCCAATAATGCTCTATCAACTGCTGATATAAATGATGGTAAAGTTCCTGGTTTTCCTTCAAAAGGAGGTAGATAGCGGAGTTCTTTCTCGATTCTGCTTCTAAAAGGTGGTGGTTGAGCCGGCCTGCCTAGGATCTCCGTCAATGCTACTAAACATTGCTCCATTATGTTTGGTTGAGCCGGTTGTGCCATTCCTCTGTTGCGGTCAATAACTAGGTTTCTATGATTTCTTCTCTCCAGTATTGTTTTAGTTTAGTGGTCGTTTCTTCGAGATCTATTAAATTTAGCTTTAGATCACTGCGTTTCACACTTTCACAATGAAAACAAAATAATATCGTTAATTTTTCACTATAAACTTTCGATAGGTTCGAATCACTGGATCCTTGTTCTACAGAAAAGGATCCTACCGACTGCGCCAGTTAACTATTTCGTTATTCTCCTGGAGAAAAAATATATGAACCTTTAAATAACAACAACTCACTTTCTTTTATCAAACTTTATTCAAGATAATTAATAACACTGCCGTTCTTAATTTGATCGCCGTTCTGATTATAAGTTGTTTTTACCGACTTCGAGTTTAAGCTACCGCAGACTGACTCTCTTTCTGTTAAAATTTCGTATTCTGAATTTACCGCTGCTTTCTGCAGTCATCAGCGTTTTATGCAAACTGTGTGAAATTAATTTGATACTTATGCTGTCGGTGCAACGTAAAATGTGGGAACTTTATGTTTTAACGAATTTATATTTTACCAAGCCATTGGCTTAGGTTTCTTTGGAATTTGGTACGTTTCCGGTAAATCGTGGGAATGAATATATGTAACTCATGTTACAGTAGTAGATAAATCAAAATGGCAGAAGGACGCGCGGCGGATGACAATTAATACGTGTACCTTAAATGTGTGGCACGATATTTGGTACTTCGTGTCACTGTGAGTTACTGAAAAACGGCGGTTATCCAGACGAAAGGGATCATTCGGATTATAGAGGCTTTTGGACCAGTTCTGGTTCGGACTATCCAGGTCCTGCTGTAGCAGGTATACGAATTCCAAAATAATCAACAAATTGTGACACAAAAAGTTATCTTACTTATTAGATATCGATAGCGATAGCGGAGCTCGTAACCTTCACTAATTCCTTTCTAGCTCTCCCTTTTCTTAGGGTTTAAAATTCTGTACTCGGTGTACCAACGCGTCAAATATACTTAGTGAATTGAAATGCCTAGCATGTTTTGATATACCGACCCAGCGACATTAGTTAGTTACGCGGAGTACTTGATTATGTGCCATCATATAGAATGAGTAAGAAGTTTTGTAAGGAAATATTTTTTTATAAAAAGTTTAGAAAGACAATTAAATTTCACTTACGTTTCGTGTTGTGATCCCCCGCAAAAGGGCCTCCGGGTTTCTCGAATTCGTTAGACGCGGCGCATAGGAAATTATTAATAAGTATATGACTATTTGATTTTTCGTGTTTGATCCGGATTCCTAACCATTTTATTATAGCAAAACTATGCTACTGAAACTGCAATTGAACATGAATTATGCATGGTTTTGTATAACAAAATTAATCTAATAACTATGGTAGTTTTCAATTTTCCAACAGAACCAGTCCGCTAACCATTCTTGTGAAATTTATTCTATTAATGACTTTAAATGCTTATTAGAAAAAATCAACCTTAGTAACTTATTTTCGACCTTGGATTCGCCAAATTTCCTCACAATATGATAAGGACAGACGTTCCTGTAATTAGCTGGCTGACTGAATTTTTTTTTTAATTTTGCAAACTATTCTGTGGGCTATTCAGTCTCAATTTTGTCGATATTGGTCCTCGTAAGACAATTTCTTAAGATTACCGGGTCATCCGTGTAATTGATACTGAGCAGTCAATTTTGCATTACCATTTGCCTCATGATGTATCAATTAAAACTCAGACGCTGACCCAACGAACGGGGTCCTTTCCAGTGTCGTAGATAAGAATTTAGGGACCCACCAGCGTAGAAAAATTTAGTGGCCCTTTTTCAAATATACATTCAGAAATGGAAATGACTACCTGTAACCCCTGAGGGGTAGTCGATACTGTACTTTGTAGATCGCAACACATTTATGATTGAGAGCTAAAAGTTGTGGAAGATTTATATATTCCTAGTTAAGTATGGACATATGCATGTATTAATATATACATATTATACCTACCCAATGGGACAAAAACCAGTGCTTTTCAAATGAGCATAATTTGAGCGCTTCACTAGATATCATTTGGCAGCTCTTTAGAAGTATATTCACTGATATATCCAGAAAAATAAGCAAAGACGCAAGTAAGTACACTGTAAGATGTAATAGGACTATTCCCTAAATATAAGACAGTGTTTTCCCTGTAAATAAATGTTATTTTCTCTGATATAAAGGAAAAATCAGTTTAATTTCCGCAAATCAATGGAACATTCAATGGATTTAGGTATTTGGCACCAGAAAACCTATGAAAAACCTACGTAAAAATAAAAAAAAAGATATGTAATTCCCTACGTGTTAGGGGAAAAATCAAAAACTCCCTTCATTTAAGGGACCTACCTATATTTGAAGGGCAAAAACCTTATCTACGTTTTCCAAGGCGGAACTGTCCCTGACCTTATCGAAAAATACTAATATTTGTGACACAAATTGTTGCCACTCTCTTTAAGGAAATTTTTTTTTACTGTGCAACTCAAGAGCTTCTATAGCCATCACTTGGAAACAAGATAGTAGATTATTTGATGACCTCGAGCAGAAGTGCAATAAAGACTTATTTCATCTAATTTTCTCCGAATCTGAACTGTGGATTTTTCCACTAATGTTCGAAGTAACCAATTGCTCATTTTCAATATGAACGTCAGAGTGATTGGCAGTAATCTGCTGAAGTTTTTGTTATAAAGTGAGAATCAAATTGAGAATGTTGGATTATTTAATCAATTGAATAAAATTTAATACCACAAATAATCATGTGCAAGCGGAAGCACCTTGATTATGTCGTCTTGAAGTCGTCTTAGGCTATGTTCACCCTGGAGAGGTTTGAAGCGGTGCGGTTGCGCGAGTTACATCAGCAAAAAATTATAGTAACCCTGAAAACGGTGAAGTTGCAAATACCATGCACTTAACCAAAACAAGACGTTTCAGAAAAATTTATCCTCCACTTTCTCACACTAGCTACCTACCTACCTACAAAAATATAAGAGAAAAATTAAAAAGTAAGAATTGTTTGTTTTATTAAGACAGTTTTAAGTTGAGTTCGACAGTCTGAAGATCGTCGTTGTAAAAGCAAAAGCTGGGAAATAAAATTTATTAAAATAATAGTTAGAAATTGAAATACTAGTGTTTTAATTAATCTTATTTTTATTTTTGCTTCTTGCTCGTTGTTTCCCTTAAGTAGTAAAGAAAAATCGACATAACTGCCGCAGTTGGTATAAAGTATCCTTCCAAAGAAGCTATATTCAATGAATCTAAGTTAGTTCAATTAGTGTTGTTCGGTCCAAATTTCGAATAGTACAGTTAGCTTACAGTGGTTCATAATAAGTGAAGTTCAAGAAAATAAGATAGTAAAAAAAAAAAAATTTATATATACATATATATATATATATAAGTGATAGGCAAACAAAGATCAGATGCCAAAAGTGAAAAAAGATAAAAGAAGATTTAAAATAAATTCTGATACAGAAAGTAACAGCGAAAGCTCAGTAAATAACCAAGACACGATGACGGAGACACAAGATCCAGTAGGAAATATGATGCGACCACCACAGTTAGGGCAGCAAACACAAACAACTCAACCAACACCACTCACTCTTGAGCTAGCGTAAATGAGATTTAACTACATTAAAAGGAGCATGCGATTTATTAGATAATTGTGGTTTAAGAAGAAACAAAATAAAAGATAATTATAATAGAAGTCAGAACGATCGTATATGTAGAAACAATCGTGATCATTTTAATTACAACAGTAATTTTAATAGTCGCAATAATTTTTACAATAATAGCAATGGTTTCGACAGCAGACAAAACTCAAATATTGAATACAGACAAAACTCAGAGCAATCGAGACAGATCCAACAACCCCAAAACAGACAAGAACGAACTTATTCAGGTCAACATAGAAACTACTATAGTTCAGGACAATCTATAAATTACTATCATTCAAACCAATCTAGAACTCGTCATAACAATTTTTCTAATAAGTCCCAAAATCGGACACAAATCAGACCAGAGCCAATCGATGTCGATCACATCCAAGAGGTATAACATTAGGCAAAATTTTCTATTAACGCCTCAAAAGTATCAATAGTAGAATTGACTGTTGGTAATAATAAAATCAAATCCCTTATCGATACCGAATCCTCCACCTCTTTATTGGACAAAGAGAAACTACACCAGTGCAAGAAACAATATTTAAGACAACCCATAAAATTTAATACCTTAAACACTAAGCAATTACAAATAAAGAAATAAAAACTGATCTTCAAATTGAGATCAAAGAAGATACCTGCATGCTATGGAAACTAACTAAGTTCCATAACAAATGTTTTGATGCCATAATAGGCCAAAACCTATTAAAGCCTCTAATATGGAAGAGGGAAACTTAACCATAAATAACATGCAAATAAAATTTCTAACAAATTTCCCATATAGGGTGAAGAAATTCATCAATTAGAATATTCACAAATCAATGAGAGTGTCTAAGAAAATCTTGACAAGGGCTTAAACTCTCAAGAAAAAGCACTGCTTGAAGACTTACTGAAGTCATACAAAGACTTATTTTTCAAAGAGGGGTAAACGTTAACATGTACCCATAACATAACCCATCATATTGTCACTAGGACAAATAGATCAATTTACGCAAAAAATTACCAATATACAGGAATCCATGAACAAAAAGAAAGCTCACCATACAATAGTGATTGTGAATCGTTCCAAAAAAATGAGATAACTCAGGGAAGAAAAAATATACCATAAATTTCCAGTCACAAACATTGACAATATACTGGATAAATTGGGAAGAACCCAATATTTTAGTACAATCGACCTGGCAAAAGGCTTTCACCATATATTGGTCAACGAAAGTGACGACCTAACAACAGACATTCCAGCGATTGATGAATTCAATCTTAAGAGATCTCATGAATAAAATATGCGTTGTTTGCCTTCACCACATATTAATCTTTTCAATTTCCCTAACATATCGATAGCGTTAAGAAAGTGCTTCACAAACAAAGGAAACAGAATTTTAGGTCATATTTTGACACATAAAGGAGTCAAACCCAACTCCAAAAAAAAAAATCAATGACATTTTAAAGTTAAAGCTTCCAGAAACACAGAAAGAGATAAAATCCTACCTCGAAATTACAAGCTACTATAGGAAATTTATTAAAGATTACGCCAGAGTAGCCCAGCCAATGACTAAATAATTGAAAAAAATTCCAAAATCAACCGTAATGATTCACATTACATAAGTTCGTTCGAAAAACTAAAAAGATTTATCACGGAAACCCGCGTAGTAAGGTACCCAGACTTCTATAAAAATTTCAAATTAGTTACAGACGACAACACTTTTGCCATAGGAGCTCTTCTCCAACAGGAAAACTATCCAATATGCTACGCCAGCAGAATTCTAAATGAACATGAAAGGAACTACTCAACAACGGAAAAGGAACTATTTGCAATTGTGTGGGCTACAGGCTATTTTAGGCCTTATATGTAGGCACCAATTTCGATTTACTAACCGTCCACCAACCGCTTCAGTGGTTATACACCAAAACAAGAGGCAATGATGTCAATCGTAGGTGATATAGATGATTGCTTAAATTAGGTGAATATAACATGAACATGGAATATATTAAGGGAAGAGATAATAAAGTGGCAGATTTTCTAAGTCGTACAAGAATCGAAATCAATGAGATAAACATGATCGACTGGATGGAACAAAACGGTGTGAAGGAAATGATCGGGCCGTCCACTCCACTAGAGGGAGGGAACATATATGCAAACGAATTCAACGCAGTTGAGACAAACGAAGAGGACGAAAACTTATCTTAATTCTCAATGCAGAATAATGCGGAAACCATTGAAACAATCTATTCTCAAGAGGAGAATTTAAATAATCATATCCACATCCTAGATACAGTATCTCAATAGATTCTAAAAACAAACCATTTTAACAAATAATAAAACAAAGCAGTTCGAAATAATACATAAAAATGGGGTAATACACATAGTCACAGAAGACCTAGAAACAATTTGCTAGATATCTTACGACGATATATAAAACCCGGCAAAACAGGCATCTACACAGAATTAAGTGATAATGAATACAATAGATTACAACAAAGGATCATAGAACTCTTTGACAATATTAGCAATATAAAAATTGCCAGATGCTCTTATTATGCAAAGAATATGAACAGTGAAGAAGAAACGTATGATCAAACCCAAAAATATCATAAAGGTGAAACAGGGCAACAAAAATTACAACGGAATCTTAAGATAATAATACTGATGTCTACACAAACTCAAAAGCCAATTTTCTAACGTTCTTAGATAAATTCTCCAAATTTTATTCGGCGTTCTATCTCGAAGATAGAAATAATCAAACCATTATAGCAAAAATAGGGAATATAAATCACAAAGAGATCACTTCAATAGGTTCGTCACAGACAATGAGTTTAGAAGCATAAATATAAAGGAGTATATAAGAAACGAGAAAATAGATTTCCATGTAGTCAAACCTAATAACCACACTCCGATGTAGAGCGTTTACACAACACCTTAAGTGAAAAAATAAGAACGCTAGGGATCGAAGGTAAACAGCTCAACTTCAAGGAAAAATGTGTAATACTACTTACCATTCTGTAACAAAAGAAAAACCGTTAAACATTCAGGAGGGTCTTTGCGACGAAAATACTATTAACAAAAATCTTTGAAAAGAGAAAGCTAGATACATAAATAAAAAAAATAGCAATAGGGAAGACTATAATGAGGGCAGATTAGACGGTTATATTAGAAATTATAAAAGCGTTAGACAC
Organism: Dioctria linearis; assembly: GCA_963930735.1. Lineage (NCBI taxonomy): Eukaryota > Metazoa > Arthropoda > Insecta > Diptera > Asilidae > Dioctria > Dioctria linearis. The sequence continues at coordinate 170,122,792 of OZ005740.1, forward strand.
AAGGAACAACCAAAATTTATTAAAACAAAATTAAAAAATATTCATAGTTGGATCTTATCAATCTTCCTAGTAATATGGATGTGGACAACGACCCAGGCCCATCTACCAGTGGAAAAAATTGAGTCTAATTCAGGATACATCGAAATAAAACTAAGCGGTGTTAAAATTGCTGAAAGCTACGATACAATAATACACATTGTAAACACAAGAGAAATTGAGAAAATGATAGATGCCATATATAGATAGAAAGCAATATAAAACAAGCAAATTTAAGCCATAGAATTATTTCCTACGATTATCAAATCAAAAACATCCGAAGTAGAATTCAAACGCTATGGGTAGAATATTTAACTAGTTATACGGGACAACGGACGACGATGACAGACAGGATATAGATGAACATCTTAAAATCATAGACGTGAATAATCACAAAACCATAGGAAACCTTAATGCCCAAATCAAAATTAACGAACACTTTAATTCTACTTTTACAAAGCTAAAAGACATAATCGAAAAAATCTATTAACAATTGTAGAAAAACTAAGCCAAATTAAGAAGGAAATTCTCTCGACAGACTAAAGTTGAAAATACTTGAAGATAATGTAGAGCATACACAAAATAATATAAATTCGGCAACACTAGGAACCATTCACAGTAACGTGTTAAATAGTGACGAAATTTTCGAGTAAGACATTGATTTTGAGAAACTTCAAAATATAAGATTAGCAACAGTAATAGATAATTTGTATAACATTATGTTCGTTATAAGAATACCCACAGAAACTATTACTTTACGTAGAATTTTTTTTACACCTACAAGTAACATTTATAAACAAGAATTGGTATCTGAACCCCAAGAAATTGTTAATTATGAAGGAAAAATCTATACCTATACTAGTAATAAAAACCTATAATTACAGCTTATACAACAAACAAAAGGAATTTATACAAAGTTTTTTTATACCAAATTATTTTGAGGACATTAGTAATTTAAATTAAAAACTTTCATATAACGATCTTGTATTGAAACATATAAAAAATTAGAAAAATCCAGGAAATTAAATATCAAAGGAAAGCTCACTCTATTTATGGTACACTTTCTATCATAATAGCTATAATTATAATAATAGCCGTAATCATTTTTTATTGTAAAAGCAAAAAAGTTAAATATAAATTTCAAAATTTGACTTTGGAGAGTCTCAAACCTAAGGAGGGCGGAGTTACATCAACAAAAAATCATAGTAAACCTGAAAACGGTGAAGTTGGCATTTGCAACTTGCACTTAACCGAAACAAGACAAAACTAAAGATCGCATTTCATCTCATATGACGTTTCAGAAAATGTTATTCTCCACTTTCTCACACTAGCTACCTACCTACCTATAAAAATACAAGAGAAAAATTAAAAAGTAAGAATTGTTTTTTTTGATTAAGACAGTTTTAAGTTGAGATCGACAGTCTGAAAATCGTCGTTGTAAAAATGAAAGCTCGCAATTAAAATATATTAAAATAAATAGTTAGAAACTGAAATTTCTAGTGTTTTAATTCATCTTATTCTTATTTTTGATTTTTACTCGTTGTTTTCCTTAAGTGATAAAAATAAAGTGCCATGACTCGCTTGTGACAACTTCAAAACTCTAGCAGCTCCAAGTACGAAAACATAGAAGCGGTAATGTGCTGATTTGTGTTCAATTCGAAGTGGTTTCGAGAGGTTGCTATGTGAGCGTTAAACATGTCCATGTGAAAGTCAATGCGAGATATCTGTATGAAAATTCATCTTTTAAATTCAAAAAAATTTTCGAAAGGAAAAAGAGAATTGCCTCGTATCCAATTAATAAAATAAGCGACATTTCATCACTGGTTTAGAGAATTTATGCATATTTTCGGATGACAAGTGGTACTTTTGACTACATCTGATATAATATTGAGAATAAAAAAAGAAAAGCATTCACGAACGCAGTCCTCAATTACACCTGTTGAGCATCTTGCCGTCACTTTGAGGTGTTGTAAAGTCCAATACAAAATCTTGCATAATCTTCCATGTACAAACATGTCCAAACTCGCACGGGCACGGCCGTCTCATATCACTCATCGCATACTCGAAGTAATCACATTTCAGCATTTCTTACATTTTTACTTTTCAATTTCAAGTACCCAAAAGAATATCGCGTTACACATTTAAACATTCAACTTAATTTAAAATTCTTAACTTTTTGCTGATACCAGCAGATAAGTGCACGATGAGTGCGATGGTTGGGGAAGTGTTCATTCGCGACGGGCTCAAGTTCTTTATTTAAAATTGAATTCATCAATTCTTTCCAATTCAAAAATTTACCAAATCAAGTTCTCTTTGCAATGTTGTAAATTCTTTTCAATAAAATAAATAAATTAAAGTTTATAAAAGAAGTGTTGTTTTCATTAAAATCAGAACATAAAATTGTAACAGCGGTAGGATTTGCCCAAGGAAGATAGTGAATTAAGGGATTTGCCCAATAAAGAAAGTGAATTAAAATTAAAAAGAAAGAAGTATGAAATGATTTAATATTAACAGTTTTAGTGGAAATCTAATCTACGGAAACAAAAGGCGTTTTAGAAAATTGTCGACTTGCTGAAAATCTTCCACAAATTTAATTATCTGCACAGTTATTGTAATTGTATATATATGAGCATTAAAGGAATTGGAAACATACTCCACAGTATCAAGAAAGCAGAACAAACCACACTGAACGAAAAAATATGGTTGTAGCATTTTTCAGAAGTCACAAATAAGGTTATGATAATCATGTCAACTATAATATGGTTAGGGCGTAGTTGAGTTAAAACTAATTTATTTAGGATCACCATACTATTGGAAAAATATTGTTATTGTAATCATACTTTCGTTATGGTTTAGTTATATTCACCTAAACTATTTAATGGTAGGTACTTGTTAAAGGCGACAACGTCTTTTTATTATTTTATCACTACATAATTTCGTCATATGACAATACTCAACTCTGGCAGTAATTAGATATCTAAAGTATATATTTCGGAATAATTTTATGTTTTCCTTTTCCTTACCGAACACGACGCGTTTCGAATGTTTTAGCATTAGTTTCTAAAGCGCTATTATTATATATGATGCGCAAATACCATTAGTTATTCATGTAACGCTGGCCTTTCCTTATCAGTTTTACGTCAATGAACTCCTTCTAAAACTTCTGGTCGAAAAATTTCAGTTAATATCATAATTATAAATGTTGTAAATTAGGTATTATCGTAACTATAAATGACAAAAATATTATGTAGAACAAGAACATGGTTCACGTAACTATAAGTTTTCATGGAAACCAAGTTTTGTTTACAAGAACCATAATATGTGTGTTGTCAATTTGACCATGAATATACGTCCTGGTTGAAATTTAAGTATACTTTGGTTGTATCAAATATGGCTATGGTTGCTGGAACAATTTTATGGTTGAGGGAATAAAATTAATTGTTTGTCTACCCAATTTTTGCTTTTTCTTTCATTCGGTTACAGAATACAGACAAGTGCAGTCAAATGCAACTTTAGAACGAAACTAAGTATATTTATTTAGATATAAAATGTGTGATAATACCATATTTATTGCATTATCAGTTTTACGTCAATGAACTCCTTCTAAAACTTCTGGTCGAAAAATTTCAGTTAATATCATAATTATAAATGTTGTAAATTAGGTATTATCGTAACTATAAATGACAAAAATATTATGTAGAACAAGAACATGGTTCACGTAACTATAAGTTTTCATGGAAACCAAGTTTTGTTTACAAGAACCATAATATGTGTGTTGTCAATTTGACCATGAATATACGTCCTGGTTGAAATTTAAGTATACTTTGGTTGTATCAAATATGGCTATGGTTGCTGGAACAATTTTATGGTTGAGGGAATAAAATTAATTGTTTGTCTACCCAATTTTTGCTTTTTCTTTCATTCGGTTACAGAATACAGACAAGTGCAGTCAAATGCAACTTTAGAACGAAACTAAGTATATTTATTTAGATATAAAATGTGTGATAATACCATATTTATTGCTTTATCGTTCAATTCAGCTTCTGCTCAATATATATGTGTGAAATATGGTGAAAAACTTGAAAGTGCCGATATTATAAACACAATTAAAACTGTTTACGGAGTGAGTGAGGAATTTTTGTTTTATAATAATGATGTGGAGATATCAGAATCCATTTTAGCTGATGTCATTGAACAATTACGTACTGACGCCCGCTTTATTCTGCAAGTGAAAACCAAATGTAAGTAATTATAAATGTTCTTCTAAAATATTTAAATGAGTATGTATTTATAAAAGTGTTAGTTTAATTACTTTACGGTTTTTGACTTGAGCTTCATTATCATAGTATAGATAAATAGAATAATTAATTTCCTTCCAACATACACCTATGACTTGAATACGTCCACAGAATTAATTTTCTACGTAATTAAACATTAACTCAGATTTTCATGCCTGATGTAAGTGAAAATTGATCGGAGTTGCAATGATTTTACTTTCAATCATAGTGCAGTGAATTAAGCAAGAAAACTTTGATTTCAAATCGATAAGGAAATAAAAATAGTGCAGTTTAATAAGCAGATAGAAATACATATGTGAGTTTTTTTATTGGTAACTTTTTTGTGGAAATTGGAAAAGGCAAATTTATTCTCTACTATGATCTAACTTAGATGTCACAGTTTTTGCAAATCGACCACAATACAGGCAACCCTATTCCGTGTTGGCGTGTAAAAACTATGCCGTTCAAGTCACGTCTACACTACAAAATAAAACAATATCATTAAAAATAATTAGTAGATGATAACAAACGAAACAGTTTCTTCACTTTAAAAGGCAAACATGTTTTTTCATACGTGTTGTAAAAGGAAAGTTTGTTTGAAATTTTGTGTCTTAAAGCAATATTTTTTAAATTTTTTGCAATTAAATCAATTTTGAGTTTCACCTTAAACACAGAATATACATAGGTGTATATTTACCTGTTGCAAATTTTTTTAGAAATAATATGCTTTTAAACTTTTTCTAAAAATAACAGTAACTCGCATGATATGCAAATTTATTTGGCTTTGGCGAAAAATTAGATAAGGTGGTTGATTTCATTTCTATATTAAAAACTAGATAAAGTCCACGGACATAAATTCAATTTGTGCATTAATTGTATTTCCAAATCACATGGGAAATACAGTCAATTTACATTAATTAATTCCCTTGACATAAATTCATTGCATCTTCAAACATGAAATTCACTGTAGAAGAGTATGAATATTTCAATGGAAACGTGGATATCGGGATTAATTTTTTATTTGAATTAGAAATAAAACAAAACAGCCTAATTATTTCTTTCTCCTGTCTAATAGTATTTTATTAGAGAAAGTATGACTAACCAATTGAAAAAAATCATGATATAGAATTTCTTGAGCAAATAACATCGAAACTTAGTATGTAAAAAGAAATAATCAAATTTATTGTACTTTAAGCTCATGCCGGCCAGTCCGTTACAGCGGATAATTACTCTAACGAGCCCATAATTTTTACGCTTTCGTATACATGTGACACAAAAGAAGTAAGTTTTATATTCGCTGTTTGTTCATTTAAAAACCTTCATCTTTCCAGGATCTTGAAGTTTTTCTCAAGCAAAACTGCAAAGCAATTCTTGCGAATTATAAAAAGGAAAACTTACTTGTTACTTACGAGTTACTATTAGTAAAACTATAATAAAACACAGATTAGACTCCGATCCTAACTTGAGGTAAATAACAAGAATCTTAGTTACACTAAGTACTTCAGTTACTTTAGTATTTTCAGATTAACTTAAGAAGATTTTGAAAAAATAGCGAATGTCATACCTGTTATCTTTCCTACGGAAGTATCATCAACGAATTACGTTCCTTTCCATGACGGGAAACTTGCGCATGGTAAACTCCACGATACCTATACCAATTACAGGACTTCTCTTTCTTAATCAGGTGTAATAAAAAGGCGATCTCGTTCCCTATCTAAGTCCGTAGTGACCAAACAGATTCTACTTGATTCTGACGGTATATAGTATAATATTGATAAGTGCTCCTTTTAAACAGACATATAAATCTGTGCTTATTTACAACACTTTAGACCTACCATTTGTTGACGCAAAGAACGCTTTTGAAGAGCTCTGCTGTGTTGCACCTCCAGATTCTGAACTCTTATCAATGTGGAATGCTACATTTTCGCTGAGAAAGGAACTTCTTGAAACGGGAATATCTACTTCGGAATACCTAAACAAATTTCCTGTATTAAACAATCCGTCTGGATGTAACTTGGTAAATTTCATATCTATATTAAAAATATTGTTTAAAATATTAAAAATTGGAATTCGTTTCAGATTTTGGAAGATGTGCATCGGCTTTACGGGAAAGTACCTGAATTTCAGGTTCCTGATAATTTTGTAGACAGACTTTTTCTGCAGACATCCAAACGCAATAAGAATGTAACATCTTTGAAGAAATACATTGAAGATCAAAACGAAGGTATTTTTTTTTTTGTAAATTTTTATTACTTTAACAGAGACTAATGCTCTTAAATTTCAGAGACTGCAAAAAGTGCATCCTTGATGCTGCTTCCATATATCTTGGCAAATCAAAACAGCAAAAGGACGAGTGAGAGTAATCAAAAATTGAAGTTCTAGAAAGTTTTATTTGTCATTACGAGGTAATAAATATCCAAATGTTTAATAAATACTAAAAGCTAACTACCAATGATTTTTAGAGTATCCAGAAGTCTGATTCCGAAGAACGAAAGTTTCTCCAAAAATGTAGGGATATTAAGAAGCCTGTTAAGCCAAAATTAATACTAATCGGTTCACCAATTAACTGTGCATATTTAGTTGTCGCCGACAAAAAATACATTTTAATCAGCCGAAAAAGGCGTTTGAGTCGAATGTACTTTGGAGTTAATATTGCTTATCCTGAAGACTGCAGGAGAATCTGGTTTTTCGTGCAAAAATATATTTTTAAAATCGACACACCTTACGACAAAAGGGATTCGATGGTAGAAACATTCGCTAACGATTGTGGACTGAGTTAAGTGTATAAAAGTTTTTATATATACAAAACCATTATTTGTATTATCTCTTTACTTTATTTGTTGTAGTGAGAATCTTAAGCTTTATTGTTATTGAATTTAAAGATTTTCTTATTTTTTTTATTTCAATTTGAAACTCGAAAGTTTAATTAGATGAATTAGGTAAACTATGGATCACCTAAATTGTTTCATGTGTGGCAATTCTTTTCAGTTTTTGACTGGATTAGTCAGACATATTAGAAAAAGTCATAAAGATATCAGTCGTTTTCCTTGCATTCTCTGTACCAGAATTTTCGATGATTTAAAGTACTACAGGGTTCATCTTAATAAACATGTAATTATGAAAAGTCAATCAGTCCCGGCAAATGAGTGTTCACAATCAAATACTTCCGACACTTTCAATCTAATAAATACCACAGGCCCATTGGTTAAATTTTCTTCTGTTTCTGTTCGACAACCAACTGTTCCTGTTCGACAACCAAAACGCTATAAAAATTCGTACAAAAACAAAATTTTTTCACTGAGTTTAAAATTATCTGCAAGAAAGGAAATTCCCCGTAAATATTGCCTTCAAGCTGTAAATGTATTATCTGACCTTATTCAAGGCTCGATCAAAGACACAATCTCAGCTGTTTCGGACGAAACTCTTAAATTATCAATCAACGAAATTTTCTCACACTGTTGACTTATCGGATACCAGATACGGAATATAAATTCTTGAAAGAGCTAAAAGAATCCGATATATTTGTTGAATTTACCAATAACGTAATTCAAACCTCTATGGAAGAATATGTAAATGCTGATAATGCTACATCTGTAAAACGGGTCGCTCATATTTCTAAAGTAATAGACGTACAACGTCTCTTCTATGTGCTTTTTAATAATACAAATATTTTGACGCATATATACGATTATATAAATACTCTGACCTGTAACGATAATATATATATATATTATATATAATTTTATACAATCAAAACTATTTAAAAGTAAGATAATGCTCGTTCAACATTCAGAAAAGACATTGTGTTTACCACTTTTTATATATTTCGATGATTTTGAACCGAATAATCCACTCGGATCTCATGCGGGAACTAGTAAAGTTGGAGCCGTTTATTTCAGAATACCGTGTCTGCCTCCATATTTACAATCAAAATTATCTTCAATCTTGCCAGGAATGTTCCTTTTCGCTGATGACAGAAAACTATTTAGGAATACAAGAATTTTTAATGATTTTATAGATAAAGTCAATATACTTTACGAAGTAGGTATTCCAGTTAATCATTCTCTCTATAATACTGTAAAATTAATTCCATGTCTAATTTTGGGCGATAACTTAGGATTGAACTCAATCCTAGGTTTTGTTGAATGTTTTACTGCCAGGTACTGGAGCAGATTTTGTTCAAGGGGTAAAACTGAAACGGAAAGGCAACACGTTATAATTGAAAACAGAAATTTTTCAGAAGAATCGTACAAGGAATATTCAAATAATGATTTTAAGGATTGTAGAATTAAGGAAAATTCAATTTGGAACAATATGGCTCTTTTTCATGTTACTCAAAATTTTGCGATAGATCTCATGCATGACCTTTTAGAAGGCGTTTGTCAATATGATATTAAATTAATATTAGATCTCTGCATTAATAAGTATTCTCTATTCTCTTTAAAAGAATTAAACTATCGTCTTTTGGTATTCAATTATGGCCCTTTAGTTACAAATAAACCTCATTTATTAAATAGTGACTTCTTTCCAAAAATGAATTTGAAATTCTCTGCTTCTGAAACATTATGCTACGTTCAAAACTTTAGTTTTCTGGTTTGTGACTTAATTCCCGAAGACTCTAATTTCTGGGAATTATACACACTGCTTAGAAAAATACTCGATATAGTTTTCTGTCACAAAATCCCGAAAGAAATGCCTGAGATTTTGAACTACATCATATCCGAATATAATGAGCTTTACCTTAACTTATCAATGTCTAGGCTGCCTCCCAAATTTCATATCCTTACTCATTATCCCCATATAATGAATGAAGTAGGACCTTTAAATCAAATAAACTCTATGCGTTATGAAAGTTATCATCAAGTACACAAAAGAGTGGCAAGCAATTCGAAGTGTACAAAAATATCTTGGAGACAATATCATTGAGATGTTCAATAAATTTAAGTAATGAAATTGTGAACAACACAGAAGAGAATGAACTAGGTCACTATCAGCACGGAACTTTGAAACTGGTTGATCATGAAACATTAGAGAAGTACGGTGTGGTTTGCAGGGAAACTGTGTTCGAAACTAATAAGCTTATTTTCACACAATATATATTTAAGCCTCATGTTGCTATAAAGCTTTTTGAAAATATATATGAACACAACTTTGCTCGGATTGATCACATTTTTAAATACAAGGAAAAGTTTTACTTAGCTCTTGCATATTTTTATGACTATGGTTTTAATACACATTATTATCGATATTTAGTGGATCCAACATATGAATATTTTTGCGTATCTGTTAACGAATTAAAATTTTCTGAATTGTCTTATATTTCGTACACAGCCGACGGAAAATATATTATACGTGTTAATATGTTTAATGTAGATAATTAAGCAAAAAATGTTATATTCTTTTGTTGCCATGAATACAAAAAATAAATATTTTTCTTTCCTTTCTAAACATTTTATTTTCTTAAGCACTACATAAAATTGGCATATTTTTTGTTAAGTTATTGAAAGGAAGATGGGTTGAAAATATTAAGTGTTAGAAATGAGAGTTGTATGAGAAGGTGTGTGTGGGGGGGGGGGGGTATATGAATGTGTATGCGAAGTATGAGTAACTATATATGAGGGAGTAAATTATTGGCAGGACAACTCTTCTACAAGGTTGATGTAAAAGTTTAACGTATATAACATGATTGTACAAATAAAAGCAAAATTGTAAACATACTAGCAATCATAATACAATATTGGTTATCACAAATAAAGTGAAATTGTGTTCGTAACCATAATGTCTTCGTAATAATAATAGAATTGGTTGCCATAAATAAAGTGAAACGGTGTTTGTAACCATAATATATTAGCTACCATAATATAGTATTGGTTGCCATAAATAAAGTGAAACGGTGTTTGTAACCATAATATATTAGTAATAATAATATTGTATTGGTTGCCATAAACAAAGTGAAACTGTGTTCGTAACTATAATATATTAGCTACCATAATATAGTATTGGTTGTCGCAAATAAAATCGTGAACTATATTATGGTTGTTTCTTTTTTTTGTTAAGGTAACCATATTTTTTCTTTGAGTGCGACTACCCACGGAACTCGAAACCGGCTGCTTAACAAATTGATCCATAACTAGATAGAAGGAACTGGAATTCTTAAAATTAACTAACACAACATGATGCAAATTAAAGGGAAGCTTCGAAAAAGAAAATGTTTCACACTAATGTCGAATTAATGTTGTAAGTACAATTCAAAATGTTAAAGTTCTTTTAATAAAAAAATTAAAATTTTTCCAAGATATCAACGTAAAATAAATAATAAATTTTACATAATAATAATTGTTGGTAGAATCCAGATGGTGTAGATCATAAATATCAGTACCAGAAAATTTAAGTGGTAAAATTTAATAAAAAAAAAATATTTTTCTTTTCCTTTTGATAAAATTAGAGAATTGATTGTTCCAAATAAGTGAGTAACTTATTTAGTTTTCTAAAAGTCGATTTTAATACAAATGAATACGGAATGTTGTATATATGTATTAAATTAACATGAACTGTGTCAAAATATTTTGAAATTATCATTATGTGAACGCAAACTATCCTGATATCGCCAACTCTCGTGAAAAATTTATCTTTCTTGCGTACTCGATTTGTTTTGTTGCAAATTAGCCAAATTATTTTAGGGTTGTTTATTTTAGTATTCTTCTCCGTATATGTCAACCCTTAATGCCAATTTATCACTTAGAAGTGGAAGGAAAGTAACTTGTGGTAACCGTCCTAATTCTTATTCTGACGACGGCGAAAGCGACAATTTCCAATCTCCTACAAAAGAACAGGCCCAAGAAATTATGACGGACACACTCAATGTCGCAAATGCAATCAAGCTCATACCTGAGTTTGATTGTGATTCTAAGACATTAACTAAGTTTCTGCAAATCTCCAAAATTCAATTTTCCAAAGCTACAACGACTAATGACAAAAACGAATGTTTGGACATAATTAAGTCTAAATTAGTCGGAAAAGCTTATAACTCCCTACTGCGTTTCCAAGATTATGACTCTTGAGATACATTGGAAAAAGATTTAAAGAAAAATTTCTTAAAATACAGGTGCACTCAAGCAATACTGGCAGAATTGTGATTATGACTCTTGAGATACATTGGAAAAAGATTTAAAGAAAAATTTCTTAAAATTCAGGTCCACCCAAGCAATACTGGCAGAATTGTTTTCAATTATGCAAGGTACTAGGGAGAACAGTGAAATCATATGCACAAAAAATAGAAACATTTTTAGAAGAATTGAACTTGGCTAGTACGCAAAGTGAGAAAACAAAAGAAGGTCAAACGGCAATTAAAGATATGAATAAAGTAACTGCTATAAATAATTTCAAAAGAGGCCTTAGACATCCTTTAAAATTCATAGTTAGATCCACGAAGCATGATTCCCTAACTGAGGCATTAGACTATGCTATCGAGGAAGAGCAAATAGCAGAAAGGTAAAAGTAATGTGTTCGTATTGTAAAATTCCTGGATATACAATTAATGAGTGTAGGAAAAGACACTATAACAACAATCGCAGTAATTTTCCTACTTTTCAAGCTCCAAATTGCGTTAACACGTTCAGAAATATGAATACTGATACTGTAAAAAACAAGGGCACACTATTGATGAATGCCGCAAGAGACAGTACAATAATAGTAGAGTTAATAATTTAAATAGCTCCACCGGTTCTTACAATCAACGAGAACAAATCTTTAACACACATCAGAATAGATATATTCAACGTAATCGATCGGGAAACATGTCGGCACCCGCCAGCTGCACGATGGTTCGGGTACAAAATCTACCTCAAAGTGCCAATTAAATAAAAATACTCAAGCGATTTCATCCACTCCAACTCATAAATCAAGATCTACTGCAGCCGTTCTGAATCTTAATTTTGACAAAACATTTCAAGGCGAAGTTATCCTCCAAATCTACGAATCAAAATATGCTCAAAACACTTTACTTCTCGATACTGGTGCTTCTATAAGTTTAATTAAGTGTAACCGAATAAACGGCGAAATCGAAGTCAACACTAGTTTAGCTGTTGAAATCAAAGAGTCTCATCCGAAACCTTTCGTACTTATGGTGTGTGTGAACTCATTCTCTTCATTTCCCAAAATTTACAACTCATCCACACTTTTTATGTCGTTCCAAATGACTTTCCTATATCTACTGATGGTATTATGGGCGAAGAGTTTTTCTCAAAAGCTCTTTCAACTTTTAATTATAAAACAAAACAGCTGATTCTATACATCAGAGATACCGAGTTCAAACTACCCTTTCATTGCCCACTTAAGACTATTAAAATACCTCCCACAACTAAGAAATTTATCAAGATAGGTCCAAAGCTGAGGTTGAGGAAATACTCTGTTTCCCCACCGAGATCTACCACAAGTTTTTACGTCTGGTTGTTTGATTAATCGCGAGATGGATACATCCATCTATCTATTTTGAATTCTTCAGAACAAGAAGTCGCGATCAGTAATGATCTACCATTCAGCCATGAGAAGCTACATAATTTTCAAAACATTAACAACGAGGTTAGAATTCAGCAGCGTCTTGACGAACTTATTTCTTTATTAGACTTAAATCATCTCAATTTAGAAGAAAGAGAGTCCATAATCGAAATCTGTAGAGAGTATAATTCTATTTTTCACCTAAATGGTGACATACTCAGCTTTACCCCTTCTTCTATCACACATTCAATCTGTACGCCGCTAAAACACCCGGCGATTAATAAAAGGCCATATCGATTCCCAGAAATACACAAAGGTGAAATAAAAAAACAAGTTTCTGAAATGCTGCAGGATGGTATATTGCGTCGCAGTGTTAGCCCATGGAACTCCCCATTCTTGGTAGTTCCCAAGAAACCAGACTCTGAGTAACAAAAAATGGTGTGTTGTCGTAGACTTCCGAAAATTTAACTAGGTCAATATGGCAGACACATACCCATCACCCAATATAGAAGACATTCTTAATCAACTAGGCTGTTCAAAATATTTTTCGATATTGGATTTTGCAAACGGCTTTCACCAAATTCAGGTAGCCGAGGCGGATAAACCTAAAAAAGCTTTTAGTGGACCTTATGGTCATTTTGAATTCAATCGAATGCCTTTTGCGTTGCGAAATGCTCCCCCTACATTCGAACGGTTGATGAATAAGGTACTTACAGGCCTGCAAGGAATTCGTTGCTTTGTATATCTCGATGATGTGGTCATTTATGGACGAGACCTTGAAGATCACAATCAAAAATTATTCGACGTATTTAGATGTTTGAAAACCCATAGCCTAAAACTACAGCCAAACAAATGCAGATTTTTATATAAGGAGGTAACATATCTTGGTCATGTTATTTCTGATCAAGGTATAAAGACAGATCCAAAGAAAATTTCAGCTATAGAATTTATATCTCAACCCATCAATGAGAAGCAACTAAAGATTATACCGAAATTCTCAAAAATAGCGGATCCCCTATATAAACATCTAAAGGAGAATGTTTCTTTCGTTTGGGATGCTTATTATGATGAAGCATTTAACCTTTTAAAAGAGTCAGTGTGTCAGCCGCCAATTCTCTAGTATCCTAATTTATTAGGATTATTATTACTGACGCTAGCAATAATGCTATAGGTGCAGTTCTCTCTCAACGTAACGATTCTACTCGGGCTGATCTGCCTATTGCTTTTGTCAGCAAAGTGCTCAACAAAGCCGAAAGAAATTATTCTACAATTGAGAAAGAAGCCTTGGCGGTTGTGCGGGCTACTCAGCAGTTTCGACCATACTTGTATGGTAGACCATTCACCGTATAGTAACTGATCACAAGCCTCTTGTATGGATCTTTAACCTAAAGGATCCATCTTCGTGTATCATGAGGTGGAGAATTAAGCTTGAGGAGTCCGATTTTGTTGCATTATCTAGACTGAATATACACGACATTAACGTCATCACTCGATCTCAGGCAGCAAAGGACTCAAAGTTGAATGAAACGCCAAATTCCAATAATAATCTGAATGCAGAATTAATGCTACCCCTAGTTTAAATCAAAATAAACTGAAAGGAGATAAACATTTGAATCGTGGCTCAATTCGAAATATGTCAAAATCTAGTTCAAGTCCAAATCGAGCTCAAAATTATCATGCACCAAATTCAAATTCTAAATTCGAAAGGAAAAATTTAGGCCTTAGTTCTGACACTAATCCGAATCAACAAGAATCTAGCATAACTCCGAATTCCCGTAATATCCATCACAAAATTACACAGTTACCAGGAGACTGTAATTCAAAACAACATCCAAGCGATATCGATTTCAATAATTCTAATCCAAATTCTACTACTTCTGATACTTTTGTCGAAGACTAAGTCGTAAACTCATCCCAAAAATTTAACCCTAAGACTCTTAGCGATAACGCAGATATCCTACAAGTACTCAAAGACAATAACCAAAGTCCTACTGGAGGGCATAAGGGTATCTCGAGAATCTTCAGACGTATAAAACGAGATTATATTTGGAATAAAATGTTCAAAGACAGCAAGCGCTACATCTCCTCCTGTGAAGTGTGTCAAAAGAACAAAATTTACCGCAAAACAAAGATATCAATGAAAATTACTAACACACCATCAATTCTCTTCGAGCAAGTCGCTCTAGATATTGTAGGACCTCTACTGGTCTCTCAATCCGGCAATAAATACATCCTGACTGTTTAAGATGTATCGGATTTGAGGATTCACAGGATTTTTCTTAGTAATGAAAGATCGTAGCCGAGAAAAGTGAAATAGAGACTCACCGTCGAGAACTGCGCCGAGCTGTACATCCAAAATTTATTTCCATTTACTGATAACAATAGGCATTACTCTAATTCATAACAATGTCAGTATAAATAAAAGAAAATATATATACATTGGATTTACATATAATTAGTCTGAGTTCTATTAAGTACATAGGGCAGAAATATTTTAACTATGTATGTAAGAGCTTCAACTTGGTGCACGGCTGTGCATGTTGCGATGATGAGTTTGTCGTTTGACAGATAGATTTGTATCCGAAGATTTCCCCTTTTGATTTGGCTATGACTAACGTTTTCTATGTGGAGACCAAAGTTGGGATAAAATATTTCACAGTCTGCTGCAAGGACAGCAGTTAACCAATAGAGTATCACCAAGGTCGTTTGTACAAATTTTGCGGCCCAGGTGCAGGGCGTGACTCTTTGCCATTTGTTTGGCGGGTGGTTCTTATTGGTCTTCGCTATCTGAGCATTAGTCCTTGAAGTGGAGGAGCGTGCCCTTTTGTTGGAGAAATGCTTCCCCTGCTTTATAGCGGTTATCGTTGCCGTTATGGGTGCAGGCTCAGAGTCTTCGTTCTCTGAAGAGGGTATGACCACCGGCAATTGGCAAAGTTGATTGAGAGGACGTTTTTTTATGCCATCTTTGTATTGTACTGACACTATGCGTACAATATTATCCACGCCAGGGTGAAGTTCTACAATTCTTCCGAGTGACCATTCTTCTTTGCTGCCTTCAACTTGCTTCGTTGCTGCAATGTGGTTAGATATTCTTCTGAACATCTCTTCCAAATATCTTCTTAGTACGTGGTCAATTGCTTCCATCTTTTATGTATTTGTTCGTTGGTGATAGCAGGTTCTTGAGGCACTAACAGTGGCCTTCCTATTAAGAAATGTCCTGGTGTTAGGGGTTCTAGGTCTCTAGGATCTGCAGAGTGTTGGCAAATTGGTCTGGAAACATGTTTCTACTTGATTGAGGACTGTAGTGAATTTCTCGTAAGTTAGCAGCGTTTCACCCAGAACTCTTTTCAGACGGGTTTTTACTAACTTGCTCCGGCTTCCCCGAATTGTAGGCTGCCAGCAGGGATAAATTCCCATTCTGTGCCATCATTCGTTGATATTTCAGCAACCTGTTTTGTCGATTGCGCAATTGCTAGTTGCAGGTCTTTATCTAATTTATTGTGCGCTCCGACAAAATTAGTGCTATTATCAGAATGCATTTGCTTGCAATTTCCCCGGCGGGCGGTACGTCTTCTATGTATATGCTGCCATAAAGGCAGCTCTAGTTAAATCACTTTAGTTACCATGCAAATGAATAAAGCTATATATCCTTTTCATGTTTTTGTTCCTCGTCGTCTGGACATCTTTGTAGTGAAAGGGCCAGCATAATCTATACCACAATGGGAAAATGGCGGAGATGTGTTTATTCGAACTGCTGGTAGGCTACCCATCAGCTGCTGTATAGGATGTTGCCATTAACTCAAGCAAGTGATGCATCTATGGATTCTGAATTGAGTAATACTTTTGGCATTGATTATCCAGTATTCTGTTCTCGCGTAGTTTAAAGTCAGTTTAGTGCCACCGTGAAGTGTTTGATGATGTGCATGGTCAATTATTAAGTTGGCGATATGATGCTTTTGTGGTAACAGAGCTTGATGTTTGCCACCAGGTGATAACGCTGAGTTTTCTAACCTTCCTCCTACCCGCAATATTCCTTTGGAATCAAGGAACGGATGAAGCGAGGTAAGGTTTTAGTCAATGGTTTGCCTTTCTTTAGAGGGCTTTTATCCTGTGAGAAAACCTCTCGGTGAACAATTTTAATAATGCATTGTTTCGCTTCCTGCAGTTCTTTTGCCGTTAGACAGCCTTTATATCTTTGCGATTTAGTGAGCCTGCAGTTTTCAATGAAACGCTTGTCAAATGCAATTGTCCTAACCTGGCGTGTCAGAGTGGAGCAGTTAAAAAATTCTGTGCAAGACACTCGTGTATTGTTGAACTTGGCCGTTGTTTTCATCTCTTCCTCTGTTTCGAGGTTGATTTCGTTTGAGGCCATGCTTCAGGGTTTTGAGATAACTAGAGCGGTCCTCTCCACCAAATGTCGTGCGTGATTAACTTTTTTGGACTGATACCTCTGGTGGCTGCATCGGCTGGATTTCTGCTGATGATACATGACTCCTAAATTTGCTGGGTACAAGCTTCTGTATCTCTGCGAGCCTATTGGCCACATACGTATGCCAATTGTTCGGATTTTTTGCTAACCAGCATAGTGTTATTTCCGAATCACACTATGCGAATATGGAAGGTGAATCCATTTTTAAACCAGCTACTGCTGTGTTTAGCAGATCCGCTAGTAGCACGGCTCCACAGAGTCCCATTCGTGGAAGAGACACCTCGTGTTTTAGAGGTACGACCTTGGTCTTGGCAGTCAAAAGGGTTGTATGATATTCCCGAAAGAATTCACTGTTCTAAGGTATATGACTGCCACACAACCCTTTTCTGAGGCATCACAGAACCCATGGAGCTGTATTCTTTGCTTATGTGGTGATATATCCATCGAGGAATGGTGATTTTTTCTAATTCGCACAGTTCGTCTTCTACTTTTTTTCCATATTTTCGCTATCTCTAAGGGGGCTTTTTTATCCCAGTCGGTTTGAATCTTGCAGAGGGACAGCATTATTAGTTTCGTTGTTATCGTGACTGGTGAGAGCCATCCTAATCGGTCGAAGATTGGTGCGATTTTGGATAGGAATGTTCTATTCGTTAGGTGCAATTTATGGCTGTCTTGCTACAATCGGAACTGAAACTCATCCCTTTTTGGATTGCAGTGTATACCGAGAGTTTTTATTGTGTCGTGCTCTTTTATGTCAAGGATGGTCTTCTCGTTCATATTTTCTGGTATCCCTTCTAGAATCTCTTGATTGTTTGCTATCCACTTCCTTAGATTGAAGCCGCCTTCCTTTAAGAGCGCAATTATCTCGTTTTTTAGCCGTATTGCTTCTTTTTTTGTGTCTGCTCCTGTAAGCATGTCATCCACATAAAAGTCTGTGGTGAGGATTGCCTTGCTAACTGGACATCGTTTACTTTGGTCTTCAGCAAGCTGGTGTAATGTCTTTACTGCAAGATTTGTGGCAGGACCAGTTCCATACGTTAACGTATTCAATTGAAACTCTTGTATGGGTCCTCTTTGATCTTGTCGCCAGAGTATTCTCTGATAGTCTCTGTCTTGTTCTGCAACATAGATTTGTCGGAACATTTTCTCTATATCAGCAGTGAAAATGTAACGATGTTTCCTCCAACGTAGCAGAATATGTGAGAGGTCCTGTTGAATTTTTGGGCCAGTTAGTAGGGTATCGTTTAAGCTTAGTCCAAGCTCTGTTTAGCAAGACGCGTCGAAGACTACACGCAGTTTTGTGGTAGTGCTGTCCTTTTTGATTGCAGCGTGATGCGGTAGGTAGTAACGTTAGAATGATACATGTGTGAGATCATTGAACCGAGCGGACGTGTTTGTCAGATTAGAGAAAAAGTAAAACTATTTTGTGGATTAAAGTGGAATTAATGTGTTAATTGACGTAGGATATTATAATTGAATAGATTTTATGGTTTGTGCGGAAAAGTGAATATAAATCTGTTAATCAGGTGATATTATTGATCTATTGGGCGTGCATATGCATGCCAGCATAGATAGTGGTGATTATATTGCATATATTCTCTGATGGCGGTGCGCTTGTTGTGAATTAACGAGAAATATTAAATAACGGCAATGGTATTTAAATAGTGATCTAGTAACCTGAAGTCGAAATTAAAAATGATTTTAATTGCAAGAAATGCGATAAAGGTTTTAGCCGAAATGATGTAAAATGCATTTGTAACGGATTTTGCGGTTGTGCGGTACATATCAAATGTGTGGGTTTAAGCGAGTACTTAATGAATACCATGAATTCAAACAAAAATCTGAAATTCATTTGTGATGATTGTGATAATGCAATGACAAGCGTAGTGGATAAAATAGAATGTGTGTTGCAAGGGTTAAATGAAAATAAGAGGTACATGCAAAAACAAGAAGATGAAATGAAAATGTTATTGCAAGAAGTGAAAAAATTAGGTGAAGAAAAAAATAGCATGTTTAAAGATATTAAGAAAATAGCGAGTAAAAACGATAGTGGCAAAAGTTACGCTGATCAATTGAAAAAGAGAGAGGTGAGACCTATTTTAAAAAAACCAAAGGCTAAAAAGAATAGCAACAAAACAAGAGAAGAAATTAAAGAAGTAATTGATCCGCGAGCTCTATCTTTAAAAATCAATGGTGTAATAAATAAAAATAACGGTGCAATCGCAATTGGGTGTGATAACAGCGAATCAGTGGGAAAGGTGGAACAGCAGGTTAAAAGTAAATTAGGAGATAAATATGAGGTAGAATCATTGATGCGAAAAAATCCTAAGGTAATTATATGCGGAATGAATGAAAAATTGACTGAGGAAGAAATTGTCCAAGCTTTGAGCATGCAGAATAATATTAAGGGGGTAAAAGTTTTAAAAATATTTGAGACATGTAAGACATCACAACATACGCACAGAAGGTACAATGGTATAATTGAAGTAAATATGGAATCTTTTAAAGAAATAATGAAAGAAGGTAGGCTTAATATAGGATGGAGTAAGTGCATGGTTTATGAATGGCTGAATGTGAAGCGTTGTTTTCAATGCTGGGGGTTTAATCATTCAGCGAAAGACTGTAAAAATAGAAAAGTGTGTGCACGATGCTCTAATGAGCACGATGAAAAGGATTATCAAAGTGATAAATAGTAAGGTTGGCGATAAACGACTGCAAAATTAACGTCGTTGTGCTATATAAATCACCACAAGCCAGTAAGAGATTATTTTGTGATAACTTTGCTACATTAATGGAGGAGTTGGATGGAATGCAAGAGAATTTTGTGTTGGTTGGTGACTTCAATATAAATTGGCTTGAAAAGGAAACATATAGAGAAGAACTGAAACAGACTTTTGGAGACTATGCATGCCAGCAGTGGATAGATCAACCAATTAGAATTACTCGGAATACGCGAACATTAATTGATTATGTAGTTTCAAACTACAATGTTATTAAGGCCAATGTAAAAAATGAATGGAAAATTAGTGACCATGAAACTATTGAGATAGTGCTACCAAATAAAAATTATTACGCTGAAAGAAACGATATTAAGCAAAGTGATTTCTTGAAATATAACAAAGAAATTTATATGCGGGAATTAAACTCGAGTCGATCGAAAGTATAAGTAAAGTTGAATGCGTAAACAACAAAGTCGAAATTTTTTTCAAGAAAATAAAAAGAGTATCGGAAACTTTCGTGGTAAAAATACAGGTATGTGAAAGGAAAAATGATTGGTTTAATGATGAGCTTCGTAAAATGAAGCATTACAAAATAAAAACATATAGGAAAGCAACTCTGTTGCAAGAAAAGAGTCATTGGGAGCGGTATAAGGAAATCCGTAATATATACAATCTTAAGCTGAAAAAAGCTAAAGCAAATAGCATCAAACAGAAAATCGTGAACACCCATGACCCAAAATTAATGTGAAAAGTAATAAAATCACTAGTATTGAAGCAATGCAGAACAGAAATAAAGGAAGTTAGATTCAGTAATGGGATATTTCAAAATAAAAGGAAAATAGCGGAGGAGTTCAATGACTTTTTTATCAGCAGTATTGAGGATATAAATGATTCTATAGCGCCAATGCAATACAAAAATTCAAGTTGTAACATTGAAAGCGAATTTGTGTTTGACTTAGTGCTAAAATGATTAAGGATGGAGGAGAAACTACTATAAATGTGCTAGTGGATATTATAAATTCATCACTTAAAAATGGCGTTTTTCAGAAGCGTGGAAGGAATCTGTGGTCGTACCAATACCAAAGGTGGGGAAAACAAAAAATTGCGAGGAATTTAGGCCTGTGAATATGCTACCTACTGAGGAGAAAGTTTTAGAGAAAGCCACACAAATGCAGTTTGCACGATACCTAGAATCAAATAAGATCTTATCAGAATATCAGTCGGGATTTAGATCTGGCCATTTTTGCGAATCTACTTTAAATGGGTTGATCGTGAAATGGAAAGAAGCCATTGATAAGGGAGAGGAGATTGTTGCTGTGTTTCTTGACTTAAAAAGAGCCTTCGAAACCATCGATAGACATATTTTAAAGAATAAACTCGAAACAATTTGGATTCGCGGAAAAGAGTTGTAGTGGTTTCAGAGTTTTTTGGATGGCCGTACACAAAGAACCAAGGTGGATAGTGAAATATCAAATAATAAGGTAAATCGGCTAGGAGTACCGCAAGGATCAGTGCTAGCAACACTTATTTTTATAGTATATATAAATGATATTGTGTGCGTGCTAAGGAACTCAGATATAAGACTTTTTCTGACGATACATTAATTTTTATATCGGGAAAGAGCTTAAATTAATGTGTTGTAAAGTTGAATGAAGACTTAGGAAGACTGAATGTGTGGTTAAGAATGAATAAACTTAAGCTGAATGTAACAAAAACTAAATGTATGGTTCTAAATGCGGATGAAATAGTTAATGTGTTTATGGATAATGTGTTGATTGAACAAGTGAATGAGATGAAATACTTAGGTGTTATTATTGATGAAAAACTTAACTGCAAAGCTCATGTGGACTATATATGTGCAAAAATAGCTAAAAAGGTTGGATTTATGAAAAGAATAAGAAAGAAATTATCTATGAAATTAATATTCATAATACCATAATTATGCCACATTTCGAGTATTGCCAATCAATTCTGTTTATGTGTACGAAGGAACAGATGGCAAGGTTACAAAAATTACAAAACAGGGCAATGAGCAGCATATTATGTTGCCATAAAAGAACACCCATTAGTGCAATGTTAAATACTCTTAAATGGATGTCAGTTAATCAGCAATCGATTTTCAATGTATTAAAAATGGTGTTTAAAATGAAAAATAATCATCTGCCAGAGTATTTATGCCGAGAACTCCAGCATGTAGCGGATATGCAACCTTATCGATTGCGCAACTTGGAAGACTTCAGATTGGAGCGACTGAGAACGAGTAGGGCTCAAAATACAGTAATGTATAAGGGACTTGAATTATATAATAGTATACCAAGTGATTGCAAAAATGAGAACAATTTTATGTTGTTTAAAAGAAAATTGTAGAATTTATACGCAAACGTTATCCGGTTCGATAGTATAATAAGAGTATAAAATAAGAAAGAAAGGTATATTATTAATATTAGTATTATCATAAAGCTTGATTTATTGCTAGTAAAGATTATTTATTTATTTATTATTATCTCCAGTGTATGGTTTTTAATTGACATATGTCCCAAGTCTATATACTCCTTCAAGAAGTTGTTGTATTCCGTTAGGTTTTCTGGTTGTTTCTTTAGACTTCTTTCTATCTGCAAGAGGCGGGCCACAGCCTTGTTTCCTGATTGGTCTAATTTGCTTGCATTTTCTTTTAGTGGCAATCTGACCTTGTATCTGCCATATTTATCTTTGGAATGGGTTAATTTAAAGTGACGGTCACAGGGATCTTCTGACTGAGCGATGGATTCGTCAGCATCTATTCCCCAAAATGTTCCTAGAGTTTCTTCTATTTCTGCAATGGATACGAAGCTTGATAAGTTTATAGCCTTTTGAACGCCTTGTGCTTTTCCAAAGATTATCCACCCTATTTGGTGTTTTGCGCTGCCGAAGGTCCTCTTCTGAAGCCGTTTGTTATTCTGTTTGCATACACATCGAATCCCAGTAATATGTCTATAGGACCCGGCATATTAAATGTGGAATCAGCCAGCAATATATCGCCATATTTGTTGTTGTCTATGTTTGATACCGAAGCTTCCGGAAGAAGTGGGTACAACTTTGTTAATACGAAGGCATCCACTGACAGATATGAGTCCTGTTGGTGTCGCAGTTGGATCCTGATATTCACCATGGCCTTTGTCTTTACGGACTCTGATTCTCCGACACCAAATATTGTGGCCTTGGCATAGTGTTTGTGTAATTTCAGTATTTGCACCGCTTCCTCTGTTATCGGGGACACTTGTGATCCTGGGTCAAGTAATGCTCTGAGCTGCTCCATTTGACCCATGGCTGTTGGTAATAGAGTTGTTTCTTTCTTTATGAGCTCTGGTCGTCACGTTTATGGAAACGTTACCTTTTTCAGGTCTGTATAATTGTTCACTACTTCGATGCAGTAAACTGTGGTGCTTTTTGTTGCAAATGGCACAGGATTTAATAGATTTGCATCTATCTGTTTTATTGTGCACAAGGCAATTCGGACATAGATTCTTCCTTGTGATGTGGGCTCGCCTTTCTTCAATGTTCATTCTTCTGAATACTGTCATTGATACAGATTGTGTTCTTTGTTACAGATGCTACACGAATTTCTTAAAGTGGCGTA
The DNA here is from genome assembly GCA_963930735.1 of Dioctria linearis. NCBI lineage: Eukaryota > Metazoa > Arthropoda > Insecta > Diptera > Asilidae > Dioctria > Dioctria linearis. The sequence goes on from OZ005740.1 coordinate 170,146,366, forward strand.
GAATGCCCTTTTTCCGGATCTGGGTAATTCTATTTCCCCTTTCCTTGAATTTTTTAAGCAATTTAAAACCTGGTGCCATTTTTCTAAGAATTGCAGAAATTCTTCTATTGAAGGCATTTCTTTGGGGCTTTTTAGATTTTCTTCAAACAAACGAAGACTCTCTGGGTCCAATTTCCTCATGGCTGTGCATACTATCATTGGACTCCAATCATCTGTTTTGCAATCCTGATTTTTTAATGCTTTTAAACATTCTCTGATTGTATCGTAAAGCATGATAATGTCTTCTTGAGACCTATGCTCTGTCTTTTTGGCGTCGATGATCGAATTGACGTAGGTTGAGATTATCTTCCTATTGTTGTTAAATCTTTCTTGTATTAGTCGTAACGCAGTGTTATACTTGCTGTTATTCAATTGGAGATGGTTTATCACCCTTCTTGCATCTCCCTCCAAGTGATACTGCAGATAATGAATTTTCTCTGCATCACTTATTACCCGGTTGTTATGTATGACATTCATGGAAATGTCTATAAACGTTTTCCATTCCTTATAATCAGCATTGAACTTTGGGATTTTTATTGGTGAAAGTTTCGGGTAATTATTAAAACTGTTTGCTTCTAGAAACGGCAAGGTGTCTCTATGTTGGAGGCATAGGTTCATTATATTGCTTGATGTGTATGGAAGATCCTGATTATGAGATGCTGTAAGAATGTTTTGTATAATAGGATGAACGCAATTTGTATTGATATCATCTTCGGCAACTTTCCCTGATACGTTACGCTGCATAGGCGTGGCTGTAGCGAAGGTAGTTGCATCTGTCTGCTTAATGGGATTATCAAGTTGCGCTGTAACCGGGACGGAGGGATCTTTAGTGTTTTCGATTGGTTCAGCTGAGGTAGCCGGTTCTTCAATGTCGTAGTTCAATATCAGCTCCACGGCAGTTTTGTAAACTTAGAAAGTTTTCTCAAATAAGCCAGCTTTCTGGTATGGATGTTCTTTGTCCGTAAGTGCTAGCACTTGGTCGTGAAGAGTGGGGAAGGTAGACCAGAGTTTACTTAAATCTTGAAGCCTTTGGCTCAAGTATTGTTTGTCTTTCCTATCGTCGTGATGTTTTTGAAAGTTCCTAAGTATATCTGAAATTGCTTTTGGGTCTTGATGATGTCATCTACGTTTGTGGCCATTGTATTCTATAGTTGTTCCTCGGTAACCTTGATGATGATTCACGTTCTAGAGCTATAAGGTTTACTCTTGTAAAATGTATTGCGCAAGCCTTCAACAGCGTGTTGAGACTTTTACTATAGTCCACCGCGATTAAGGTAACGACGTGTAGATGCCGTTAGAATGATACCGCACCTCAAATGTATTTTGAGATAGCTTGTTCATTTTCCTATGTTCTGATGTGCTTTGATCTGCAGTCAGTGAAAGGAAGCTTGTAATGCTGCTCTTGAGACGGCTGTTCTCGCTTGGAGATTTTGTAATGATCTACTCGAACAGTGTTGATACCGAGATTACTTTCAGCCGCTTGATCTAATAGCTGTAGTAGATTCAACTTTGTATTGAATCTACAAACACCTTTATTACCATGTATGATCAGTTGACGAACGAGATTCAACGGTGGTTCAATCTATGTGCGTACAGCTGTAGTGCGATGTGTTTTTATTTTATGAATGATGTAGCATTTGATCAGGACTCTGAAAGTCGCTTGATATTGTGAAGGCTAGGTTTACCTTGTACTAGCAGTAATGTTTCTGTTCCGTGTAGAATCGAAGGACCATGTAATGATCCTCGTTCTTCAGAATCACCAAAAAATATGTCTTGTGCAGATTTCAACAGAGTGGTCACGAAGTAATAACTACTTCACTCTTGGTTGTATTGTAGATTTATTAACAAAATGCATCTACTTTTATACAAAAAAATTATCTCAGTAGAAGAATATTTTAACAGAGAGATTACAAAATATAAAAATAAGCAAAAATTTTACGGACATAAAAGTTGGTTACACAAAGTGTACAAAAAAAAAACAAATGAAATTACGGAACAAAATTTTGTTTACACAAACTGTAAACAAAAACCAAATGAAATTACGGAACTAAGTTTGTTTACACAAATTGTAAACAGAAGGTAAAGAAGCTATAAAAAGCAATTGCGAAAAGAAATGATAAAAAAGAAAATCAAGGAACAAAATATGATTTTAAGGCTAAGCAATTGCAAAAGAATGTATGTACATTATTCTACATTATATATGTATATCACTGAGCCACAAAGTTGGTCAGCAAAACATGCAGCATGTGCAAATTGATTTTGAAGTAAGCTTCTGCTGCACTCAATTAACTGTGGCATATTGACCTTCGCTAATTTGGCTGATGTTCGATCTGTTCGGGATGTTATATTTTATTTTGTATGTCGGGTCACTTTAATCACACCTTCTTATCTTATAAACACCACAAAACAAACCTTCCTTTTTAATTTTAACTTTATTTATTTTCAAACACAACTTTCTTTCCTTAGATTTTAACTGTTATTCTTTTTTAGACACAACTCTTTTTCTTAGATTTTAACTTTTCTTCTTTTTTCAAACTCAACAAAGACCGCCGCATATAGGATTTTTAAAAATCGACTCGATTCTTTAAATTTTCTTGCCGCACCGCCATGTATAAAATTTAAATCACAACTCGGCTCTTGATCACTTTCGTCGCGATCAGGAGCCCTCGTTCAGAGTAGAAAATGCATAGTTGCACCTTGAGAAAAATTTTCTTTTATTCTGAACTTATTTAAACAAGTCCAGAATATTTTTCGTTGGACGATGGCTTAAAGAAATGAAATTTGATGTTTTATAAACATCAGCCACCGTCCCGTCGATTGAAATTGCGGCGCGCGAATATATATAATGTATTTTCGCGGCGCGCATTTCTGATCACGAAAGCCTTTTTTTTATATGTATGTACATTCGTAATTTTTACGACAAATGGTACTGAAGGTACGGTTTGCCTTTGGTGTTATTATTCTTTTGAAATTAAATATTTTGTTTTAATGCATGGAATGTGAAGAAAATTGCTGATGCTGATCGAGTAGATAAGCTAATCATGTTTTTAAGCATGATTAGCTTATTAAAAATTTATATGGATGAAATCTTTTAAATAATTTTTTTTTGTTACCCTTTTTCAGGTATGGCTTTAGATATTGAAACGGCAGAGGATGTATAATTTGATGCAGTTAAATACTACCCGGGCCGGCGTTGTTTCTCTGTTAGTTAGTTAGTTAGCACTTGCGCTGTGAATTTTGGAGTGTCGACACCAACTTATTTTTCTGGTCCAGGATGATTTTACGCGAGATGTTGTGTACGGTGAAGGTGGATAAGACGCCCTTCAAGTGCCCGCCTGGGCTTACCTACGTGGCCTGCCTAATTTATGTGGTGCATGTGCTACCAAACTGGAGTGGACCTATTCGCTTAGTCCTGGCAAGGACTGACCAGCGGCCCTTTACTATGTGGGGGACGGAAGCAGTTGTGGGCAAGGCGTATTGGGTGGACTTGCCTCTATACCCGCACCAAGGACAGTCTTGTGTTGGCGTTGGTAAGTTCTATTTTAGATTTTTGCAGATTTAGATTTATTTAGCCATACCTCTTTTTGTTTACAGGTGCCACATTCAACATTACCGGGTGATTTGGGCTGTGTGCGTGCTGCCACCCCATTTTTAATGACCCGCTAACTAATATTGTTTGCCAGATCATGGCCATACCTCTCCCTTGTGGACCCTCCCGACCCGCGGAAGGCAGCGATGAGCACTAGGCTCGTCGCTAATAATCCCTTTTCTTTTTTAAAAGGTTTTTACCTTCTTTTTTTTTTGCTTTCCTCTCCTCCTTCTTTTTCGTGTTATATGTATATCAAAAAAAATATAAAAGTAAAAAAAAAAAAAAAAAAAACTTAGTAATCTCCAATTTAAGGTTTTTTTTGTCGGAGTTGGCGGTTTCAGGTCTCGGTCGGTTTTCGGTTGAACTTTACAGCGTTTTTGATTTAGCTTTCAATTTTTGTTGAAATGTGCTTACCCATCTTTTCTGATTGTTTGCACGGTGGGGCCTTACAACAATTATGTTGGGCTAACAACTATTTTGTTTTTTTTTGGTTTCCTTATACCTACTGCTATTTACTGTTTTACTTATTAATTTATTAGTTTAATTTTAATCTTATACACCAAATTTTTTAATTGTTTTCTACTACATTATTGGTTTTTTTAAAGGTTCTTGCCTTTCACTTTATTATAGCATATTAGTCTGCTACTTTTCAAAAAAGAATTTTTTCTAACATATTTAAGGCTTACTTATATTCCAATAGAAGTATTGTTTTTTGTCAATATCTAATATTATTTATTTAGTTTATTTTTTATTAGTTTGTATTTTTAGTAGCCTGGTATTATGTTGTTTGTTTTATATTTTTTTTTTATACATATTTTTTTTTACAGTTTAGATGTTTAGTAGTTTGGTGCTATTAGTCTAAAGTTTATTTTTCTAGTACATATTTCTTACTAATTAGATCTTTACACTATTTTTGTAATTACTTCTACTGTTTTTAGTAGGTATTGTTTGCTATATTATATTAATATTTTAATTCTAGGGCATTTTGCTTTGATTCCTAGTTTAGATCTTTTTACATACATGTTTTCTTTTAAGTAATTCTAGTTCTCAACTTATTTATTTAATACCTTTCTTTCGAATTCTCTTAGTTTATGTTAGTTTTTTTTCCTAATTAATTTTCTTTGCTTTTATTTATTTTTTTGTTGCTGTTCCGTCGCGGAACAATCTTCAAAATTAAAACTAAAACTACATACTAAACAACTCACTCACTTTGTTTTATAATAAATGTCCCACGACGATGGAAGTAATAAATCCTGCGATATATCCCACGAAGCAACGCTAAAAGAGAAATTAAAACCATTTATAAAATGACAAATAAGTAAAAGTCTCAGATCATTTATGATCTGAGACTTCAATTAAAACGAAAACTTACAATAAACACTACACTACAATACTCCCACGACGTCTTAAACAATCCGACGGGATCAAAAATCTGAAACAGAGAATAAATTGTTAATTCAAGAAATAATTAACATCAAAAAGAATGTAAACACTTACCTCCAACTCTAACCAAAACAGCTGCCATGAACCATTTTGACAGTTTCAAAATGGCATCGAGAAAAATATTCCGATTAGACTATGATGACGTCACTGGGTGTCTAAAAATCTAACAAACGACGCGAGCGTCATAGCAACGCCACCGGCAGACCCAATTTCTATTGTGTCTCTGCCTATAAATAGCGAGCTACTGGAAGTTGCAAATCAATCTCGTTTTGACTGAGCCACAAATCAGATCGGCAGTACTGAAGCCATATTAAACTTTGATTTGATGTATTGCACCCTAATTACTAACCAAATTTATTAGTATTGAGACTAATTAATTTTTTTTGCATTCTTACTGGGAGATTCGTTTTGACCCCAGCCCTGACATACATGAGCAGTTCATTGACGCTCATTCTACCAACCAAACCTCGGTTATTCAAAAATTGATAATTATACCTTTTTATTACAGATTAAGAAATACTAACCAGTGGAGGTTTACAAATACGACACACAATTGAATTCTCTTTAAAAACATTTGAATTAGTACGCTTTAGCCATTTTATTTTTGTTATCTAATATTACAAAAATTGAATTAACTAGGTTAAGAGTTATTTGTGGAATAAAAATTGAAGTTTTTTTATTTTGAAAAACATTCTGTCTTTTCATTTAAAACCCGGCACCTACCCCCTTTTTTATCCTAAGCCCACATTGGGACTTAACAGTTGCATTAACTTTAGCAGAATTTGTCTTTCCTATTATTACTTTATCAATTTTTTTTTGTATATTGTTTACCAGTGCTACTTTTTGTTTGTATTCGTTTTACTTAAATTGTTTTTCTTTATCTTTTATTTTTTGTTAAATCCATTTATTTACTCTAAATTATATAGTTATCGTTTTTCTTTTCTTCGTAGTTGTGGTACACGATTTTCAGGTCTGCTTTATTTCTGTCTTTGTTTTTTTTTTCTCTTTTTTTTTTACAATTGACTTTGTTATTTTAAGAGTTTTGAACACATGACCTGGTTTACTTTGTTGATAAGTTTTACATTGGTTAAGTGGCTCCATTTTGACAGTATCAGCGGTTTACCTTTAAACTATTTGGACTAATTTTGATTTAGCGAGGCTTAGTTTCGCTTAGTTCGACTTAAACTGGGTTGGGGAGTACCATTTTGTTCTTCTAAAGGAATTTCCTCTGATGAAATTTCGGGGTTCCCTTGTGGTTGATTTCTCTGTTGTCTCATCTTGATGACAACAGGGTGTAGATATTTTACTGCCACAGCAATCATTATGGCCAGTACTAGTAGGCCCGTAAATGATATCGAAGTTGTTGACAGGGTATGAGAGTTTCTGCTCGATACCTTATTACTGTACTGGTCTAACTTGTGTTGGATATCTTCCAACGAATGAGTGCCAGTATAAATTGATTTATGGATATCGTCTCCCGTTAAAATCTCAGTTTGTGTGGAGCTGTGGTTTTGGGGTTTTGGTAAGAGTTCTGCCAGATTCGGGTTGAGCAGAGAATGATCTAATTATGGAAACTGCTTCGGCTGAATAATTTTGAGTGGGTGTGTATCATTCCCTTCGTGTTGTATTTCGTTCGGTTAGGGAAGATCACCACATAAAAAACTTTTCTTTAATTTAAAAAATGTTTATTTAAAAAAAAACTTCTTCTCTTCGATCGCGTATTTTTCACCTAAAGCCGCACAAACGAGAGTCTTCGTAACTTGACTCTTAGCAATATTAGAAAGAACTCACAGAGCTTTCTCCGGCCAGTCACCATGTCACCTCACTCATTCGTTCCATATCTGGGCCATTGCTATGTTGCGTCATATTAGAACATTTTTAAGCAGGTAGCCACTTGATGTTTAGCATAGGCGCTTTCATAACAAACCAAATAATTTCCAGTTTGTTATGAAATGCGATACACTGCAACTTTTAATGGGGCTACCGTTGGGACACTTAAGCAAGACCTGGATGCATTGTATTTATTGTGCAAGGTCTTACTTAGTATCTCGCAAAACAATGACTCAATGAGGAAATGCTGATCAATTAGTTGTTTCGTTCTATGATAACATCAATTGATCAGCATCAAGATTTATATTCACAAAATCCCTCCCCAGTGATGAAAACGGCATCGAGGGGATCGAGATGACGTGTTAACCATGGATGAGGAGAAAGTCCCTTTCATTTTTAATGTGATAATACGATATATATATATATATATATTTTTTATTTATTTATTCTGTTCGTTTGGCTTTGAGTTACGTACGCTCTGGTTCGTATATATGTATAATATAAGTATAATTGCTGTTGGCTTCTAGACAAATGTAGGCAGTTAATTTATACAGTATAATTAATTATTAGTTAGTACAAATTTTAGACTTATAGACGCATGTTGTATACCCCGTTTTTTTTTTTTGTTTTTAGGTATCAAATACAAAATATATATAATATGAGTACATAGTTTAATTAATTGATAGATATTCTATAGTTTTTTTTTTTTTTTTTTTTTTTTTTTTTTTTTTTTTTTTTTTACATATACGAAAATATATGATATAGATATTTTAAATCAATCAATTTTATAAATAATATATATAGAAAAAGAATACGAATAAACATAATTTTTTCTTTCTTCAAAATATTGAGCTATAGAATCAACACAGTTGCACAGTTTTACGTACTATATAGATATATTCAATATATGTATATATATTCAGTTTGGTCGAAGAGAAATTTAACATTATTATTTATTTTGTCTTTCTTAATTATGGCTATAGCTATACAATCAATACATTTTACAAAAGAAAACAAAAGAATAACAGATGATTACCCAGGATATATATATATATATATTTTAAACAATCTGTTGAAATTAAATATACATAATCTAAATTAGAATCAACTACACAGTACCTGCAGTGGAAAATTGTTTGATTTTCATTATTTCAAAACTTTACAATTCTTTATCATTAAAAATCATTTACTCTATTTGAGCTAAGTCATAAAGAGATACTAATATATAAAAAAAATAGTAATATAAAAATAACTAAACCATAAAAATATTTTCTTGTAATCATACATATATGTTTAATTCTGACCGTACCATTGTTCTCAAGCCCTTCATGATTTGATTTTAAACTTCATATATATATGGCTTCATGTGGGGTGTGTTCAAGGGTAATTTTGGTGGTTTTTGATCAAGTTTCCGTGACACAATCGTTTTAGAAGTGATGCTATCTGGAATAGGAATTGCGTTCGGCTCTTCCTTTTCCGGCAGATGCTTTGCGGGTATACTTACGATCTCTTGAGATCTTCGAGGAGTAGGGTATGAGATTACGGGCTTTAACTTTGCTTGAATAGTTCGGATTCTTTTCCGTAATAAGTATTTTAGGGCTAGGCACAAAATTAATCCAGCGACTAACGCTATGGTTATTCCTGTATTGGCATGGGTTTGAATTTGATGCCTTTTTCTTTCCCTACTTGACTTAACTGAATTTATTTCTCTTTCCAAATCATCTAAGTCTTTACTCTCACTAACGAGGGCGAAGTTATGACTCCTATGAGTATTTACCTTTAGACTTGCGTTAATATTAAATTTACCTTGTAGCTCGTCATAAAGATCTTGTTTGAACCATACTTTAGGAACATTGTAGAGTTCGGGTTGGTGTATTGGGGGATAATAACTGAAGCTGTTTTCGAAAGGAATTCTATAGTTTTCTAACGTGTACGAACAGGGTTGTTTTAAAACGAGGACTCCAGTACCGTTGATGGTTAAATGACCAAAATGATTACTACAGTTTGGTAAAAGAGTTGCCTCTGAGAAAAATACGAACAGCCAAGAATTTTGCCTGACCATTTTTGTTAGGATATTAGCAGTATTATTTATTATTCTGTGCTCGCAAGAGGCAGGTCCTCTTAGTGGGTTATTGAATAAGTTCGCCATGCAATTGGCATTGTTAACTATAAGTGTACTAGGTTGGGCTTGATAGCAAATATATATTATATCATTCGTAGTAGTAGACCTTTTACAGTGTTCTTTAAAGTCTAGTGTTGTCATTTCTAAATACTGTTGGTTTCGAGTGCTGTTCAGGAAATAATTTGCCTCAATTATGAAAATAGCGGAGCTTTTGGGTGAGATAGGTGTTGGCAATAAGTATACTTTATTAAGTGTAAACACTGCATTTTCAGGCAATGGAAGCGTGATACGGATGAAATGTTTGTTATCTAACTGTATAGAATCAGTTTGAATTATTTGACTGACAGTTTTGAAGTCTAGCAGGAGGTTTGTCATGCCTCTTTTACTGATTTCATTATATATTTCTGATATATCGTTGGCTGTCAAAATCAGAGGGTGTAAGGTATGCTGAGGTAAGGCATTTATCACCAATAATTCATTTGTCAACCGTTGATATATTTGTTGGAGCTGATGTAAAATATATATCAATATTTCATTAATATCTGCTTTAATATTTACGGTTCTTATTTCCGATTTGAGAATTCGGGTGGAATTAATTACATTTTCTACCAACCCATTAAAGCGATCCTCTAAGTTTTGTTGGTATTCCGTAACGTTCTTAAATGCCTGATTTATATCATTGAATTTTGACTTGACTACGCTAATTTGTTTTTCTATCAAATGCACATTTTCAGAGTCTTGAGTTTCTAAGTTATTCAGTTTGGTATATATTTGCTCGGCATCTCTGTCATCCATAGTACCGAATAAAAATTTGCTCACCCTACCTATCCCATCAACTATTCCTCGCTTACTTCTAACTTGCAAATAGAAATTTATATCTCTTAACCTATCCTTCATCTTGTTTACCTGCCTTCGTAACTCGGTTTCCCATGTTTTGCATGATTCGGTTTCTTCATCCTTTAACTGTAGTGTGCACAGATATCCTATTGTTTTCTCGCATTTTTCAATAAAGCCTAATGCTTCGGTTTCTTACATCATCTGGATTTGCGTATATATGACCCATGTGTGCACATACATGTATGCTGGTGAGATCTGTTCGAACATTACGCCAGTGGGACTTAGAGGTATTACATCTGCCTGGGGTGCCACCCAGGGTATTATTACAAAAAACCACAGTAGCATAATCTGTAGATAATAAATCGAATTTAGTGATAGTCGCGATAAATTAGGCTTTGAGGTAATCGTAAATCTAAAATGTTTTTAATCTATTATTATGAACTCTTCGCAACTTATGTCCAATGTCCATGTGTGCACATACATGTATGCTGGTGATATCTGTTCGAACATTACGCCAGTAGGACTTAGAGGTATTACATCTGCCTGGGGTGCCACCCAGGGTATTATTGCAAAAAACCACAGTAGCATAATCTGTAGATAATAAATCGAATTTAGTGATAGTCGCGATAAATTAGGCTTTGAGGTAATCGTAAATCTAAAATGTTTTTAATCTATTATTATGAACTCTTCGCAACTTATGTCCAATTTGTAAAGTGCAATTGACATCATTATTAACCTTTTTAATCTCATACGGTCCATTCCAAATGGGTGCCAGTTTATGTTTTTTAGTAGGGTTTCTTAAAAGAACTCGGTCACCTACATGAAATTTTACACTTCGTGCATTCCTATCTTAGTTTTCTTTGGATTTTAGTTTGCTTTTTAGCAATTCTTCTCTTACCATTTTATGACGTAATTGCATTTTTCTTCTTCTTATGCTGACATAATCATCAAAATTATAGATAGGTTCAGGTTCTTTTCTTAAGTTATTAGGAGGTGGATCATAAAATCCCCACAATGCTTCCATAGGGGTATGTTTTCCTCCTACGTGTGGTGAGTGATTACGCACATGTACTGCTTCCTCGAGCCATTGGTCCCATTCCGTTATGTTATCATCCACAATGTTCTTCAGGTAGTCAGTTAAAGGTCCATGTGTTCTTTCCAGAGCACCATTTGCCTGTGGGTGGTAAGCTGTTGTTTGTAATTTCTTGACTTTAAATAGATTGCATAATTGTTTGAAAAGGTCGCTAGTGAAGTTTGCGCCTTGGTCTGTGACTACTGCTTTAGGTATCTTATATTTCATCATTAGTTTGTAAAAACCGTCAGCTACTGTGATAGCCTCGCCATTTTTTAAAGGTTTGCAATCAAACACCCTGGTTGTGTCATCCAAGAGTGTAAGGATATATTTATTTTCATAGCGGGTTTCTGGCAGAGGTCCGACTATATCTATATATACTTTATCAAATGGCTTTTCGGCAACACTACTAATTACCATAGGCATTTTGATGTTCTTTCCATGTTTGTTTTTGCTGCATGGAACACACTTCCTAATATGCTTATCGATGTCTTTTAGCATACCTTTCCATTTGTAGTTTCTCCTTATGCGTTTGTATGTCTTATAGATTCCTAAGTGCCCTCCAAGGGGTGAGTTATGGTAATCTCGTAGAATGACATTAATATCATTCCGGTTACTCAGTACTGTTATTCTTTCATCGTTGATGGACTCCTCTGAACTAACTGAGCTAGTATCGGGATCCTTCTCGTCTGGCTTTCCGTTCTCCTTGGGTTTTGGGCTCCCATTTTCCAATTCCTTGAGGTCTTCCTCATTTACTTTTCTTTGTGCCCTGGTTAAAACATGACAGGATGGGTGACAAAAATTTGTTTCAACTTCAGAATCCATCTCGTGGTAAACTTGTGCTGTTGTGGTTATCTGAATTCCTTCGTCTTTATTCATATTGTCACTGTTGTCGTTAGAGGGAATTCTGATGAGTGTGTCAGCGTTTTTATTAAATTTTCCTGGTTTGTACTCTATAGTAGAAAAGCTACGCCGGTTCTGCGACACCTTTTTAGCTTCCAGGGTTTCTCCACAGAAGGCGCCACCGTCGCTAGGTGGTTTGAGCCCGTGCTAAATGTAGGGTTGTGACTTGGTTGTATTGGTTTGTGTCTTGGATACACCATTGCGCCTTGGATGCACCATGTGTTGCGCCTAAATGTAGGCTTTTGGTTTCATTGATACTCGACTGCGCCCTAGCGGGATTAATCGGTACTATCGGGATGTGTCATTTGGTCTTGACTGCGCCCTAGCGGCATTAGCAGGTACTACCAGCATGCTCCCGTATTACGGTTTCCTTAAATAGATATGTGGTGCGCCTAAATGTAGGCTTTTGGTTTTGAACTAATATTAGTAATAATTAAAGTTAACGCTAGGAAATTTTTGTTCATGCCAATGGATTCTAGATGGTTGGGGTGGGGTTATTAGGGGGGATGAAATTTTCATCAGAAATCCTCTACGGGCTCTGGTTTGCGAGATATTAGCGATTTTACCTTTTCTTTTATAGTTAATATTATTATTAATTCAAGCTACCTAGGATAGTTTTGTTCATGCCAATAGATTCTAGAAGGTGTTAGAGGGGCGAGGGTTAGAGGGGGAACGAAATTTTTATCAGAAATCCTCTACGGGCTTTGGTTTTCGAGATATTAGCGATTTTACCTTTTTAGATATAGTTAATATTAGTAATAATTCAAGTTTTTTTCGCTCATGGGGGTGCTGCGTCTAAATGTAGGCTTTGTTCAGCATCATTCGAATTTCACAACATGACATCACCATGAACAGATTCTAGAAGATGTCAGTGAGCCGATACTACCAGCATGCTCCGGTACTACACTACGGCTTTGGATGTGTGGTACGATTCCTTTGGAAGTTTTTTGCTTCACTTTTGGCCCATACGTGGCAGCATGCTACGGTTTTGGGAAGTTTTTTGCTTCACTTTTGCCCACACGTGGCAGCATGCTACGGTTTTGGGAAGTTTTTTGCTTCACTTTATAAATTTAGGCTTTTGTTGTTTTCAAGCGTTGCGCCTAGTTTTGAATTAATATTTGTAATAATTGATTTTTCTTGAGCGCCTAAATGTAGGCTTTTGGTTTTGAACTAATAATTAAAGTTAATAGTAGGAAATTTTTGTTCATGTCAATGGATTCTAGAAGGGTGGTATGTGGGGGGATAATAAAGAGAGGGAGGGGGGGGGGGGGTAATGAAATTTTCATCAGAAATCCTCTACGGGCTCTGGTTTTCGAGATATTAGCGACATCTGTTTGGGCGCAAACGCCATTTCTTGAGTAAGGTACCCTAGCGGCCTTAGCCGGAACTACCAGCATGCATTACCGGGAGAGTTCTAGATATTGGCATGACGTCATCATGGTTTTGCTGTTTTCAAATCCTGCACGTTTTCTTAGCAGGGAAGTTGTAGATATCAGCAAATTATTATTATTATTGGGTCTTGGGGGTGCGTGCAGAGAAAATTCACAGTTGCTCTTTCGAGTGCAAACACCATTTCTTGAGCAAGGTCCCCTGGTGGCATTAGTCGGTACTACATCATCTTGGGCTTGGGGATAGGTACTGGAGGTTGGCTGAGAGCTTTAGTGGCAATATCTGATACTATGACTAGGATTGTCTGTGGTGTGTTGGATTCGGCTACGTTACCTATACCAAGGCTTGGGTAGAATGTATACGGCTTAAGTAATGATGTGAAATACCCTAAGCGAATTTATATCGGGGGCAGTATACTTGTCAGCTTGAGTTTGGTTTCAGTTGTTTACTTAGTATGTTGGGCTGGGCTACTTGGTGGCTGAGGAAACGTTACCTAAGGCGCGGTGGATGTGTGTAGCTGTGCATTTATTTGGATATGAGTCCTTATGAATATAAGCGACATATTATGAACGGAACGGCGAATACTTAACCTTGGGGCATTACTCCATTTCATCAGATCAACAAGTGGCAACCCCAGAAAGAATCTAAATCTAGTGTAAATAAATGATGTATTATAGTTTTAGTTTCATTTATTAAAGTAATTTGCATTATAGCTACATGTATAAAGTATTATAAAATTATATTTATTTTAAATTGTATTATAGGTGTTTTTTCAAGAAATTATAAAACATCTTTGTTATTAATCCAAGAATTGTGTTTTGATGAAAATCCGAGCCATTTAAGGTAAGCTTTATCTCCACTCTTCTTTGAGATTTTCTCTACGAGATATAGGTCTGGGTGTTTAACTATCAGCAGCTCCAATTCATAAAAGCCACCTGTGATTGGATTTTCTTGATAATCTTCCAGCTGATATGTGATGGGGTTTGTGTTTTGAACTTTAATAATTTTAAAAATCTCAGCTGTCCAGTTTGGTGTATAGCCTTTTTTCGATATTTCTTGAGTAAGGTTACCTAGCGGCATTAGCCGGAACTAATAGCATGCCTTGGTTTTGCTGTTTTCTTTTCGAGTCCAAACACCATTTCTTGAGCAAGGTCCCCTGGTGGCATTTGCTGGTACTACCTATGTTGTTCATCTCGGGTTCGGGGATAAGATATCACTTACAGCACTCACCAGCATAGGATTTCGATATTTCTCGAGTAAGGTTACCTAGCGGCATTAGCCGGAGCTACTAGCATGCCTTGGTTTTGCTGTTTTCTTTTATTAGCGGGGAAGTGTTTTCGAGTCCATACACCATTTCTTGAGCAAGGTCCCCTGGTTGCATTTGCTGGTACTACCTATGTTGTTCATCTCGGGGTCGGGGATAAGATATCACTTACAGCACTCACCAGCATAGGATTTCGATATTTCTCGAGTAAGGTTACCTAGCGGCATTAGCCGGAACTACTAGCATGCCTTGGTTTTGCTGTTTTCTTTTATTAGCGGGGAAGTGCTAGATATCAGCATGGCGTCATCTTGGATTTGGGGAAATAGCATAGAATTTTCGATATTTCTTGATTAAGGTTACCTAGCCGCATTAGCCGGAACTAATAGCATGCCTTGGTTTTGCTGTTTTCTTTTATTAGCGGAGAAGTCCTAGATATAAGCATGACGTCATCTTGGTTTTGCTATTTTCAAGTGCTGTTGTAGATATCAGCATCATTCGAATTTCACAACATGATATCACCTTGGCTTTATGTTTTCTTAGCAAATTATTATTATTATTGGGTCCTGCGGGTGCGTGTATTGAAAAGTCACAGTTGCTTTTTCGAGTCCAAACACCATTTCTTGAGCCTTCGATAAGAATATGGTAATTTTATCTTCGGAATATTGGTCTGGTGGGCCTAATTTTTCTTACTATTAATGAAAGTGAATAAACAAGACTTGTCAATAAATCACTTGGCTGATGAGTATTGCAAGTTGTATGGAAGATTATAATTAACTGTGAGTAAACAGTAAAGAAGAAGATTTCTTGTAACTGTATGTCCCATACGTAATCTTACAGGCGGAAGAAAATTTTACAAGAATCTGATAACTGCATTTCCTTATAAACCTTATATAAACCGTATATAAACGTTATATAAATTAATATGTTCTAGATGAAATCACATTCTATAATATCTGAAAATAGATAGCAGCAAAATGAAAGGCTATAAAAATTTGGTGGCAGTTTGTTCTATACAAAATCTAATAATAATCTAAAAAAGGAAAAGAAAATTGCATGAGAATTTGGTTAGTGGTTAGTATCCTCCCGAATGTTGGACTGTTAAGATGGATATTGAGGAGTTTTTAAGAGAATATAATAATATCTTACTCGATGAGCATAAGAAACAAATCCAAGAATGCAATAACTTTTTAAAATTATATGAAAATATTGAAAAAGTTGACTCAAAATTTGGTGAGCACTATATAAGCTGCCCTTGGTCAAGTGATGATTCAACGGATGGACCAGATACATGTGAATGTTGTGGTGTTGCTAGATGCCTAAAAGAAGTTGTGAGGCTATATAAATTCTATCAAACACAAAGTAATTGCGAAGCATGCCTTAAGAAGTGCGATTTAACTTAGCACTAGAAATTCTCATTTTGTATACTTGGAGAGCTCATAAAGGATCATGGAAACATGCGCTGTAGGCAGATATTGATTTCAACGACAGACAGAGGAAATCTTGATTACATCTAACATCGAGATTACAGCTCGGTGCCATAGGATTATAAGATGTAAAATAGAATGGTACACTAAGAGTTATATGTTAATACTTTTTAATTTTTAATAAATGATATTTTATATATGGCCTTCTTTTTATTCAACTGATAACAGATAAACAGCTTTTCAAATAGCTCCGATAACAGCTTAACAGCTTTTCAAACAGCTCTGATAACAGCTTAACAGGTTTTCAAACAGCTCTGATAAATGCTTAACAGCTTTTAAAACAGCTCTGATAACAGCTTAACAGCTTTTAAACAGCTCCCATAACAGCTTAACAGCTTTTCAAACAGGTCTGATAACAGCTTAACAGCTTTTCAAACAGCTCTGATAACAGCTTAACAGCTTTTCAAACAGCTCTGATAACAGCTTAACAGCTTTTAAAACTGCTCTGATAACAGCTTAACAGCTTTTAAACAGCTCTGATAACAGCTTAACAGCTTTTCAAACAGCTCTGATAACAGCTTAACAGCTTTTCAAACAGCTCTGATAACAGCTTAACAGCTTTTAAAACAGCACTGATAACAGCTTAACACCTTTTAAATAGCTCTGATAACAGCTTAACAGCTTTTCAAACAGCTCTGATAACAGCTTAACAGCTTTTAAAACAGCTCTGATAACAGCTTAACAGCTTTTCAAACAGCTCTGATAACAGCTTAACAGCTTTTAAAACAGCTCTGATAACAGCTTAACAGCTTTTAAACAGCTCTGATAACAGCTTAACAGCTCTGATAACAGCTTAACAGCTTTAAACAGCTCTGATAACAGCTTAACAGCTTTTAAACAGCTCTGATAACAGCTTAACAGCTTTTAAACAGCTCTGATAACAGCTTAACAGCTTTTCAAACAGCTCTGATAACAGCTTAACAGCTTTTTTAAACAGCTCTGGTAACAGCTTAACAGCTTTTAAACAGCACTGATAACAGCTTAACAGGTTTTCAAACAGCTCTTATAACAGCTTAACAGGTTTTCAAACAGCTCTGATAACACCTTAACAGCTTTTAAAACAGCTCTGATAACAGCTTAACAGCTTTTCAAACAGCTCTGATAACAGCTTAACAGGTTTTCAAACAGCTCTGATAAATGCTTAACAGCTTTTCAAACAGCTCTGATAACAGCTTAACAGCTTTTCAAACAGCTCTGATAACAGCTTAACAGCTTTTAAAACTACTCTGATAACAGCTTAACAGCTTTTAAACAGCTCTGATAACAGCTTAACAGGTTTTCAAACAGCTCTGATAAATGCCTAACAGCTTTTAAAACAGCTCTGATAACAGCTTAACAGCTTTTAAACAGCTCCCATAACAGCTTAACAGCTTTTCAAACAGGTCTGATAACAGCTTAACAGCTTTTCAAACAGCTCTGATAACAGCTTAACAGCTTTTAAACAGCTCTGATAACAGCTTAACAGCTTTTCAAACAGCTCTGATAACAGCTTAACAGCTTTTCAAACAGCTCTGATAACAGCTTAACAGCTTTTAAAACAGCTCTGATAACAGCTTAACAGCTTTTAAACAGCTCTGATAACAGCTTAACAGCTTTTCAAACAGCTCTGATAACAGCTTAACAGCTTTTAAAATAGCTCTGATAACAGTTTAACAGCTTTTCAAACCGCTCTGATAAAAGCTTAACAGCTTTTAAAACAGCTCTGATAACAGCTTAACAGCTTTTAAACAGCTCTGATAACAGCTTAACAGCTTTTCAAACAGCTCTGATAACAGCTTAACAGCTTTTCAAACAGCTCTGATAACAGCTTAACAGCTTTTAAACAGCTCTGGTAACAGCTTAACAGCTTTTAAACAGCTCTGATAACAGCTTAACAGGTTTTCAAACAGCTCTTATAACAGCTTAACAGGTTTTCAAACAGCTCTGATAACACCTTAACAGCTTTTAAAACAGCTCTGATAACAGCTTAACAGCTTTTACACAGCTCTGATAACAGCTTAACAGCTTTTCAAACAGCTCTGATAACAGATTAACAGATTTAAAACAGCTCTGATAACAGCTTTAATTTTTTGCTAGTAAAGTACATTTAAAAACATTGAGGTGAACATTGAATAGAAATATTTGCAAGATTTTATAGATGGACTTTTCCAGCTTTTTCCGCCACGAATTGGATTTTCATCAAAACACAATTCTTGGATTAATAACAAAGATGTTTTATAATTTCTTGAAAAAACACCTATAATACAATTTAAAATAAATATATGTTTATAATACTTTATACATGTAGCTATAATGCAAATTACTTTAATAAATGAAACTAAAACTATAATACATCATTTATTTACACTAGATTTAGATTCTTTCTGGGGTTGCCACTTGTTGATCTGATGAAATGGAGTAATGCCCCAAGGTTAAGTATTCGCCGTTCCGTTCATAATATGTCGCTTATATTCATAAGGACTCATATCCAAATAAATGCACAGCTACACACATCCACCCGCGCCTTAGGTAACGTTTCCTCAGCCACCAAGTAGCCCAGCCCAACATACTAAAGTAAACAACTGAAACCAAACTCAAGCTGACAAGTATACTGCCCCCGATATAAATTCGCTTAGGGTATTTCACACCATTACTTAAGCCGTATACATTCTACCCAAGCCTTGGTATAGGTAACGTAGCCGAATCCAACACACCACAGACAATCCTAGTCATAGTATTAGATATTGCCACTAAAGCTCTCAGACAAACTCCAGTACCTATCCCCAAGCCCAAGATGATGTAGTACCGACTAATGCCACCAGGGGACCTTGCTCAAGAAATAGTGTTTGCACTCGAAAGAGCAACTGTGAATTTTCTCTGCACGCACCCCCAAGACCCAATAATATTAATAATTTGCTGATATCTACAACTTCCCTGCTAAGAAAACGTGCAGGATTTGAAAACAGCAAAACCATGATGACGTCATGCCAATATCTAGAACTCTCCCGGTAATGCATGCTGGTAGTTCCGGCTAAGGCCGCTAGGGTACCTTACTCAAGAAATGGCGTTTGCGCCCAAACAGATGTCGCTAATATCTCGAAAACCAAAGCCCGTAGAGGATTTCTGATGAAAATTTCGTTCCCCCTCCCACCCCACACCACCAAGAATCCATTTCCATGAGCAAAAATAACTTGAAATATTAATACGCTAATATCTCGAAAACCAGAGCCCGTAGAGGATTTCTGATGAAAATTTCATTACCCCCCCTCCCTCTCTTTATTATCCCCCCACATACCACCCTTCTAGAATCCATTGACATGAACAAAAATTTCCTACTATTAACTTTAATTATTAGTTCAAAACCAAAGCCTACATTTAGGCGCTCAAGAAAAATCAATTATTACAAATATTAATTCAAAACTAGGCGCAACTCTTGAAAACAACAAAAGCCTAAATTTAGGCGCACCACACATCCAAAAAATTGAAGCAAAAAACTTCCCAAAACCGTAGCATGCTGCCACGTGTGGGCAAAAGTGAAGCAAAAAACTTCCCAAAACCGTAGCATGCTGCCACGTGTGGACCAAAAGTGAAGCAAAAAACTTCCAAAAGAATCGTACCACACATCCAAAGCCGTAGTACCGGAGCATGCTGGTAGTATCGGCTCACTGACATCTTCTAGAATCTGTTCATGGTGATGTCATGTTGTGAAATTCGAATGATGCTGAACAAAGCCTACATTTAGACGCAGCACCCCCATGAGCGAAAAAAACTTGAATTATTACTAATATTAACTATATCTAAAAAGGTAAAATCGCTAATATCTCGAAAACCAAAGCCCATAGAGGATTTCTGATAAAAATTTCGTTCCCCCTCTAACCCTCGCCCCTCTAACACCTTCTAGAATCTATTTGCATGAACAAAACTATCCTAGGTAGCTTGAATTATTAATAATATTAACTATAAAATAAAAGGTAAAATCGCTAATATCTCGAAAACCAGAGCCCGTAGAGGATTTCTGATGAAAATTTCATCCCCCCTAATAACCCCACCCCAACCATCTAGAATCCATTGGCATGAACAAAAATTTCCTAGCGTTAACTTTAATTATTACTAATATTAGTTCAAAACCAAAAGCCTACATTTAGGCGCACCACATATCTATTTAAGGAAACCGTAGTACGGGAGCATGCTGGTAGTACTGGATAATGCCGCTAGGGTGCAGTCAAGATCAAATGATACATCTCGCTAGTACCGATTAATCCCGCTAGGGCGCAGTCGAGACTCAATGAAACCAAAAGCCTACATTTAGACGCAACACATATCTATTTAAGAAAACCGTAGTACGGGAGCATGCTGTTAGTACTGGATAATGCCGCTAGGGTGCAGTCAAGATCAAATGATACATCTCGCTAGTACCGATTAATCCCGCCAGGGCGCAGTTGAGACTCAATGAAAGCAAAAGCCTACATTTAGGCGCAACACATGGTGCATCCGAGGCGCAATGGTGTATCCAAGACACAAACCAATATAACCAAGACGAGACCCTACATTTAGCACGGGCTCAAACCACCTAGCGCCGGTGGCGCCATCTGTGGAGAAACCCTGGAAGCTAAAAAGGTGTCGCAGAACCGGCATAGCTTATCTAGTTGAGCTGAATGGGAAAATCATGAGCGAATTTGTAGGCTTGGGCTCAAAAATGTACAGTCTGCGTATAAACGCTGGTAAAACTGTAAAAAAAGCGAAAGGAGTAAAGGCTAATGTAGTCCAGAGGCATATCAATTTCGAAGACTACGTCGAATGCTTAAATAACAAGCGAATATTAACTGCTAATCAGAGCTCCATACGATCCGATAACCATAGCGTGTACACTGTCAGTCAAAAGAAAATCGCATTGAGTCCTTATGATAATAAGCGACATATTATGAGCGGAACGACGGATACTCTACCATGGGGGCATTACTCCATTCAATCAGAACAGCAAGGAGCAGACGCAGAAAACATATAATCTAAGGTAGTCTAAGATATGTATTGTAAATAAAAATTGTATTATAGCTAAAATACCATTTAATGAAATAGTTTGTTTTAATTGTAGGTATTATAGTATAAGATATACATTATTGTAAAATAAAGAAAGTGTTATTACAGTTATAGGGAAACCGATTAAAGGAATTGAATGATACACTAAGAATTAAATGTTAATATTTTTCAATTTATAATAAATAAATAATGATATTTTATATATGGTATTCTTTTTATTCAATTTCCCTACTAAGTCCACAGCTCCCGAATAATATTTGCCCACTACAGCGAGCTCCTAATCGGACGGTTGAGCGTTTTACCTAGAATGTTAGGATGGCTTGAGAAAAAACATTTACACGTGGGCTCGACCTTGACCCCCGGCATCACCTTTGAAACCGGAAGCGTGTCTGACCCTTGACCTTCATCCGGAAGTGTATTATATATAAGTGTATAAGCAAGCACATCACAGGGAACTCCGATTTGGCTGATGATGAGGATTCCGTCTGTCGATCAGACCAGTTTGAAAAGCTGTTAATCCGGGAGGCTTATTGAATAAGATTTTGAGTCGCCACAGCAACTAAATTCTCATCAAATATCGTTGCACTGTGGAAGTTGGGTGCCGCAATCCGAGCTTTTGCACCATAGCGACTTTCCCACTTCATGCAAAGTTTGATATCGCTATACTTGCGTACATTTTCCATGGTATTACCAAAAGCTGCATTATTCATCTTCTTATAGCTGTCCTTCTCATGATCGCTTGTAGCCTGTATCCGTTTGGTGGTATTTAAGTCAATATATGATTTAAGCCAAGCTGATTGGTCGAATTGAAGTACCCGGTGCACTTTTTTCAGGATGAGTCCATGTGATAAGCATTGCTTCAAGTTTTGATAGTGTATAACATATTTAATTTTTGGATGTAATGTTGTCAGAAGCTTTTCTAATTTTGCTCCAGGTGGTGCTGCATGCTCAGAGCAAAACGGTAAGTCCTTATGCTTATCATGCAGATGTTGAGGATAATCCAAGTCGACTTCGAATATGTATCCAGTTGGAGAATCATCAGGAATTTCGGAAACGTCAATATTGGGAGCATCAACCCATTTGAATCCTCCAGTTGGTAAATGTTGTGACATGGCCCATCCATAAAGTTTATTGACATCATAATACATCAAGTATTTCTCTTTCTCCTCAGGCTTAAAATCATCTATATATTTGTTATTTGCTTTACTATATCTGTTCGAACATTGACTTATACCACCTCGAAAGACTCTCTCTATGAATAGAAGTATATCTACGTCGGTTAACAGCTCTAATTTCACATTAGTGTATTTTAGCATAGCATCCCATGTTAGGCCTGGCATGGTGTAATAATGTGCTGGATCTAAATTGTATGTCTTCATGCACACTTCTCGAAAGTTCTCAAACACATCGGCCAATAGGAGAACATCAGTCTTAAGGTATAGATCTGAATATTCACAAAGTGTTTGTATTTCAAATTTTTGCCAGACCTCTTCAGCATGATTGTAGTCCTCAGGAGATATAGCACTGTCAGTCAGTTTATTGTAGAACGCTTCCTGTGTTGGCAAGTTCCGGAAATCCAATTTATCCCAGTCATCAATAAAATCATATGGGAAGACACCCTTGCGTGTAAGAAGTTTGATAGTGTCATCATCCAATCCCTGTCATACTGATCTTGTAATGTTTTATTTATCCATCGGCAGCAATGATGATAGCTTATCTAAAGATTCAGCCATAAAACGGAAGGAATCGATGAATCTGAATTTTATGTAGCTGCCGTCCAAGTGCTTGGTGAACGAGATATATCTTTCTTTGTTTATTGGTAAGAGATCAACTTTTCCTGGGAAAGATGTAGCTATATCCTTAATAATGAAGTGAGCATCATATCCAGATAAATTGTGAAAAATGACTGGAACTATGGAGCAATCTTGGTACATCAGATTGCATGCATTGTGCGCTGGCCCTCGGTATTTTCCTGTTAAGTGAGAATGATTTCGGACTCGTTCCTCATCGGCTGCAAACGTTTTTTCACATATATGGCAGCAAATACTTTCCATATGCGATCGCCGTTCCTCTTTAGTCAGGGGTTGCATTGGCCTGATGTTCAGCTTCTCCTGTGTAGCTATGGATGCAATCTTTTGCAATTCTAATGCAAACCATTTTTGATAGTCTTTGCCTCTATATGCTCTGTAATATGAGAGCTTAGCATCATGTTTGCAGTGGAAATAGAATCCTATGCTATGAACTTCATGTGCCTGGATTCGCTGTGTATTTTGATTGTTTCCCTGAATCGGCTTCAATATTGATTCAAGATCTGCATACACACAAAACGGGACGGGATTCTTATGGTTATAATTCTTATATTCCAGCCATTTCTTTTCCTCTGAGGGAAACATAATCCTACAATCGTTTTGTTTCTCGCATTCGGGAGTGTGTGATGCTAATTTTTCTTCAGAGTAAAAGTAGAGCAAACATCTCTCACATATATACTTTCTACCATCATGTTTTGAAGTTTGTTTCGATATGAGTCGAGAAAGATCTTTGATCCAGCAGAAATGATATCTGCCATCACCATCATCGTCATCCATATGATCATCAGCATGGTCATAGTCATCTTGTAGCATTAAGAGATTTACATGTCGCTCCATCCTGTGTTTCGTAAGTCTAACTGGAACTGTGGTGAAGAAACGCTCTTTCTCTAGGATGAATACGTTTATTGATAAATCGTTCTGGCCTTCAAATTGCGTAATTTGCTTAAGTGTCATGGGAAATGTTATTCCAGTTAAATTAAGTACAGTTGAATAATGTGGATGTGATGAGGTCCTAGCGGAGTTAACATTTGCTGCTGCAGGATATAGCGCTGATGTTACGGCCCATGCAAAAAATGCTTCATCATTATTTTTCAAATTAATGCAAGCTTTCTTTGATGCAATCTCTTTTGGTAGAGGTATATACGAAGATCCTCGGAGCTGTTCAAACTTGTTGATGTGTACTGCTAGATGTATTATTGAGTGCAGTGCCCAGCCACTGTCTTTTTCCTGGAATTCTTCCAGCTGAGTGTGTATTGGATCCAAAATGTTTGATTTAAACCACTCCTCTAAGTTATCATCTGCACTAATTGGAGCAGTTCTCGCTTGGAAATATTTAATGTCTTTTATGTTTTCATTGTCAGCACTTTGTTTAA
Organism: Dioctria linearis; assembly: GCA_963930735.1. NCBI lineage: Eukaryota > Metazoa > Arthropoda > Insecta > Diptera > Asilidae > Dioctria > Dioctria linearis. The sequence goes on from OZ005740.1 coordinate 170,170,535, forward strand.
TAAATTCACCGCATAACGTCGTAGAAACTTTAATATTAAAATAATGTTTTAAGGCATTTTTAACACGACGCGTAAATAATTTGGCGGCGTCTTGCATAAATAGCTTCGGATCGATATGTTTTAAATTTGCAATAACACCTTGTCGAATTCTGTCGGCAAACGCCGTCTTTACTTCCTCCCACTTTACAAAATCACTTCTTCTTACGCGAGTAATTCCTCCACCTCGACGGGGAGTTCTCAATAGTGCTCTCAATGATTTAATTTACTCGAGACAGCTCTCGAAATGTCGTTTCCTAGCACTCTTATTGCACTTCCGAAATGCAACTTGAAATTTATGCATGTTTCTATTGCACTTTTTAACAATATAGTCTTTATTCACTGAATTTTTTAAGCACTCCATCACATCTTTTCGCAAATTTTCAATTATTGAAAAACTTTTATTTACTAAAACCGAAGACATTTTTAATTTTTTTATATTTTAAACTAACACTGGGTCTTACTGAAACTGAATGATGGCTCCTAGCGGTTTGCTTGCGCTTTTATAGGAACACCTCGCTGTTTACTTTATACGAATTTGTTTACAGGAAGTGAAGTGGTATCAAATTACGCGAGGATGGCTCATTCGATTAAATTAGTTTACACAGGTGTGCATAACTTATTCAGCGAATTTGTTTACAGCGGTGATATCAAATTACATGGGGATGACTCATTCGATTGAATTTGTTTACACAGGTGTGCATAACTCATTCAGCGAATTTGTTTACAGGAAGTGAAGTGATATCAAATTACGTGAGGATGGCTCATTCGATTAAATTAGTTTACACAGGTGTGCATGACTCATTCAGCTTAAATGCGAATTTGTTAACAGGAAGTGGGGTGATAACAAATTACATGAGGATGACTTTATTCGGATTGGTTACAACAGGATTAAACTTGTTTTGGGAGATTGCCTATTAATTGGTATCAAATTACCAGCCACCTTCCACCGGGGCTTTAATTTCCACTACTTCTTACAAGCAGCCGTGATCTATTTTTAGATATCATGATCACTCTCGGCTTTTTAATCCGCAGTTGTTTTTTTTCAGCAAAAGAAATTTTCAATTATAACTACTCATCTAAGACAACATATCAGTTGTTGCTTTTTTTTCAGCTATTGAGAATCTTTCATAAATTTGTTTACTTTACTCGGCTCTGTGAGAATTTTGTTTACATTATTCGACTGCGAATTTGTTTACATTACTCGGCTGTACGAATTGTTTATGCAATGAATAAAACTAGAAGCATTACACCCGAAGATCAAAAATTAGGCTATTTCATACCTAGGTCATCATATCTACCTACGTAAGTTGTTGTTAATTTAATAACATGGTACTGAATATCGCCTGGTAGAAAATCTTTTAGTATGACGTTCTGTGTATATATATATATATATATATATATATATATATATATATATATACGTGTGTGTGTGTGTGTGTGTGTGTGTGTGTGTGTGTGTGTGTGTGTGTGTGTGTGTGTGTGTGTGTGTGTGTGTGTGTGTGTGTGTGTGTGTGTGTGTGTGTGTGTGTGTGTGTGTGTGTGTGTGTGTGTGTGTGTGTGTGTGTGTGTGTGTGTGTGTGTGTGTGTGTGTGTGTGTGTGTGTGTGTGTGTGTGTGTGTGTGTGTGTGTGTGTGTGTGTGTGTGTGTGTGTGTGTGTGTGTGAAGGTCAATGACATCAGGGTCAGGGGTCAAAGGTCAAAGGTCAAGGGTCAAAGGTCAAGGGTCAAAGGTCAATGACCTCAGAGTCGGTGACGTATCGACCTGAAGACGGACATATCCAAGTCAACATACCTACCAGTACCCAGACACAGGAGGGGCAGCTCAAGGTCAAATTGTAGCCTCCAAGACCAGATCAAACTTAACCAGCAACCTCCACTTTGATATCATCCCCTGGTCAGCCAGACGGTAGGAAGGAATTCCTCCAGGCAGGCCCTGTGACGTAGACCAGTAGACGGAATCCCCCAGGGGCCCAGAGCCTCGGTCCAGAGCCATCAAAATAGTAGGAATTTTCCGGACACTTTTTGTATGGAAAAAGTGTCCCAGAACTGTCATAGCTACACTACTCTCTATACTGTAGTCGTATTCCGAAAGCTTATGATGAAATCGAAGTAAACGTGAGGAGGGATCTTTACTATTGAAAATGCCTTTTAAGGGTTTATGGTCTGTGTAGATAGTGAACCTGCGGCCGTATAAATAACATCGGAAATTCCGTGTGGCCCACACTATTGCCAATAATTCCTTTTCGGTGGCAGAGTGGTTCCGTTCTGCTTTATTTAAGGTTCTGCTTGCGTAAGCAATGGGTTGCTCTTCACCGATCTTCCCTTGAGCTAACACCGCACCCAATGCTTCTCCGCTGGTATCTGTCGTTAATATGAAGGGTTTGTCGAAGTCGGGATATATTAGTAAAGGCGGTGAGATAAGCAATTCCTTAAGTTTGTTGAACGCCTCTTCACATTGGTCTGACCACTTGTATTTAGTATTTTTCCGTAGAAGTTTGTTGAGGGGCTCGGAAATTTTAGAAAAACTAGGGATGAATTTCCTATAATAATTTGCTAAACCAAGAAAAGACTGAACTTGTCGCACAGTTTTCGGCTGTGGAAAGTTTTGGACGCAAACTACCTTTGAAGGGTCTGGTAAAGCCCCTTTACTAGAACATTTGTGTCCTAAGTACACTACCTCTTTTCGTAAGAAATGACATTTTTCAATTTTCAGCTTTAAATTATTCCTTCGCAATCTCTCAAACACATCTCTCAACTTCCCGTTATGATCCAATAAGTTCTTTCCGTATATGACAATATCGTCTAAATACACAAAACATCTGAATCCTTGAAGGCCAGTTAAGACGTGATTCATTAAGCGTTGGAATGTTGCTGGAGCATTTTTTAACCCAAAAGGCATTATTTTGAACTCAAAATGTCCATGTGGAGTACTAAAAGCTGTCTTGGATTGATCTCTTTTGTCAACTAGCACTTGATGGTAACCACTGGCCAGATCTAGTGTTGTGAAATATCTTGAGTGGCCTAGTTGATCGAATATGTCCTCAATCCTTAGTAAGGGAAAGGCATCACCTATAGTAATATCATTTAATTTTCGGAAGTCAACAACGACTCGCCACTGTTTTTCTCCATTCGGACCATCCCGTTTAGGTACTACTAGAAGAGGTGAGTTCCACGGGCTGATACTCGGTGTAATAATATCATTTTTAAGCATTTCTTCCACTTGTTCCTGGATAATATATCTCTGTCTCTCAGGTAGCCTACACATTTTCTGATTTACAGGCGCATGATCTTGTTTAATATGTATTTCATGCTTTACAGAATTTGTGTATGATAATTTATCTTCTGGTAATAAAAAAATGTCATTATACTCATGACATAACTCTCGCAATGCTTTCTGTTCCTCTTTATTGAGACTTTCATCCAACACGATTTCCTTATCCAGTATCCTGTTCCGCCTAGTCTTGTCGGCTATGTAGTGTATGCAGTTCTTACTTCCTACATTTGGTTTAACCTTAGAGGTATTATTGATTTCATTCCAATTTGTAATGTGATAATCTTCAATCGGGTGTAATTCTAATTCAACATGGTCTAGAGTTTCATCATTACTACTGGAATTAAGTATTATAGTTGTGATTTCCTTTTTTACTGCCTTTGTTAAACAGTTTGCTACAAATATACCAGGTCTTATCTCCTTTGACATGCATACAAATTCACCATTACTTTCCACTGGAATTCTCACAATTTTTTCTGAGCGGGCAGGAATGTGGGTTTTACTCTGAACCTTCCCATTTCCTATTCCATTCAGTTGGCGTTGCTTATTATCGCTTCGATTGTAGCAACTTAGAGATTCCAGCTTCCCAAGTTCCCATTTTGGAAAATGGACTGACTTTCTGTTTTTCAACGTTTCGAAGGGACTATCTTCTATGTTCAACCCCTTCTTTTCTATGTGAGAGTTTAGTGGTATAGCGAAGTTTGTATTATTTACTTCTGAGACTGGGAACTCTAAGGTTTTCTGTGGACCCTTAATATTACGTGCTTTTGACAAGAAATTGTAGCCTAGTATGCCATCGCAAGGTACATTCTCGTTGTCCTTTACTACATGAAATTCACATGCTTGTGGGGTTTTAAGTAGATAATTCCCCTTGCATGTTCCTACTATTTGACCTTCTCCAAAAGCGCCGTTAAGGTTTGTTTTATTACCTTGATTAATCTTAATATTGTTTTGTAATGCCGACTTTTTTATTAAACTAACGTCAGCTCCCGTGTCGACTAAGAGCTCGACCGTGGAATTAGCTGCTATGTCCAACGGTAATTTAACTGAGCACTTAGGAGCTTGGGAGGGCTGACACCGGTTTTCATTGGTTTTCCGAGTAATTGTTTGTTCTTTGAGCACTTTGTGGTATCTTGCTGTCCCACTCTTGCTTAGCTCGACAGTTGGTCATAGTATGTCCCTTTCTTTGACAAAATTCACATCGTTGGAGTGGCCTTGTAAAAAATGCTGCATGCGAGACTGGCCTTCCATTAATTTGTAACGAATTTATCTGAGGTTTTTGGTAAGTGGTTCTCTTTCTGCAATTCTGGGCGACATGTCCATAATTTTGACAGTTATTGCAGAACCCTGCTTTTTTCCGCTGGAAGCATTCGGAGAAAGTGTGGTTTGCCTTATTGCAGAAACTACATTTTATGGGAGACGGATTCCGCCTATCGTTTTCTTGACGGTTGTTTGCCGAATATCTTTTCCACTGTAAGAATTATTCTCTTGAGAAGGTACTTGGTAATAATTTGGATTTTGTTGGATCCCCATTAAATTATTCTCAACTGGATATACGCTTCCCATTGATGGGTTCATTAATTGAACGCCCAAAGGGTTATGGTACATCGACATTGCTTGCCTTTCTATCTCCTCAAGTTTTTCCGCCTTCTCGATTACTACAGACAGTTCCTGACTTGTATCTTGCATAAGGTAGATTTTATGGTTAGGGTTGATTCTCCCTGTTTTAAGCACATATATGGCCCTTTCCATAAGCTCGGTTCCTACTGCTTTAGTAGCATCACCTTTATGATGCTCAGAAATTTTTGAGACACAATTTTTATATAATACTTTCACTCTGTGTGCAAAATCTGTCAACGTCTCTCCAGGCATCTGGTATAGCACACGGAGCTCATTTACCAAGGTCACGTAGCTCTGTTAACCAGTTTGCTATGAATTTTGGTCTCTAATTCGCTGAAATTTTTAAATTATGTCCCCTCTAGCGAGGTGGCTGCTCTTCCTCTAAAGCGTGTGGGGAGGAGGGTTAAAAAAATCGGAATTTCTTCGACTGATAAGCAATTTATTACATGTTTACAACAGTTTATAAATATGCTTACTTCTGACTCTAGGTTTATTCCTATATCACGAGTCAAAATAGGAATACTATTGAAAATCAATTGGTTGACTTTTGCTATGTCAACTTGTACGGTTGCCATATTGTCTTCTTGTGAAAATCGCGGACAAGATCTTGATCGTCGTCTGAATTCTTTTCCCGACCTTAGCATAGATGCTTCCCCGCTCTCTGCCGGACTGCTGCTTGTACTGGGGTCAGTGCTATCTGCACTCAAGTTTGGGCTTGTGTTCTCAAAGGAGAAAGAATTAATTTTTTTCCAAAATCTCTTTTGAGCTTTACTCAACACGTAAAATGGATATGCAGGTTTGGCAGGCGATTTTGGCGTTGAATTTGCTGTCGGATTATCCGTTGTCTGTGACATTAATTCCGAAGGTTAACTTTCTGAACACAATTCAATTTTATCTCACTTGTACACCACTAAAAAAAAAGTGTAATTTTGACCATGATATGCACCTATGCGTTTATATCGCAATATATTGGACCGAACTTGAGGGAATTAAATATGTTTCGTTATGTGAAATTCATATTGTACGTTTTTCAATTTTTCCTCCCCGCACCACATTATATTCTGACTAAATAAAACTGAAATTCTCTACAAGTGCGGTGCTCACTGAGTTTAAGGTTGTAAGAAGTAATATGATTCGCAGATTTACCTCCATTTGGTAGATTTTAGACATGATAAAATTTCCAAGTTCTTTTTTCTTCTGTTTTTTTTTTCAATATAAGTTCAAAAATAGGGGAGAGGTTGAAACTTTCAGAAGAATGCTCTTGTCTAAAGATATATTGATGTTAAAAATAACCAAAAGATTTTTAACTTAACAGTTCCAAGTTTAATCATAAAAAAAAACGAATTATGGTATTCACGAACAAAATTATGATGAGTAATATTTAATAATGGAATATAAATATATAAATCATATTTTGTCTTTCATAAGTTTGCCTTAGTTACTACCAAAATTATTACAAGGCAGATATCTTCCAGAAGCTTATTTTAACATATATTTAAGATTTTTATCACTGGCTTCCAGGTAACACTTGTAAGTGTGATTACTTAAAGATTTTTTAAAGATTCTCCCCTACATAAGGAAGCTTGTTGAAAGAATGGGAATAATAAATAAGAGAAACAAAGTAAAATCAAACTGTTAAAGAGTTAAAAGAAAAAGAAACTTGATTCCATGGTACTATGTCGTTGCAATTTAAGCTCTTCAAATGCACCGAAAATATCTTTCAACATTCACCTTTACATTTGTTATTAAAAAAAAATTTTTGTGGACACACAGACCAAGAGTATAAATCACCTTATCCTTTTACACATATACCTTACACCTTTTGGGTATAATAGAAAAATATTCCATACCAGCCATATGTTGCAATTCTTTGGTAATTTTTATTGTAAATAAATAAATATTTAATATATCCCTATCAAGTCTTGTTATACGTATATCAGCAAAGCACTAATGGGAGTAATAGATAAAAATGAAAGCAAATAGAAAAATAAAAACAGTCATAAAAAGGAAAACTTGAGTCAATGGTACTTTCTTTTGTCGTACGACTTTGAACATACTTTGGTATATACATATATATATAAAAAAAGATATAAATATCTTTTTTTTTTAATTCCTTGGGAGATATACTGCTTCAAAATAAATTTCAACGTTTGTACTGCTTCAGTTTCAGCTGCGAGTTGTCAGGTACTTGCACTTGCACCCTTTCACACACTTTCTTTTCTTAAACAGATTTCTCTTTTTTCACTTTTCTTCCTTTATGTTTTTCTTATTATTCTGTAGGTCGAATAGCGCCCCGCAATCAGACTCAATTTCAGGTTTGAGGGTGTATAATATCTTGCCCACACTATTCAAATCCTACCGGCTGCGCCAAATGTTGTATTTCGTTCGGTTAGGGAAGTTCACCACATAAAAAACTTTTCTTTAATTTAAAAAATGTTTATTTAAAAAAAAACTTCTTCCCTTCGATCGCGTATTTTTCACCTAAAGCCGCACGAACGAGAGTCTTCGTAACTTGACTCTTAGCAATATTAGAAAGAACTCACAGAGCTTTCTCCGGCCAGTCACCATGTCACCTCACTCATTCGTTCCATATCTGGGCCATTGCTATGTTGCGTCATATTAGAACATTTTTAAGCAGGTAGCCACTTGATGTTTAGCATAGGCGCTTTCATAACAAACCAAATAATTTCCAGTTTGTTATGAAATGCGATACACTGCAAATTTTAATGGGGCTACCGTTGGCACACTTAAGCAAGACCTGGATGCATTGTATTTATTGTGCAAGGTCTTACTTAGTATCTCGCAAAACAATGACTCAATGAGGAAATGCTGATCAATTAGTTGTTTCGTTCTATGATAACATCAATTGATCAGCATCAAGATTTATATTCACAAGTATCTTTTCACCTAATTGCACTTGACATGGCTGCGTTATTTCAAGTATCCCTTGCCCCTCTAATTTTGAGATCACAAAGTGATCTGGAAACATGACAGATAATACCGTGGAGGTGATGAGCGAGAATAGCCATGCATTGGCCTTGTTCAGTTTTATTAACATTTCCTTTTGGGGAACTTGTCCTTGGACCTGCATTTGGGCACTTCATTCAAAGGTTTATATAATATCTTAATCGCACGTTCGTTGGAAGTTGCGGCTTTAATTATACGCGTATTAAGTCGACCGATATACGTGTTTTCCTCCATATTATTGGTGATCGGTTTGAATTTTTTCATGTCCTCATTTTTTAGGAGTAAAAATTCCTGCGTCTAAGCTCTATTTCCCAAGTAAGAATATCCAGGGTCAGGGATTAGAGAATAATTTGCTGACTTGGGTACAGGATAGCACCGCATTTGCTGTTGTCTCATTTTCGGCAGGTTAAAAATTGGGAGATTAATTCTCACCAGCAATTTGTTCTGCATGAGGCGTGACTGAGCTCCTGCTCTTTGGTAGAGGACGGCTAAACAATTCTGATCGTTAGGACAATACGAAGTTGTTTTGCGATATATTTCTAGCAAATTTTGTGGTGACAGGAGGAGTGGATGAATATGGTTGGTTCTGCTAGCCATTATTATATCCAGAAGGGCTTGCTGTCGATATTCATGTTCGATGATTTGGAGTAATAAGCTTGATATAATAACTTATCTTAGTTGCCTCCTAAGTCATCGGTCACATGATGGTGATCGTTTATCTGGTTTGCTGTTTTTTGTTGTCTGTCTATTAACATAGCCAGCGGGTTTTGAATCTTTTCCAAGTTAGTTTTTACAACACTAATTTGTTGTTTCTCTAGCTCGGCTAGGGCTTGTGTATTTGATTCCAGTTCACCTAACCTGCTGTAAATTTCTTTTTCGTTGGTATTGTCCATGGTCCCAAATAGGAAGTGCATTGCACTGCCTATTCCGGCGAACAATGACCTAGTTTTTCGTTTTCCTGGGACCAATTCTATAATGGTTCTCCTTCGTTTTTGGACACTGTCGATAACAGCGTGTATGTGCTGCTGTTGCATGTTACACAGATCTCCTGGGTTTGTTATATTTATGCAGAGATTATGCACTAAGTGCTCTGCATATTCTGCTAGCTTTATCTGGGTATCTAACTCATCCAAATCTATCTCGGTGAGGACATTCTAGGTGTCATGATACACCATGAGGTTTCCTAGGTCCTCGAAAAATATACCCGAGCCATTTAGCTGGGTTATTACATATGTTTTTTCAGCGATTTCTCCTGTTGTGTACTGGACGAAGAGGGGGAACAAGTCGGGTGTTAACCGTTGTAACTGATTTTCTTCAAACTTTGCGAATAAGTTACAATTCGCTCGAAAGTAACAAATATCACATTTATTTTTAGCGGAAACTTATACTTTCCGAGATATTTCACTTTATAATCGCGAATATTGCACTGCACACCGCCATACAATTTGATAATAAATATTCTTCTTCTTCTTTTAAGTAGCAAGGAAAGGCTCTTATTGGTGGGTATATACATTCCTTCCCAACATTCGGGTTACCAGTATTGCGTTTTTTTATTCATTACGAGTATTCAGTTGATGTGCAGTAAAGCAGCATTTAGTTAGAATGGAATAGAAAAGCATTTATCACAGAAACATACACACACACGCAAGCAGGTGCACGCACACACACACACAATTGGGGATTTTGAAACTAGAATTTGACAGAAGGGAGTCGCCCAGCAAGTTCAAAAGTTTTTCACTCACGGTGGAATCACTGACACTGTCGATGGCACTTTCACTTAAATCTACACTATTATTTTTATTTGTAACTTCGAGCGAGTGCGAGAGTTCTCCAAACTCCTTCAAGCTCTCTTTGAACTTTTCAGTGCTTTCTTTAAATTTTGCGATATGCTCAAGCCTTCGTTTCCGAGACTTTGCAATCTGTTTGTCAATGGAATCGCACTGTATAACCGAAAGTTCTGAGGAGTCTCGCACTTTCCCCTCTATATACTTTAGATAGTTTTCTAAATTCAAATTGGAAGGTCTTACTAGGTGGGGACCTGTTAGGATTGTCCCGCTCCTTAAAATGACTCCTCTACTCGGTCAGTTTGGCGGGGGTGTTGTATTGGTGCCCTCTGTTGCGGATGTGGCTCCCTCGTTGTCTTCATCGTACCGGGCGGAACTTCCTGTGCGTCGCCCGGCGAGGAAGATTGTTGAGAAGTTGGTTGAAGTGGTGAGATTTCCGGCTGTGTTTCCTGGTGGGAACTTTCTTCGCTCATGAACCACCGTGTGTAAAATTTGCAGCTAGGGGGGCATCTGTCGTCTTAATTCCCTTACTTCAAATTGAGAGGGGGGCTTATTGCCTTCTTTGAGGTCCCTCTCAATTCAGGATTGCTGGTTTTGTCGCTTGAAGTTCTTTTGCTGCCGGCGTGCCCTTGGCCTTCTTAAAATCCCCTGGATAAAAGCTGAAAGGGGGCGCTTTGCCTACTTCGAAGTCCCCTTCAGCTCCGGATCGTAGATTGGAGTGTATCTGATCTTCCTTCAAGTGTCGCGTTGGAATTTTCCTCTTAATATGGACGTCTATTTTTCCTGGACTGGGATGAAGCCCGCTATTGTCCCACGTTGGCACTTTGTGCTTTGATGAGGGGGTGGCTGCGTGTTTTTCAAACAGAGGCAGTTAAAGCTGTCCGACCCCGAGCGTTGGGAGCCGACAAGATCGAAAGACTCCTGAAGCCAGACTCAATTTCAGGCGTCTTCAACTCCTTTTTTATTCGCAGGATAGAGGGTTTTCGAGCGCTTATTCTTTGTTTGTGTAAAGTAGCCTTCCTCTATGAAAAAATGAAATTTGATGTTTTTATAAACATCAGCCACCGTTCCGTCGTTTTCCTTTTTCTTTTATTTTTAACTCAACCGAGACCGCCGCATATAGGATTTTTAAAAAGCAACCCGATTCTTCAAAATTTTAGCGCCGCACCGCCGGGCATAAAATTTAAATCACAACTCGGCTCTTGATCACTTTCGTCGCGATCAAGAGCCCTCGTTCAGGGTAGAAAGTGCATTTCTACCCTGAGAAAAATTTTCATTTAGTCTGAACTTGTTTAAACAAGTGCAGAATATTTTTCGATGGACGATGGCTTGAAGAAATGAGATTTAATGTTTTTATAAACATCAGACACCGTCCCGTCGATTGAAATTGCGGCGCGCGTATACATATAATGTATTTTTTCGGCGCGCTTTTCTGATCGTGAAATTTTTTTTTATATGAATGTACGTTCGTACATACATATGGTAATTTTAACGAAAAATCGTACTGAAGGTACGGTTTTCCTTTGGTTTTCTTTTTCTTTTTAAACTAATTATTTCTACTGACAAATTTTGCTGAAGGCAAAATTTGCCATGAGAATAATTTTATTTAAATGCTGATGCAATTTTCTTCACTGATCGAATAGATAAGCGAATCATGTTTTTAAGCATGATTAGCTTATTGAAAATTTATATGGATGAAATATTTTAAATAATTTTTTTTTGTTACCCTCTTTCAGGTATGGTTTTACATATATAACAGGGAGCTGAACAGCGCTTAAAGAAGTACAACTCGAACTACAAAACGGTCTTCTACTCCGCGTAAAGCCAACATATGTGTCGAATTATATGAAATTACACGTTTCAGTTCCACTCGTTACAGATTTTTATGACTTATGTGAACTAACCACTATTTCATCCAAACGTGCAGATGAACTGTATTACTTCATTAAAACTAATGCAGATTTTCTCAGATTTCTAAAACAGAATCAATTCGATAAATGTCCCAAAGTAGACGAGGATACTTTTGTTTGTACTCAAAATCTTCTAATTCACACCCAAAATTCTGAAAATTGCATCAGCTTCCGAAACTATAGAAACCTTGCTTACTGCGATATCAAAGTTTTTAAAGCAATGCACGAAATTTGGACACCTTTACTAAAACCGAACACCTCGCTGTATGTTTTACCGAACGAGATCAATATCAGAATAGTTTGTGGCAAAGTAGCTTACTCAATAAAGGCTTTTCGAAGCGGTATATTAGAACTTTTCCCAAGATGTCGACCATCCACAAACCAAATAATTTTAGAAACCACTGTTGGAGCTAATAACGTAAATAAAACATCATACCATTTTAACGGTACGTTCACAGATGACGAACTTAATTTAACCTCACGTTAATGCAAATTCTATTAAAATCTCTGAAAAGCTCGATGCTAAAAGCCTTGATTTGAGCGACATAGGGATAAGTGTAAACAAGCTAAGAAATTTCAACTTAGAACTGGAACAAGTAAAAATAAATTCCAACCCTCATAGTACATCATTTTATTTAGTTGTAGGTGTGCTAATTATTATCATTATATTGAATTGTATCTACTTTGTAATGAAGAAAATTATTAAATGTAAGGTAAATAACATGCGATCCAATACCCAACCAGGTACTAAAGATGAATAAAAAAAAATTTATAATAATAATTAAAAAAAAATTAATTATAAAAAATAAATAGATAATAAATAAGGAAAAACTAAATAAATACAACAATAAATTTAGAATAATTTTTATTCAGTAAAACAAAAATAAATAAAGGGACAACCAAAGAGCCTTTTAAAACATAAATCTTTAAAACTTTAAATCTATTTTAATCTTTTAATCTATTTAAGGAAAGTAAATGAATCTTATTATACAATAAGATGTTTTGTAGGGTGGAGGAATGTTGTAAAGTACAACAAAATCTTGCATAATCTTGCATGTACAAACATGTCCAAACTCGCATGGGCACGGCCGTACCACTCATCGCATACCCGATGTAATCACATTTCAACATTTCTTACATTTTTACTTTTCAATTTCAAGTATCTAAGAGAATATCGCCTTGCACATTTTTAAACAAGTTCAAGTTAATTTCTTGCATTTCTACATTTTTCTTTTAAATTTCAAGTACCCAAAAGAATATCGTGTTACACATTTAAACATTCAATATATTTTGCAGATAAGTGCGAGATGTGTGCGATGGTTGGGAAAGGGCTCAAGTTCTTTATTTACAATTAAATTCATCAATTCTTTTCAATCCAAAAATTTATGTACAACAGAGGTAAGTAAAAACTTTTCTATTCCAAAAAATTCGAATAGGAAAGCAAATTACAAAACTTGAATTAGGTACAATATTACTATTACTCATTTCCATCAGTTAGATATCGGAGAAAAAGGAGTAGAAGACATATTTAAATGATGGCCCCTATTCAGCATTCTCATTCACTCACCTCATTTATCCGATTCCACGCGTTTCTTTATTCTGGATCGCAAGTGAGTGAGATTTTTGTGGGAAAGAAAGTAAGTGAGATATTACTACTCACAGTTAAGTTAACAGTTGCTTCACTAGTATTTTTAGGAATAAAATTGGGAACAAATAATATCACCAAATATAATACCTATCAATGAATATTTTTATGAAGATTTAAATTTTTTAAGTAAATCTTTATCTAAATTTAAATTCGTATAATCTCGCGTAAATAAAATTCCCTGTAAATAATCTGTATAAAGTCGATTGCGAGTTTTACGTTTATTAATTTATTAATTATTAAAATATACGCTCGACATTTGCTGACGAATTTGGAAGAGTTAAAAGTGGACACACACTTTTCAAGTTTTGGAAAAAACTTTCAGTCGTCATAGATTTCCAAAAATGTTCGACTGATATGTTAACACTTTCATCAAAATTAAATATGGTCTTATAGTCCAGATACCTTAGCATTATCTATATCCTTCATGAAAAATAAGACTTGAGAACTCACAAATTAAGGGCAATAAAGAATCTGTTTGTCAATTGATAATTTTTACCGAATCGATTAACGAAATAAGATTGGATTTCTAAAATCAAATGGTTTGCAAATTTGTTTGCATAATTCAATATAAAGCATTACGCAGTTGTCAACAAAAGTATTAATGTCTTGATTATACATATACTATATATTGAGTAATGCTAACTTATTTCTGACAAAAATGGCTAAATAAACTTCTTCACGATTGCGCAAGTTATGTGGAAATTTGAAATCTAGCAAGCTAATTTGTTTATATTTTTGTCATTCTGGTTTTACGAAGCAAATTTCGTTTGAGATAGGTGTAATAATTTCTTAGGATTGTAATCTAATAGGATGAGTATATCCTTGAACTGTTGACTTCTTTTTGGCCTGTTTGAAACATAATTATAAATATCACGTACCATTGCTTCAACTGCAGAAGGCAATTTAAAGCACGCATAGGGTTGAGCACAAAGCTACGGAGTGGCAATGCAGTTTAGTATTAATATTTATTTATGAGTCCGTGGACTCATTTCAAAATCATCTAAATCACTTGCAGAATTCGTCGACGTAATATTCTTATTTTAAAAATATATTTCGAGAATATCAAAAGTTGTAGAAATTAAGAATTTACCTATTATTTTCGGAATGTATTTCCAGGTCAAAAACTTTACATTTGGTATGTAAGTACGGTACCCTCAGGTCAAACATTTATAGTTTCGGTACATACTTCAAAATCAAAAATTTGTTCTGTACAAAAATGACCAATGTTTACTACTGTCATAAAATCGTATTTGTATTTTTTTGAACTTGTAATATTCATATTAAAGCGAAAAGGGAAACTTAAAATTAGGCCAATTATCAGATACAGATCTAAAGTAAGACTGGTTTTTCGTAATACGGCATGTTTAGAACACTTCTTATTAGTTCTTTCTACGTAAGTCGTCATACGTAAAGCTAGTCCAAAATGGCACGGTCTAACACTAAACCCACTCAATGCCGTGTAGCATGTAATTCCTGATCATTGAAAGATACAATCGATGTTGGAATGTGACGACATCAATGTAAAAATATCGAAAGTAGTTAATGAAGCATCGACGAAAATCGTGAACGAAACATCGATGTTTCAACGCACAGGTTCACTTAAATCCACATAACTTTCCTAATTCTCTGAATTTAAACGTATTATTTTATAAAGGCAATCTAGACATATTATTATTCCGACTAAAAAAAAATATTGTTTTTTTTAACCGTTACCCTGTTGGTCCCCCGGAATAGAAAAGCCACAAAAGTGGTGGCTCAGGTACTGAACGATTTCTACTCTTTTTAAAATAAATTAAAGAAAGAACCAATTAGGTTGTGATTTAATTAATAACTTTAACAAAAATTGCATATCAAAGGAAGAAATTAACTTTGCAAATTTATTTGTAAACAATTTTTATATAAATAAATTATTAAAAATAATTTTTTAAGAAATATTTTCAGGTAATTACTCAATAGGGTTATATTTATGTAAGATTTTAAGTTTTCTATAAGTTTTTTACGTGTAGCTATCAGGCCACATTCGGGCTATCGCTAGAAAGATTTCGGGTGTCAACTTTGTACTATTGTTCGAATGAATAATCTTCACACTCGATCATCTAGATACGAATTTTATCAAGTCCGGTAAAAAAGGCTTCTGCGGTTACATCATTAGCTGCGTTCAGATGAGCTACCTTACCTTATGATATTATTGCAATAAAGTTAAATTTGTAACCAAGATAATTTTTAGGACTCCGTACCCAAAGTGTAAAAACAGGAACCCTATTACTAAACCTCCGATGTCCGTCCGTCTGTCTGTCGGTCACCCGGCTGTATCTCATGAACCGTAATCGGTAGAGAGTTGAAATTTTCACAGAGTGTGTATTTCTATTGCGCTATAATAACAAATAATACAAATAAAATTAAATTAAAACTGCAAGGGGGCTCCCATAAAAGAAACGTAATTTTTTCGGTGTTTTTTGCTCGTTTTATTATCATTTATTATTGTCATAAGTAGGCATTATTTTTTTCAAATGACGCTTACTCTCATGTAAAAAAATAAATAAAAAGTACATAGTGTTGTCCGACTCGCACTTGACTGATTTTTTCCTGTTAATTTTGAAAAAGTCAACTTGTTTAGAGCAGTGGTAAAGGAAATAAAACAATAATGTTAAGCATGGTATTATTTTGCAAGCAATTTGGCTTTTGACTGATATATATATTAAATCACGTAAATATTCATCAGCAGATTTTCCTATATACAAAAAGTAATAAAAAAAAAATAATTAAAAAAAATATATATTTGTACAAAGTCGATAATTTTATGGGTCGGAACAAATTCTTTGTAATGTGTTAAAATGCTTCACAAATCGCATTTTGAGATCAGTTCATACTCTACATGACCCCTTAAGTATATACTCTCTAGAAAGATAATCGATTAGATTAGATTGTAGATTACGATATAGCAGGAAAAATATACACGCGTACCACTTTTTCTTACAAAAAAATTGACGCGAAGCCAAAAAATTGCAGTTGCGGCTCTGAATTTTCTTTTAAAATTTTTTTATATATAATAGGAAAATTAAATTTGCTAAAACATCTGGCGCTGCAATGAGTTTATAACCTAAGTTCCCTCAAATGGAAAAAAATCAAAAAATTCAATAATAGATGTTGTCAAATTAGTAGCTATGAAAGCAAATGTTGAAACAGTTCTCCCGAAGATCAAAAACAGCCAAAAAACGACTATTGGAAATCCATACATTTTTGGGCCACCCTTAAGTTCATATAAATGTATACATCGAATTGAAAAAACTGTTTCACCTGTAACATGCACCATTTTAGTTATCAATATAAAGATTAAGGGTCCACTTTGGAATCAATGCTCCAGTTTGATCCGATATCGTAAATTTGAGAGGGAAGCAGTGAATCTAAGGAGACGAGTATCAAGAATAGTGTTATCAGGACAATCCAAGAAACATATTGGCATACTTCATCCTACTTATTTGTAAATTACATACACAAATTTAAAAAATTAATAATTTAATTTATTATTGCACTAAACAAATTGAGAACAGAAAATGGTTATATCCTTGTTACAAATTGAACTATCTTTCCAATAATATCATAATTTTGTTTCACCTCAAGATCTTCCATGCCCAGGCACAAATTTATCTACTTGATATACCATTATTACGCTATTATGTACCAAACTTTGCAATCTTCATGAATTCGAGAGTTATCTAGAGCTAATTACATACATATTAAACCCCGCGGTCTTTATTTTTGACCTAAGCTTATGCTTTTTCTCATTATGTGCAATTTTGATCATGATAATACCCAAAATTTGGCGCAAAGTTGTAACAACTTTGCGCGTTTTTAAAATTTTCAGTGGTAGCCCGCCTTAATTGGCTTTCGTTGATCCCCACGTATTACTATCAGTGAGCCTGAAAATATAAATTGAATGGTTCTTTTTAACAGGCTGGAAAATTCATTCTGAATGCTTCCGTCAACATTCATGAGATGGCAGAATGAATGCTTCCGCAGAATTAAAATAATTGCTTCTTTTCCCCTTCCAAACCTTTAATAGTTCATAGTGCATAATTCATCCTTCCGTTTTCCGATCGAACATGTGTGCATACTACTACATAAATTCGATTTGATTGAAATCGAATAGAAATCTTTACGGAAAAGAAATATGTATACCATCATTTAATTATACATATTTACTAAAATGCATTTTTAGCTCATTCCATTTTATTAAAATCGATTAATAAAAACTATTCAACATAATTTGACCTTATTGATAATTATATCATCGTGGTAAATTTCATAAAAATCGAATCAGCCGATTGGTCATCAAAAACATTCGTCAGCAGAGAGCACACGTACAGTACAACTACTGCCATTGTAGACTATAGTAAGTAGCAAATAAAATTACAT
Source organism: Dioctria linearis (assembly GCA_963930735.1). Classification (NCBI taxonomy): domain Eukaryota; kingdom Metazoa; phylum Arthropoda; class Insecta; order Diptera; family Asilidae; genus Dioctria; species Dioctria linearis. The sequence goes on from OZ005740.1 coordinate 170,188,189, forward strand.
TTTAATTGTATATAATACGTAATTAAAACTCACCGTACAGCTATAAAACTAGTTATATACTTCTATTAAATATATATCACAACAAGTAGGTAATTAATTCCAAAAATAACACTGCTATATGAGCACTGAAACAACACTTTGTAGGTACTGCTTGGATTAGCTTGTCAGAAAAACTGCTTTAAAATGTAAATTTGTCATCGCGGTTAGCTGCTCCAAATAAAACTGGAGCTTTTGAAGATGTTCCGATGGAACATGTGTGCATACTACTACATAAATTCGATTTGATTGAAATCGAATAGAAATCTTTACGGAAAAGAAATATGTATACCATCATTTAATTATACATATTTACTAAAATGCATTTTTAGCTCATTCCATTTTATTAAAATCGATTAATAAAAACTGTTCAACATAATTTGACCTAATTGATAATTATATCATCGTGGTAAATTTCATAAAAATCGAATCAGCCGATTGGTCATCAAAAACATTCGTCAGCAGAGAGCACACGTACAGTACAACTACTGCCATTGTAGACTATAGTAAGTAGCAAATAAAATTACATTTTAATTGTATATAATACGTAATTAAAACTCACCGTACAGCTATAAAACTAGTTATATACTTCTATTAAATATATATCACAACAAGTAGGTAATTAATTCCAAAAATAACACTGCTATATGAGCACTGAAACAACACTTTGTAGGTACTGCTTGGATTAGCTTGTCAGAAAAACTGCTTTAAAATGTAAATTTGTCATCGGGTTAGCTGCTCCAAATAAAACTGGAGCTCTTGAAGATATATCAAGGATAGGTAGAGGTAATTATAAGTTAGAACGACATGTCATATGGAATAATTTTCCTCATAAATGCGTGCGTCATAACGAAAATGCCTGACGATAGAGCTGGCTTGTGCTGCTTTTGAATAGTAATCGATAAAATTCATTCATTCACCCTGAATTTAAGTGCCCTCCGAATCAATCAAGCAAAACGCGAAACGAATTTCTCTTTAAGTTTCCTCAATCAATTTCATAATTACCTACAAACTTATTAAGATTAGAAAGCCGGGTTTTCAGAATTCTCCATTGTTGCTATTTAATACAATCACTAGGCCGACTCACAGCATGTTCACATACATTATATAATAATAATAAATCAATATGTTGCTAGACTTTTATAGAAAAAAAATGAATTTTCCCAATTATTGACTACTGAATAAAATAATTGAGAATACTATTACTTTTAGTCCAGGAGCTTATAAGTAAAAATGAGCTCATATTTAGGAAAGAGTCTCACCATGCTAAGAACTGGTATACACTTACCTTTTAGCTCCCCAAATAAGGCGTGAAAAGTTCCCGAAATTCGGTTGTCCGCATAACTTTTGACAGCCGAAAACGGTGAAGAAACTTTTTTTTCGGTTTTTTGTGAATATCTTGGTTCCTGTACGGCTATAAGGTTTCTTACGGCTATAAGGTATACACATAAAAAACAAGACAGACGAATTCACTACAAAACAGGTGGAGTAAAGTTTATTGATAACAGTAATAGTTTTGCCGTAATCTGGCATTGAAACTCCAATATAAATTTTTTATCGATATTTAATTGCATCTAATGATCGAAATCGAACAGATTGGTGAAGAGATATTCTTCCCCAAACCGAGCATGGAGCTATCTGTGAATTATGAAAGATATAGGCAGAAACAAGTCGGTAAATTTGATTTTATTACCCCAACAGCTGACGCAGATAAAGTGCACTTGTATCGATCGTGCTTACAACCAGGTGCAGTATTGACTAGGAAATCAGTTGCACCCGCAAAACTGCGGGTGGGTATTCAAAAATGGAATATTGGAGCCAATAAAAACATCGTAACATGCTGCCCCGGAGCGTCTTTTGAACATGTTTTTTGTAATTTTTCGAAGGCCTAAGGCACATTGTGTAGCTGCTAAAAGCTCGGAATCCAATGTTCAGCGGTTTGCGGCAGTTTTGGTCGGTCCTCTTGCCTAAATTCTCCTCCAATCGAAGATTCGATAGAGAAAAAAATTAAATCAACGACCCAGAAACTGATTTTATTGATTCCGGTTAATCTTGGAATTTACCACCAGTCCTAAGTCCAAGATGAGGAAGAAACTGAAAGAGAATAAACTATCAGCAATTAGTCACATAAACAACCCTAATTTTTTTAGTTATGTGTTCATGCCAATGGATTCTAGATGGTTGACTGGTGAGGGGTGTTATAATATAGGATAGGGAGGGGGAAATGCTCTACGGGTTCTGGTTTTCGAGTTATTAGTATATTAATAATTCAAGATATTTTTGTAAATGCCAATGGATTCTAGGTTGTGTGGGGTGGGAAAGGGGACGAAATTTTCGTCAGAATCCTCTACAGATTGACTTGATGTTTTGTTTGCAAATTATTATTGGGTCTAGGGTATGTGTACTGAAAAGTCTCATGTTTTATAAACATTTGTTTTTATTTCCAATAAAATTTCTTATTACAAAAGTATTTCTTATAGCACACTGTCCAATATGAACTTGGCAAGATGGCACATTTGTGTTAATCTATTAGTTTTCAACAGTTGTATTCATCTTCGAAGTTGATAATGATTTCACCCTCTCTAGCTATCTTCTGCATCCAATGAACTTTTTCAGCTCCCGTTACAGCGGAATCCATGACAATTGTGTTGAAGCCACTTTATTTGTCTCCTTTTTTGCTGAAGTCAAATCTTGGTATCTGAATGGGGGTTGAAATATAAAGTGGTGCATCTTGTTTTCATTGGATAAAATTGCCAGTTCTTTAGTTATAAATTCATAGAGGTTTGTTTTGAATCCTTGGATGTCTACGATGACAGCCAACTTCTTAATTTAACTTTCTAACCTCACTTGTCAGCCGACTGTGTTCCACTATTCGATCGCGTAGAAGCAGGCAATATGCTGCTGTATTAGCCGGTATATTTTCAGATGTCTTGAATTCTACCCTAATTTGAACAGGTCCAGTTTTTATTGTTTCATTTTGATGTGACCAATCAATGACAGCGATCGGAGCATCGGTTTTGAATTTCTCCCATGTGAGGAACGGCTGATGCTGATGGCCATAATATAATTGTGTAAACTTTATATACATGTCATACAGCACACATGTCATGCGTATCCATTCAAATCAAACTTCAAATTCAAATCTTGATAGGGTTATGATTCTGAGTTCAAATGAACTGTAACATCGGTGACTTTGCAGTGATCAAATTTGCTAGCATCCTTGGTTCTATCGTTCCTTCGATCGGTCTTAACTGACCAGGTTTGATGCGAGGATTCTGGGAGTACTGGATACTCATATATGTCCCAGCTGCGGAAAGGTATTTGTATCGGGCGACCTCTCCCGATAATTTTAAGAAGTTGAATCTGGCGACCAGCTGCCGTTGAATAGTATCCTGCTTACATTTGCATTTAGCGATACGCAGTTTTTAATGTTGTCGCAATCCGAAGATTTCTCGTACGACCGATTTCCACTACATTCAAATCATAGCGTATTTCCTCAAAAAGAAAGGGTAGAACAGTGTTGGCTTATTTTACAGTTGCTGAAATGATTCCATCCAGCTTTGTTAGCGAGCCCTCAATGTAAAGAAAACCCCTGCTGAGTGGAAGATTCAAGTCCGGATACTGTACAGAGACACGGATTTCATAGCTGTTTTTAAATGATGTTAGAAATGGTGAATAGGAGTGACGTTCAAATTTAATAACACTGTTATCAAAGCGAGCGTTTGGTGCAATATCTAGTATTCCTTTATTCATTGTTTCAGCGTTAAGCCTATCGATTGTAAATATGCTATATTTGCAGGTGTTAATGTAGGTCTGGACCGCTTCAAGGTTGTCCGCTGACTAATGATCTTGTCTGCTCCGAGCTCGTATTTATCATTATTGTATATCAACATGCTGTGGCTTCAAATGTAACCTGATGGTTATAGTCTCTCTTCCGAAGTCGATTAAGTGACCGTCTTGGTCAAGGAGGTGCAATGTTAGAGAACTTATACGTTTAGTGCTCACAGGCAAATAGATTACATTTTTGAGTACCTCCACTATTTTATACCCAGGCCTCACGTTCGGTTAAAAAAAACTCGTGTTGAAGAATGATCATGATATAATATTACATTCGATGCGTATAGTATTTAAATTAATTATGTTGACTGGCAACTCTGATGTGTGCACTGTATATTAGCAGTCAAGTTTTTTTTACTGAATCCAAGCAGAGAAGCTATGGATTTCTATTTTTCAAAATGTATTTCTTCAGTTGCCTTAACTGCACTCTTCAATGTATTATTGTTAGGCTTTATCGCAAACTTTATCCTTCTCCTTTCTTAATCCAAGTATCCTTGTACATATTTTGCTATATCATCAACTTCATAGGATCCAACAGGTATCTCAACAACCTCATTCCCTACATGAACCAGATTATTGCTCACATCAATATTTTTGTGGTTTTTTCAAATAACTCGTAATCTGCAAAATTTACAAGTTTAAACTAAATATAACATTCGACATAAAATTTCATATTTTATAATCCTGCGTACTCTGGTATAGCAATTACATCATTATTAACAAAAGACCACTTAAGTACCCAAAAATCTTATCTTATTTTTTAAGAAACAGCATAATTAGGCATGCTAGCCAGAAGTTAAAAAAATTGATCAAATAGCAATGCAATTGCAGATGAGTTGTTATTTTAAAATTAAATTCCAATTTTTTTAAATTTTCATTGTTTTGTTTGATTTTTTTTTCAATTTTTGTTTGTGTATGTATTAACAACAGTAATAAAAGATGGCGTTTATTAATACCAGTATTAACAACATCCATTTTCATTCCCAGTAATTTTGCCTGATAAAATTTCATGGCTTTCGCGATTTTTCTTGTTTTTCAATAAACCGCATAAGTGAACTCCTGTAGCGATTACTGATTTCAAATAAATATTCATCTTCAATTGGGTCGTTAATTCGCACACAGTATATCGAAAAAAGTGTTATAATTGAGAGCTAAAAACATTGTATGTGCAACTTTTTCGCTATATTTAACATTTTTTGAAAAATAGTATCAGTACTGTTAATAATATTTATTTCAAAACGTCCTGTGAGAAAAAGAAAAAAAAATTCCTCAAATTGGTGATTTCCCAAAACTTTTTCTCACTTTTTTCGACTTTTCCCTCGCTTGTGAATTATGAAAGATATAGGCAGAAACAAGTCGGTAAATTTGATTTTATTACCCCAACAGCTGACGCAGATAAAGTGCACTTGTATCGATCGTGCTTACAACCAGGTGCAGTATTGACTAGGAAATCAGTTGCACCCGCAAAACTGCGGGTGGGTATTCAAAAATGGAATATTGGAGCCAATAAAAACATCGTAACATCCTGCCCCGGAGCGTCTTTTGAACATGTTTTTTGTAATTTTTCGAAGGCCTAAGGCACATTGTGTAGCTGCTAAAAGCTCGGAATCCAATGTTCAGCGGTTTGCGGCAGTTTTGGTGGGTCCTCTTGCCTAAATTCTCCTCCAATCGAAGATTCGATAGAGAAAAAATTTAAATCAACGACCCAGAAACTGATTTTATTGATTCCGGTTAATCTTGGAATTTACCACCAGTCCTAAGTCCAAGATGAGGAAGAAACTGAAAGAGAATAAACTATCAGCAATTAGTCACATAAACAACCCTAATTTTTTTAGTTATGTGTTCATGCCAATGGATTCTAGATGGTTGACTGGTGAGGGGTGTTATAATATAGGATAGGGAGGGGGAAATGCTCTACGGGTTCTGGTTTTCGAGTTATTAGTATATTAATAATTCAAGATATTTTTGTAAATGCCAATGGATTCTAGGTTGTGTGGGGTGGGAAAGGGGACGAAATTTTCGTCAGAATCCTCTACAGATTGACTTGATGTTTTGTTTGCAAATTATTATTGGGTCTAGGGTATGTGTACTGAAAAGTCTCATGTTTTATAAACATTTGTTTTTATTTCCAATAAAATTTCTTATTACAAAAGTATTTCTTATAGCACACTGTCCAATATGAACTTGGCAAGATGGCACATTTGTGTTAATCTATTAGTTTTCAACAGTTGTATTCATCTTCGAAGTTGATAATGATTTCACCCTCTCTAGCTATCTTCTGCATCCAATGAACTTTTTCAGCTCCCGTTACAGCGGAATCCATGACAATTGTGTTGAAGCCACTTTATTTGTCTCCTTTTTTGCTGAAGTCAAATCTTGGTATCTGAATGGGGGTTGAAATATAAAGTGGTGCATCTTGTTTTCATTGGATAAAATTGCCAGTTCTTTAGTTATAAATTCATAGAGGTTTGTTTTGAATCCTTGGATGTCTACGATGACAGCCAACTTCTTAATTTAACTTTCTAACCTCACTTGTCAGCCGACTGTGTTCCACTATTCGATCGCGTAGAAGCAGGCAATATGCTGCTGTATTAGCCGGTATATTTTCAGATGTCTTGAATTCTACCCTAATTTGAACAGGTCCAGTTTTTATTGTTTCATTTTGATGTGACCAATCAATGACAGCGATCGGAGCATCGGTTTTGAATTTCTCCCATGTGAGGAACGGCTGATGCTGATGGCCATAATATAATTGTGTAAACTTTATATACATGTCATACAGCACACATGTCATGCGTATCCATTCAAATCAAACTTCAAATTCAAATCTTGATAGGGTTATGATTCTGAGTTCAAATGAACTGTAACATCGGTGACTTTGCAGTGATCAAATTTGCTAGCATCCTTGGTTCTATCGATCCTTCGATCGGTCTTAACTGACCAGGTTTGATGCGAGGATTCTGGGAGTACTGGATACTCATATATGTCCCAGCTGCGGAAAGGTATTTGTATCGGGCGACCTCTCCCGATAATTTTAAGAAGTTGAATCTGGCGACCAGCTGCCGTTGAATAGTATCCTGCTTACATTTGCATTTAGCGATACGCAGTTTTTAATGTTGTCGCAATCCCAAGATTTCTCGTACGACCGATTTCCACTACATTCAAATCATAGCGTATTTCCTCAAAAAGAAAGGGTAGAACAGTGTTGGCTTATTTTACAGTTGCTGAAATGATTCCATCCAGCTTTGTTAGCGAGCCCTCAATGTAAAGAAAACCCCTGCTGAGTGGAAGATTCAAGTCCGGATACTGTACAGAGACACGGATTTCATAGCTGTTTTTAAATGATGTTAGAAATGGTGAATAGGAGTGACGTTCAAATTTAATAACACTGTTATCAAAGCGAGCGTTTGGTGCAATATCTAGTATTCCTTTATTCATTGTTTCAGCGTTAAGCCTATCGATTGTAAATATGCTATATTTGCAGGTGTTAATGTAGGTCTGGACCGCTTCAAGGTTGTCCGCTGACTAATGATCTTGTCTGCTCCGAGCTCGTATTTATCATTATTGTATATCAACATGCTGTGGCTTCAAATGTAACCTGATGGTTATAGTCTCTCTTCCGAAGTCGATTAAGTGACCGTCTTGGTCAAGGAGGTGCAATGTTAGAGAACTTATACGTTTAGTGCTCACAGGCAAATAGATTACATTTTTGAGTACCTCCACTATTTTATACCCAGGCCTCACGTTCGGTTAAAAAAAACTCGTGTTGAAGAATGATCATGATATAATATTACATTCGATGCGTATAGTATTTAAATTAATTATGTTGACTGGCAACTCTGATGTGTGCACTGTATATTAGCAGTCAAGTTTTTTTTACTGAATCCAAGCAGAGAAGCTAGGGATTTCTATTTTTCAAATGTATTTCTTCAGTTGCCTTAACTGCACTCTTCAATGTATTATTGTTAGGCTTTATCGCAAACTTTATCCTTCTCCTTTCTTAATCCAAGTATCACTTGTACATATTTTGCTATATCATCAAACTTCATAGGATCCAACAGGTATCTCAACAACCTCATTCCCCTACATGAACCAGATTATTGCTCACATCAATATTTTTGTGGTTTTTTCAAATAACTCGTAATCTGCAAAATTTACAAGTTTAAAACTAAATATAACATTCGACATAAAATTTCATATTTTATAATCCTGCGTACTCTGGTATAGCAATTACATCATTATTAACAAAAGACCAGCTTAAGTACCCAAAAATCTTATCTTATTTTTTAAGAAACAGCATAATTAGGCATGCTAGCGAGAAAAAATTGATCAAATAGCAATGCAATTGCAGATGAGTTGTTATTTTAAAATTAAATTCCAATTTTTTTAAATTTTCATTGTTTTGTTTGATTTTTTTTTCAATTTTTGTTTGTGTATGTATTAACAACAGTAATAAAAGATGGCGTTTATTAATACCAGTATTAACAACATCCATTTTCATTCCCAGTAATTTTGCCTGATAAAATTTCATGGCTTTCGCGATTTTTCTTGTTTTTCAATAAACCGCATAAGTGAAGTCCTGTAGCGATTACTGATTTCAAATAAATATTCATCTTCAATTGGGTCGTTAATTCGCACACAGTATATCGAAAAAAGTGTTATAATTGAGAGCTAAAAACATTGTATGTGCAACTTTTTCGCTATATTTAACATTTTTTGAAAAATAGTATCAGTGCTGTTAATAATATTTATTTCAAAACGTCCTGTGAGAAAAAGAAAAAAAAATTCCTCAATTTGGTGATTTCCCAAAACTTTTTCTCACTTTTTTCGACTTTTCCCTCGCTTGTGAATTATGAAAGATATAGGCAGAAACAAGTCGGTAAATTTGATTTTATTACCCCAACAGCTGACGCAGATAAAGTGCACTTGTATCGATCGTGCTTACAACCAGGTGCAGTATTGACTAGGAAATCAGTTGCACCCGCAAAACTGCGGGTGGGTATTCAAAAATGGAATATTGGAGCCAATAAAAACATCGTAACATCCTGCCCCGGAGCGTCTTTTGAACATGTTTTTTGTAATTTTTCGAAGGCCTAAGGCACATTGTGTAGCTGCTAAAAGCTCGGAATCCAATGTTCAGCGGTTTGCGGCAGTTTTGGTGGGTCCTCTTGCCTAAATTCTCCTCCAATCGAAGATTCGATAGAGAAAAAATTTAAATCAACGACCCAGAAACTGATTTTATTGATTCCGGTTAATCTTGGAATTTACCACCAGTCCTAAGTCCAAGATGAGGAAGAAACTGAAAGAGAATAAACTATCAGCAATTAGTCACATAAACAACCCTAATTTTTTTAGTTATGTGTTCATGCCAATGGATTCTAGATGGTTGACTGGTGAGGGGTGTTATAATATAGGATAGGGAGGGGGAAATGCTCTACGGGTTCTGGTTTTCGAGTTATTAGTATATTAATAATTCAAGATATTTTTGTAAATGCCAATGGATTCTAGGTTGTGTGGGGTGGGAAAGGGGACGAAATTTTCGTCAGAATCCTCTACAGATTGACTTGATGTTTTGTTTGCAAATTATTATTGGGTCTAGGGTATGTGTACTGAAAAGTCTCATGTTTTATAAACATTTGTTTTTATTTCCAATAAAATTTCTTATTACAAAAGTATTTCTTATAGCACACTGTCCAATATGAACTTGGCAAGATGGCACATTTGTGTTAATCTATTAGTTTTCAACAGTTGTATTCATCTTCGAAGTTGATAATGATTTCACCCTCTCTAGCTATCTTCTGCATCCAATGAACTTTTTCAGCTCCCGTTACAGCGGAATCCATGACAATTGTGTTGAAGCCACTTTATTTGTCTCCTTTTTTGCTGAAGTCAAATCTTGGTATCTGAATGGGGGTTGAAATATAAAGTGGTGCATCTTGTTTTCATTGGATAAAATTGCCAGTTCTTTAGTTATAAATTCATAGAGGTTTGTTTTGAATCCTTGGATGTCTACGATGACAGCCAACTTCTTAATTTAACTTTCTAACCTCACTTGTCAGCCGACTGTGTTCCACTATTCGATCGCGTAGAAGCAGGCAATATGCTGCTGTATTAGCCGGTATATTTTCAGATGTCTTGAATTCTACCCTAATTTGAACAGGTCCAGTTTTTATTGTTTCATTTTGATGTGACCAATCAATGACAGCGATCGGAGCATCGGTTTTGAATTTCTCCCATGTGAGGAACGGCTGATGCTGATGGCCATAATATAATTGTGTAAACTTTATATACATGTCATACAGCACACATGTCATGCGTATCCATTCAAATCAAACTTCAAATTCAAATCTTGATAGGGTTATGATTCTGAGTTCAAATGAACTGTAACATCGGTGACTTTGCAGTGATCAAATTTGCTAGCATCCTTGGTTCTATCGTTCCTTCGATCGGTCTTAACTGACCAGGTTTGATGCGAGGATTCTGGGAGTACTGGATACTCATATATGTCCCAGCTGCGGAAAGGTATTTGTATCGGGCGACCTCTCCCGATAATTTTAAGAAGTTGAATCTGGCGACCAGCTGCCGTTGAATAGTATCCTGCTTACATTTGCATTTAGCGATACGCAGTTTTTAATGTTGTCGCAATCCCAAGATTTCTCGTACGACCGATTTCCACTACATTCAAATCATAGCGTATTTCCTCAAAAAGAAAGGGTAGAACAGTGTTGGCTTATTTTACAGTTGCTGAAATGATTCCATCCAGCTTTGTTAGCGAGCCCTCAATGTAAAGAAAACCCCTGCTGAGTGGAAGATTCAAGTCCGGATACTGTACAGAGACACGGATTTCATAGCTGTTTTTAAATGATGTTAGAAATGGTGAATAGGAGTGACGTTCAAATTTAATAACACTGTTATCAAAGCGAGCGTTTGGTGCAATATCTAGTATTCCTTTATTCATTGTTTCAGCGTTAAGCCTATCGATTGTAAATATGCTATATTTGCAGGTGTTAATGTAGGTCTGGACCGCTTCAAGGTTGTCCGCTGACTAATGATCTTGTCTGCTCCGAGCTCGTATTTATCATTATTGTATATCAACATGCTGTGGCTTCAAATGTAACCTGATGGTTATAGTCTCTCTTCCGAAGTCGATTAAGTGACCGTCTTGGTCAAGGAGGTGCAATGTTAGAGAACTTATACGTTTAGTGCTCACAGGCAAATAGATTACATTTTTGAGTACCTCCACTATTTTATACCCAGGCCTCACGTTCGGTTAAAAAAAACTCGTGTTGAAGAATGATCATGATATAATATTACATTCGATGCGTATAGTATTTAAATTAATTATGTTGACTGGCAACTCTGATGTGTGCACTGTATATTAGCAGTCAAGTTTTTTTTACTGAATCCAAGCAGAGAAGCTATGGATTTCTATTTTTCAAAATGTATTTCTTCAGTTGCCTTAACTGCACTCTTCAATGTATTATTGTTAGGCTTTATCGCAAACTTTATCCTTCTCCTTTCTTAATCCAAGTATCCTTGTACATATTTTGCTATATCATCAACTTCATAGGATCCAACAGGTATCTCAACAACCTCATTCCCTACATGAACCAGATTATTGCTCACATCAATATTTTTGTGGTTTTTTCAAATAACTCGTAATCTGCAAAATTTACAAGTTTAAACTAAATATAACATTCGACATAAAATTTCATATTTTATAATCCTGCGTACTCTGGTATAGCAATTACATCATTATTAACAAAAGACCACTTAAGTACCCAAAAATCTTATCTTATTTTTTAAGAAACAGCATAATTAGGCATGCTAGCGAGAAGTTAAAAAAATTGATCAAATAGCAATGCAATTGCAGATGAGTTGTTATTTTAAAATTAAATTCCAATTTTTTTAAATTTTCATTGTTTTGTTTGATTTTTTTTTCAATTTTTGTTTGTGTATGTATTAACAACAGTAATAAAAGATGGCGTTTATTAATACCAGTATTAACAACATCCATTTTCATTCCCAGTAATTTTGCCTGATAAAATTTCATGGCTTTCGCGATTTTTCTTGTTTTTCAATAAACCGCATAAGTGAACTCCTGTAGCGATTACTGATTTCAAATAAATATTCATCTTCAATTGGGTCGTTAATTCGCACACAGTATATCGAAAAAAGTGTTATAATTGAGAGCTAAAAACATTGTATGTGCAACTTTTTCGCTATATTTAACATTTTTTGAAAAATAGTATCAGTACTGTTAATAATATTTATTTCAAAACGTCCTGTGAGAAAAAGAAAAAAAAATTCCTCAAATTGGTGATTTCCCAAAACTTTTTCTCACTTTTTTCGACTTTTCCCTCGCTTGTGAATTATGAAAGATATAGGCAGAAACAAGTCGGTAAATTTGATTTTATTACCCCAACAGCTGACGCAGATAAAGTGCACTTGTATCGATCGTGCTTACAACCAGGTGCAGTATTGACTAGGAAATCAGTTGCACCCGCAAAACTGCGGGTGGGTATTCAAAAATGGAATATTGGAGCCAATAAAAACATCGTAACATCCTGCCCCGGAGCGTCTTTTGAACATGTTTTTTGTAATTTTTCGAAGGCCTAAGGCACATTGTGTAGCTGCTAAAAGCTCGGAATCCAATGTTCAGCGGTTTGCGGCAGTTTTGGTGGGTCCTCTTGCCTAAATTCTCCTCCAATCGAAGATTCGATAGAGAAAAAATTTAAATCAACGACCCAGAAACTGATTTTATTGATTCCGGTTAATCTTGGAATTTACCACCAGTCCTAAGTCCAAGATGAGGAAGAAACTGAAAGAGAATAAACTATCAGCAATTAGTCACATAAACAACCCTAATTTTTTTAGATATGTGTTCATGCCAATGGATTCTAGATGGTTGACTGGTGAGGGGTGTTATAATATAGGATAGGGAGGGGGAAATGCTCTACGGGTTCTGGTTTTCGAGTTATTAGTATATTAATAATTCAAGATATTTTTGTAAATGCCAATGGATTCTAGGTTGTGTGGGGTGGGAAAGGGGACGAAATTTTCGTCAGAATCCTCTACAGATTGACTTGATGTTTTGTTTGCAAATTATTATTGGGTCTAGGGTATGTGTACTGAAAAGTCTCATGTTTTATAAACATTTGTTTTTATTTCCAATAAAATTTCTTATTACAAAAGTATTTCTTATAGCACACTGTCCAATATGAACTTGGCAAGATGGCACATTTGTGTTAATCTATTAGTTTTCAACAGTTGTATTCATCTTCGAAGTTGATAATGATTTCACCCTCTCTAGCTATCTTCTGCATCCAATGAACTTTTTCAGCTCCCGTTACAGCGGAATCCATGACAATTGTGTTGAAGCCACTTTATTTGTCTCCTTTTTTGCTGAAGTCAAATCTTGGTATCTGAATGGGGGTTGAAATATAAAGTGGTGCATCTTGTTTTCATTGGATAAAATTGCCAGTTCTTTAGTTATAAATTCATAGAGGTTTGTTTTGAATCCTTGGATGTCTACGATGACAGCCAACTTCTTAATTTAACTTTCTAACCTCACTTGTCAGCCGACTGTGTTCCACTATTCGATCGCGTAGAAGCAGGCAATATGCTGCTGTATTAGCCGGTATATTTTCAGATGTCTTGAATTCTACCCTAATTTGAACAGGTCCAGTTTTTATTGTTTCATTTTGATGTGACCAATCAATGACAGCGATCGGAGCATCGGTTTTGAATTTCTCCCATGTGAGGAACGGCTGATGCTGATGGCCATAATATAATTGTGTAAACTTTATATACATGTCATACAGCACACATGTCATGCGTATCCATTCAAATCAAACTTCAAATTCAAATCTTGATAGGGTTATGATTCTGAGTTCAAATGAACTGTAACATCGGTGACTTTGCAGTGATCAAATTTGCTAGCATCCTTGGTTCTATCGTTCCTTCGATCGGTCTTAACTGACCAGGTTTGATGCGAGGATTCTGGGAGTACTGGATACTCATATATGTCCCAGCTGCGGAAAGGTATTTGTATCGGGCGACCTCTCCCGATAATTTTAAGAAGTTGAATCTGGCGACCAGCTGCCGTTGAATAGTCTCCTGCTTACATTTGCATTTAGCGATACGCAGTTTTTAATGTTGTCGCAATCCCAAGATTTCTCGTACGACCGATTTCCACTACATTCAAATCATAGCGTATTTCCTCAAAAAGAAAGGGTAGAACAGTGTTGGCTTATTTTACAGTTGCTGAAATGATTCCATCCAGCTTTGTTAGCGAGCCCTCAATGTAAAGAAAACCCCTGCTGAGTGGAAGATTCAAGTCCGGATACTGTACAGAGACACGGATTTCATAGCTGTTTTTAAATGATGTTAGAAATGGTGAATAGGAGTGACGTTCAAATTTAATAACACTGTTATCAAAGCGAGCGTTTGGTGCAATATCTAGTATTCCTTTATTCATTGTTTCAGCGTTAAGCCTATCGATTGTAAATATGCTATATTTGCAGGTGTTAATGTAGGTCTGGACCGCTTCAAGGTTGTCCGCTGACTAATGATCTTGTCTGCTCCGAGCTCGTATTTATCATTATTGTATATCAACATGCTGTGGCTTCAAATGTAACCTGATGGTTATAGTCTCTCTTCCGAAGTCGATTAAGTGACCGTCTTGGTCAAGGAGGTGCAATGTTAGAGAACTTATACGTTTAGTGCTCACAGGCAAATAGATTACATTTTTGAGTACCTCCACTATTTTATACCCAGGCCTCACGTTCGGTTAAAAAAAACTCGTGTTGAAGAATGATCATGATATAATATTACATTCGATGCGTATAGTATTTAAATTAATTATGTTGACTGGCAACTCTGATGTGTGCACTGTATATTAGCAGTCAAGTTTTTTTTACTGAATCCAAGCAGAGAAGCTATGGATTTCTATTTTTCAAAATGTATTTCTTCAGTTGCCTTAACTGCACTCTTCAATGTATTATTGTTAGGCTTTATCGCAAACTTTATCCTTCTCCTTTCTTAATCCAAGTATCCTTGTACATATTTTGCTATATCATCAACTTCATAGGATCCAACAGGTATCTCAACAACCTCATTCCCTACATGAACCAGATTATTGCTCACATCAATATTTTTGTGGTTTTTTCAAATAACTCGTAATCTGCAAAATTTACAAGTTTAAACTAAATATAACATTCGACATAAAATTTCATATTTTATAATCCTGCGTACTCTGGTATAGCAATTACATCATTATTAACAAAAGACCACTTAAGTACCCAAAAATCTTATCTTATTTTTTAAGAAACAGCATAATTAGGCATGCTAGCGAGAAGTTAAAAAAATTGATCAAATAGCAATGCAATTGCAGATGAGTTGTTATTTTAAAATTAAATTCCAATTTTTTTAAATTTTCATTGTTTTGTTTGATTTTTTTCTTCAATTTTTGTTTGTGTATGTATTAACAACAGTAATAAAAGATGGCGTTTATTAATACCAGTATTAACAACATCCATTTTCATTCCCAGTAATTTTGCCTGATAAAATTTCATGGCTTTCGCGATTTTTCTTGTTTTTCAATAAACCGCATAAGTGAACTCCTGTAGCGATTACTGATTTCAAATAAATATTCATCTTCAATTGGGTCGTTAATTCGCACACAGTATATCGAAAAAAGTGTTATAATTGAGAGCTAAAAACATTGTATGTGCAACTTTTTCGCTATATTTAACATTTTTTGAAAAATAGTATCAGTACTGTTAATAATATTTATTTCAAAACGTCCTGTGAGAAAAAGAAAAAAAAATTCCTCAAATTGGTGATTTCCCAAAACTTTTTCTCACTTTTTTCGACTTTTCCCTCGCTTGTGAATTATGAAAGATATAGGCAGAAACAAGTCGGTAAATTTGATTTTATTACCCCAACAGCTGACGCAGATAAAGTGCACTTGTATCGATCGTGCTTACAACCAGGTGCAGTATTGACTAGGAAATCAGTTGCACCCGCAAAACTGCGGGTGGGTATTCAAAAATGGAATATTGGAGCCAATAAAAACATCGTAACATCCTGCCCCGGAGCGTCTTTTGAACATGTTTTTTGTAATTTTTCGAAGGCCTAAGGCACATTGTGTAGCTGCTAAAAGCTCGGAATCCAATGTTCAGCGGTTTGCGGCAGTTTTGGTGGGTCCTCTTGCCTAAATTCTCCTCCAATCGAAGATTCGATAGAGAAAAAATTTAAATCAACGACCCAGAAACTGATTTTATTGATTCCGGTTAATCTTGGAATTTACCACCAGTCCTAAGTCCAAGATGAGGAAGAAACTGAAAGAGAATAAACTATCAGCAATTAGTCACATAAACAACCCTAATTTTTTTAGTTATGTGTTCATGCCAATGGATTCTAGATGGTTGACTGGTGAGGGGTGTTATAATATAGGATAGGGAGGGGGAAATGCTCTACGGGTTCTGGTTTTCGAGTTATTAGTATATTAATAATTCAAGATATTTTTGTAAATGCCAATGGATTCTAGGTTGTGTGGGGTGGGAAAGGGGACGAAATTTTCGTCAGAATCCTCTACAGATTGACTTGATGTTTTGTTTGCAAATTATTATTGGGTCTAGGGTATGTGTACTGAAAAGTCTCATGTTTTATAAACATTTGTTTTTATTTCCAATAAAATTTCTTATTACAAAAGTATTTCTTATAGCACACTGTCCAATATGAACTTGGCAAGATGGCACATTTGTGTTAATCTATTAGTTTTCAACAGTTGTATTCATCTTCGAAGTTGATAATGATTTCACCCTCTCTAGCTATCTTCTGCATCCAATGAACTTTTTCAGCTCCCGTTACAGCGGAATCCATGACAATTGTGTTGAAGCCACTTTATTTGTCTCCTTTTTTGCTGAAGTCAAATCTTGGTATCTGAATGGGGGTTGAAATATAAAGTGGTGCATCTTGTTTTCATTGGATAAAATTGCCAGTTCTTTAGTTATAAATTCATAGAGGTTTGTTTTGAATCCTTGGATGTCTACGATGACAGCCAACTTCTTAATTTAACTTTCTAACCTCACTTGTCAGCCGACTGTGTTCCACTATTCGATCGCGTAGAAGCAGGCAATATGCTGCTGTATTAGCCGGTATATTTTCAGATGTCTTGAATTCTACCCTAATTTGAACAGGTCCAGTTTTTATTGTTTCATTTTGATGTGACCAATCAATGACAGCGATCGGAGCATCGGTTTTGAATTTCTCCCATGTGAGGAACGGCTGATGCTGATGGCCATAATATAATTGTGTAAACTTTATATACATGTCATACAGCACACATGTCATGCGTATCCATTCAAATCAAACTTCAAATTCAAATCTTGATAGGGTTATGATTCTGAGTTCAAATGAACTGTAACATCGGTGACTTTGCAGTGATCAAATTTGCTAGCATCCTTGGTTCTATCGTTCCTTCGATCGGTCTTAACTGACCAGGTTTGATGCGAGGATTCTGGGAGTACTGGATACTCATATATGTCCCAGCTGCGGAAAGGTATTTGTATCGGGCGACCTCTCCCGATAATTTTAAGAAGTTGAATCTGGCGACCAGCTGCCGTTGAATAGTATCCTGCTTACATTTGCATTTAGCGATACGCAGTTTTTAATGTTGTCGCAATCCCAAGATTTCTCGTACGACCGATTTCCACTACATTCAAATCATAGCGTATTTCCTCAAAAAGAAAGGGTAGAACAGTGTTGGCTTATTTTACAGTTGCTGAAATGATTCCATCCAGCTTTGTTAGCGAGCCCTCAATGTAAAGAAAACCCCTGCTGAGTGGAAGATTCAAGTCCGGATACTGTACAGAGACACGGATTTCATAGCTGTTTTTAAATGATGTTAGAAATGGTGAATAGGAGTGACGTTCAAATTTAATAACACTGTTATCAAAGCGAGCGTTTGGTGCAATATCTAGTATTCCTTTATTCATTGTTTCAGCGTTAAGCCTATCGATTGTAAATATGCTATATTTGCAGGTGTTAATGTAGGTCTGGACCGCTTCAAGGTTGTCCGCTGACTAATGATCTTGTCTGCTCCGAGCTCGTATTTATCATTATTGTATATCAACATGCTGTGGCTTCAAATGTAACCTGATGGTTATAGTCTCTCTTCCGAAGTCGATTAAGTGACCGTCTTGGTCAAGGAGGTGCAATGTTAGAGAACTTATACGTTTAGTGCTCACAGGCAAATAGATTACATTTTTGAGTACCTCCACTATTTTATACCCAGGCCTCACGTTCGGTTAAAAAAAACTCGTGTTGAAGAATGATCATGATATAATATTACATTCGATGCGTATAGTATTTAAATTAATTATGTTGACTGGCAACTCTGATGTGTGCACTGTATATTAGCAGTCAAGTTTTTTTTACTGAATCCAAGCAGAGAAGCTATGGATTTCTATTTTTCAAAATGTATTTCTTCAGTTGCCTTAACTGCACTCTTCAATGTATTATTGTTAGGCTTTATCGCAAACTTTATCCTTCTCCTTTCTTAATCCAAGTATCCTTGTACATATTTTGCTATATCATCAACTTCATAGGATCCAACAGGTATCTCAACAACCTCATTCCCTACATGAACCAGATTATTGCTCACATCAATATTTTTGTGGTTTTTTCAAATAACTCGTAATCTGCAAAATTTACAAGTTTAAACTAAATATAACATTCGACATAAAATTTCATATTTTATAATCCTGCGTACTCTGGTATAGCAATTACATCATTATTAACAAAAGACCACTTAAGTACCCAAAAATCTTATCTTATTTTTTAAGAAACAGCATAATTAGGCATGCTAGCGAGAAGTTAAAAAAATTGATCAAATAGCAATGCAATTGCAGATGAGTTGTTATTTTAAAATTAAATTCCAATTTTTTTAAATTTTCATTGTTTTGTTTGATTTTTTTTTCAATTTTTGTTTGTGTATGTATTAACAACAGTAATAAAAGATGGCGTTTATTAATACCAGTATTAACAACATCCATTTTCATTCCCAGTAATTTTGCCTGATAAAATTTCATGGCTTTCGCGATTTTTCTTGTTTTTCAATAAACCGCATAAGTGAACTCCTGTAGCGATTACTGATTTCAAATAAATATTCATCTTCAATTGGGTCGTTAATTCGCACACAGTATATCGAAAAAAGTGTTATAATTGAGAGCTAAAAACATTGTATGTGCAACTTTTTCGCTATATTTAACATTTTTTGAAAAATAGTATCAGTACTGTTAATAATATTTATTTCAAAACGTCCTGTGAGAAAAAGAAAAAAAAATTCCTCAAATTGGTGATTTCCCAAAACTTTTTCTCACTTTTTTCGACTTTTCCCTCGCTTGTGAATTATGAAAGATATAGGCAGAAACAAGTCGGTAAATTTGATTTTATTACCCCAACAGCTGACGCAGATAAAGTGCACTTGTATCGATCGTGCTTACAACCAGGTGCAGTATTGACTAGGAAATCAGTTGCACCCGCAAAACTGCGGGTGGGTATTCAAAAATGGAATATTGGAGCCAATAAAAACATCGTAACATCCTGCCCCGGAGCGTCTTTTGAACATGTTTTTTGTAATTTTTCGAAGGCCTAAGGCACATTGTGTAGCTGCTAAAAGCTCGGAATCTAATGTTCAGCGGTTTGCGGCAGTTTTGGTGGGTCCTCTTGCCTAAATTCTCCTCCAATCGAAGATTCGATAGAGAAAAAATTTAAATCAACGACCCAGAAACTGATTTTATTGATTCCGGTTAATCTTGGAATTTACCACCAGTCCTAAGTCCAAGATGAGGAAGAAACTGAAAGAGAATAAACTATCAGCAATTAGTCACATAAACAACCCTAATTTTTTTAGTTATGTGTTCATGCCAATGGATTCTAGATGGTTGACTGGTGAGGGGTGTTATAATATAGGATAGGGAGGGGGAAATGCTCTACGGGTTCTGGTTTTCGAGTTATTAGTATATTAATAATTCAAGATATTTTTGTAAATGCCAATGGATTCTAGGTTGTGTGGGGTGGGAAAGGGGACGAAATTTTCGTCAGAATCCTCTACAGATTGACTTGATGTTTTGTTTGCAAATTATTATTGGGTCTAGGGTATGTGTACTGAAAAGTCTCATGTTTTATAAACATTTGTTTTTATTTCCAATAAAATTTCTTATTAAAAAAGTATTTCTTATAGCACACTGTCCAATATGAACTTGGCAAGATGGCACATTTGTGTTAATCTATTAGTTTTCAACAGTTGTATTCATCTTCGAAGTTGATAATGATTTCACCCTCTCTAGCTATCTTCTGCATCCAATGAACTTTTTCAGCTCCCGTTACAGCGGAATCCATGACAATTGTGTTGAAGCCACTTTATTTGTCTCCTTTTTTGCTGAAGTCAAATCTTGGTATCTGAATGGGGGTTGAAATATAAAGTGGTGCATCTTGTTTTCATTGGATAAAATTGCCAGTTCTTTAGTTATAAATTCATAGAGGTTTGTTTTGAATCCTTGGATGTCTACGATGACAGCCAACTTCTTAATTTAACTTTCTAACCTCACTTGTCAGCCGACTGTGTTCCACTATTCGATCGCGTAGAAGCAGGCAATATGCTGCTGTATTAGCCGGTATATTTTCAGATGTCTTGAATTCTACCCTAATTTGAACAGGTCCAGTTTTTATTGTTTCATTTTGATGTGACCAATCAATGACAGCGATCGGAGCATCGGTTTTGAATTTCTCCCATGTGAGGAACGGCTGATGCTGATGGCCATAATATAATTGTGTAAACTTTATATACATGTCATACAGCACACATGTCATGCGTATCCATTCAAATCAAACTTCAAATTCAAATCTTGATAGGGTTATGATTCTGAGTTCAAATGAACTGTAACATCGGTGACTTTGCAGTGATCAAATTTGCTAGCATCCTTGGTTCTATCGTTCCTTCGATCGGTCTTAACTGACCAGGTTTGATGCGAGGATTCTGGGAGTACTGGATACTCATATATGTCCCAGCTGCGGAAAGGTATTTGTATCGGGCGACCTCTCCCGATAATTTTAAGAAGTTGAATCTGGCGACCAGCTGCCGTTGAATAGTATCCTGCTTACATTTGCATTTAGCGATACGCAGTTTTTAATGTTGTCGCAATCCCAAGATTTCTCGTACGACCGATTTCCACTACATTCAAATCATAGCGTATTTCCTCAAAAAGAAAGGGTAGAACAGTGTTGGCTTATTTTACAGTTGCTGAAATGATTCCATCCAGCTTTGTTAGCGAGCCCTCAATGTAAAGAAAACCCCTGCTGAGTGGAAGATTCAAGTCCGGATACTGTACAGAGACACGGATTTCATAGCTGTTTTTAAATGATGTTAGAAATGGTGAATGGGAGTGACGTTCAAATTTAATAACACTGTTATCAAAGCGAGCGTTTGGTGCAATATTTAGTATTCCTTTATTCATTGTTTCAGCGTTAAGCCTATCGATTGTAAATATGCTATATATGCAGGTGTTAATGTAGGTCTGGACCGCTTCAAGGTTGTCCGCTGACTAATGATCTTGTCTGCTCCGAGCTCGTATTTATCATTATTGTATATCAACATGCTGTGGCTTCAAATGTAACCTGATGGTTATAGTCTCTCTTCCGAAGTCGATTAAGTGACCGTCTTGGTCAAGGAGGTGCAATGTTAGAGAACTTATACGTTTAGTGCTCACAGGCAAATAGATTACATTTTTGAGTACCTCCACTATTTTATACCCAGGCCTCACGTTCGGTTAAAAAAAACTCGTGTTGAAGAATGATCATGATATAATATTACATTCGATGCGTATAGTATTTAAATTAATTATGTTGACTGGCAACTCTGATGTGTGCACTGTATATTAGCAGTCAAGTTTTTTTTACTGAATCCAAGCAGAGAAGCTATGGATTTCTATTTTAAAAATGTATTTCTTCAGTTGCCTTAACTGCACTCTTCAATGTATTATTGTTAGGCTTTATCGCAAACTTTATCCTTCTCCTTTCTTAATCCAAGTATCCTTGTACATATTTTGCTATATCATCAACTTCATAGGATCCAACAGGTATCTCAACAACCTCATTCCCTACATGAACCAGATTATTGCTCACATCAATATTTTTGTGGTTTTTTCAAATAACTCGTAATCTGCAAAATTTACAAGTTTAAACTAAATATAACATTCGACATAAAATTTCATATTTTATAATCCTGCGTACTCTGGTATAGCAATTACATCATTATTAACAAAAGACCACTTAAGTACCCAAAAATCTTATCTTATTTTTTAAGAAACAGCATAATTAGGCATGCTAGCGAGAAGTTAAAAAAATTGATCAAATAGCAATGCAATTGCAGATGAGTTGTTATTTTAAAATTAAATTCCAATTTTTTTAAATTTTCATTGTTTTGTTTGATTTTTTTTTTCAATTTTTGTTTGTGTATGTATTAACAACAGTAATAAAAGATGGCGTTTATTAATACCAGTATTAACAACATCCATTTTCATTCCCAGTAATTTTGCCTGATAAAATTTCATGGCTTTCGCGATTTTTCTTGTTTATCAATAAACCACATAAGTGAACTCCTGTAGCGATTACTGATTTCAAATAAATATTCATCTTCAATTGGGTCGTTAATTCGCACACAGTATATCGAAAAAAGTGTTATAATTGAGAGCTAAAAACATTGTATGTGCAACTTTTTCGCTATATTTAACATTTTTTGAAAAATAGTATCAGTACTGTTAATAATATTTATTTCAAAACGTCCTGTGAGAAAAAGAAAAAAAAATTCCTCAAATTGGTGATTTCCCAAAACTTTTTCTCACTTTTTTCGACTTTTCCCTCGCTTTCTCAAAACTAGTTTTTTGCAGATAGCGAGTTCTTTGAAAACACCACAGATTTGTTATAGAGTTGTATGTTTGAAAATCAATTAATCCACAAACATAATCCACTGCTAGCTCCAGCGGAAGAAAGTACTCAGCAGTTAGTAGAGATGAATTTCCCGTGAGAGTAAGTGTTAATGACATGGTGGTTGATAATGAACTGCCCCAATTTCAATATAGATACGGGTATTTATAGATAATAATTAACGGATATAACCTTTATATAAAAACTCTAAACATAAGTGGCAGCAAATTACTGCATCATAGTTCTGATAAGAACTGTAGTTGTACGATATATTATTATTCAAGTAGTTTATGAGCTACATTGGTGGTTGGAGATTGCCAAAACTATCAAAATATTGGACGTTATCACCTTTCTTGTAGTCGCTACCAAGTGTGTGCCTGTTCCAGTTAAGATGTCCAAGTTAACAATACCATGCTTCCATGGATTTTTAGGTAGATTATCACGCATAAATACTCCTCAGAAGTGTGGCAAGTGCGCGGTATACTTGTGAAGATCCAACTCGTTTAGTGGTTTTCTGGATAGCGACTTTAATAGTTTTTTGGTTGAGGTTGCAGATCGAGTACAAGTTCTTTTCTGTACGGCTTTAGGAACAGCCCGTTTCCATCTTTACCAACCGCTATAGTTTCCATTGCTTGGTTATGACGTTTGCTTTCTTCCAATTTCGCCTGTGCCGCACTGGTGTCATTTACTGCTTTAGATTTGCCTGCTGCACCTCCCGATAGTGCTCCCAATACTGAAAGCCCAGCAAAAAACGGTATGAGGAACGGAAGTGCCCCATCAACATTTGGTACAGATATCACTCGTGGAGTTTTAATAGATTTCTTCTTTCTTTTCACAATATTTTTAGCTGCACTAAGAGCTATTTTTGTAGCCTTTTGGTTTTTTTACTTTTAAAATCTTACGTGCACTTCGTACTGCTTCTCGGAATGTGGGTTGGCGTTTATTTTTAGCCTTAAGACCCATGTGTTGTTGTGTGTCGCTTTTTTTTTCTTTTTTGCTTTTTTGTTTTTGCCTTCAGCATGCAGAATTTTATTTTAGATTTCTGCAACATTCGCGTATCAAGAGCAAATCGGTTTACGGTGTACTGCCACCTTCAATCAAAAAATCCGGCAATTCTTGCGCTAAGTGAAACCAAGGTCGTTTCTGATGCTGATATTAATCAGTATCACGTCCCTGGTTACAGCTTCGTGGCTTTTTTTTCTCAGCATAGAGGGATCGCAGTATATATTCGGAATGATGTTGCCTTTACTATTCTTCAAGATTTTCCTTCTGCCAATCCAGAGTTTAATTACATCTGGATTAGGTTCAAACTTCACAAGCACATCATATTCTTCTGTTTCCTTTATCGCAGCCCAAATATGTCTGATGACGACACGGTATCCGTATTTGACGATATCTCCAACAATATTGATCATTTGCTTTCTGTTTCCTCCTCTTCCGAAATCGTCCTGGCAGGCGATTTTAATGCTCATAATATACCGTGGCTCAGTGATTGTTGACTCCCTGGATAAAGCTAATATTTGAGCTGCTAGATTCGCTTCAAATTCTTGTCTTCCACCCACTTCACAAACACCTGTTTTACATCGCCCGTGTGAATTTGTACAAGAGCCAATACACGTTCGTACGAGGGATGTGTTCAGGGTTCTTAAGGGGATCAACGTCCCCATAGCCGCAGGTCGTGATGGTTTTTCGCCCCTGTTAATTAAAAGCTGTACCTCATCCTTGGATAAACCTCTGCACAAACTATTCTACTTGTCTTATTCGATAGGAAAATTTCCAACTGCTTGGAATCTAGCTCACGTTCAGCCTATTCCCAAGAAAGGAGAGGGTAGCGATCCCTCAAATTATCGACCAATTGCGATCACTGCGATTCTTTCAAAGGTTTTTGAATCTATCATTAACTCAAAATTAATGAAGTATCTAGAAACTAACCATCTCATTAACGATCGCCAATATGGCTTCCGGGCTGGACGCTCATCTGGAGACTTGCTGACCTTTCTTACGGAACGTTGGAACCGTAGTCTTCACAATTTTGGTGAGTCTAAAATCGTTGCCCTAGATATTTTAAAAGCCTTTGATAGAGTCTGGCATCCAGCCCTTTTAGCCAAACTCAAAGCACTTGGTCTCTCCCCTCCTCTTCTATTATGGATTGAAAGTTTCCTATCTAGTCGCCAAATACGTGTTGTATTAGATGGCGTTACATCTGAACCGCATCCCATAAATGCCGGTGTACCTCAAGGCTCTGTTATCTCTCCAACTCTCTTTTTAATTTTCATTAATGATCTGCTTTCCCTTATTTTCAATCCCATCTATAGTTTCGCAGATGACAGTACCCCTGATTTCGCTTACTCCTTTGACACTCTTGCTGAGTCCAGGGGGAATGCCGCATGTGTTAAACGAGATTGCATGACTAGATCATTGAATAACGATCTTAACAATATCCTCGCTTGGGGCAAAGCGAATCGCGTCGAATTCAATGCATCAAAGACCCAAAGCTGTCTTATCTTATTAAAACAAGATCATAACTTAACCACACCCGTTTCTTTTGATGGAGCATTAATTTCTGATTCACCGTCACTAAGCATTCTTGGCATCAATATTTCCAGTAAGTTAAACTGGACACATCACATCTTCTCTGTTGCCAAAGAAGCATCGAAATGTCTTCGATTTCTGAAAAGGTGTAAGAAATATTCCAGCCCGTCAAATCTAGCGCTCCTCTACAAGTCCTACATTAGACCTAGAATGGAATACAACTCCCATATATGGGCCGGGGCTGGTCGCACAGCCTTAGCTTCATTGGATATTATCCAAAAGAGAGCCTTCAAGCTCATTGGCGATTTGGCAATAACTTGTCATATCGACTCACTAGAGCACCGCCGCAATGTTGGATGCCTTTCGCTCCTTTACCGCTATATGCATGTTCAATGTTCTGTTGAAATATCTAGTCTAATCCCTTGTAGAATGATTCCTGCACGCAATACTCGCGCTGCAAACGGCGCACATCCTTTAACCCTTCAAATTACTTTCGGCCGTACAGTAAAATTCCGTGATGATTTTTTATCCCGAACAGTGCGAATGTGGAACAGCTTATCATCTTTTGTTTTTCCCCCGGCATACAATCTGCGGAAGTTTAAGGGCGACATACATCGGCACCTCCGCCACTCTCCTCATATCCCGTAATCCTTTCCCTATCTCCTTCATGCCATGCTGTGCTTTGCATCATAGGGTATCCCCTGAGCTTGGCTTAATAATATAAAAAAAAACCTAGCTTAATTTTAGCCTTCATTGCGTTTGTTATAAGCCGAGCGTTGGCACGTTCACTCAAATTTGCACCCGTAGATTTTGCACGTTACCAGGCTTTTTTAGCTAATATTTTATCAGCTATATGTCAATCACTTGTATCTTTATGTCGCGAGTATGCTTTATCGTGTTCCTTGCAGGCTGCGTCCAGTGGATTAATGCCCGGATCTCCTCTCGCCAAACTTTGTTGTAACGTTGTTCCTGGTCCACAGTACTGGTATCCCGGTAGATGTAATTCTGCCGGTAATTTGTTAAACAGCTGTATTTATAGGAATCCCCTTAGTCTTCAATTTGCGGTTCATTAAACAATAACAAGCTTTCCTGTTCGAAATGCTGATGTAGCTGTTATGAAGGTAAAAAAGAAACATGGCCCCCTATTGTATAAGGAGCATTATTGTTGAACCATCCAATTATGGAAAAACTAATGTTATGATAAGTTTGCTGGAACATTCCAATAGTGTGAGATATAAAAATATTTACATATATTCCAAATCTTTACATCAACCAAAGTATGAATACTTGAAGCGAGTGATTACTCCCATATCAGGATTGGGATATTATACATTCTCAAACAACTGCGACGTTCCACCACCAGAGGAAGCCAAATAAGATTCACTGTTTATTTTCGATGATGTAGCATGTGAAATGCAAGATAATGTGCGATCCTATTTTTGCATGCGTCGTCACGAAGATATAGACAGCTTATATCTCTGTCAAATATATACGCATATACCAAATCACTTAATACCTGACAATGCTGATATAATCATCTTATTCAAGCAAGATAACATGAATTTGAAACATATCTATAATGATCATATGAATACAGCCTTGAAGTTTGATAAATTTGGAAGAGCCTGTGCTACATGTTGGAAGGATGAATGTGGTTTCTTGATGATTGATGGGGATAGTTCATTAAACAAGGGACGCTACCATAAAGGATTTGATACGTTCATTGTACGATAAAAGGATGAACCATGCGAAATCTTCATAAGTCGAAGTTGTAACTCATCCGAAAGCACACTGAATCCTGTGAACCTGTTAAGTAGATTAAAGATGTTCGCCTGTGATCAGACCTGTTTGAAAAGCTGTTCACCTATTATCAGACCTGTTTGAAATGCTGTTAAGCTGTTATCAGAACTGTTTGAAAAGCTGTTAAGCTGTTATCAGAGCTGTTTAAAAAGCTGTTAAGCTGTTATCAGAGCTGTTTGAAAAGCTGTTATCAGAGCTGTTTAAAAGCTGTTAAGCTGTTATCAGAGCTGCTTGAAAAGCTGTTAAGCTATTGTCAGAGCTGTTTGAAAAGCTGTTTACCTGTGAACACCAAACGTAACATTGAAGCTCCATGACCAAGACGGTGACTTAATCAACTTCAGAGGAGAGACTATAACCATCAAGTTACATTTGAAGCCACAACATGTTGATATATAAGAACGATAAATACGAGTTCGGAGCAGACAAGATCATTAGTCAGCAGACAACCTTGAAGCGGTCAAGACTTCATTAACACCTGCAAATATAGCATATTTACAATCGATAGGCTTAACGCTGAAACAATGAATAAAGGAATACTAGATATTGCACCAGACGCTATCTTTGATAACAGTGTCACTAAATTTGAGCATCACTCCTATTAACGATTTCTAACATCATTTAAAACCAGCGATGAAATCTGTAACATCAGGTCTTGAATCTTCTACCCAGCAGGAGTTTCCTTTACATTGAGGGCTCGCTAACAAAGCTGGATGGAACCGTTTCAGTAACCGCAAAATTAGCTAACAATGCTCTACCCTGTCTTTTTTGAGGAAATACGCTATGAATTGAATGCAGTGGAAATCTTGGGATTGCGACAACATTAAAAAACTACGTATGGCTAAATGCTAATGTAAAGGGATTCAAGTCCTTAAAATTATCGGGAGAGGTCGCCCGGTACAAATACCATTCCGCAGCTGGGATATATATGAGTACCCGGAACTTCCAGAAGCCTCGCATCGAACCTGGTCAGTTAAGACTTCCACTCAACTGGAGAAGCCTCGATATATCATCTTAGTATTACAAACGGATCGAAGAAACGATAGAACCAAGGATGCTAGCAAATTTTATCACTGCAAACTCACCGATGTTACAGCTCATTTGAATTCAGAATCATATCTCTATGTAGATTTGAATTTGAAATTTGATTTTAATAGATACACATTGCTGTATGATATGTATATAAAGTTTAGACAGTCATACTATGGCCATCAGTACCAGCCGTACCTCACATGGGAGAAGTGCAAAACCGATGCTCCGATCGCTGTCATTGATTGGTCACATCAAAATGAATCAATAAAAACTGCACCTGTTGACATTAGGCTAGAATTCAAGACATCTGAAAATATACCGGCTAATACAACAGCATATTGCCTGCTTCTACACGATCGAATAGTGGAACACAGTCGGCTGACAAGTGAAGTTAGAAAGTTAATTTAAGTAGATGGCGGTCATCGTAGACCTCCAAGGATTCAAAACACACCCCAATGAATTTATAACTAAAGAACTGGCAATTTGATCCAATGAAAACTAGATGCAGTACTTTATATTTCAACCTCCATTCAGATACCAAGATTTGACTTCAGCAAAAAATGAGACAAATAAAATGGCTTCAACACAATTTTCATGGATTGCGCTGGGATGATAGCTACATACCGTATCACAAGCTGTACACTATAGTTAAACCACTGCTTCGAAACAAATCCATTTTTGCAAAGGGAGCTGAAAAGGTTCATTGGATGCAAAAGATAGTTGGAGAGGGTGAAATCATTATCAATGTCGATGATGAATACAACTGTGGAAAACTAATAGAGATAAACACAAATGCGCCATCTTTCCAAGTTCATATTGGACAGTGTGCTATAAGAAATACTTTTGTAATAAGAAATTTTATTGGAAATAAAAACCAATGTTTATAAAACATGAGACTTTTTAGTACTCATACACTAGACCCAATAATAATATGCTAACAAAACATCAAGCCAACCTGTAGAGGATTTCTTATGAAAATATCGTCCCATGTCCCACCCTACACCACCTAGAATCCATTGGCATGAACAAATGTATGTTGAATTATTAATATGCTAATATCTCGAAAACCAGCCTGTAGAGGATTTCTGATGAAAATTTCACCCCCCCCCCTTCCCTATCCTATATAATAACCACCACCTGCCAACCATTTAGAATCCATTCGTATGAACAAAAATTTCTAGCGTTAGCTATAATTATTACTAATATTAGCTCAAAACCAAAAGCCTACATTTAAGCGCCCAAGAAAAATCATAATAAAAAGCCTACATTTAGGCGAACCACGTATCTAGCCAAGAAAACCGTAACACCGGAGCATGCTGGTAGTACCGGCTAATTCCCCAAGACTCAAGACTCAATGGTGTATTCATGACATAAACCAGTCAGGACTCAATGGTGCCTCCAAGACATTAACTAGTACAATTAAGACCCAATGATACATTCAAGACATAAACCAATACACTCAAAGCACAAACCCACATTTAGTATGGGCTCGAACAACCTACCCACGGTGTCACCATTGAAATCCTGGAAGCTAAAACAGTGCACCAGAACCGGCATAGCTTAACTACTCTCGGGCTGTCACAAGTTATGCGGGCAACTGAAATCCAGGGACTGTTCTCTCCTTATTTATATATGTACCAATTTTTAGCTTGGTTGGACTTTTTTCCGAAGTACAATCCTAAAGTTCCTGGACTATTTGTGCTGTTTGTATTTTGGATATAATTCAAAAGTTCTTTCTTTATTTAGCTTTACTGTTTACTCTCACAAATTCACAAAAAATTATCAAATAAACTCTTTAGTTATCGCTAGTACTGTACTTCTTATTATCATAATACAAATAGCTTACTCCGTTAACTTCATTGTTTGAAATAAGACTTGCCTCCTGGATGTAAGAACCGAAACCAAAGTATACTAACATGTCACTAACCTAAAGTTGTTTCCATTTCCAACAGATGTTGCTTGTCTCACTACGTGGCGCGTAACACTGCCCCCCTCTTGAAATTTTTCGCCCCGAACAACAGGTGGTTCATGATATTGATGCTCGCAGTATTGACACAAACGATCTAGGTGAACGATTTTCCGTTAGCCTCTTATACCACGTTGAATCCTGTATACTAAGTCATTAATTTGAGTCACTACTGAATACGGTCCTTCCCAGTGTTTATTTATTTATTTATTTAATAAGCAATTAACAAGAGTAGTAAACAGAGATTAACTCTAATAATATACTACCTTACATTTAAACTACTAGGCTACAAAAGAAAGTTTGGAGAAGACAGAATCTTATAACAAAAGAGCTACAACTAAGGCTATATAAAGAAAAGTATACAAAACTAAAAAAAATAAAAATAAACTAGTAGAGCAGGAGAAATTTAAAGTAACAAAGGAAATTATTAGGAAATTCAGAATAAGGAAATTACAAAAATAACAAAATGAAATACCTTGAGCAATAATCAAAACTACTAAAAAATAAAAAAATAAATTATAATAATGGAGAGCATGAAAAAACAAGCAAAAATAGAAAAAAAAATAAAAGAGGCAAAAAGACAACTGAGCGAAACAGGGTTATCCATCAAAAGGAGTGGAATATGATCAAAGCAAAGGGAACAGCGGAGGACGGAACTTCAATCACATGTTAGGAACTTTTAGCAATTAATGACTGATCTCAAGCCGGACAAGCTTTCTAAATGCCAGTAAACTAGTACCAAGAATATCAATATTATTGAAATTAGTGTTGTAAGACTTTTGAATTCTAAAGCAGGGCGATTTTTCTTTCAAATTAGTTCTGCATATCGGAAGTCTGAAGAGTGGCTGATATCTTGAATTGCGAGAAGGAACATTAAAGTTTATACTAGAAAGTAGTGAGTTGCATGTTATAGTACTATTCAGTATTTTATGTAAGAAGGTCATGTCAAAAAAGATTCTGCGTTTTTCCAACGATAACAAGTTGAATTTCACAAGTCTGTCATTATATTCAAGAACGGAATTTTCTAATTTAAATAGTAATATTCTGGTAAATCTGCGCTGAACAGTTTCTATTTGCAAACTGTAGGAAGAATAAAATGGATTCCAGACCTGACTAGCATATTCAAGGGTGCTTCTAACTAGAGAATTGTAGAGAGTAATATAGGAGGATGGTGATTTGAATGATTGACACGTACGGAATATGAAACCCATAAGACGAAAGGACCTAGAGGTGATGTAATTTATGTGTGCAGAAAAAATGAGCTTGCGATCAAATATTACTCCCAATTCTTTGATCTCCTCCACCTTAGGGATAGATGTATTGTGAATTTGGTAGTCAAAGCTAATAATATCATGTTTACGATGAAAAGAGATACATTGGCATTTGCGAACATTTATTTCAATGCAATTATCGCGACACCATTTCTCCATTTGGAGTAAGTCTTTTTGCAGGGAGACACAGTCAGTAACGTTATTGATGATTCTGAAGATCTTCGTATCGTCTGCAAATATTAAGCAGTTGGATGAAATTAAGGATGGTAGGTCATTTATGTAGATTAAAAATATCAGGGGTCCAAGTATTGTACCCTGGGGGACACCTGATATTTGTTTGAAAGGAGAAGATTGTTGACCATTAAAAACAACGATACTATCCCTATTTTGCAAGTACGATGAAAATAGCGAAATAGTGTTCGGGTGAAAACCGATCTGAGCCATTTTCAAAAGACAAAGTTTGTGATTAATTTTATCAAAAGCCTTGCTAAAATCAGTGTGAATGGAATCAATTTGTTTGTTGTCATCAAGGGATGAGGCTATAAGGTCAGTAAAGAGGGCCAGGTTGGTTACTGTGGAACGTTCTGGTAAGAAACCATGCTGCTGTTCTGATATGAAAGGTTTAATCTGTGGTAGCAGCTGATTGTAGAGCACTTTTTCAAATATAAGCGCCAGTGCGTTGGAGATTGATATAGGACGATAGTTAGTGACTAGTTTTCGGTCACCGGATTTAAATGTAGGCAAGACATAACATTTTTTCAACATTTCTGGATATGTATTCCTATTAATAGCAAGTTCAAATAATTTGCTAAGTGGACCGGCAAGGTTGGATGCGCATTTTTTGTACACAATACTAGGAATACCATCAGGTCCAGGATTTTTATTACAGTCAAGTGAGTTTAAGATACTTAGGACAGATTCAGATGAGATAGCTGTTAATTTAATATTAGAATAGTGAGAATTCCGAAGAGGAGTGAAGGTTGTGTGGTAGAAAAAACGGAAGTGAAATGATTGGAAAACATATCACATATACGCAAAGGACAAGACGAGGTTTCATCATTAAACGCTAGTTCTTTAGGGTATATATTAGATCCTTTCAAATTCTTGCTGAAAGACCAGAAAGTCTTTAGGTTTTCATTCAGTGAACGCTCAGTACTTTCGACGTATCTCTTATAACATTCCGATGTAAGAGATTTAGATATTCTTCTAAAGTAGGAAAAAGTTTTGTAAAATTCAGGGTGTGGATTAGATTTGTATAGGCGTCTAAACTTCTCTTTTTCCTGCAGGGATTTAATAAGTTGAGGACTGTACCAATTTGGGAAGTGTTTACGTTTGTGAAATGACGGTATGTGCAAGTGTATCCCTTGTTTAATAATGTCATGGAATTTCTCAAAAGACTTGTTAGGGTCATCTAAAATGATTTGGGAAAAGTCAAAACTACTGAGGAATTCATTAAAATTATCATAGTTACCTTTTTGGAAATTTATTGTTTTGACAGATATATCTCGTGCACATTTAAGATTCGCGAGATGCAGGCTGATATCTAGAGGAGGATGGTGAGTGTCAATCACAGAGAGTGGGCTAAGGGATGAATGGATAACCACATTGGAACAATAAATATTTGTCCAATAAAGATCAAGAAGCCTGCCATTAGAGTTGAATATCTTGTTAAATTGTTTCATATTACACAATTCCATATTATTTAATAGAGACTGAGAAGTATTACTAAATGAGTCAAGGGGGCGCATACAATCATTAATCGTGTCTGGAATCCAATTTAAGTATGGTAAATTAAAGTCTCTTAAGAAAATAACCTTAGAATTAACAGGCAACTGCAAAATTTTCTCACTCACACTGGTGAACATAGCGTTGAATGTCTCATATGTACATTGGGGAGGGATATAAACACAGCATATATAGAGACTACAAGTCTTTTCTTTTAAAGCCACCCATAGTACTTCATGGTCAGTCTCAAAAGATTCAATCCTATGAGAGTTAAAATTACGTCTAACTGCTATGAAACACCCACCGCCATCCTTTTTCCCGGAGAGTTCCAAGTTCCTATCTCTTCTATAAATTACGTACCTATCATCAAGTAATTCACCACTATATATACCAGCATGCAGAAATGTTTCAGTAAAGCATATTATGTCATAATTATTAGAAATCGTAGTCAAACGAACTTGTTCTAGCTTAGTACGTAGTCCCCTGACATTCTGATAGTATATATTTATGAACATTAGCTACAAAAGAAAGAATGGACTTGTTAAGGAGCTTGTAGGCTGCTTTTGACGAGATCGAGACATTTATCATTTACTATAACAAAGGGTTTAGAATTTTCATCCTTTTTCAAGTATATTTTGGAGTTCTTAATCCAGATAAACTTAAATCCACTTTCACCCTTAAATTGCTTTGCCTTGAAGAATAATGCTTTCTTCTCTTTAGATAGAAATTCGTTAATATATATTATATTTTTCTCAGAGTAACCAAGAGCATCAGTTGTCAATTTGTTGGCTACCTTATTAGCCGCTAATATGCGATCCCTAACCAATTGAGAGGAATATTTAACAATGATAGGGTTAGAGCTATTGTTAGATCTTCCTTTTCTACGATAAGCTTTAAGTACATTACTATCATCACTAGGTAAGTTAAATAATAAATGAATCTTACGTACAATAGCAAGGGGCTTATCCTCAGGGTGCTGGGGAATGTTCTTTATCTCCAGAAAGTTAGTCAAAGAGCGTTCTTCGAGTACTTGTAGGCGTTCCCCCATAGATGAGATGTCCTTATTGAGTTTAATCTTTTCTAATTCAAGGCTCTTTATTTTCTTTTTATGGTCCTCAACAACATTGACTAACTTCTTAATTTCATCAAATCCACATAATAGAGAATTGACTGAGTTGTTGAATTCTATTTGTTTCGATTTAATGTTTTCAATTTCCATGGACATTCGACGAACCACCGTCATGATACTGGAATCATCACCTTCATCACTCTCAGATCCCACAATATCAGATGATTTGCTTTTACTACAGGTAGCACATCGGAAGGCAACAGCCCCACTTTTGATACTTTGCTTAACTTCATTAGATAATTTGCAACAAGTAGCGTCAAAGTGATTTTGGCAGTCAACGCACTTATAACCAGATTTTTCTTTGTTTAGATATAGAGAGCATAGCATACATTTAGGTGTTGTTGTAATTTCGGAGAGCGTTCCTTGCGTCAATTCAGGTTGTACAGGCAAACAACTTCACCTTCATTGAATCCGGCTAAATTATCACGTAAGTCATAGCGGGTCTTCAACCGATCGGTTCCTGAGGTACACCAAATATACTGACCAAATTCATTATAATTTGTTCCACCACTGTGGTTGCCTCTTGATCAGGGATGGCATAAGCTTCAGGCCATTTACTGAAATAGCTAATAGCAACTAATACGCAACGGTTACCATTATCCTCTCAAGTGGGGCCGCTTTCATTTCTCCTCTGCTTCTGTGGGCGGTCCTTTGGAAGAAGGACGGATAGTGCATCTGCAGCATCACTCCTCTACATCCTATAGCATAAAACCTTTCTCGTACTTTAGAAATTCACCCTTAAATGTCCTCTAGATGATCCACTGTGCATTTCTTCTAGAGCACTGTTGACTCTTGATGCTGGGACAACTATTTCCATTATGAATGACTCACCGTAAGATGCCCCCCACTTGTGTGTTAATATACCGCATTCAACGTGAAAAGAATTCCATTAGCCCAGTATACTTTCACCTTCTCACTCCTCTCCGAAATACCCTTCCATTGTGGTCTTCTATGCTTCTTTCCAAGCAAGAATGGGTGATATGTCCGCGTCTGCTCGTCGTGCTATTCGCAAGCTCCTGTCGTCCCAACCTTTCGATGGATCCACCTTTATCAATTGTATACTTGGCGATGTGTCGTTTTTTCCCACCAATATTTGCTTTCAAGTATGCAGGGATGTCGTGAAAGGGCGTCTGAATTTCCATGGATACGTCCACTTGAGTATTGGATTTCAAAGACTGAAGACTGAGTCGCTCTATCCATCTTGCCACTTGTCTCTCAGGGTTTTTAAAGTGCAAAAGCCATTTAAACGCTGCATGGTCAGGGCGGAGGTTTAATTTCTGCCCGTCGAGATATTTATGGATATGCTTGGTTGAGTTTACTTTGGCAAGTAGCTCTTTCCTTGGAATTTCTTCACTATCCTCCGCCTGTGAAAGCACTGCATCCAGCTTTGGATACTGAAGCACTGGAGTTTCACAGAGCTCTTGCTTCAAATTTACGAAACTCTTGTTACATTTATCCGACCATATGAACGAACGGCTTTCCTTTTTCTGTAAGTTGATGTAGGCTCCTAACTATATCTGCAAAACCTCTTACTGATCGCTTGTAGTAGGTATCTAGACCAAGAAAGCTCCTTAATTGATGTTTGTCCTTTGGAAGTGGCCAATTTTTGACAGCTTCCATCTTCTCGAGACCAGTTCTTACTCCTTGTAATGACAATATATGCCCCAAATATTTAACTTAATTTTTAAATAGGGCACAGTTATTCCTACTGAGCTTCAGTTTGCATCCCTCAGTCGTTGACGTACGTCCCGTAAGTTATTTTTACATTTTTCGAATGTCCGTCCTATTTTTATTATGTCATCTAACTAATACAAGACATGTTTTCCAGGCAATCCACATAAAACACATTCCATGAGTCGTTCGGATGTGGCTGGAGCATTACATAATCCAAATGAATAGCTCTGAATTGCGATAAGCCACTTCTAACTGAGAAAGCAATTTTCTCTCGGCCTTCGGGATGTATTTCCACTTGCCAGTAACCGCCCTTGAAATCCAGTGTGGAATACCATTGCGCTCAGGAAATAGTATCCACTGTGTCATCAATCCTTGGTAACGGGTAGCCATCTTTCTCGTTACTTTATTTAGTTCGCGGTAGTCTACAGAGAATCGGGGGCTGACATCTTTTTTCCTGACCAGAACAACTGGCGATGTCCAGGGGCTATTAGATTCCTCTATTATGCAGTGTTCCTTCATGGAGTTTTTCACATCAGCAACAGTCTGCAAATGTATTGTTCCTTTACCAAACATCTGTTTGATAACAAAGTAGTGTTCATTCCATGGACAGTGTAACAGGCAAAATAGCTGTAATAATATTTGTGACAGTTTGATAGTTCTACCAAGCCGAAAGGCATGAAAAATTGTTTTTAGCTTTTTTTCTTGCAGAAATAGTTTTTTGATTGGCATTATGTCCCTCTTCCAAGTTTGTGCATGCTGTTGGCTCTGTTTTTTCCACTTTAGATTTACATAGGAATCCTTGTGTTAAAAATTGACTAGTGTGTTAGTTAAAACTGTTGAAAGAGAAAGTATAGTCTCTTTATAGAAGCATCCTACTCGCTTGATAGTTTTGACAGAGCTGGGCTACTGTATGAATATACTGTCACTAAATTTTTAGCCACAAGGATGTTCGATGTCAATTTTTGTAGTGTTAGGCTCAACCAAATAGAATCGGCAGGTCCCGATGCCATCAGTGAGCTTTGTCCATACTAGCG
Source organism: Dioctria linearis (assembly GCA_963930735.1). NCBI lineage: Eukaryota > Metazoa > Arthropoda > Insecta > Diptera > Asilidae > Dioctria > Dioctria linearis. The sequence continues at coordinate 170,225,215 of OZ005740.1, forward strand.
TCTCGGACCATGCAGAAAGAGTAATATTATCGCTGACCATCTTCCTTATTTTCGCAGGGTAATCTGGTTCTTCTCCTAGTTTATAGGAGTTATTTTATATATGGTCATGAAGTCTACTCCAAAATGCATTCATCTATGATGCCTGAAACCAGGAAAGTGTGAGGAAATAGTAGTGCACCTTGTTGAACATCCAAATTTATATCACCGAAAACCTGTGCTGCTGGTCCAGTTGCTCTTCTTAGTAAATATTTTTAGTGCTCTGAAGCAGTTTGTTCTTGACAAGATCCGTTCTAATAATTGATATGGAAGCTCCAGTGTCGATAGTGGCTGCGTAGCATATTGGCTACACTTCCGTATATATCAAGACTGTTTTAATTTCTCTGCAACTGGGCTACCTGAATGATGACTTCGGGGACTGTCGACTCCACCAACCAACTTCTGCCACCGAAGTAGGTTTTTACGTGTTTTCCGACTGCTGAACAGGCGAGTTGACGCCACTAACTGCTGTTTGATTTCTAGTCTCTCCTCAAATAGCTTGCTCCCTGGCTCGACATCTTTGGCATTCTACTCTGTCCTCCTCATCTGGTGGTTCCCATCGTCTGTGTTTCCTGCAGTCCCTTTGGATGTGTTCCGGTCTATTACAATTCCAGCATTGCAGAATACCACGTGAAGGAGTGCCCTGTGATGGCTGCATTGTATTGCAAGTATATTCCTCCACCGAAATTTCTCTCACTCGTACTGCACTCCGAGAAGCTTGCCTGGCGAATTCATACACTAATGCGTGGGATATTGCTTCTGCCGTTGATTTCGTTCCTGCTAGCCTTAATGCTTGTTCGAAATTTGATCTACTTCATTTAGGAAATCTGCATTTATGCTAGAGTTTGAAAGATATGCTAATCTGTCCACATCAGCCAGCATTTGTTGTAGTGATTCGCCATGCCTTTGAATCCTGTCGTGTAACTGCATGCGATATACTTCCTACATGTGCCCATGTCCATAACGTAATTCTATCACCTGTACTAACGAAGCGTACTCATGTTGCCTTTCAATCGGTATAGTTTGTAATAGTTCTGATGCAGGATATAGAGGTGCTAATATCAGAGCTGTGGCTATATCTACACCATTCCATCCATTTACTGCATCGGATATCTCAATTCTTTCCTGCCTTATCCTCTCTAAATCGACAGCGAAGTTTCCAAGTTTGTTGCTGAACTTCCAACACTTCCTGCTGGATATTTTGAATTTTTACATATTGTTCGGCTGACGAGTTTTTCAGAAAATTCTTCTGTTGCCCCAAACAAGTTTCGAGACAATGCTGCAAAGAACTATTTTGGTCATCCCAACGCGATTCCAGAGAGCTCTTTTGTTCCTCAAAAGCATTCCACAGAATTCTTTTCTTCTTCCAAATATGATTGCAGAGAATTCTTTTGTTTTTCAAAAGCATTTTTTTGTACTTCAAAAGCATTCTTCATATGTGTGGCTGAAAGTTCCATTTTGGTCATTAAAGTAATCAAATGCTGTTATATGTTCATCGCAAACCTTTCTTCAGCTACAGGTTCTTCTTTGAAAACAAATGTCTCAGAATACATTTCTTCCTCTATAAAGGCTTGTCTAAGTCGCTCGACTAGAATTTTTTGAGACCTGTCGTTTGCATTGAACGTTTCCACAACTCCACTTTCAATTCCTGTATGCGAAGCTCCGCTAATTTGCTTCCCATTACTTTAGAAATTCAGTCACAGTTTAACATAAAATTACCGTTTGGAATTATCAATTAAAGAAGGAAAGTTTCACACGATTACACAAAATTAATCACTCTTTGAATAATAAAGTAAAATTCCTTCACTCTATTTCGCGAATTTATTTCACTTTTTACACCAGTTGTTACGTGCGTGTCCTTAGTTCGTAATTTAAAACACAATATATCGGATATAATTCAAAAGTATTTGCTTTATTTGACTTTATTGTTTACTCTTACAAATTCACAAATAATTATCAAATCAACTCTTTAGTTATCGCTAGTACTGTACTTCTTATTATCACAATTCAAACAGTTTACTTCGTTCACTTCACTGTATAAAATAAACTAGCCTCTTGGATGTGAGTAGCGCCGTATTTATACCCAACAAATTATCCTAGAACCTTGCCGTAAAGTCTGCTCTCCGAACCCAAAGTTTACTAAGATCTCACAAACTTAAAGTTGCTTTCATTTCCAACAGATGTTGCTTGTGTCACTTTGTTTCGCATAACAACGCATTAACGTAGAGAGCTGTAATTTTGTATACGATATTTTCATTGAAAGACTAAATACAACTTTAATAATGGGCTCAATCGCCTTCTTGGTGTTGTAATATAAAAGTTTAGGTTTTATATGTATACTGTGAAAACGACCAGTCCCAGACGTTTTTATATAACTGAATATGGAAGAAATCGTATGAAATTGGTTATAATCATGTTTACTGTCCGATGAACCGTTCAGGAAATATATGTGAAAAATTATTAAGCGCTCTCCATATTTTCTACACTTGAAGTACATCGCATTATTATATTTTTCTTTGGAATGTACTGATGTATAGTCTTTTCAGTCTAAAGATTGTTTTATCTCCTTTTTATGTAAATTTGCTTAGTTTTCTCTCAGTCTTGTACCAACGATGTTAATTGAAAGAACGAAGATTAAAGTTGTATTATCTTTTATAAAAGCGATCTCTTGTTATTTAATATCCCAGGTTATAATATTTTTTAAATCTGGTGCCGAAACCCGGGATAAGTCCGAGCGTACATGAATCGCGAAAATTAAATTAACACGGTATTACTCGTCGAAAAATTTGCAAAATGGAGCTTCCAACACGTGCGGGCTATCGAAGCCAGATAACGAAAATCGTAAAGGAAGCTACGGAATATCTAAAATCACCCAACGCGAAGGTTGTAGATAATGAAGAGAAATTGGATACCATGGAAGAGGAGATTACCGCATATCTTCAACGTTTATCCATCGCTACAGAAAATCTTCGCGCAATTAATAAAGAAATTCTAACGAAAAATATAGAGGACAAGAATGCAGAAAAGGTAGCAGAATATGAAGATGCAGCTGTCGAAGTGATGAGCAGATTACAGGTGCGCTTATCTAAGGTGAAGGCGCGCATTACTACGCTATATAGTAACAGCAATAATGCAGATGGTGTAGAAAAACACCAAAATATTAAGCTACCTAAGCTACAGTTAAAGAAGTTCACTGGGGATTTCGCAGAATGGATCCCCTTCTGGGAAAATTTCCGTACAGCCGTTCACGAAAATGATCAAATATCAAGCGTCGAAAAGTTTAATTATTTGCAATCTGTTTTGGTGGGAAATGCAGCGAAAACGATAGCTGGCTTCACTCCTTCAGCATCATGTTATGATGGTGTCATTTCACTCTTAAAAGAGGAATACGGTGACACAGAGAAGCTAATAGATCGAATTATGCAGCAATTAATGGCGCTACCATCAGTACATCACAAAACCGACTCAGCGGGACTAAGGCAGCTGTATAATACAGTAATAGCTTGTAGTCGTTCCCTCACTGCATTAGGAATTCCATCGTCGCACTACTACATTATCTTAAAGTCGATCATGCTAAAATGTATGCCCAGTGAACTTAGAATTGATTATCACCGTATTCAAAAGGAAGCTTCAGAGAAAGGTGAAGAAGGAGGTGATGCGACAACTGAAAGCAACTCTACGTTATCATTTGAAGGTGATAAGCAAGTTAAAAATATATTGCAGTTCTTGAAAAGAGAGATAGAGTCAATTGAGCGAGCCGCCGTTGAGAAAGCACCAAGTAAGCATGCCAAAGTGAAACAACCATCAACAGCCGCAGGTTTATTTACTCCAGCTACGGCAACCGCTTGCTTCTTTTGTAAGTCGGCAAAGCATACAATGAAAGATTGTGACAGCGCCGCACATACTCTTGAAAACAAAAAGAAGTCACTGAAAGAAGACGGACGATGTTTCCGATGCACAAGAAAAGGGCACACGGCTAAATTTTGTCAATCAAGGGGAATATTATTTGCAGACAGTGTAAAGGTAAGCATGCTACTAGTGTGTGCGAAAGAACGAGCAAGCATAAAGAAACCACTGCAAATGTCCCAAAATTGGATAGGGAAATGCCAAACAGTAAGGTACTAAGCTTGTGTGCAGCAGGCGAATGTAAACAACATTTTTCGAATGTCTTTTTGCAAACAGCGCGAGTTTTCATATCGGCTCCTTTTAAGACAGCGCGTTTATTTGTTCGCATAATAATAGACGGGGGAAGTCAACGTACGTATATACGACAAGCTGTGGCAAATCGGTTGCAATTACCTGTATCGGGACATGCGAATTTAAATGTGATTCCATTTGTTAAATCTGAGCTGTCAGACTGTAAACCATTCGAAATGGTAAAAGTATTAATGACAAGTCAATATAGTAATCGATGTATGGAATTAGTGGCTATTGTGGTGCCAGAAATATGTATTGATGTTTTGGGTGCACCTGAAAGTGAGAGCCTGCAACTAAATGGATTGAAATTGGCGGATTCTAATTCTGTTTCTTGTGGACAAGAAGAAGGGTTAAGCATTTTGTTAGGCGCTGATTATTATTGGGCTGTGACATCTGGCAAATATAAGAGAATCACTAATTCTCTGACTGCGGTTGAAACAATCTTTGGCTGGACAATTCAAGGTCCTGATACGGTAAGTGGAGAAACGTCTGACAATATAGCCTCTCTTTCTAGTCTGAGCTTCGTGGACAATATGTGGAACTTGGAACTGTTGGGTATTAAAAATAATGATAACAAGCTGAAATCACTTACTGCGGAACTGCAAGTGAAATACATACGTAAAACAAAGACCCGATATTTAGCAGCTTTACCATGGAAGAATGCAGATGCGTTAATAAGCGATAATAGGGAGATTGCTTTATCCAGGTTACGTTCACTCGTAAGAAAGCTGTCTAGAGAACAGCAAAGGCTCTTCGAGTATGATAAGATGATGAGAGACTTCATTTCAGCAGGTTTTGCCGAACTGGCTCCAGCGAATGTTATTAAAGGGGCATATTACATGCCACATAGACCGGTGTATCGTCCAGAAAAGACCACCACAAAGGTCAGGATAGTTTTTGATGCCTCTTCTCATGCGGAAGGTGTCCCATCATTGAATGAGTGCCTATGGACAGGAACTAACCTGCTTCCAGATGTTTTCAAAATTTTGTTACGGTTTCGAATGGGAGGAGTTGCCGTTTCTGCGGATATTGAGAAGGCGTTTTTGCAGATTCTTTTGGAGAAAGGCGATCGTGATTATCATCGGTTTATTTGGTTCTCTGATAAGTTGCAGTCTACGACAGAGTTTCCAGTTTTGAACGAGTTCAGAATGTGCAGGGTAACCTTTGGTGTAACATGTAGCCCGTTTTTGCTATCAGCGACGATACAAATGCATTTGGATGCGGAAAAGGAATCTTTTCCTGAAACTTGTGCTATTCTACGAGATTCCTTCTACATGGATGATTTGCTAGTTAGTGTCGACGATAAAGAATCAGGCGAACAATTTCGTAAAGAAGCGATTGAAGTAATGGCTCGTGCTCACATGAATTTAAGAAAGTGGCTGTCTAATGAGAAGCGACTTAGTGATTCTGGAACTGAAAGTGCTGGTGGAACACATACGATTTTGGGTGTTAGATGGAATGTCAGCAGTGATGAGCTGTCAATCAACATTGATCCAGATAAGTTAAAATTTGCAGATGCAGCTTCCAAGCGTAATATACTAAAACTGATTGCTGGAATTTATGACCCAGTAGGCTTCCTATGCCCAGTAACTATAAGACTGAAGATCCTTTTCCAGTCCCTATGGCGCCAAAAATTGGATTGGGATGAAATGTTAAGTGCTGAATTTTTAAAGGAGTGGTATTCTTCTGTCAATAATATTGAGGACATCAAAAATCAATCGCTCTCTCGGTGGGTAGGCATAACTGCAGATTCGATGATTAAAGAGGTACATATATTTGCTGATGCCAGTTCAAAGGCTTTCGGAGCTGTCGCATTTATCAGAACAGGGAGTCATCTCGGTATGAAGGTCCAGTTCTTGTGTGCTAAAAGTCGCGTAGCCCCGTTAAAGGAAAATAGAGCGGATGATCTTAGTCTGCCAAAGTTGGAATTAACAGCCGCTTTAATTGCTGCGAGATTGGCTGCATATTTTAAAAGATCTGGTTTGCCTTTCCAGAAATTTTTAAAGGAGTGGTATTATTCTGTCAATAATTTTGAGGACATCAAAAATCAATCGCTCTCTCGGTGGGTAGGCATAACTGCAGATTCGATGATTAAAGAGGTACATATATTTGCTGATGCCAGTTCAAAGGCTTTCGGAGCTGTCGCATTTATCAGAACAGGGAGTCATCTCGGTATGAAGGTCCAGTTCTAGTGTGCTAAAAGTCGCGAAATATTTTTTGTGGACTGACTCGCAAATAGCTTTACATTGGCTGCGAGGAGAGGCGCAGAAGTGGAAACCATATGTCTTCAATCGTGTGAAAGAAATTCGGGAGCTCACAGAAACAAGTGATTGGCGCTATTGTCCAGGAAAAGATAATCCAGCAGATTTAGTTACCAGGGGGATATCAGTCAAACAGTTTTCATCATCTACTCTATGGAAATATGGTCCTGATTGGTTAAAGAAAAGCGTACAAGAGTGGCCAATTCAAAATTTATCAACTTGTGAATCAACAGCTCTCCTGATGACAGTATCAGAATCAACAAGCAGGTCTTCACCTGTTGTCCTGGAACCATTAGTGCCTTACGAGAAATTCAGCAATTGGAAACGACTGTTGCGTATCACATCTTATATTATGAAGTTTTTAGATTTTCTTATTCTTAAACGAAAATCAGAGCAAAGGTATTTGACAGCTACTGAAATGGATAAAGCAGAGAAATATTGGCTGCGGTATATTCAAAAATTACATTTTCCTGACGAAATTTTATCTTTGCAGAGAGGTAAATTAATAGCACGCTCTTCGAATTTGTTGACACTTAATCCCTGGTTAGATGGAGAAGGCTTACTTCGCGTAGGGGGCAGATTGCAGTCGCTGAATGAATCCTCAAATGTAGTCAACCCGATCATTCTACCAAAATCAAATACGTTGAGTAAATTAATAATAGCCGATACGCATGAGCGAGTTTTACATGGTGGAGTTAATACGGTTCTCGTGCGTTTAAGGGAAAAATTCTGGCTTCTTAGCGGAAGGCAGTTGACTAAGAAGGTCGTGAGTAGCTGTCGAGTTTGTCGAAAAATCAGGGGGCGGCCTGCCTCTCAACCTTTTGCTCCCTTGCCCATGGAACGAATGGTAGCTGAAAGACTGTTTGAAACAGTTGGGGTGGACTTCGCAGGTCCACTTTATGTTAATGACAACAAAGGGGAAAAATTATACATCCTGCTATTTACTTGTGCTGTTATACGAGCGGTGCATTTGGAACTGGCATACAGCTTATCGACCGAAAGCTGTATTTTAGCCTTTAGGAGATTTATATCTCGCAGAGGGACTCCTCGGATTATCTACTCTGACAATGCAAAAGCATTCAAGAAAGCTGCTGCGGAGCTGAAAGCCATTTTCATTAGCGAAGAATTTAATGGGTTTTTGACTAATAAACGGATTGAATGGCGATATAGCGTAGAACGAGCGCCTTGGTGGGGTGGTTATTGGGAACGATTAGTAAAGAGCGTGAAGGATATTTTGAAGGTGACCATTTGGAAAGCGAGAGTTGATAAAGAAGAACTCCATACTCTTTTAACCGAAGCGGAGCACATTATTAATATACGGCCACTTACTTATGTTAGTGATGATCCTTTCGATTTGACACCTCTAACACCAGAAAGCTTCCTTGTTTGTTCTTTCTCGGAGACAATCGATCAGCACACGAAGGAACGCATACCAATATCGAGCTCAGAGCTGCGGGAAAAATGGAAGTCGCGGATGAAGTATATATCAGCGTTATGGAGACGATGGAAATTGGAATACCTACGTCTCTTGAGGTCAGCCCATCATTCTAATCGGGCCCTGTCCAAGGAAGTTCAACTCATAGATGTCGTGTTAGTATATGATCCAGCTACTCCTCGCATTCATTGGCGTTTGGCTATAATAGAGACGTGCTTTCCGGGTAGAGATAACAAGGTACAAGCTTGTGAGGTGCGGTTTGCTGACGGAAAAAGGATGAAGCGGCCGATACAATTACTTTATCCATTAGAAGTTCGTCCACTCGCTCGCCGGGAGGATGTGAAAAATTATTAAGCGCTCTGTATATTTTCTATACTTGAAGTACATCGCATTATTATATTTCTCTTTGGAATGTACTGATGTATAGTCTTTTCAGTCTAAAGATTGTTTTATCTCTTTTTCATGTAAATTTGCTTAGTTTTCTCTCAGTCTTGTACCAACGATGTTAATTGAAAGAACGAAGATTAAAGTTGTATTATCTTTTATAAAAGCGATCTCTTGTTATTTAATATCCCAGGTTATAATATTTTTAAAATATATGCAAAAAACCTACAATACTTCAAAAATCAAACAGCTCTAATCAAATTATCCTTATCGGCAGGAAAAACACATACATTCAGAGCACTAATATACTGTGGATCACAGGTCCCTATCATGACCGAAAGAGCGTAGAAATACCTCAAACTAAAAGACTCTCACACTAAACACAATTTAGTCGGCGTAGGCAACATACGGACAAACAAAGTCCAAAGACAAACAAATGTCACTACGCACTAACTTCAGAACAGAAGTAAACAGGCTAGTGATCAAAAACATCACAAACCTATCGCCATCCGAAACTATTAATACAACCAGGTGGGAGCACATACAGAATTTCACATTAGCAGATCCTACATTTTCCATGCCAGGAGAGATAGACATTCTACTGGGAGCAGACGTATATGCTAAAATCATCATTGATGGATTAATGAAATGATCCACAAATACACCAATAGCACAGAACACAAAACTAGGCTGGATTTTGATTGGAACGATCCCCACACAAGAAAGCCTATCTCTGTTGACTACTCTCACCACAACCAATGTAAAAATAAAAAAACAAAATAAATACATCAGTATCATCTCTACTCACACTACCGCCATCTCGAGTATCCTCAGAAAACTCACAATCACAGCAGAATGACAATAAATTTAATTATAAAAAGAAAGATATTCTCAGTTCAAGATAGTGTCATACTGATGATCCTTAAAATTTAAATATTCTCTCCCCAAGAGAGAAAAAATATATGACCAAAGAAATCCCACCCCTGGTTTCATCAAATTTAATTCAAATGGAAGAGCTCCTGGAAATTTTCAAATCTGAGTCTTTAGACTCCACGTACACAGGTTTATCCCCAACTCCTCCAGAATTACTAGCACTCATTAAGAGGGTCAACCCGATCAGCCCTCTGCCTCCTACACCAAAAAGACCACGAAGGATCCCATCAGCCATCATACGGCCCCCCATACGAGGTCATGCCGGTTAAAAACTTATTCGGGCCATTCGAGACAAGACCAGCTGCACCTAGCATAAAAATATTTCCAAATGAGCCTAAGGCCAACGATGACTTCTTATTTGCAAAAGCACCCAGGAAATACAGCCCAGGAATTATGGTTTCTACGCAACCTCTGCTCGTTACCTCAAAAAATCGTCCGACAGCATCCAGCAATAAACCTAAGATGGCAGCTCATCATACCAAGATGACAAATCGACCCACCAAAAAGGCAGGTTATCCTAGAAAAGAGGTTATCAAAGAAATGCCACGTCTGCCTGACAACTTGCATGAAATTACACCAGATAAAATAAGCAGTGCCCAACCGCTGACCAGACATTTGCCAAAACAGAAGTTCATTCTTATCAGACCACAAAGGCTGATTCAAATGTCATAACAGTAATAAGATCCATAGGTATTCCACAAACCAGTTCGAAGGGCAAAAAGGCAAATCAATCCGCAAAAACATCAGACCATCCTAAGCTGGCACCAAAGATCATAAAGCCAAATCTTCCGCGAAAACTGCACAAAACAATGCCAGTACTGAAAACCAAGTTTGCACCAAACATCAACAAGGCACTTACCAACAGTGCTAAAACTCAAGCTGAAACAATTGTCGAAACAAAAACAAAAGATATGACTATCGGCATTCCCATGGAAATCAAAACCATGATAAAGACCAGTCCGCACATGAAGCTACTGCTAAATACAATTGCTATGCCATGGAATGACATGATCAGCGCTAAAGCCGCCTCGTCCGGGGTTGAAATCGGCACGTTCCGCTTGCCGGGCGACTGCTCTTACCACGTCTTGGTTTCAGCTGACATAAACCAGTAACGCTTAAAGCGCACAAATAAATTTTAGTCAATTCAATTTTATTTGATTTTCTCTGATGGGAATCGAACCCACAGTTATTAGAATCGGTCAAGATAGAGAAAAGAAGAATTTTTAAGAACTTTTATTGTTAACGATTCTAAATTAAGTCATAAATACAAGAAGAAAAACAACCGCTTCGTTCGGGGTTTGAAGCCGGGACCTTCCGCTTGCCGGGCGAATGGTCTAACCTCTGAGCTAAAGAGACAGATGATTTTCCCTCTAGCGTTTATCAATTTGTAATTAGCCTACTAAGCCACGTTTTGCTTTCAACGGGCATTAAACAGTAAAGGCCAAAACACAGTGAGGACGACACAACAAAGTCGCCGTAATTCTGTTGCTGTCAATGATTCAAACGTTGCGTATAAAACACAGTGAACGCGACGCAACTTTTGCTTTTACAGCTGTCATGTCAATTGTCATCGATCGAAATGGCAAACAAGTCAAGGAAAAAATTACGAAAATTGGTCAGATTTAGCATTATAGCTTACGCGGCTTTCCTTAAATTAAAAGAACTTAAAAGAAAAAACGAAAGAGAAGGTTGTGGGTACGTGAGATAAGTAAGGATCGTGAAAGGTCCGGATTTTTTGAAAGTTCATTCAAAGTAATGAGAGAAAAGGACCCCGAGATGTTCTTTAAAGCTACACGAATGACTGTCGACCATTTTGATGCTCTGTTAAATATGCTACGTGAACATTTAGAGAAGCAATCAATTCGGAAACCAATTTCAGTGGAATGCCGTTTAGCAGCAACGCTAATGTAAGCAGCATTAACATATATTAAATGGTATAAATTCGAAGGTTTTTATTTTACAGATACCTTGCGCACGGTGGCTCCAGAAACATTTACGCCTGGAAGTTTAAAATGGCATTGTCGACATTTGCGAAGATAATGTTGGAAACATGCGAAGCTATATGGAGCGAGCTGTGGCATATATATTTAGCGCCACCGAATGCAGCGGAATGGAATAAAATAGCTGCATATTATAATAGGAAATTGGAGCTCCCGCACTACCTCGGTGCTATTGATGCCAAACATATCAACATGGTTTGTCCTCCAAGAGGTGGCTCTCAATTTTACAATTATAAGGGACGCCATAGTATCGTTATACTAGCTGCATGTGATGCGAACTATTGCTTCACAATGGTGGATATTGGGTCATACGGGAGTCAAAGTGATGGAGGTATTTTGCACGAGAGCATCTTCGGCCAACAGCTTATTAGGGATCAATTACCCATTCCAAATGCAGATGAGCTGCCAAACTCAACTGTAAAGTTCCCGTACTTTTTCGTGGGAGATGCTGCTTTTCCTTTGCGACATAATCTGATGCGTGCTTATCCGGGTAAAGTGCAGTTGATAACTTACGTGTATAACATAACATTTCTGTTTATTTTCTAGGTAAAAATTTGAGTGCTGGACAAGAGCACTTTAACAAACGTATTTCTCGAGCTCGGATGACGATAGAGAACGCATTTGGAATAATGCCATCTAGATGGCGATTGGTCCGGTATGATATACACTGCATACTTTCGAATGTGGATAAAATTGTAAAGGCTGTCTGCGTCCTTCACAATTATCTCACGCTAAATTCTTCACGATATTGTGAAGAAAGCTATGCGGACAGAGTCGTTTATGGAGAAATTGTCCCAGCAGCATGGCGAAATGAATCCGAAAATTTACTTAGCGCACGAGTAAGCACAGCTAATAATGCTTCTCGTAAAGCATTTCATCTGCGAAACACGTTGTCCACTTATTTATTTCAAAATAAAATTCAAAAAAAATTATATTTAGTTTTTATTATATTTATTTGCCTCTTCGTTAACAAACTTTATAATTTTCGCCTGAAAATCCAACTACTGTAATGGTGATATATTTAAACTTTTAACAGAGGTTGCCAAAGACCTGAAAAAAATATCCGTGGAGTCTTCATGCTCTTCCTCGTTCATTTTTCCAACCATGGTGTTTAAAAAAGCTTGGAAATCTTCCTCGGGGGCACTTGTTTTACCAGCCCGGCTGGCAATTTTCGGCGTTGATGCCGTTGGCCCCTGACTTCCAGAGGTGCTGCCTTCCCCGTATTGGGTTAGCTCCCGCAAAAAACTAGAATTATCCAGCGCATCTTCCTGCATTGGGATGAATGTATCATCTGCATCAATTAATTCAGTAGAATTGTCGGTGCTATCCTCAAATGCCGTTTCGAAGCTGGTAGAATGCCTTGAAATAAAATTGTTTATTAATGAGATGAATTGACATAATACGCAGCATGTGTATACTTACTGTCTTGCAGCTACGGAATCTCGCAAGAAATGCATGAGGTCAAAATATTTCCACATGCTACCCTGAAGTGCCCCACTTCCTGAACTACCTTTCTGTTTTCGTAGCTCTCTGACATACTGATCCCGCAAACACTTCCATCTGTTTCTGCATTTGGTTTCTAAAATTGTTGGTTGAATTAAAACAAATTTGACATTCATTGTAAATAATACCATCTGCATTCAACTCCACGCTAATTTCCTTCCACATCTTATCCTTTTTTTGCTGATTGCGATACATCCCTTGCCGCTTATCGTACATATAAGTTTTCTCCCGCATTTTTTCGACCAGCTCCTCCTCAAACCCCATTATTTTAACACTAATTAAATAAATTTATTTTATTTTATTGTCTAATTACTTAATTATTTGCTACATATTACCTGATAATTTGGAGAAAAACAAGCAATTATTGTACAAAAAAATTCACAGGTTCACGAAATCTTCAACAACTGCGAATTGTCAGACAGAAATGTCAATTAAGTAGCCGCGACAATTTAGAGATTTTCCCAAACTTTCCGCGCTCAACTTGTCGCGTCGTCCTCATTGTGTTAAGAAATATGGGACTTCCATATATTCGAATCTTTGACAGCAACCAATTTACGGCGACTTTGTTGTGTCGCTCTCACTGTGTTTTGGCCTTAACGATGAAAGCGCACAAAATTTGTTTTGTAAATTCAATTTTATTTTATTTTTCCCTGACGGGAAACGAACCCACACTTGTTAGAATCGGATAAGCTAGAAAAAAAAGAATTTTTGAGAACTTTTCAATTTAACGATTCTAAATTAAATCATAAATATAAGAAGAAAAACAACAGCCTCGTCCGAGGTTTGGAGCCGGGTCCTTCCGCTTGCCGGCCGACTGCTCGTACCACTGAGCTAACGATACAGATGGTTTTCCGTCTTGAATTCATCAATTTTTAATTAGCCACTACTAAGCCAGGTTTTGCTTTCGGCTGGTATTAACCAGTAACGATGAAAGCGCACAAATAAATTGTATTTTATTTTTCCCTGCGGGAATCTAACCCACATTTGCTAGGATATGTCAGAACTTTTGTTTTTAACGATTCTAAATTAAGTCATAAATACAACAAGGAAAAACAACCGCCATATCCGGGGTTTGAAGCCGGGACCTTCCACTTGCCGAGCGCCTGCTCTTACCACTGAGCTAACGAGACAGATGATTTTCCCGCTTGCTTTAATCAATTTTTAATTAGCCTACTAAGACACGTTTTACTTTCAGCTGGCATGGTTAGGCCCTTTTGCCTATTGTCGTGGTAGGGCAGTCAAGGTTCTTGTACCTTGGCTGTTGATGATAGGTTGCGCTTGTAACAGTACACTAAGCTTAAGAATGATGACTGTTGAAAAGGAATTGGTTAAATAAAAACACCTAACTCTTACGTACATACGTACATATGTACATACATACATCATTTTACAAATCTTATTTCACATAATTCGCAGTGTCATCTGACGCCGAATTCTATGAAAATTTTGTGATAAACGGCTATATGGGAAAATATTTTTTGCATTGCAAAGCTTTTTGTTTGTCGTGGGGAAAGATCACGATGAGTGAAAATGTGCAATGACGGCAAAATAATATTAAATTGAATTGGTTCAAATTTTACGCGAAATACGTCGGAATTTTTCTTAAATCTAAACATCCTCCCCCCGTTGAAGCATTGATTCAACCTTATTAGGCATCGATGGTTATGTTGAAGTTACTGGGTTGACTACGCGGTGGCTGCAGAATTGGCTTGGATCCTTTGCGTTTACAGATGTCGGCTCTGAACTTCCATACCATGTAGATAGCTGTTATTATTGTTAGTAGGAGTGCAATATATCCCACCGTGAACTGATGTATGTCATGTGCGGGTAGTTTAACAGGACGTTTATTGTTAGCTAATTGTTGTTTCATGTGATCCCTTATTTCTTCAAGTACTTTCCAATGGTATTGATATGACGGCATTTGTTGAATCACCGCTGACAATTGTTCCGGATTAGCAACGTCGGTGATATTGCTTCCTGCACTATAGGACATTCTTCTAATACTTGGGTAGATGTTGTACCCTTGTATGGTTATTCGTCCCTGTATTATGACGAAATCTCCTTCTAGTTTTGATATTCCCGATCCTTCTAGCATAGCCGTTGTTACGTTCGTACCACAAACAACCTTAATAGTTGTATTATTTCTGACTGCGAACATCCATTGATTGGGATTATTCAATTGGACCCATTGATATTCATCTCCAGCGTTAATGATGTGGCATTTTGTTGTTAGAAGTATTTCGTTCATTAAACTCACTTCACAGCTGCTTATACTTGAGCCCTTTTTGTAGATTGTATGCGTTTGCTCGCACAAGTGATGATCTTCCTTAATAGATATGCAGGATTGCAGACGCTGTTCCACGAGCGGATAATATTGATCACGGTGTAGGTTGATGATCAAAAATTTGGAAGATGTTTTGATCGAAATAAAGGTGTTATTCAACAGTGCAAGTATGGGTATCATTTGGAAAAGTTCGAACTTCTCGAATGACAATAGAGGCAGTATTAGTTTAAATATTACATGTCTTGTGGTGGCTCGTGCGGCAGACTTCATTAAGCTATACAACTGTAGTACATGCTCTGCAGGTAACCTCAGATTTGGAGGTAAGTGGCCTTATATTTGACTAGTTCTTGCTTTAGTTGAGATAGCGTTGTCAGTCAGGGCGTCTATTATAGAGAATTCAGCTCGTTGAATATACGAAACTATGAGTACGACTTGAATAGAAAGCGATGTGAACAAGCTAGTCAATTCTTCTTGGTGTAATTTTTCTGAAGCAAAGTTGGTGAAGTTGGAAAATAAATTCAGTTGTTCCTCTACTTTCTTAAATTGTTGATTGACTTGTTCATAGTTCTTCTTCATGATATTCATAGTTGCGTCGACTATTTTCGTTTGATTTTTTATAAGGTTGAGTAGATGCTCTTCATTTGATTTAACGTCTTCAATTGTTTGAGACATTTTCTCAGCGTACTCCGAGTCCAGAACACCGAATAACGCATTTGCAATATTTCCAATAAAATTTACCGCTCCTCGCTCTGTTCGCGTAGATGAAGATGGTGGTAATAGCAATTCGTTGTTACTGGATATTTCGTCTATCAGGTGGCCTAGTTGTGTCGTAATAATAGTGCAACTTTTTTCTTTGGTTAATCTTTTACAGAGGCCACATAGGATCCGACTTACATTTAGTACTCCTTCAAATCCACTCCAATAATTAGACATATCGTAATACACATCAAACCCCATTCATTTGAGATTATACTGGCTGTTCCCAAATTTTTTAAATGTAGACCTGGGCTAGATTTAAAGTGGGGTGCTTCAAACGGAAACCCGAAAATTCCTGGTAGAAACAAACAGGTTAAGAGTATAGTGCTGATTGTATGACCCAACGAGAGTCGAGACCTTTTTCTTGGGTTTGTATGTACATCAGTTGAATGAGTGTCATGTGTCGTTGTAAAGCTTGCGCAAGTCGCAACCGGCTGATTGCCTCCAACGTCATTGGTTGGTGTTAATCCAATTGGTGTAGTTGTCTCTTCATCTTGGCTTGGAAGAGGTGCAAGTTTATGTATAGGGCCGCACATAATGGTTTTTCCCACTCGAATAGCCACCACTCGAGCCAAGCCATCATTTCCCTTTATAACATTGATAATTCTCCCCAGTGGCCGTTTTAATGAGGGCACATTCTCTTCTCTGATGATAACAAGCGAGTCTGGTTGGATAATTTGACAGGGATTCATCCACTTATGACGTTGTTGTAGTTCGTTCAAATATTCTCTAGACCATCGTTTCCTGAATTCGTGTTTTAGATGTGATACTAATTTCCATCTAGTGAAGAGGTTTGCTCTTTCCGGTGTTGCATGTGGATCGATGTTGCTGGTGAGTGGTTCTCCTATGAGAAAGTGCCCTGGAGTCAACTCTGAGAGATCATTGGGATCGGAAGACATTGGAGTTATTGGTCTTGAATTCAGAATTGCCTCAATCTGAGCAATGACTGTCTTTAACTCTTCATACGCCAATGCTGCATTAGCTACTGTTCTTTCCAAAAAATAGTTTGCTGACTTCACGGCAGCTTCCCACAGCCCGCCGAAATGTAGAGCACGTGGAGGAAAGAAGTGGAAGCCAATTTCATTGGATTCGCATGCGGTAGCTTTATCTAGTTGTGATTTGTGTGAATAAATAGACTGCTTTAATTCTTGTAGCTCATTTCTAGCGCCAACAAAGTTAGTCGCATTATCGCAGTATATATTCCTACAATTACCGCGCCTTGCCATGAATTGCTTTAATGCTCCCAGATTTGCTTGCGTTGCCAAATCGCTGACAACTTCTAGATGCGTGGCCTTAGTTGCAAAGCAGCAAAATACGGCAATATACGTTTTTTTGTGGACACCTTCCTCTTGTCTTAAAGTGTGTCCACACTGCTCCGCAAAAGTGTACACCTGCATTTATGAATGGGCGCGCAGGTTGAACTCTATGGGGTGGTAAGTTGCCCATCATTTGTGCCAACATTTTTGGTTTTGCTCTAGCCCACTGTATGCAATGTTGGGCTATTGACCTAGCAATGGTCTTTCCTTTTATCGGCCAGAATTGTTGCCTTCTAATAGAGAGCAAGGATTGCGGGCCAACGTGGAGGTTTTCATTGTGGATGTTTGTCATTAAGAGCTTGGTCAACTGATGATGTGAGTATGGTAGCACGTTTATAACTATCATAAGTGCTTCCTGGAGCTCTTTTGCAGTGAATACTGTATCCTTAGTTTCATTTTTTCTTTTTCTACGATCATTAAGTTTGTTTACGAAGCGAATGATGGATCCTATGATCCGTTTCAGCTTGTTGAATGAATTTTTATGGTCAATATTCTGGACAAAATGTGTTGAAATTGCATCTGTTATTAGAGGAAGCGCAAATTGCTTTTTCTCTATGTTATATTCTACCTTCTTGACATATGGTTGTGGCCAACAAGTTTCTGTGCTGTATAAAAATAGTGCCCTGTAGAGCCACATATTACACATGATTTTACCATCGCAGGAGTTAAACCTCGTATTAAACAATCAGCAGGATTATTCTCAGAACTTACATGACGCCATTGCTCGCGAATAGACAAACTTGATACTCGATTAGCAACAAATGTTTGGTATGAAGAGGATGGCGAGTTTAACCACCCAAGCACAATCCCCGAATCTGCCCAATAGTACGTAGGCTCGTTTTTGAAGTTCAGATCTTCCTTGGATGATTCCTTAGTTCATCCCCAGATATATACCTAAAAAGATACAAAAAGGGAACACAAATAATTTTTCCTTAAAATAATTAAAACACAAGAACTTATCTAATATTAGGGAATTTTCTCCCTTCGGACCAACGTCGTCCTCAACTCTTTCCATTATATTTCCACCTGAAAAAAACGAAAGAAAAAAACATATTAATATCATATTAAAATACATAAATATAACAAACTTACGAAAAATACCTACTGCTGTATAATTACATTGACATATCAAAAATGTCAACATATCACACCATATATTCTCGCCTTCGCCGCAGCCAGAGTTCAGTGCAACTCAATGGTCCATTATGACGTCAGGTGGGACACCGCCATCAAAGTTTAACAAACCTTGAAAACGAGCGTTTCCAAGGCCACCCATCCTGAAGCCAAAACGTAGCGGTTCGCGGCGGTTATAAAAGGCGACGAGCTGCAGCAGAATCACCCATTCCCAATTCAGAATTTGATCTGAAAACATCAGAATTTACTCTGATTTTCCTAAATTATCCAAACTAAATCTTGTTTCCATCCCACACCTAAGTAGGAATTTACTCCTACTGCAGAAATTTAATTCTGCTAATTCCATCCTACACTTAAGTAGAAACTTACTCCTGCTGCAGAAATTTAATTGTGCTGATTCCATCCCACACCTAAGTAGGAATTTACTCCTACTGCAAAAATTTAATTCTGCTTATTTTTTCATCTCGCACCTGAGTAGGAATTTACTCCTACTGCAGAAATTTACTTCTGCATTAATCTCTTTCAGTCATCTCAGTAGGAATTTACTCCTACTTATTTCATCTAAGCAGGAATCTACTCTGCCGAAATTTACTTCTGCTAAAATAATTATGTCCATTACTACTATAGTGCTTAGACGTGCAGCACTAAAACTTCAATTTTTTTATTTTTATTTTACATCATTGAATTAACAGTGGATTTTCTTCTCTTTCTTTCAGAAGTAAAGGGAGCCAATCTCTGTAGCAGCATTTTTTTTACTTTTGAAGTATTGAATTTATATGTTGAATTATTTTAGTAGATATAAGTATTGAATTTTTGAAAGATAGTAGTAAGTTAGGTTAGATCTTAAATTGAATTTGTGATAATAGTTTTTAAGCGATATATTTTTGAATAAAGAATTTTATATTTGAATTGTTAAAGGTTGAGTTATCCTTTCGCAACCGGCACCCCCCTTTAGCTTGAGCACAGATCTCACATTGGTCCTTCAAAGCCGGAAAATTCAGATATTCAAATATAAAATTAAGAAAAATATTGCTTATCGTATCACAGTGTAAACCAACAAAGCCTCTCCATTCAAAATGCCTGCAGATGACGAATGCAGTATATCTGACGCCGGGGACGAAACCATTAGCTCATTATTAGAGTTGGTTTAGTCTCAAAAAGAGGATAAGGATTTAATGGAAGACCTCTTTAAAAGGCATCAAAGAAAAGGCAAGAAAAAGACTGCCAAATCGACAGAGAAACGTTTACAAACGTTCACTGAATATTGGAAAGAATTCCAAACGAGGCATAAGGCAATTCAAAAGAGAGCGACAAAGGAAAATCGCAAATTAGAATATTTCACGAAAGATACATTTAGTGATGTACAGGAGTATTATATTAAAAAGCAGCAAGCATGGAAGAGGATATAGAAAAACTAACACCAACGCCTGTCAATAGTCCTCCTCAGACTCAGACATCACATGCTAGCACAAATTCATGTAATAATGAAAGACTCCCCAGAATTAAACTTCCCACCTTCAATGGAGAATACTCTACGTGGATTTCATTTCCCGATTTATATAATTCGGTTGTACATAACAACAATAATTTAAGAGACGTTGACAAATTATACTTTCCAAAGACAAATCTAATATGAGAGGCTGAAAAATTGCACAGGCATTATGAAATATGCGATGCAAACTACCGACCAGCTTGGCAGCTCCTAAAAGAACGCTATTCAAATAAGGGAATATTGTTTAACGTACAATTAAAAAGATTATTGTCTCTCCCTTCTACAAAACACGATACCGCTAAAAATATCAAAAAACTATTAGACAACATAACCGAAGCATTATTAGCTTTGCAAAACTTAGAAGTAGAAACAAAGAATTGGGATCCAATAGTCATATATTTGACAGTACAAAAACTACACCCAGATACACACCAATTATGGGAGCAAAGTATACAGAGTAGCACAGACCTACCTGAACTAAAAACTTTAACCAAATTTCTAGAGTCTCGCTTTCGAACTATAGAAATGATAGGAAGCAAGATTACGTCATCCAATATGACACAGAGAAAACCATTCTCACCCAAACCTACCACCCAAACCTACATATGGTCTCTTGAACAGAAATAAAAGTTCAGCACCAAATCACCCACCTACAAAAAGGTCCTCTTGCAGCCATTGCAAGGGTGACCATATCATATTTCACTGTCCTACCTTTAGAAATATGAACACCGGACAACGACATGAAGTTGTCATAAGTAAGCATTTATGCAAAAATTGCTTATCTCCCAACCACCTAACCTCAAATTGCACTAGCAATAAAAAGTGTTATCATTGTCAGAAAAATCATAACACATTGCTCCACTATGAGCAAAACGATTCGGTGACAGAATTACCTAATCAATCCTCCCAAAATTCCAATATGGAAGCTGAATTAAGCACACCCACCTATGGAAATGATGAACAACAAGTTCAAAGTTTTCTAACCGCAAACATGAAAAGAGCTCTTCTCTCTACAGCTCTACAGCTCTGATTAACGTCACTGCACCATCCGGACTCACGATGACATTCCGAGCGTTAATAGACTTAGGATCACAAGTGTCAATCATGACAGAAAGGGCCTTTAAGCTATTACGACTTAGAGGATCTCCAACCACCCAAGAATTAATTGGACTTGGTACAATTCCCACCAATACAGCTGTACAGCAAGCTACAGTCACAATGAATTCTTTACACACGAATTTTAAAGTAGCAAGCAACATGCTCTTAATCAGTAAAATCACAGATGTGTTGCCAACCAATGCAATTGAAGTGTCAAACTGGAGACACATTCACAACCTCCCGCTAGCAGATCCTACCTTCTCAATTCCAGGAGAAATCGATATTCTCCTTGGAGCAGAAGTCTACGCCGCCATTATCAAAAATGGTATAAAGAGAGGATCTGGCAACTCTCCAACAGCCCAAAACACAGAATTGGGTTGGATTCTGGTCGGAGGACTACCAGAAATAGAATGCACGACTACGACTGTGCTATCCACCTACACCACAACAACATTAAATCAGACAACAAATTAAAAAGAGTTTGTAAATGCACCAATATGTCAACAATATCACCAAAAGATAGACTGGACACAGTAGCAGGACAACGCCTACCCCCCGAAAAATATGAATCCATCAAAATTCATAAAACACTTGAACATCAGCAGTACCAGAGAAAAAACTGGATAAATGCTTCAAGTAAAGCAGTAAAACACTATGCCTTAAGCACACTCTCCACCATTAATACAAAGAGGAGAAATACGTCAAAACTATCGCCATCTCAATCAGTTTCAAAAACAACTCCACCAATGCAAGCTGAAATTAATCATAAGAATCTCAGTACTAGATGGCACCACTATAGTCAAAAACCTTCTCGCTCTGCACCAGTAATGAAAGAGAACACTAATTCCCCAGCGACACAAACTGGAACAAAATATCTCCATACTTTACATAAAAATCACAAGTGGAAGAAGGAGAAAGAAAAACTAAATAGAAAATAGGTACTCTCGTTCCAATGAAAGAAACCAATATCAAAATGTGTTTTAACGTACACATCTCAAGAATATTTTAAAATCTCTCCTCTCAAAAATAATTTCAAAATCCCCACCAAAACCCACTACTCTCTGGCATTACTAAATATCAAAACTTGCCGTTATATTTAAATCCGCCAAAATTCACATCAGTTTCGAAAGTTGTCAAGTGTAGTAGTGCGGTCATGTTTTAAATTCAGTTTTTTTCTATTTTTTTGCTTTTTAATTTTCCTTGTTTATTATTAATGGAAGAAATACTCGAAACTTTAAATCCAGAATCTCTTCATTCCATGGATGCAGGCTTGTCACCTACACCACCAGAGCTGTTGACTTCATTTAAGCCAATTAGGCCAGTGAGCCCATTGCCACCAACGCCAAAGAAGGCACGGCAAATAAAATCGGTCATTATTCGGCCCCCACCTCACGAGGTCATGCCTGTGAAAAAACCTCTCCGGCCATTTGAGTCAAGGCCAGCTTCACCCTAAATTAGAAGCCGTCAACAGGGATCCAAGCCAAACGACAGCTTTAAGTTCAAGCCAAAGCTAAGCGAACGTATCCCAGCAGTTCGTATCCCGACAATGCCCCGAATGCCTACCAAAAGTGCAGAGTCAGCCTGTAAAAAAGACACAACAGGTCCTAAGGCAGCAACAAATATTGAAGCGTCAATAAGAAAGAGCGATCAAACACTCCAAAATGCTATATTAGAGCCTCCAATACAATTCAAGGACACATCGATCAATCCCCCTGTACAACCTAATGATTCCCCATTGATTAACAGGGAACCATTAAGTACAACACTAAGGGTTCCAGTCAACCTAGCTGAACAAATTATGGCCACTCCCAGCATATTCCAATTATTAGAAACAAATAATATTCCATGGGATCACATAAAAAGAGCGAAAAAGTTCTTCCCGCTTTCAAATGGAAGCACACTAAAAGTGACAAAAAAGAAAGGCGTACTCCACTTCTTCAAACAAAGCACAGTAAGTTAATTTACAACCAAAGACTTTTATTAAAAAAAAAAATTAAATATATAACTACATATACATATATATATTAATGGCCTCTTCAATTTTGAGGCGGGAGGATGTTCAGGCCACACCGATATCCCTCAATGATTCCTTGGTTCATCCCCAGATATATATATACCTAAAAGGATACAAAAAGGAACACAAAGAATATATCCTTAAAATAATTAAAACACAAGAACTTATCTAATATTAGGGAATTTTCTCCCTTTGGTCCAACGTCGTCCTCAACTCTTTCCATTATATTTCCACCTGAAAAAAAATGAAAGAAAAAAACATCTTAATATCATATTAAAATACATAAATATAACAAACTTACCAAAAATTCCTACTGCTGTATAATTACATTGACATATCAAAAATGTCAACACATCACACCATATATTCTCGCCTTCGCCGCAGCCAGAGTTCAGTGCAACTCAATGGTCCATTATGACGTCACGTATGACGCCGCCGTCAAAGTTTAATAACTATAACTTATCCTTTTTAGCTTTATTTTTCAAAAGGACCATATCACCTATTAGGAATGATTTCTCACGGATTGTCCTGTCATAATATTTCTCATTAACTTCTTTACTATTTATGAGATTTTTTCTAGCAATATTATGGGCTTGTTGAATTTTGTTTCGAAGGCTATAGAAGTAGTTTTCGTGGTCATATATTGGTACGGGCTTGCGCTTAATATTTGTCGGTAACTCAGGCCTAAACCCAAAAAAACAATCCATTGGTGTTAAGCATGTCGAGGAATGTTTAGTGTTGTTGTGTATATGGACAGCCTCTCTTAGCCATTCATCCCAAGTATGAGGGTTCTTGCTAACAAAGTTTCTTAAGTATTCCCTTAATGGCCGATGGGATCTTTCCAAAGCACCATTCGATTGAGGGTGATACGCAGAAGTGTTGAGTTTTTGAATTTTCAGGAATTTACATAAACGCTTAAATAAGTCACTCATAAAATT
This sequence comes from Dioctria linearis, assembly GCA_963930735.1. Lineage (NCBI taxonomy): Eukaryota > Metazoa > Arthropoda > Insecta > Diptera > Asilidae > Dioctria > Dioctria linearis. The sequence continues at coordinate 170,248,996 of OZ005740.1, forward strand.
AGAGCCTTGATCAGTTACTAATTTCTTCGGTATTATATAGCGTGTTATTATCTCTTCATAAAACGTTTTCGCCACAGTGGCCGCTTCTCTATCAGGTATAGCGTGTTGTTAGGTAATCCTCAAATGTAGGTACTTATTTCCTTGGTTTGTCACAGGAAGTGGACCTACTATATCGAGGTACACTTTGTCGAAAGGCCTTTTTGCTGTATCCGGCATTACCATTGGCATTCGAATTTGCTTACTATGTTTGTTTTCTGACATTTAGGACAGGATTTAATGAATTTGACTACATTTTTCAAAATATTCTTCCGCTTGTATTGTCGTCGAATGCGATGATATGTCCGTGCAATACCTTGGTGACAACCCAATGGGTCCATATGAAAATTCTTTTAATATCTCGTTGATATCTTTTTCATCCGTAATAATCCGATACTGAGTAGCGTTTTCTCCTGAAATAGATAAATGATCTACATATTCTCTTCCCAAGCTTAAAACAGAATCTTCTTCGCTTATCATTCCTTTTTGATTTAGTTTTTCGATGTCTTTCGATGTTTCTAATTTCTTGTTTTGAGATCTGGTGGTGACTAGCATAGAATTTTCTTCATGAGGTATGCGGCTTAAGGCGTCCGCGTTGGAGTTTTTTCGACCTGGCTTGTACTTGATTTCGTAGTCGTATTCCGAAAGTTTATGGTGAAATCGTATCAGTCTTGAAGTGGGGTCTTTTATATTGAATACTTCCAGCAGTGGCTGATGGTCAGTATAGACCGAAAATTTTCTTTGAAGAAGGTAACATCGAAAATTTTTTACAGCCCAGACTATGGCTAACAACTCCTTTTTTATAGTTGAGTAGCGTCTCTCTGCATTACTGAGGGTGCGACTATCGTACGCAATTGGACGATCACGACCTGGGAGGCCTTGAGATAGGACCGCACCTAATGCTTCATTGCTAGCATCTGTTGTAACATTAAAAGCTTTTGTAAAGTCAGGATAAGCCAAAAGAGGAGGTGTGCTTTTTTAATTTCTTGGAAGGCTACTTCACTTCCCGGTGACCACGCGATTTTTTTTTCCGCGCTACATTTTTGTCAATGGCTCTGCGATGTTACAGAAATTTGCTATAAACTTTCTGTAGTAATTAGCTAAACCTAAAAAACTTTGCATTTGTTTAATTGTTCTGGGTGTGGGGAATTCTTGAACACATTTGATTTTGTCTGTATCAGGGGCACAACCTTCTTGTGTACATTTGTGGCCTAAGTATACTACTTCTTTCCTAAGAAAGTGGCATTTATTAGGTTGAAGTCTTAAATTATATCCTCTGAGTCTATCAAATACTTCCTTTAATTTTTTTATATGGTCTTCCAGGTTTTTTCCGTAGACGACTATATCATCTAGGTAAACAAAACACTTCAATCCCTGTAAGTCGGTTAGTACATGATTCATTGCGCGTTGGAAAGTCGCTGGAGCCGTTTTTAAACCGAAAGGCATGCGTAGGAATTCATAATGACCATATGACGTGCTAAAAGCAGTTTTTTCACGATAATTATTGTCTCCTCATATTACGAATTAAGTAAGTTGAGTTTTCCTTACACATTTTTTTTTTCACGATAATTACAGACAGATTCGATTTTATTCAAGCCCTTACGTACATATATATACATATATAGCTAATTTGTTTTTTTTTATACCTTGTTCTGTGTTATCAATTAAGTACCTACCTATGTACATATATACCTACGTAGTTAATAAAATCTGGTTTTTGTTTTTATGTTTAAAATATTATTTGAATGATATAATCGTTACTTATAAGTATGTATATATTTACAAAATTGGCTGACTTACAGACGATGGTTAGATCTGGTGTCTTGTGTCTCCACTTTTTTCCACTTTCACGTGCTTTGTTATTGCTGTTGTAGTTTTGATTTTATTTTTTTATTTTTTATATTTATATATATATAAGTTGCACTGTATTGTTCTGTTTTGTTTTTTCGTTCTCTTTTTTTTCTATTTTTCTTTTTAAGTTCACTTGGTAAATACATATTTATAATATATAAATTTTTTCACTTTCCCATCCTACCGGCTGCGTCAATTTGTAAAGGTAGGTATATTTCTTTCAAGATGGGAAGGTTTTTAGAAAAAACAACCGAAAAGGTTTTAATTTTATATAAAAGTGTATTTATCAATTTATGATATAGGTATGTAGTTATCAGTTGACTTTGTTCACTTATTTTATTCTATTCACTCAACAACAAACAACTTTTCTATCTTATCACTTTATTTACCTACGAGTTTTTTTTTGCATTTATTTAATACCTTTTACAATACTTATTTGATTTATTTCCGTTACGCGCTTTAAGATCCCAAATCATTTACTGCCCGTTTTATCACTTGCCCGATGTACCTTTCTTCACTCGTATTCAATCACTCGTATTCAATCACTCGCCTTCAGTTCTTTCAAAAACCTTTCTTCATGCTTTCGCACTGACCTACTTTCATTTGTTGCTTCATTTTGTAGGATCAGGGGAATTAGCGTATTTTTACAAATTTAAGGTTGATCAGCTATTGCAAAAGAAAATAGTCCATACCTTATAGGTCTGTTATGTATAAAAAACCTAGGTACATATATGTACCACATATACATATATGTATAAATATATAGATATATAAAAAACCTTAGGACCTAAATTGTAATGTTTTCCAAAAAAATTATGAAATCATAAATTCCAATAAACTAATCACGCACAAAACATAATTAGTTTTAGTTTATCCTCCAAAAAGGGTGAATTTTCTTCACATTCCACACAACTCTTAAAATTTTTCCCATAAAACGACTTGGGAAAAACAAAAGTTTCAGTTTACATCCTAAGTCGTTTTACATAAAAATTTCCACGACAAAATTTTGCCTTCAGCAAAGTTTGTCATTTCAACAATTTAATTAAAAAATAAATCAAAAAGCAAATCCTACATTCAGTACAATTTGCCGCGAAAAAAATTCAACATGTATGTACATACGTACATACATATTACGATAAAAAGCTTTCACGATAAGAAACCCGCGCAACGCGATTTCAAACGACGGGACGGTGGCTGATATTTTTAAAAGTGTAAGATTACATTTTTGAAGCCATCGTCCAACGCGAATAATTCTGGACATGTTTGAACAAGTCCAGAATCAAAAAGTAACATTTTCTCAGGATAAGAAAATGCAATTTAGCATTTTCGATCCTGAACAACGGCTCTTGATCACGATGAAGGTGATCGAGAGTTGAGTTGAATTTTAAACGTAAAAGCGGCGCAATCTCAGTTCCGGGAGCAAGAGTTGTTTTTTAAAAGGAGTTGGATCGAGTTGGTTTTTATTTTTTCAAGCGGTTCGGAGTTTTTCCAATTTTTGTTGTTAGTGTTGTTTTAAAAAAAGAATATAATATAAAAATCTATTAAGTGAGATTTTGTTAGTTTTGTTAAAAAAAAAGAATATTATATCAAAATAATTTAAGTGAGATTTTGTTCATTTTGTCTTAAAAAGAAAATTAGATCAAATATATTACAAAGTTTATCAAAATATATTTAGTGAGATTTTTCAATCTGCTGGTCGTATTTAAAGTGGTGTAAATAGAATAAAAAGGTGGCTTACAAGGAAAAAGCAAACAAGTGTTGTCCTTAGACTTGGTTTAGCAATTCCGAAACCCAGAACAAATCTCAAGGTCAGCGATAAAAGTTATACAACAAAATTGGCGCAGCCGGTAGGATCAAGGAAGCTTGGTCAAAGTAAAAGGTCGTAAACGCTAGAAAAGCCTTGATCCTGCAAGAATCTACGGGGAACCTGTGACACTAGCCAAGCTATAAGGCCACGTCACCCCCAACGCTCGGGGTAGATATCATCTGTAGGCGCCTCTGCTCCAGGCGAGCGAGCGTTCACCCCATTAAGAGTGAAAAGACAGCATTGAGGGACTGGGACCTCCAGATGGGAATTGATCATCGAACACCAGAAGCTCTTTTCCAGCACCAAGAAGGACAAGAGATAACGGACGCCCATTCAAAATCAACTCTAGAAGGAAGATATCATCGCGGAGGAATCCCCAGGTGAGAATTCACAACACCTCCGGGAAGGTACAGACAACGCCTCAGAAGACAACGCAGCACAGTCAGGTAGCCACGAGTGCCAGAATCCAGACCCATCACAGCAAGAACCAACAGAAGTTCGCCTTCGAAGCGGTACCGTTTTAACAGGGCCCACAGTTGTATCTAAAGTAAGTCTAGATAAGTTTTAGATAAGTTATTACAGAAGGCACCGAATCCGATAAGCTCACTCTCACGCACTGCGACGCTCTTGACCGCAGATTAAGTCAAGGCAGAGAGCATCGGCTGACACAAATCGAAAAATTTAAAAAAGATACAGAACGATTCAAACAGGAGCTTATCGAATTCGCCGGGCTTTCACGTTCACTAGGTTTAGATAAGAGCTCAACCAGTGTAGTTGTAAGTGCTGAAAGTGACAGTGATATAGGTAGTGATCCCTCTGACGAGACTACGGCCGAAAATCTCCTTAGTGGCTGGCTAGAAGTATCCTTCACGGAATCAAGTCCAGAAACCAGCCCAGAAACTCGACCAGGCACAAGCAGTCTACCCTACAAGCCCACTAATAAAAAGATAATCACAATGGTAGATTATGCAAAGGTAGCCAAGTTCACGGCACAACTAGTCCCTCTGTTTTCGGGTGAAAATGCCCCACAGTTAGGTCGTGAGCTACAAACTTTCATTGGATATTGCAAACAGGCCTTACACTGTTTAAGTGAGGAAGAAAAAGCAGCCTTCTTACACATTTTGCCCACAAGGCTTCGTGGCGATGACTATCAGCTGTTTGCTTCGGACGTTGCAACTACTTTTAGTGAGATGGAGGAACATCTGAGCAGAGCCTACCTACCACGAGAATCGTACCAAGAGTTGGTCAACAAATTGATCACAATGACGCAAAACGCGTTGGAGACTCTCACTGCCTCCACAACAAGAGTGAAGCAGTTGGCGGTCTTTGCTAAAAATGCCCTCAAAAGTGGAGTGAACAATCCCCACTTATGCCAGTACCTCGTCACTCTGGTAGAAAATGATCTAGAGCAGCTGATACAAAAGGCTTTAGATATGGAAAAGCTACAAGCAGGCACAGTTTTCGTCCAAACGCCATTAACGCAAGAGCCATATCCAATGACACCAATAGACCCTAGTGTTTGAGTTCGAGCTCTCAGCTGACCTCCTTACAATGAAGCACCCCAGCCACCCGTGTATGCATCACCACGAGCACAAGAGCCCCGACAATTTAACAATCCCCATACGTACATGCTCAACCGCTACGCCCACCAGTTCCACGAAGGGATTCTAGACAACCGGATACATAGAATCTGGTACAAAACATCACCTGTAACTTCTGTCACAAGCGGGGACACACCTACACGGAGTGTCTAAAATGGAAAAACACCCCCTTCTGCGCTAACTGCAGAAGTTATGGGCGTGGCATTCGTGACTGTAGAAATAGTCAAGCACAGTCTGCTGCAATTCGTTTTACACGAGGACAGCCTAATAATCCGCAATTCGTTTTACACGAGGACAGCCTAATAATCCGCAACAGTCAGACACGAACAATACAAATGGCCCCAGAGTCTTTTATATAAGACAAAAATGTGATTTTTGTCGGCGCCGCGGACACAAGATCGACGAATGTCGACAAAAACAAAAATGGGAGGATAAAAAGCAGGGAAACGACAAAGGGTCGACCCAAAAGTCCCCTGCTCGACTATAAACCCTACCAGCAATCAACGGTCTTCTCAGCCGCCCAACTTCAGTGTGCCCACCGTCAGACTTCCTCTAGACATAGGTCGAAATGGTGAGGCCCAGCTAATAGTGGACACCGGCTCTGAGATCAGTATAATTAAGAAAAAAGCTATCAAATCTCGCGAGCTAATAAATCCCAACAAGAAATTAACGCTTCAAAGCCCCTTTGGCACCGGAAAAACCTTAGGAAGTTGCCAAGGAAACTTCAGGCTAAAAAGCAAATTACCTTGGAACTTTCAGGTGGTAAAATACATCCCAGGTATTTCCGAAGACGGCTTGCTAGGAAATAATTTCCTAGCCAAAAACTGTAATGTTGAGGTACCCAACAAGGTTCTGCGATTTCCTCGCATGGATACCAATCCAGTAAAGCTTTCTGTTCCATTAGAAACCGCATCGGGCAACCCGCGTTCACAAAATACAGTCAACAAAGAGACACTGGTAGAAGATATTAAACCCGAGGTGGATATACCTTCTACCCCAAGTCTTCTCAAGCCTTCTCAACCAGAAGAAGTCGGCTGTGATAGGCAAGAACGCGATAAGGGTGACTTGATTACCAAAAATCTGGTTTGGAAGACTGCCCAGCATCACGTAAACTTAAATGAACCTGTGTGCGAGAGGTTAGGAGGAGATATCTTGGGACTGTTACCTACTACTATCAAGGGCCACCGATACATTTTAGTGATCATCGACTACTTTACGAAGTGGCCAGAGGATATCGCATTACCAGAACAAACCGCAGAATTTATTACAGAGGCACTAATAGAGCACGTCTTTTCCCAAATTCACTCGGACCAGGGAAGAAACTTTGAGTCAGCCCTCTTTCGAGAAGTTTTACGAAGATTTGGAGTGGAAAAGACCCGGACGACGACCTTACACCCGCATTCGGATGGAATGGTAGAGAGGTTCAACCGTACTATCTCAGATTATTTATCCAAGTATGTTGCCGAGCACCAGCGGTTGCTTGCATATAGAACAGTGGTTCACGATAGCACGAAACAAACTCCTGCTATGCTAACTTTAAGCCAAAAGCTATGGCTACCAGTCGAGCTAAATTTGAGCCTACCAATCACCGAAAAACTAACGAGCCGCGAATACTTGGAAAAATTAAAGAACATATTAGAAACCATCTATGAATTTAACAGAAATCAGCTACAGAGACCAAGTAGAATAATGAAAGACCGCTATGATCAAAGAGGAGAAAAGGGAAATGTCCAAAGCTGCAAAGGGACTGGGTGGGTCCTTATAAAATTCTAGAGCAGCTTTCTGATGGTACTTACAGAATTAAAAATCAATCAAAACCAAAAAGTACAGTAGTACACCGCAATCGTCTAATGCCCTATCAAAGCCCCCTTTCGTAGTTTCGTCGCTGCGAGATCCGAAGCAACGGGCGGAACTGCCGTTCGAAATGGGCGCGTAGAGGCGCCTGAAATTAGCATGGGGTTCCTGAGTTAGGATGAGTTAGTCGTCTCGAACTTTATTTCGCGATCGCGGGAGGAAATGCCAACAACTCTACCCTAACATCTTCGCATGAAGCAAGTTAAAAACAAAAGAAAAATCTGGAATGAAATTTTGCAAAAAAAAAAAAAACAAGAAGAATTTGACGAACTAACAAATAACACTTAGAGCCATTACTACAACTATTCTATTCTAGGAATTGTAAAGGACTGACCAGCATATTGATATTGATTTTCCGGCATATCGATGAACTACCAGGCTAAGACAGTAAGGCCCGCTTCCATCCAATCACGAGCTGAGGGCAGCTCTTTTCATTAAATAGGGAGTCGTGCTACCAAATCATTAAAAACGGTTAAAAGTGGCGATTATTAAAGGATATATAAAATTATGCAGGAAAACACCTCCTATCTAGTAGCGGACCCACTGAGCAGTATCCAACTTTAATGGCAAATCCCGGATTAGACTTAAAAATTAAATTAAACAAGTGAAAAAGCTAGAAAAAGAGCAATACTTATGATACCCTAGATGAATGCACGTATGAAATTTCGTATGGTCAACCATTTGAGCAATTTTGAATTTTTGCATTGGTTTCTCGCATATATTTCTAGAACGACTCGTCGGACAGAAAAAATGATTATAACCAAATTTATAGGATTTCTTATTCTGAAGATGTTTTTACTACAATAAAAATGTCTAGGACTGATCGTTTTCAAATATCTGTAAAAAACCAAAATTTTTATATGGCAATACCAAGAAGGGGTTGCCCGAGTTAGCTCATTTTTGAAATTTTATTTGCTATTTCTATAAAAACACATTGTACCAATTTTCAGCTTTCTAAGTCGACGTGTTCTCAGGTAGTGTCCAAATATATCGTGGAAAACGAAATTTTTGCATGGCAACCCCACGAATGAGTTGCCCGAGTTGTCTCATTTTCGAACTTAATTTTACTTTTTTTTCTTAATATCCGTGTACAAAATTTCAGCTTTCTAAGTGACGCGTTCTCGAGAGACGGACATGTAAAAATCAAAATAACTTTTAATTTTATGCGGGGGTGTCCAATCCATTTTGCTCTACCATCATTATTTCTGTGTGTTACAAACAGAATGACAAACTTAGTATACCCTATACATTTCATCTAGGGTATAAAAATTAGAAGCTTAGAACAATGTTTTATTTGAAAGGGTAATGTGAACCTAACATAATTAAAACACCGAAATTCGGAACAATATGTCATAAAAAACAACGATCTGAAAAAAAGTTTCTGTTAATGAACATCTTGCTCTCATTTTTCCTTCAAGTATCCGAGTTTAAACGCGAAAAACTTTGTTTCTAGCAAATTTATTTTTGATAAAATAAAGCAGTAGTAGCATTATTAAAAGTGATCTGTTTTAATTAATCGAAAGCCGTACGATTCCTTTGGTTAGTCAAAAATATATTTTCTTATAGGACAAAAAAGTCGAAGGTTTGAAAGTTTTGGAGCTTTTCCTTGAAAGGGCGGTGATTGCATATATTTATATACACATACAGTGATCTCTATATAAGTGGAGCAATTTTTAATTCTGTAGGTTTTGTTACAAAACTCGCAAGTCCTCCTAGGACCCGCCTATGCTTTTCACTAGGTGGGAGAATGGCCGATATATAAATAAAAAAAGGAATCGAATTCCCAAAATAAAAAGGAAATATCCCCAACAAATATTTTTTTTGGGTTTTGTTTATTTATTTATTTATTTGAACCTAGAATTTTTCGTGTCATATCATATATTTTCTTGACACCAAAAGGAATTTGGATCTCCCCTCATGACCACGAAAAGTTTTTGGACAACAAATATTTAAAAGACAAGCACGCACACTAATAAGACTATAAAACAAGAAAGTTTTTTTTTCGTTTACTTACCATTAAAATAGAACCACCATCTTGTATGGGTCGTCGATCGCTGAGGTATCCGCTTGGCCACAGAACACCGAACGAGAAGTCATAAAAAATAAACAACACCTCCCGGCCCGGTGCCACGTAGTCTTACGGCGCATTTACTTATTTTCTTCAATTGTCGCAGGATCACACTCACTATGTGGCCACTTCACTGCACTTAGGAATATCCCTACACTGCACAATTTCGCGGAACAATAAAAATAAAATAAGTAATAAGAAACACGCAACACAAAACCGTGCCTATTGTATCCGTCTACTCCACCATTGACGTTTTTTTTGCGAGCTCAACTAAAACCTACTAGTCAACCACAATACAAACTGCACAGTATTGTTTGCGGAGATTCCATTCAGTCCAAGTTACTTTATCCGCTTACAAACGAGCGTCCCCTCTTCCAACCCGAAGAACGAACACCCAACGCTCTTACTCCAGTGAGTGCAAGTTGCTTAAAACGCTCCTCCTCAGATCGCTAACCACAAATAGCAGCCACTGGCACCAGAGTCATCTATTGAGAAGCTGATCGTGGGGAATTTGCATTTTAACCCACTGACCTACTTTCGTACTGTGGTCAAATGATTTTGTTTGGTAAACGCATGCCCCACTGGAAGCTGATCGTAATAATCAAAGTCTCCCTCTCGTCCTTATAAATATCTGGTATATACACCAGGCGATCAACCTTGCATTTTGCAATAGCGAGAAAATTTGTAACCATATTATATCTGTTGTTATTAATCAGTGCATACAACAAAATCTTAGATTAACAACAGATGATTTCAATAAAATTATAACAGATATAAAAAAGATACTTCCATCCGTGGATAAAGTACGGTTTCAGTCAAATAAGGAAAATTTATTAACACATAACCTCGTCCCATTAGGCTTCGTACGTATTACATAGAGAGAAATGAAAGTACTCAGCCTAGAGGTACTTTATATAATAAATACCACAATGCTATGAGAAAACTTCGTGAAGAAGGTTTCGTGAATAGATTGAATAAGACTTATAAACAACAAAAAAGTGGAAACAGGTACTTAATTTAAATTTTGCAAATTATTTCTCGCCATTTTTTGTATTGTGTTATGATTAAGTTTTTAATGATTAATTGAATTAATAAATTTTTAATATTTTTTGATATAGCTTAACTCTTTGAAATTCGTTTTGTCCATGTAACTATTTTTATCAATAAAACATATAATTGTTCAGTCCACATACTTCATTGAAATCTCCCTCGATGAAATATCCTCTCCTACGAAAAACACAAAAAAGAAACACATAAAGAATACAAAACTTAAAGCAAATCAATAAAAATACTTATCTGATGATAAGAACTTCCTCCTTTTGGTGCAGCGCCGTCCTAAATTTCTTCCAATTACATTTATTTCCTGATAGATATAAAAACATCATTACTTATAATAAAAAATATATAAATACGCAAACTTACCATTTCTTACGTTCTCCTGTATATTTACAATATGGTTATGTCATCAAATGATATTTCCACGATATGACGTTAGCTGGTTTCGCCGCAATCATAGTTCAATGAATTGCAACTGAGAGATGGAGTGTTGCCAGGGCAACCCATCATAAAAAGGCGATGAGCCACAGCAGAATCACCCATTCTCTTTTCAGATTTTACTCGGAACATATCCTCCATCAGAATTTAATCGGTTCCCTATCCTTATTTTTGCTTCCATCTAAGTAGGATTTTAGTGCTACATCATGGAATTTACTTTTGCTTCAATTCCATCCTTCCACCTAAGTAGGAATTTACTCCTACTGCAGAAAAATACTTCTGCTTTATTTCCATCCTTTACCTAAGTAAGAATTTACTCCTACTGCAGAAATTTTCTTCTGCTTTAATTCCATCCATCACATAAGAAGGAATTTACTCCTTCTGCAGAAATTTACTTCTGTTTCACCTCCATCCTACATCTAAGCAGGAATTTACTCCTGCTGCAGAAACTTGCTTCATTTCCATTGTTGTATATGTAAAAGTACTGCTTCAGCAGGTTTCTTCATATACCATCCGTTTTTTCAAAATTATTCGCATGACAAATTTTGCGGTCAGCAATGTACATTAATATTTAATTTAAAAAAACTATAAAACAAAAGGCAAATTGTACCTTCAGTACGATTTGTCGTAAAAAATTACAATATGTATGTACGAACGTACATACATATCACAAAAAAAGGCTTTCACGATAAGAAATGTGCGCCGCGAAAATACATTATATGTATATGCGAGTCGAAATTTCAATCGACGGGACGGTGGCTGATGTTTAAAAAAACATCAAATTTCATATTTTCAAGCCACCGACCAACGAAAAATATTCTGGACTTGTTTAAACAAGTTCAGAATAAATGAAAATTTTTCTCAGGGTAGAAATTCAACTATGCATTTTCTACCCTGAACGACGGCTCTTGATCGCGAAGTCGAGTTTTGAAAAGAAAACGGCGTTGGATAAAAAAAAATTGGTTCGAGCAGTTCGGCAAGAAAATGCAAAAATCGGAAGTTGTATTTTTGTGAAATTGAAAAAAAATATATTAGTAAACTCTGAGTCAAAGAATTGGTAAATTTGAAAAAATCGAAAGTTGTATTTTGTGGAATTAAAAAAAAAAAGCAATTAGTCAAAATATTTGTAAAGTTAAAAAGAGATAAGAAATAATGAAAGGCGAGAAGTGTTGGTAAAAGGCCATTCCAGTGAAAATAAGAAAAAATTGATAAAAGAAAAGCCGTGTTTTATTAAAAAAAAAGAGGTGTTGTTACTTGACCGTAGAAGGATACCAGGTGTGTTTGGACGCAATGATTGTAAGTACAAAAACTAAATATAACAATTTTCGCAGCAGGTAGGATAGAGGAAGCCTACCTTACACAAACAAAGTATAAGCGCTCGAAAACCCTCTATCCTGCGAATCAAAAAGGAGTTGAAGACGGGATCGAATATTGGGCAAGACACCCTACCCTCGGCCTGAAGTTGAGTCTGGCTTCAGGAGTATTTCTATCTTGTCGGCTGTGATGTGAATTTGCACAATAATTTCCTAATCAATTAAAAATACAAGAATTTACATTCTGCATTCTTGCATTATTCAATTGACCCAAAACCCATCTCTCAATTAATCAATCACAATAAATGCGATCGATTGATTAATTGCAATTTCGCAAAACATACGCTAAACAAAATATATGTCACAACATTAAGAAGTGACTGTAATTGTTTACTTGCGTTTGTTTACTTTTTTGCAACCAGCGTAATACGGGTCAATTATATTGCGTCACATCTTTCTGCCGGAGTTAAGAACATAAGTGCAAATAAGCGATTTAGTTTTAACGTGCTTAATGTACATTAATATTAATTTAGTTTAGCTTAGCAAATTGATGATTGCATTAATTAAGTAGCAATACTCGAATAAAAAACAGTTTGAGTGCAATAATCAATTGATTTAGTTAATCACAAACAACAAGTAGTCTTTTATTTCACTTGGGGTCTGCTGTTTACAGCTGCGCTCATCGTACCTACTAACGGACATCTGCTGTTTACAGCTGCGCCCGCCTTAGTAGCGGAGGTCTGCTTTTTACAAACCTTCTCTTATCTTCTCTACGGTCATCTTGGTGATACATAACAACGAGCTTTCCTCTTCATTATTAACTATCACATGGCGACTGTACATATATATATATATACATATATATATATTTACATCAGTATTACATGGCGACCGTGAAAATTAACCTGTAATCTTCGAAATGAGATTGAGTAGCATACAGCCAAGCCAATTCCAAGATCAGCCCACATTTTTTTTTAAAAGAGCATTCAACCAGCATGATCATAAAAAAAACAATTTTCGTACGATAACGTTAACAAGAATCTTCGGTTAACTAGCATTGCCAACGGCTCAACTGTAACTTCGCATCCAATTTAAAAACAAACTACAGACGACAACGAGAAGATGATCTTCATGTTATTAGAGCGAATTAGAACTTCGAAATCAAACAATATCAGGAAAATAATGGAAGAGGTTTCAAAGCAGAATCAAGTAGTTCTGATCGTACAGTTAAACAAAAAAATTATGATCAAACTTTAATGATAGTTTATCAATTTAAAAATCCCATTTATAAATAATGCGCGTTATAATTCAACTAATCATTTAACTTAGTTACAATAATAATATGTACAGGTATAAGCCTTAGACACACAGCACTCTTAATGAAGAAATAACTAACGACTCATTAGTCTATAATGATTCATTATAAACTGCGGACACACAGCCATTTCTTTAATTAAGTTGAGCTGTCAAACTGGTTTTGATAAACTTATCACCTTAAAGAAGCAATATGAATCGAACTAACGCGATAAACTTTGTTTTCATTTATTTTATTTTCGAATTTAACAATTAACAAATGAGAAAAACATTATATTAAAAAAAATATTAATAATATAATTTGTGATTTGCATTTCTTTGCATTTCTTCTTCTTATTTTACAAATCGGCAGATGCACAGCGGAGCTCCAGATTTACATTATATGTCAAATCTAGCACATTTTTCCTCATTATAGCTATAATGAAGGAGGAAAACACTTCATTAATGCACTTCATTATCATCTGATTTTCGAGCTATAATGACATATACTATTTGACACACGACATTTTAATGAATAGTTAGTACAAATGATTCATTAGTTCGTGCTGTGTGTCTAGGGTTATGGTACAAGCTGATCACTGATCACTGATGTGAATTTGCACAACAATTTCCTAATCAATTAAAAATACAAGAATGCACATGCTGCATTCTTGCATTATTCAATTGACCCAAAACCCATCGCTCAATTAATCAATCACAATAAATGCGATCGATTGATTAATCGCAATTTAGCAAAACATACGCTAAACAAAATATATGTGTTACGAAGTGACTGTAATTGTTTACATGTGTTTGTTTACATTTTTGCAACCAGCGTAATATGGGTAAATTATATTGCGTCACGTCTTTCTGCCGGAGTTAAGCACATAAGTGCAAATAAGCGGTTTAGTTTTAACGTGTTTAATGTACATTAATATTAATTTAGTTTAGCTTAGCAAACCGATGATTGTATAAATTAAGTACCGATACTCGAATAAAAAACAGTTTGGGTTCAATAATCAATTGATTTAGTTAATCCCAAACAAAAAGTAGTCTTTTATTTCACTTGACATCTACTGTTTACAGCTGCGCCCATCGTACCTATCAACGGACATTTGCTGTTTACAGCTGCGCCCGCCTCAGTAGTGGTGGTCTGTTTTTTACAAAGCTTCTCTTATCTTCTCTACGGTAATCTTGGTGATACATAACAACGAGCTTTCTTCATCATCATTTACTATCACATGGCGACCGTACATATATATATATATATATACCTATACATTTCTTTTATTATTACACAACGCTAGGGGTCGGACTGCTTTAACTGCTTCTGTTTGTAAAACACGCAGCCACTCCCTCATCAAAGCACCCAAGTTCCATCATGGGACAATAGTGGGCTTCATCACAGCCTAAACAAAGAAGTTACAGACTTCCTTAATCAGAAGGGAAAACTTACATCTGACATACAAGGAAGCTCAGATTCACTCCAATCTGCGATTCGGAGCTGAAAGCGACTTCGAAGTAGGCAACGCGCCCCCCTTTCAACTTTTATCCAGGGAAATTTAAGAAGGCAACGGCCCCCCGCGGCAGCAAAAGAACTTCAAGCGACAAAACCAGCGATCCTGTATTGAGAGGGACCTCAAAGAAGCCCCCTCTCAATTTGAACCAAGGGAATTAAGACGGCAGAAGTCCCCGTAGCTTCAAATTTTGCATACGGTGGTCCATGAGCGAAGAAAGCTCCCCCAGGAAACACCGCCGGAAATCTCACCGCTTCCATCAACTCCTCAACAATCTTCCTCGACGGGCGACGCACAGAAAGTTCCGTCCCGGTACGAAGGAGGCAACGCGGGAGCAACATCCACTACAGAGGGTGATAATCAAACACCCCCAACAAATTCTATTACAGAAGGAATCATCCTCAGGAGCGGGAACATCTTAACAGGTCCCCACCAAGTAAGACACACTTTAAATATAGAATTATAATTGAAAAATTTGGAAGATAAGGTGCGAAACTCCTCCGAACTCTCTGTGATTCAGTGCGACTCAGTAGATAAACAAATCGAAAAGTCGAGAAAAGAAAGTTTGGAAACAATCGAAAAATTTAAAATCAACACAGAGAAATTCAAAAATAGCTTAAAAGAGTTTGGAGAATTTTTGCACTCTCTCGGGGTAGACATTATCCCAAATAACTGTATTAATTTAAGAGAAAGTGCCAGCGAGGACAGTGTCAGTGAGTCCACCGCGAGTGAATTACTCTTAAATTGGTTGGGCGACTCCCTTCTGGAAACCAGCATAGAAGAAACTAGCTCCGCAATAGTGCCAAAATCAAAAATCCCCAATCCCCTATTTTCGAGAGAACAACACCCAAAATTGAGCCTTGAGCTCCAAACATTCCTAGGATGCTGCAGGCAGGTAATTCAGTGCATATCGGTGGATAAACTATCAGCATTTTTACAAATCTTCCCCACCAGACTACGAGGCGAAGCTTATCGGCTTTTTGCCTCAAATATGCCAACTACTTTCAAAGAAGTAGGAGAACGGCTAAATCGCACAGGAACTCGTAAATAAATTGATAACCACTAGGCAGTATCCCTTAGAATATCTCACAGCCTTCACGGCACGAGTAAAACAAATATTGGCACTCTCCAATGAAGCGGCGGAATCCAAATACGGAGCCACAGCAGCACCAGCTGTTAAAACGCAGCTGGAAGATTTCGCAAAAAATGCATTAAAGACTGGCGTAAATAACCCGTATCTTCTGACCATGACAGACGGCACTGTGGATGACCTCGTACAAAGAGCACTTGACATGGAGCGTCTCCAGCAAAGTGCTCTATTCCTGCAACCTCCAGGACAATTTCAAACCAATACATTGCCAAATTCTGCTTGTGCCAGTGTACCAAATTACGCACAATTAAATCAAAGTAGTACCCTAGGATGTCTTACTCGCAGGAACCCCGGCAAAAGAATGTGCTCACGAGTTCACACAGTCACATACAGCCAGCGCACTTCCCACAAGCAAACCCATCACCACACATCAAACGGGAGCCAAGATCTCCAAACACAAATTTTAATAAATAAAAAGATTACTCTTTTGGACTTTTTACCGGGTTAAACTTAATTTTGTTCAAGAAAGAATTTTGTGGGATTCTCCGGTATATAGCAAAAGCTACCAAAAAATTCTTTCTTGAACAAAATTAAGTTTAACCCGGTAAAAAGTCCAAAAGAGTAATCTTTTTATTTATTTTTCCTGCTGGGCTTGTATAGGAGTGTTTTTTCCTCATCTAATTCACACCCAGAATTTATTCTGAGTTTATATGAGAAGAGATCAGTTTGACCTATTTTCAAGCGTCTGCAGCAGGCAGAAAACCAAGCTGCACCGATGAGTGTGATGTTTTCTGCTGACACGAAACGTTTCTTCTTCTTCCTTTTCTTCTTTATTTTTCAGCCCACTGCGTGGCGTATACAGGTTCGATTCGCTTCGAATGAATCTGTTTCTTTAAAAATTTTTTTTTAATTTTTATAATAAATACAAAAATTGTTTTTTCTATTTTTCTCAAACGTTTCAATGCTTTCTTCTTTTTTTCATTTTTTTTCATTTGTTTTACAAATCACCCAATTTAGCTATTTGGGACCTGTTGATGAGCCAAACCAAGACTTGAAACTTGTCACCAAAAATGAATGGGTTGTGTGATGAAATAACAAATTAGAACATTTTTTAGCTTTTGCTATATACCGGAGAATCCCAAAAAATTCTTTCTTGAACAAAAAAAATTTTATTGTACAAAATAAAAATAATTATTTAAATAAAATAAATTGTAGTTTTTGTAATTTAAGAGGCCATACATACGCGCGCCGATTGCGTAAATAGTAAAAATACGCCGTACTGTGTGAACTGTAAAATGTATAACCATGACGTGCGTGACTGCAGAAGAAACAACAATAGTAACTAAAGACCCCACAACAATAGTGGACCACCAAATCAACGTCCTAGAGAGCCGCAAACCCCAGTAACAACTCCAGGGTATATAGCGTGCGTAAAAAGTGCGAATTTTGTGGTCGTACTGGACATGCGGTAAATAAATGCCAACAAAAACGTAAATGGGAAGCCCGGAGTCAGATAAACAACGTACAGTCGACCCAAAACTCCCCGGCTCGACTATAAATTACCCATAAAATAAAATAGGGTCTCCTCAGAAGCCCGATTCCAGTGTCGCTACAGTAAAACTTCCATTAGATACAGGCCTGAATGGCCAAATTAAACTAGTAGAAGACACAGGCGCTGAGGTTAGTATCATAAAGCATATGTCAATAAAAACCCCAAAACGATTAACCACAATGAGGTATGCACACTTCAGACTTCATATGGTACCGGAAAGATGCTGGGAAATTGCCAGGGAAACTTCGTTTCCAAAAACAAAATCCCCTGCAAGTTTCAAGTATTAAAGAACTTGCCTGGCCTTTCCGATGATGGACTTCTAGGAAATGATTTCCTAGCGAAAAACTGTAACGTTGAGTGTCCTAATAAGGCACTAAGGTTTCCTCGCACGGAGATTAATCCCGATGAATTTGCGGACAAGCTACATTCTGAAAAAGCAGTCGAAGTAAGAACACTTGCAGAAGAGGTAGAGTCTAAACAGGCTGAACTATCCACCTGCAGTGTCTTCAAGGCTTCTCAAACGAGAAAAGCTGGCTGCCGAACTGCAAAGGAGCTCAAGAAATGTGAAATAAGCTGTGTGGACGAACAAGAGACCGACGAAATCAGGCAGAAATTGGTTACCTTTAAGGAACCAAGCTGCATACCTGCGCGCTCTCAAAATGCTGCCCCAGTCTCATTACAAACTCAAGAAGAAATGCTATATTTATCCCAAGGGATAAGCGATGGAGTCTTCTTGGCAAACAGTTTGCTGTCATCTGGAGAAGAACTAGTGCTAGTTAGTATTCACAACGCTAACGGTCATCAAGTAGTCATACATAGCTTAAAGTTACAGCTATATCCAAAAATGACTACACAATAGTCCCATTAACAGACGCAAAAGACCACAAAAGAACACACATTCCAATACCAAATATAAAGGCAATATCAAACACCAGAAGAGACGAAACTGAGTGTCTAAACCCTGCCAAGAAGGTGCATATAGCACTTCCGTCCAAAATCCCGAGCCATATATTATTTCTAAATAAAAAAAGGGAATATAAAAACGGTAGCGAGTCTCTAAGCCTATACTAAAGATGCATATTACTCCACCGACACGCAGAACAAAAACTTCCACATGGTCAAAACTCACTAACATAGACATGAATGAGTATCCCCCACAACCTAAAGCAAAGACCACACAGGTGTACCAAACTCAGTCGTCAACAAAGCAGGAAGCAACTACACTGCCTCATGCTAAAAACAACTAAATAAAGCCTCAAAAGGAATCACAGAAGCCTCATAAACTTACAGGTAACAAGTTAAACACAAAGAAAAAGTCAACCCAAGGTTCAGCTGAAAAATCAGCAATTTTACAACATCTACGATATCTATACCAAGATTATGAGATTCCAGACCACATAAACAATACCCGCATATTTCAAGGCTAGATTAAGAGATCAGCCTAGACCATAACTTGACCGCGGAAGAAAACATTTCGATATCAGATCTCTGCGAAGAGTATCTTCTTCCTCAAAGATGACAAACTCACCTATACAAATGCGATAACGCATAATATTCCATTGGTGCAAGATCAAGCAAAAATCAATCAAAAAATTTACCGCTTACCTGATACACAGCGGAAAGTAATTAATGAGCAACTAAAAGAAATGCTAGACAGCGGGATAGTTCAGTCTAGTAAAAGCCCTTGGAATTCACCTCTACTAGTTGTCCCCAAGAAAGCGGGACCTGGCGGTGAAAAAAGGTGGCGCGTCGTTATCGACTTTCGTAAATTAAACGAAAAGACAATTGGAGACGCATTCCCGCTACCCCGAATCGAGGATATTCTTGACCAATTAGGTCATGCAAAGTATTTCACCACACTCGATTTGGCCAACGGCTATTACCAAGCTCTCGTCGACAAAAGAGATCGACATAAAACTGCTTTCCGCACAAGTTATGGGCACTACGAGTTCAAGCGTATGCCATTCGGGCTCAAAGGAGCCCCCGCCACATTTCAACGCCTAATAAATTTCGTCTTACAGGCCTACAAGGTCTCGAATGTTTTGTCTACCTTGATGACATTGTCATCTATGGTAAAAATTTAAATGACCACAACGAAAAGTTGGGGAAAGTCTTCAATAAGTTGAGAGAGAACAACTTAAAACTGCAACCAGAAAAGTTCCAGTTTCTAAGAAGAGAAGTTGTTTACCTAGGACATAAATGTTCTAGCGAAGGAGCCCTACCAGACCCAAGTAAGACGGCCTGTGGCCAAACATTTCCTGTTCCCAGAACAGTAAGGGAAGTTCAATCATTTTTAGGACTTGCCAATTACTACAGGAAATTCATTCCAAAATTGTATGTCCAACCACGAATTTACTCCGAAAGGATGTAAAATTCACTTGGACAGAGAAATTCCAAAAAGCATTTCAAAGCATAAAAACGCATTAATTTATCCACCACTTTTGATTTACCCCGATTTTTCAAAATCATTTAACCTCACAACGGACGCAAGTAACGAGGCTCTAGGAGCTGTTTTTTGTCAAGGAGAAGTCGGAAAGGACCAGCCCATTGCCTATGCAAGCCGCACATTAAACAAAGCCGAAAGAAATTACTCTACTATAGAGAAAGAGTTATTGGCTATAGTCTGGGCAACCAAGAACTTTAGGTGCTACCTTCAAGGCCGGAAATTCACGGTATATACTGACCGTAAACCTCTCAAAGGTGTCTTCAATGTGAAAGACCCTACTTCCCGTTTGGTGAGGTTTCACCACAAATTATTCGAATTCGATTACAACATCGAATACAAACCAGGAAAGTACAACACTAATGCCGATGCACTAAGCCGCCTACCTTAAGCATTAAGGGAACACAGTTTAGGCAATACCTTAACGGTAAAAGTCCTAATCCACCACACTATGGACTCAGATAGGGAGGAAGATGATTCCGCAAATAATAATAAGAAAAAGAAATCCGCTCATTGCTCCGTCGTGACTCGAGCTCAGAAGCAAAAGCCTGAACAGATAATAAATAGCTCCAGTGTGGAGACAGAAGAGCACACGAAAGCGGATCAAAACGAAGTTCAACTCACGGAGCCGGAAACACCACAGTCAGCAACGCTTGACCCACATGTAAGAACTGGTAAGACACCCGAAGTAATCACGAGCCCTACGGAAATCCGCACCATCTTAAAAGATTATTACGATTCTCCATTTGGGGTCCATCAAGGTGTCACAAAAACTTACAAACGTATAAGACACAAGTATTGGAGCAGACACATGCTTAGCGACATTAAAAAACATATTAAAAAATATCCAAAGTGCCAGACGATGAAAGCATCTCCACAATATAAGATGCCAATGGTTTTCATGGACATCGCAGAACAGCCCTTCGACAAAGTTTACCTCGACATTGTAGGTCCACTAGAGGAGACCACATCAGGTCACAAATATATCTTGACCTTTCAAGAAAATTTAACTGGTATGCAATACCGAATGCAGTCAGAGTAGCGCAGGTTTTCTTTGATGAAATCGTTATGCGCTATCGCATACCCAAAAGAATACTCACCGAGTATAAGCTCCAAAAATGCTATACCATGGCACGGAAAAACTTAGTGGCAAGTAAACAGCGCTCAAAGTGGTACCACGATAAGACAGTACGGCCCCAACTGTCCAAGTAGGAGACAAGGGCCTCATCAAGAATCAAAGCAGAAAACATAAGCTTTCTCAAATCTTAAATCTCAAATCTGGCTTAAAACCATATTTCGAATAAAATTATATCGTACAAAAAGTAAACCAGGTTAACTTAAAATTCCTACCTTGTTAGTTTGCAGTAAACGCCATTTCAATACCTCCCTCAGGAACATTTGCGGTGGAGCCACTCCACTGCCCAGTTTAAATGGCACAATAAAAGTACAACCATACTTAAAGGACTATTTTCTTCCTCCGTATTGCCCACAGAAATGGCGCTACAATTAATTATAATGGCCATCCTCGTCCAGTACACGACAGGAGAAGAAACCCTATGATATAACGCATCTAAATAGCTCAGGTATATTTTTCGAGGATTTAGGGAGCCTAATGGCGTATCATAACACCTGGAATATTCTAACGGAAATATATATGTATGAGCTAGAGACACAAATCAGTCTAGCAGAACAGGCAGAGCGCTTAGTACATAAACTCTTCCTAAATATAACATACCAAGGAGACCTGTGCATCGTGCCGCAACAAAATATTCACGCAATAATAGACAGTGTACGAAAGCGAATGAACACCATTAAGGAAATGGTACCTGAACGGCGCAAGACTAGGTCTTTATTTGAAGGAATAGGAGGTGCTATGCATTAGTAATTCGGCACCATGGACGGCAATAACGAGAAATAAATATACAGCAAATTAGATGACCTGGAATCAAATACACAAGCCCTAGCAGAGCTAGAGAAACAACAAATTAGTGTTGTTAAAACTACCTTGGAACAGATTCAAAAACCGCTGGCTTTGCTAATGGATCGTCAACAAAAAATAGCACACCAAATAAACGAGCTCCACCATGTGGCCCCTGACTTAACTAGGAGGCAACTAAGACAAGAGATTATATCGAGCTTATTACTCCCTTCTGGGTATAATAATGGCTAGTAGAACCAACCATATTCATCCTCTCCTCCTGTCTCCACAAAACTTGCTACAAATATATCGGAAGACGACGTCGAATTGCCCAAATGACCAAAATTGTCTGTCTGTTCTATACAAGACCGAAGGAGCTCGGGCCCCCCTTATGCAAAACAAATGGGTGGTGAGAATTACTCTCCCAATTTTCAACCTGCCAGAAATGAGGCTACAACAAATTCGGTGCTATCCTGTACCCAAGTCCGCAAATTACTCCTTAATTCCAGACCCTGGTTATTCATACGTTGTTAACAGTGTAACAACACAAGTGTTCATCATTACATTTTTCTGTAATTGAAATAACATCAAAAAATATTTAGATAGTACGCACATATGTACATACATGTAAAAACTTATCACAGCAAGAATTTAGATAGTACGCACATATGTACGTACATGTAAAAACTTATCACAGCAAGAATTTCGCTAGCCTCACATTCTAAGATTTTCACATGGTTTCACTTGTATATCTTCTTGCATTTCATTTTGCATATCAGCAAAATAATTCTATTTGGAAATGATAAAGCCAGACGAAAGTCGACACCGCTGAGATAATTGAAGGAATGCTCGTGAGAACTTTGTGGCTAGGGAAATTCTTTAATTCTGTGGTAAGTTATTTGTGAATTTTTGTATTTAGTTAATTAGGCATTTTTGTAATATTATAAAAATTTCAATAAAGAATTAGTTAGTTGCTACGATACAGATAGGGCTGCCATCTCTAAAATTATGAAACTAGGATAATGAGTTCGAAAACCCTGGACTTTTTAGCCTAAAACCCGGATATTCTTATCAGATAATGTTTCTTATTTTACTTACCAATGAAATAGTTTCAAATTGATATACAGTGTCTTTCTTAATTTACTTATTATAAAATCAGGCCGTTTACAGTAGCTGTAGCTTTCGTGCGATTGCATGTCATTTTTTTGCTGTATCTGACATAGAAAACAAATCTCGGTTAAGGGCATTAGTACAATCCAAAGAATTGAAAGACATACCATATGATGACATATTGTATGATAAGCCATTGCGCCTTCAGCTGCTCGTATAAGGTGGTCCTCAGAACTGGACTAACAAAAAATGTGGGAATCTGTGAAGTACTAGCTTGGCTTTTGATATTTGTTTTGGGTTTTTCTGTGTTTAAGTGCTCTTTGATATCAGAAACGCCCTTATTTGCTATCGGAATATTCTGCGAACAAATGATACAGAAAGCCGCCCAGTCACATTTTCCTTTTTCCAACATTGGAAATTTATTTTGCAAATCACTATTAAATATACACTTACGCTTAGGCATTTTAAGATCTGAACACAAGAAAGAAAATTCATGCATGTTATAACAATAATCAGGTTCAGTTATTTACTCGCAATTATTTACCAGTAAACAAATACTGAAAGAACCCCAACATGGAAATATTGGCTTCGATAATCGTTACAAGGTCAATTAACTCAACAATAAATATTACTTGGATGAATAGCTGGAGGTGGTTTTCAATTAGAGTAATTTTACATCCCTATTACAAGTGGCGATACCGTTATTTCAATCATATTTCAATTAACTTCAAAGAGCAAATAAATTGTTGAAAGTGACTGTATTTTACATTGTGGACGTATAAAGTTTAAAAAGTGAAACTACATATCTGAAAGACTGTTAGATGTGAATGGAAGTGCTTGATCAAAATCCTCCAGAAATACTACATAAATCTATACTTGTGAGTGCTGGTCCAATTATCTAAAATGATTTATATTGATTCTTATGGAAAAGTGACTAGACATTGATTTTGTATATGCTACAAAGCCCAAATTACTATCCACAGAGGAAAGTAGTCTTCCAGTAAATTTAAGCATGACTCATTACCTTCCCAAAGGCTACACTTTCTATATACCTTACTTAACAAAATAATAAAATAGTTTTGAACAAAAAGGAGCCGTACCGTTAACTCTCAGCTGAGTAATAGTAGCATGTATGTATTTGCAGAGTCCGAATCATTCATTCATTCGAATTCATCGGACCATGGCACATTTCTAAATGCAATTATAACTCAGCTGAGAGTTTTTGTTTGGGGAATCGTAGTCATTCGGCTAAGATAAATCCGTTTAAATAATTTTGTTAGGAAAGGTATAAATATTTGATTACGGTTGGGTAGATCAGAAAGCAAGGTTAATATTATCAGAACACTGTTTGAACACAGCTGAAAATGAATAAAAAACAATGAAAATACAATACAACAAAGTATTCAATACTTCCCTAAAGTCCATGGTCCAGTGTCCAATCAGCACCTGCCTCCTGTACGTCCTAGAAATATCTGAAATAAAAAAGATATAAATAAATTACTTTAATAAAACTAATTAGATTGAATATTACTAAGTACAAAGGGAAAACTAAGTACATACATGCAGACTGCCAAGAAACAAATTTCTTGGCAGTACAACAACAACACTGTGTAAATGTACTTATGCGAATTTCTTAGCGAAATTCATGTTCTCTGCATAATGAACTATTGCAAAATATGCAAATATGTTCATACATGCAAACAAGATAAAGTCGCAGCATATATACATACTATAATTTACGAAATTCAACAATTTTTGTCATTGTTGACATTTCATAAATCACTTTGAAAATATATAATAATTTGCATAATTTGCAGATTTCTTGCAAATTATGCATAGTCAAACTAATATTAAAGAATTAAAGATAATATTTATACACTTACCTTAAGAATTAATCCTTTAATTGCCTTGAAAAACACACAAAATAACACGAAACTTTCACAACAAAATACCGCGATCGCGACTGTCAAATTGACTCGCGAGAAAGTCAATTAGATGAAGTTGGCTACGCGCTCCCTGTTGGTAATGCTTAAAAACCGCGAAAGTTACCAGGTAAATAAATATTCGCGAAAAAAGGTAAAATTAATTCCCATAATAAGTGGGAAAGAGAAAGATGCGAAAACGAGATGCAAGAAAAATGAGAAATATTTGCGTTACACATTGGAAATTGTCATAACATGGCAGGAAGCCGCCATCTTGATAAATTTCAGAAAAGTTAAAATATTTCATAAAATAAATTACGAAAATTCATTGATAATTTTTAATAAATTAGTTAAAGGAAATTGGCACATTTTGACATAAGTATACAAGTCAAGCAAAGTCGCAAAATATGCTTAATTTGCATTTTTCGTGTGGAACATATGTCAAAATGGCCGCTTAGAGCCTATAAAAAGGGGGCAATTCTTAAGATCGCTCTCAGTTTTTTTGACAGCGATCACAAGTGAAATATCTAACAAGTTTTTCTTAGCAAATAATAATTTTCTTTAGTTTTCAGCAATAAGCATAAAATATAACGTGCCATTAAAGGTACAATATTTTTACATGCTAAAAGGTTGTGTGCAGTGGGTGTTGGCAAACGACAGGAAGTTTTTGAGTTTGTTCTACACATAAGTATTGTGTCAATTAATTTAGTAAATAAGTTTCGTGCATAAAAATTAAATACATGCCAGCTTTCGGCATTTTAATTATACATGCAAAGAAACAAATTAGTTAAGTAATTAAGTTAAATTAAGCGCAAAGTGAATTAAAATAAGTGTATAACGCGTAAAATTAAAAAAGGCTACAAATTGCATTTAGTTAAATATATGCCCAAATACGGCATAATAACTGTATATGCAATCGAACAATTAATAAACAGAATTAAATTAGTGAAAAAATTAAATTGTAGTGAATTTATAAATTGAAGTGTCACATTGGAATTATTCAATAAATCCAGCATTAAACATAAGCACACATATCTTTTTTTTCATACCGCTACAATGTCCACCTAAATGCCGTAATATGGCTGTAGTTATCGATTGCAGCCACATTACAAAACATATATTGGTGGTTCCATCCAGGACTGTGTGCCTGTTTACTGTTGTGATTGCAAATAATTCTAGTACACTCAATTTAGTGATAAACATTTAAAAAAAAAAAAATTATCTTCGAATTAAAAAACATCGAAAATTAAGTTATAACTGTGCTTAGACGTGGCAGTTCTCATTAAAATTACAAAATTACTTTATAAACGTGCTTAGACGTAAAACTTCAGGGTGCCCAGACGAGGCAGCTCGAATATTATCGAAATTTTTGTTATAATTGCAGAACTTACATGTCAGTAAATTGTGATGAATAGTTAATTACTGAACTTACATGTCAGTAACTCTTAATAAATAATTAGTTAATTAAATTAATTATAGTTAGCAACAAAAATTTATTTAAACATTTTTCACGTCAATTTGTCATACACGGCATCAATTTACGTTCTTCGACTAAATTTTCCATTTATCCCACACGTGGTATTACATTGCTTCCTTCAATTATTTGCATCATTTAACCCACACGGTTAATTAACTATAATAATAGAATATAAAGCAACATGGATTCAGTAGATAAACTAATCCTCACGGAAAGCATATTGCGTTCGCGAATTGAAAGGTTAATCGAAAATGGAATGAAAACGAACCTTGTTAAACGAACACAAGGCTTTTATGAGACGAAAATGACAGAGTTGAAGAAACTATGGGAAGTATATAGTGACACAGATATGGCAATAAATCAGGCTTTATTAGAAAGTTCTGCTGAAAAGCAACATGAGTATTTAGCCCATAATAATATAATAATAATCATAGCTCAACAGAGTTAAAATAATCCGAATATATGGGAGAATTAGTAGAAGTATTGCGGAAATTGTCCCAGCTACTGAAGCATCAAGCTCGGGACAAGTACCAATTCATTCGACAACTGTTGTTCAACAGGAATCGTTCCTTCCGCGCATTCAGTTGCCCAAGTATAACGGCAACTACGATTTATGGCGATCATTTCATGATCTATTCATTTCTCTTGTTCATGACAATACATAGCTAACACCAGTTCAGAAGCTGCATCATCTGAAATCTTGTTTAGTGGGTGATGCTGAGAAATTGTTGCGGCACACTCCAGTAACAAATGAAGATTACATGCCAGCATGGAACAAGTTGAAGGCTAGATATGAGAACAAGAGAATTTTAGTTAATCATCAATTAAAGGTTTTAGTATACCAAGCCAAATTAAATTCAGAGTCTGCTAAAGGACTCAAATCAATAATTGACACAACAGACCAATGTATCCAACAATTACAAAGTTTAGAAGTTGATACAACATCGTGGGATGTACTTCTAATATATCTGTTAGTACAGAAATTACCCTTCATTACCCTCAAATTGTGGGAAGAAGAGCAGGGAGGTACACAAGAACTCCCAACATTCAAGTCATTTAAGCAGTTTTTAAGTACGCGTTTAAGAATTTTAGAATCATTAGCAGATAGTCTAGTTAAGTCCACACAACCCAAATCAAGCTGCACACCTGATACAACCAAATCATACCATATTAAAAAGGGAATCAAATGCCCAGCATGCAGTGCAAGTCACTTTTTACAAAGATGCCCGAACTATCATAGGATGGACATACCAGCCAGATATCAGATAATCAAGGCATCAAGCCGTTGTACCAATTGTTTAGGCTTGCACCATGTCAACAATTGCACTAGCAAATATAGTTGTCAAAGATGCAACTAAAGCATCATAGCACCTTGCATGAAGAATACAACCGGGACAAACCCAATCATGCAATTCTCGGAACTGAGCATAGGTCAAATACTAACAACGTTAGCTCGAACTCAAGTCAAGTCAATCAAGCTAGCAATACTATTCATAAACGCTCTCCACGGTTGCAGTCAGTGAACAACACTGACGACTTAAACACTAGTCAAAACTTTGTAACTAGAGAGGACCATAATACCCTGCTGTCAATAGCGTTAGTAGTGGCACAAACAAAAAGCGGGAACTCACATATTCTACTATGTCTCATAGATAGTGGCTCGCAATCATCCTTTATTACAGAGGAAGCCTGCAGGATACTGGGAGCATGTCGCAGCCCAATCGCAGTATCAATTACTGGCTTAAACACTAGCCATAGAGCAATCTCCAAGCAGCAAACCACACTTACACTTCGATCACGAAAAGCGAAGTCTACAAGAATATTAGAAGAAAGTTTTCTAATATTGAACAAAACCACAGATCCTTTACCTTCCAGAATAATCTCTAAAAGGGAATGTTTACATCTCAATAAACTGCCAGTAGCTGATCCCACATTTTGGAAGCCTGGAAAGGTAGATGCATTACTAGGAGCAAGAGTTTATGCTCAGATAGTCTTAAACGGCATTAAACAAAGATCTACTACTACCCCTACAGCAATTAAGACAATATTTGGTTGGATTCTACTAGGGTCAACAGCAAATGTTGTAGAAAGCAATACATCAGCATTTACCGTCAGAACTGACGACTTGGCTGAACAACTTGAAATGTTTTGGGAAACAGAAGAGTTTCCCACAAATCCGATTCTCAACAATGTAGACAGAGAATGTCAGCAGAGATATCAGCTCACCCATCAACGTCTTCACAATGGGACTTCTCAAGTGAAATTACCATTTGTGAATGATGAAGTGCCTGACCTAGGGCAATCAAGACCACAAGCAATTAAACGCTTTCAAGGAATACAACGTCAACTTGAAAGGAATCAAGCTTTGAAGTTCGAATATGAGAGATGTTTAGATGAATATCTCGAGTTGGGTCACATGGAGGAAATACCTCCACCCAACAACAACGAGCCACACTACTACATACCTCACCATGCAGTTGTCAAGGAAAGCACGACAACAAAGGTGAGAGTAGTATTTGACGCTTCAGCGAAAACGTCAAATGGCAACTCACGCAATGAGTTCTTATTAAAGGGACCAGTTTTACAACCCAAATTATTCGCCACGTTGCTCAACTGGCGTAAATACAAGATTGCTATGAACGCGGACATTGAAAAGATGTACCGTATGATAACCATGCATCCGGATCATCGTACCTTTCAGCGAGTCATCCTAAAACCAAGGAGATCCAAGATTTTCAGCTGAATACGGTGACCTTTGGAACGTCTTCTGCGCCATACTTAGCCATTCAGACGCTTCAACAACTAGCATGTGATGAACAACGAAGATGGCCTCTAGCTTCAAAGGTCACAGCCACAGATTTCTATGTGGACGACCTACTCACTGGAGCTGAGAGCATAGAAGATGCGAGGGATCTATTAGATGACCTAATTAGCATGTTGAAAGCAGGAGGATTCAATCTGAGGAAATGGACAAGTAACAATTCTTACTTGTTGAAACATCTTCCCCCAGAACAGAGCGAATTCAAGGATACGTTGATGACTTCGGACACGGAATCTGTAAAAACATTAGGAATTCGTTGGCATCCTAAATCAGATAAATTTTCGATCTTGACCAAACCTTGGAAGATGCATGCCAAGGTAACCAAACGAACCATTTTGTCAGATATTGCATCACTATACGATCCTTTGGGTTGGTTAGCACCAGTTGTAATTACAGAAAAGGTGCTTATGCAATCATTTTGGGTCACGGGATGCGCATGGGACAATAAGGTTTCCGAAGCCATTGAACATCAATGGGATAGTTTCAAAAATAATTTGAAGTCTACCGACAACTTACAAATTCGTAGATGGATTAATATTCATCAAATGCACATATCCAAATACATCTCTTCTGCGATGCATCAACAAAGGCATTCGCTGCAGGAGTCTATCTACATGTAGGAGATAAGAATGGCATGTCTACGACTACTTTGCTTACTGCCAAAACCAGGGTAGCTCCCATAAAGCCAACGACTATACCACGTTTGGAGCTAAATGGAGCTCTATTATTAGCAAGACTTCTTCAAGCTACAATGGAGGACATGCGCTTATATCAGGTTCCGGTTTTTGCTTGGACAGATTCTACGGTTGTCCTGCAATGGATAAGGGAACATCCCTCACGATGGAAAACGTACGTTGCAAATCGTGTAGTAGGTGGCACGGCCCATTACGGCTATCGGCGGAACAAGATGCATGGCCAAAATTTAAGGATATTTCAGAACAAACCAATCTAGAAGCTAAAGAACCTATTGCGATAAATCTTTCAGCAAAAGTAGATAACCAGTTCCTTCTACGATATTCATGATATACTCGCCTTGTTCGCATAGTAGCTATGATGCAACGATTCATGCACAATTGTCGGCATCCTCAGATTAAACGCTCACAGTACATCGATTCGCTCGAATGGAGCCAGGCAGAACTAACAATATTTAAACTGGTACAACAAACTGCGTTCGCAGATGAGTACAAAAGTATATTGAACAAGAATCCGTTGTCCTTTTATGGACGACAATGGCTTGTTACGAGTGGGTGGTAGACTCGACAATGCTTCCATTCCCTACAATAGGAAACACCCAGTCATATTACCACGTGATCATCATGTCACATTAATTTTAGTCGACAAACTACATGTAGAAACTCTACATGGCGGTCCCTCATTGGTTCTTAGCAGTAGTCGAAATCAATTCTGGATATTAGATGCTAGATGTTGCATTACCAGTCGATTACATAAGTGCATTACATGTTTCAAATATCGCACGATGACTAGAAGCCAGTTGATGGGAACTTTACCGACCCCGCGAGTAAATGAAACGAAACCATTTACTAAAGTGGGAATTGATTATGCCGGACATGTAACGATAAGGAGCTCGAAGTTACGCAACGCCAAGTTACAAAAGGCATATTTCTGTATTTTCGTGTGTATGGCTACAAAGGCTGTACATTTAGAATGCGTGTCAGATCTCACATCTGAAGCATTCCTCGCAGCACTAAAGAGATTTGTAGCTAGAAGAGGATTGTGCACTGACATATATTCAGATTATGGCACCAACTTCATTGGTGGAAAATCTCTTCTGGAAAAGGATTTACGACAAGCCATTCATGCCTCAACACCAGAAGCAGCAAAATATTTGTCCTCCAAGCAAATCAACTGGCACTTTAACCCTCCAGCCTCTCCACATTTCGGAGGAATCTGGGAAGCGGGAGTAATGTCAGTAAAGTATCATCTTCGAAGAAGCCTACAATACTCCAAATGTACCTTTGAAGAGTATGCAACCTTATTAACTCAGGTCGAAGCATGTTTAAACTCTAGGCCACTATGCTATGTTAGAAATGATCCAGCGGATTTATTTATCATTACACCTGGACATTTCTTGATTGGCCAAGCACTAAATGCGATTCCAGATTCTGATTATACAAATGAACCTGTAGTATTGTCAAAAAGATGGCAGTACATTCAACAATTGAATAAACAATTTTGGGATAAATGGTCAAAGGACTACCTTAACCAAGTGCAGAACAGACCCAAATGGTACACAAGGCAACCGAACATGCACGTTGGAGATGTTGTCCTTGTTAAAAGCGAAAACATGCCACCCACTAGCTGGGCAATGGGTATAATAGAGCAAATACATCCAGGTGCCGATGAGCTAGTGCGGGTAGTACGAGTCAAAACGCGAAATGGTAGTTTCTTACGACCAATCGCTAAAATTAGTCCTCTACCATTAGAATAAGACTAACTGCCTGTTATTAGTGACGTCATGTGTCTGTCCAAAAGTGTCACATTGTTGGCTGAGGGTCATCATCATTTTGATACACCATACTAACAAGTTACTATTTCAGATTTCATCCACATATGAGCAAGAGGATATGCTATACATTTTAGAGCATATCCAGTTTAGCCCACCAGGAAGTCCAGAACGCAGGATGCTTCGTGACCCAGGGTGCGATTTCTTCAGCATGCCTCGACCAGAATTGGCTCATGAATTGATACCGCGGGACAGAAGAGAACCATCAACGAGCCGAGCATCAAAGATCCGATTATCAACGAGCAGAGCATCAACAAGCCAAGCAACGACGAGTCAAGCGACCAGGGTGACAACTGGACCGTTTGAGGGTCCGACTCCCTACACGGATCCACATCCACAACAAACAGCAGTAGTCAATGGCAGCCGCATTACTGCTTTGACAAAGCTTCTGCTGACTAACACCATCAAGGAATTCGAAATGAGAGCAAATAACAGCTTTCAAAGATTCCTAACTCGAGAACGAGAATATATATATTTGCCTCGATACGATTTGCAGCGCATTGACGTCAGGGCAATACAACAGCGAAGAAATCGCGAAAAGCTCATTAACGTACCCGACAAATACCAGGTTCGACTACGGGTGTTAAATAATGGGACAATGATCTTTCATCATTATCACAAGAGGGGTATACGCAAAATAAAAAATGCTTCAGTTGAACGAACTGTTAACCGGGGGGGAGTATGTTTGAACACAGCTGAAAATGAATAAAAAACATTGAAAATGCAGTACAACAAAGTATTCAATACTTCCCTAAAGTCCATGGTCTAGTGTCCAATCACCACCTGCCTCCTGTACGTCCTAGAAATATCTGAAATAAAAAAGATATAAATAAATTACTTTAATAAAACTAATTAGATTGAATATTACTAAGTACAAAGGGAAAACTAAGTACATACATGCAGACTGCCAAGAAACAAATTTCTTGGCAGTACAACAACAACACTGTGTAAATGTACTTATGCGAATTTCTTAGCGAAATTCATGTTCTCTGCATAATGAACTATTGCAAAATATGCAAATATGTTCATACATGCAAACAAGATTAAGTCGCAGCATATATACATACTATAATTTACGAAATTCAACAATTTTTGTCATTGTTGACATTTCATAAATCACTTTGAAAATATATAATAATTTGCATAATTTGCAGATTTCTTGCAAATTATGCATAGTCAAACTAATATTAAAGAATTAAAGATAATATTTATGCACTTACCTTAAGAATTAATCCTTTAATTGCCTTGAAAAACACACAAAATAACACGAAACTTTCACAACAAAATACCGCTATCGCGACTGTCAAATTGACTCGCGAGAAAGTCAATTAGATGAAGTTGGCTACGCGCTCCCTGTTGGTAATGCTTAAAAACCGCGAAAGTTACCAGGTAAATAAATATTCGCGAAAAAAGGTAAAATTAATTCCCATAATAAGTGGGAAAGAGAAAGATGCGAAAACGAGATGCAAGAAAAATGAGAAATATTTGCGTTCCACATTGGAAATTGTCATAATATGGCAGGAAGCCGCCATCTTGATAAATTTCAGAAAAGTTAAAATATTTCATAAAATAAATTACGAAAATTCATGGATAATTTTTAATAAATTAGTTAAAGGAAATTGGCACATTTTGACATAAGTATACAAGTCAAGCAATGTCGAAAAATATGCTTAATTTGCATTTTTCGTGTGGAACGTATGTCAAAATGGCCGCTTAGAGCCTATAAAAAGGGGGCAATTCCTAAGATCGCTCTCAGTTTTTTGACAGCGATCACAAGTGAAATATCTAACAAGTTTTTCTTAGCAAATAATATTTTTTTTTTAGTTTTCAGCAATAAGCATAAAATATAACGTGCCATTAAAGGTACAATATTTTTACATGCTAAAAGGTTGTGTGCAGTGGGTGTTGGCAAACGACAGGAAGTTTTTGAGTTTGTTCTACACATAAGTATTGTGTCAATTAATTTAGTAAATAAGTTTCGTGCATAAAAATTAAATACATGCCAGCTTTCGGCATTTTAATTATACCTACATGCAAAGAAACAAATTAGTTAAGTAATTAAGTTAAATTAAGCGCAAAGTGAATTAAAATAAGTGTATAACGCGTAAAATTAGAAAAGGCTACAAATTGCATTTAGATAAATATATGCCAAAATACGGCATAATAACTATATATGCAATCGAACAATTAATAAACAGAATTAAATTAGTGAAAAAATTAAATTGTAGTGAATTTATAAATTGAAGTGTCACATTGGAATTATTCAATAAATCCAGCATTAAACATAAGCACACATATCTTTTTTTTCATACCGCTACACTGTCCACCTAAATGCCGTAATATAGCTGTAGTTATCGATTGCAGCTACATTACAAAACAACACTATTCTTCTGTTTGAATAGTAATTGAAAGCGCATGAGTTATGCAAATCAAACTTTTGTCATAAGAACTCTGCAACCTTTTTAGAATGATAAAACTAAATAAAGGCTCTCATGTAGTAGTGAGAGAGTCTGTTTCATGGCTTGGGATGCATTCCTCCAAGGTTTTTGGCTTTGTGCATCGAAAATGAAATGAAAACGACAGTGGTATAGGTATACTTATAGGAAATTAACAAATCGCGGGTATCAAAAGTGATTAGTACTTTGCTAGTGAAAATTGAATTAGATTAATTCAATTAGTTAAAAATAATAGTAATTCCGACCTATACGTGACGAATATGATTACACACTTGTACTACGCCGTGGAACAGCATGCAGCATATAGTAGTAAGCCTAGTACTAAGGTCCGCGCTAAACTAAATATTAGCGGGTCTCCAATATCGGGCCGTTCTTTAGCAGCTAAAATTTGACAGCGGAGACTCTGAGAAAAGATATATTAAATACAAAAAGAAGAAGCATTTCGCAATTTTTTTACGGAAATACAACGCGCGGTCATAATATTTCTAAAAGCAGGCAGTTAAAATTATTTGGAAATATTAATAAAATGAAAATAATATGCATAATGTATACAATAGAAAAAATTAAGAATGATATTTAAAATACGGCCACTTACAGCAAAGTCGTACAAAACTACGTTAACTACAAAAATCCGGTCAATAAATTTATCAAATCTCACAACTCTGACCAAAAATATTTTTAACGCGCTAAAGAACGGCCCGGGCGGATAAATTCAAGCAAAATTTTTTGGAGACTTACTGGTCGTGCAATCTCTAATCAAAACCCAAAGGCAAATTTAGCGCGTTGACCTTAGTGCCGCTCTCGCTAAAATTCAGGATAAATTTTCGCCAATATCTTCTAGAGCGATGCCTCCGGGGTGGATGCCTTGGCGTCGCCTGTACCTCAACCTTATGACGAAAAAATTGAAAGAACGGAGTCTATGATGGCGTTCCAATGTGTAGCTGGCGCTGGTGCTGTAGCTCGTGAGCATGTCGGCAGAGGGAAGCGCGCATTTGAAGATTCTAGGGAAGCATTCATGGTGCGCTTATAAGGGAATCAAGAGAAATTTGTATTTAGTAAGATTTCAGATTTTCAGCGCATGTTGCTAAACAAACAGAAAATAATATTGTGAGTGAACAATTAATTAATTAAACGGAATCAAACATTTCAACTAACTACTCAAGATTTAAAATTCTTGTACACTTTTATTTGGATGAGATATATCTTTTCATATAGCTGATGAATAATCCTAAAATCAATAAATAATAAGAACGCTTCGAAAAATATAATTTCTGGCTACAACGTACACGTACATTACATATAAAAATTAATTTTTATTTAATTGACTTCCAAAATTTTAAAACCCGGACGGTATAGAAAACCCCGCCCGGACGTTCCCCGGACGCCCTCCAAACTAGGACAAATCCGAGGAAAACCGGACGGATGGCAGCCTTAGATACAGTGAACTAAGACTTTTTAATTTTACCTTGAGTGAGTCTGCTTGAGTCACTGTAACTCAGACAGCTTTCTGGTGTACCGGTTTAAGAGCCGCTGAACCCACAACACTACTTACGGTGTAACACCCTAACTTCTTCGCAGCAATATCGAGGCAAAAGAGCCAAGAACAAACAAGAGGAATTCCTCCTATTAAAAGGCGAGGACATGAAAAACTTCAAGAAAATAACAAGTAATTTGGAAGAAAACACGTACGTAGGCCGACTAAACACGCCCATAATTAAGGCAGCAACATCAAATGAATGTGCCATTAAATTATTGTATAACGGTGTTGCATATCACATGCCCAGATCACTTCCTGATCTCCAAAGTAGAGGGACAGGGAATAATTGAAATGTCTCAACCATGTCAAAAAGAAATAGGTGACAAGGTGTTTAAATACTAAGGTCAGAGTAAATATCCACTAAAAATTATCCAGCCGAATCAGTTTCCTGAGCTAAACCATTCACTACTCAATGGAAAACTGGCCGAAATTTTACAAGTGTCACAAAACCGCAGTCTGGGGCAAATTGAGATTTTAACGGGGGAAGATATCCACAAATCAGTCCATAAAGGCACACAGTCATTGGAAGAGATCCAAAACAAAATCAGCAAATAATAAGAGAAGGTGCTATGGCCCAATATATGGAAGATTCTTCCAGCAGCCAAGGGCGCATTTTAGTGAAATAATTAGCAATTGCTAAACAGTAATCTCGCATGGTACTGTTCTGCAACTGTCGGTTATTTTGCTGATTAGCTCAACAGCTGGCTGCGATGAGAGTTTAGTGGAGCAATCGACGAGTACAATAATAATTAACCTCGCATAGTAATTATTATGTAAAGCGATTGTTTTCTACTGAGCGACTCAGGTGCTGCAACCGGTAGAACAAACGGCAAGGTTGTTGTCGTTTGTTTACATCCGCGTTGTTAAGTAAAGTTTACTTCCGAATATTGGTGCATAAAAGACAAATTACTGGTCTGGCGAGTGCCGTTCAGTGTTCAGTCGCGTCGTTACTTTTGTTTAGAGTGTCAAGTTTCGGTTTAGATTGGGTATATTAAGATAGGTCAGTTTGTTTACGGTAAAATAAAGATTTACATGTTTAAAATAATCCGAGCATGTTTTAATTAAAGAATTTTAGTTATCGTGGTTAGTTAATATTTTTTATTGTTGATTGCTTTTGGGACACGACAATTTGGCGCAGCCGGTTTAAAAAGGTATTGTGTTTTTAAATTTTATATATATTGGGAGTTATGCTTTTTTAGCTGCTTTTTTTTTTATTTTTTGGGAGTTATGCTTTTTAGCTGCTCCATTTATTTTTTATTTTTTAGAAGTTATGCTTTTTTAACTGCTCCATTTTGTTTTATTTTTTGGGAGTTATGCTTTTTTAGCTGCTCCATTTATTTTGTTAATCGTGGGTGTTCTGCTTTTTTAGCTGCTCCATTTACTTTTCAGGATAAATTTACGAAGTGTTAGATTAAGTGTTGAGTGCGATTTTGGGAAGCCATTTCAGTGTAATAATATTGATTTCATGATTGTGATGTGCGTTTTTGGATAGGTTAAGGAGAAATCATTATGGGCGTTTGAAAGTTTTTGTCGCATTTCCGTGTGTTTACGTAGAAAATTTAAGATATAGGATTATTAGTTAATTCATCGATGTTTGGTTTTTGTTTTGTTTGCGGCGATTTTCAATATTTTTCGTTTAATATGGGGAAATAAATGTTTTGTGTTTTCATCGTTGGCCTTTATGTTTTTATTAAATAAGAAGTGAAGGTAGTAAGTTATTTAGTTTTTGTGCTTATGAATGAACTTGTTTGTACCTGTAAGAAAAACTGTGAATCTTTCTACAGCGTTCTTTTCTATAATTCTGCTTAAAAGTTGGATTTCACTCCTGATAGTTCAGAGCTCCTTCGCATTTGTTATAGCATTGATAGAGTATATGCTATATTTGTCTGAATCGTCAAAGTTTCAAACAGAGATCATGAGTTTCGGTATTGGTCTCTGCTGAAGTGTCGGATTTATGTCTACGTATGATTTAAGTGTTAATCTAGGGAGCATTAAAATAAAAAAAAAATTGGAAAATTGTTGATATTGAGGTACTGAGTTATATATATATGTATGTACAAGTGGAGGGACCAAAAGGCATGAGAAAGTGAGATTGAATTAGGAAATTGTGAAAAATTTGAATTAGTTTTACTAGGTGTTGTTTAAAATTAATTAACTTTTGTGTAAGTTGTTTTGTTGGGTGAGATTGTTTTCTTGGTTAGGTGTTATATATAATATATATATGTAACTAAGCTTGAATTGGAGGGAAAAGAGAGAAGAATTAGATGATCTTCTGGTTCAGACTTCAATGTCGGTGGGTAGAAGTAATGTACCGACAAGAGAGCAACTGGTATAGTTCGAAACTCAAGAGAAGGAATTAGAGGAAAGATCGCAGGAGCTAAAAGAGTATAAGGAGAAGTTAGAAAGCTACGAGCAAGACTGGCAGTATATTGGAGAGCATCTCACGGCAGAGTTACAAAAACGAACATCAAGTGAAGAATCGCGAAAATTGATCCAGGAGTGGAATACAGCTGCCAAGTCCTGTACGAAACTTAGACTTGCTGGTAACGGCTTTACTCGAGCTGATCCAAAGGGGCGAGATCCAAGCAAAACAATTGTTGGAAGAAGATAAAAGGAAGAACAAGTATCTGATAAATATAATATTGTCTTTGGAACAGGAGGAACTGGAGACGGAATTAAGAGCCGAGGAGCCACCTTCGCAAGAGGTAGTATATATGCAAGAAGTCAGTAAGAAGTGGACACCAAGGAAACTAGTGTTCTGGGAAAAACCTCGAGAAACGAAAGATAGGCAATATATTCCAGCTAAGAGTAGCTCATAGAAGGGAAAGCCAAAAGAGCCAGGAAGCAGTAAATCATACGGTTTGCTCAAGAACAGTATGGCGGAAGTACGTGGGAAAGTAATGGATATGGTATCCAAGTATATACCATTATTTTCTGGGGAAAGGTCACCAAAGCTGGGAAAAGAATTGTACCGTTTCCTGAACTGCAGACAGGAACTCTACGATCAATTGACTGAAGAAAAAGCTATCTTCATGAAATGTGTGAAATTACGACTCACAGATGATGCTTACTATCTAGTGTGCCCCCAGGAGCCGAAAGATTTTGAAACTCTGCAGCAAGTTATTACAACTGCATATACGCCACGAAAATCGTTCAGTGAGCTACGTACGGAAATGCTGGAGTGTAAACAACGACCTGGAGAGGACATTCGAGAATTCTCTGACAGAATGAAAGAGCTGGACAAAACTAAAACAGCAGTCACAGCTAAGTACCCAAATAAGGAAGGTGGACTAATAGCAGAATTGAAGCTGACGCAGTGGCTAATTTTAAAGCAGGCGTAGGGAATACGACAACGCAAATGCATCTGACGGGAAGGAGATTCCAATCTCTAGATGAAGTACAAGAAGAAGCTAATTATTTCGAGATGGATGCAACTAGGGTCCAGTGCAGAGAACCAGAAGTCTGGGGAAGTGGGCGAAAACTGAATTCCGCAACAATTCGAGATAGCTGGGGGGTAATTGTTTCAACAATGATACCAGCAGACCATTCAGAGAAACCGGACAGACGGGGCCATGTCCAGCAGCAGCAGGAATATATCGTCGATCACAGGCTAGGGCAACGCCGCCTAGGCCCATCCAGTGCTTCCAATGTGGGCAAAGAGGGCATATTCCTAGGGAATGCCAATCAAGAAAACAGCCACCATACTGTGTGAAATGCCAGAACTATGGTCACGATACTGCTAGTTGCCGAAGACAAAGCATAAGGTTCGCGGATACTTCAATTGGTTCTCCAGGACAGCTGCAAACAGACCCAGAAATCCTTTATTGCCAATTTTGTAGAACCTGCGATCATTACACCGCAAACTGCTTGAAAAAATATCTAGCGGAACAAGAAGCTCTAAAGAAGGGAAACGGGGAGCGGAAGCTAAGGGAATTATCCGCAGCTGCTTTCAATTAACAGAATTCAAGACCATGAGACCTCACAGAAAGAAGCCAGTGTCACAGAGTTAAGTTTGTTAAATAACTACATTATCTCAGTAGAATGTAATATAATTAAGGTAAATCGTATTAAAGGAAACTCTCAGGAAAATAATGATTGGAGGGTTGTTTGGGGCACAAGAAAGCTCAATTGGAACTTGCAAAGCCACACTACGCATAGGTGAAGTAGAACAGCCATGCGAGTTTAACACCATTTATGACACTAATTCGATTCCAGCTGACGGTATTCTGGGGATCGAGTTCCTGAAGGACAAAGCAGTCATTGATTGTATAAATGGAAAACTGTCAGTGAAAGGCGTGGAGGAAACAAAGGAAGAAAAACCTCTTTTCGGATGCATCACTGGAAAGGAGAAAATCGAGATCATAGAGTTGAAGGAAAGCACCCAAGACAATTATCACCAGTTTATCCAGAAAGAAGTGTCAGTTTATTCATCCACAAAAGAGATTCAGCAACGAATGAAGAATCGAGTCGCAGCCTTGCGCGACATTATCTTCTCAGCGGGTGTGGTATCAGATAGTCTCACAAAGTATCCTTCAGAAGAAGAATCTTATCAAGATGGTGAAATAAAAGAAGAAAGAGAAAGAAAGACTTTTCCAAAGTGGTCTTTCGTACAATTGGTTGAGTCCCTTAGCACGGGCACGAATCGAAAAGGTTCTCAAGAAGCACCCATCAATAGGACTAAACCGATGGGGAGCAGAGAACAAGAAAGTGTAGCAAGAAAAAGGAGCTGGAAATTCCTCCCATGCAAGTCCAGCGCGACCTTTTTAAAGCTACAGCTTACGCAGAGGCTCAGAGCGAACGCGCACATCTTACACAGCAAAAGGAAAAGTTCTACTTAGGAAAAATGAAAAGCACTCAGGGTTCAAGAATTAAGTTGAACCCAAGAACGGAGCGGTTATTGCAAATTCCGGTCACAGGTGAGGAAGATTTAGTGTGCATGCCGGAAGAAATTAGGCCAGGAGTGTATTGTGGGAATGCTATAATTAAGCCAAGAAACGGTAAAGCGTGGGTAGGTATTATTATCGCAGGAAGCAAGCCCGTTGAACTAGTGAATTTCAGGCCGAGGCTTGAAAAATTGAGTAAGTATACTGTGCATCCACTAGGACGGGATAAGGGTAAGATTGATAATCGCCAACAACGGCTCCAGCTAATGAAGGAATCACTGGTGCTGGGAGAAGACCTTAACTTCGAAGAAAGAGAAGCAGTAACCCATATTTGCTACGAATACAGTGGGTAATACGGCCCCCATACACAAAAAGTAATATCGCATGCCAGGAAAAAAATTACTCCAGGACGATATCATCGAACCTAGTGACAGTCCATTTAATTTGCCCGTACTTGTAATTCCTAAGAAAGGAGTAGATGATAACGGTAAAAGAAAGTATCGGCTATGTGTAGACTTCGGAGAACTAAACAAAGTCTGCATCCCCTTTTCTTATCCCCTTCCCCGAATTGAGGACATCTTAGATCTTGGGTCATTCTAGATACTTCACCACGTTAGATTTAGCTAACGGGTACGACCAAGTATTAATCGACCCAAAAAACAGGGAAAAAACAGCGTTTAGTACCAATTTTAATCATTTCCATTATAAACGATTACCATTTGGTTTAAAGATGGCCCCTCCATTTTTTCAATCCTTACTGAACGGAATTCAAATGGGACTTCAAGGGATTAAATGCTTCGTGTATCGCGATGATGTCGCGATATTTGCTAAAAGTTTAGACGAACATACCAGCAAACTACGAGAAATTTTTCAGCGCTTCAGAGAACACAACCTAAAGTTGCAGCCTTCAAAATGTCAGTTTTTATGGATAGAGGTAGTATATCTGGGCCATATTTGTTCAGAACAAGTGGTAAAGCCTGATAAACGGTTAGTAGAAGTCGTGCAAAATTTTCCAAAACCAAAAACTGTGCGTCAGGTTCAATCTTTTTTAGGTTTAGCCAATTATTATCGAAAATTTGTTCCGAATTTTTCAAAAATATTGGCACCCATTAATAGTTTATTTAAAAAAAAGGGTTAAGTTCACATGGGGACTCGAGTGTGAAAAGAGAGTCGTGTCAAGGAAATTCTCACAACACCACCACTCTTGATATATCCGGATATCACAAAGCAATTTACGGTAATCACTGATGCAAGCAGGGAATCTTTAGGGGCAGCTCTATAGCAAGAGGGCAAGCCAATTAGTTACGCTAGTCGTACTTTGAACATGGCAGAAAGAACTACTCCACTACAGAGCGTATGATGTTGGCCATTGTGTGGGCAGTACGGAACTATAGGTGCTACCTTCTGGGCAAACCTTTCAAAATAGTAACGGATCACCAACCGCTACGGGGAGTTTTCAAGGTGAAGGATACTACTTCGCATAACTTTTCACTTTATTTTTTTCAGGGAATCAAAAAAATAAAAGAAATCTTTATTTAATTTCAGGGACTTTATTTTATTTCAACTAATTAGATTAAAACACGATTTAGAACTAACTACATTAAAAATATCTTTCCTAATTTTTAATTTAGAAATTTTTATTTACGCTAATTCAGCTAAACGTGCCGACGTTGAGTTTGTAACGCGAGATATTTGTTTTTCACGATTTCGCGAATGAAATCGTGGGAAGCTTATTTTTAATAAGAACGGAAATAATTACATAATGCATATTATGTGAATATATTTAGAAAAATGATGCGTTCGCCGGGAATATAACTCCCCCCTCGTTAAGCTTGATGTCCTCCTGGACTCTATCCTTTCTCGATCTCGTTACCAACTCAACGTTAACATGATTGGATTTTGTTTTTACAATATATAGTACTACAATTGCTATTAATATTACAATAAATGTGCTACTTACACAAAACGTGATTTTATTATTCCTTGTTATATTTTTTATTTCCTTTATCTCATTGATATTTTTAATTTGTTTTAAATGCAATTGCTTCATATTTATTGCTTCGCTGATATTTCCTATTTCTAAGTAATTGGGTAGTATTATATGTTGGTTAAATTCCTTCTGTAGGTTCTGAAATTTCATATTATCTATTTCTATACTGCAGTTATGAAAGTTTATTATATAATTTTCATTTAATTTATTTTCTAAGTCATTACAGGTATTTTGCATTTTTACATTATTTGCATTTATGATAAAATTAAATGTTGCTTTAGTTCTCTTACCTCAAATTGAACGTTTTTTATCTTTTTGCATTTTTCTAATTTGTTGTTCACTAAATTCTGGGTACAATCGGTTGCTAATTTTAAATTTTTTAAATAATATTGACCATCGTCCAGATAAGCTTTATTTTTAAAAAGAAGTATATCTGTTGCTTCAATGACCAGCTCCTCATGATCGCCATTTGGAATAGGAAGGAGTTTGTATTTTTTCATCTTTTATTTATAGAACTTTGGGATAGCAATTACAAATATTAGTTTATTCTCTATTTGGAGTAAAGAGCTTTCAATTTCTTGCATTTTAAAAAATCTATTTCTTCTGGGGTGAGAATTGGTCGGCTCATTATGTTATGCTTTGCAAAAATTATATTTTCTTGGATTCTGTCTATTTCTTCATTTAATAGATTTATACATATTAGTAAGAACTTGAATGAAATGTAATTGCTTTATGTTTTCCTTATTAATTTTAATTAAGTTATTTAATAGGCTACATGTCAATTTCTGATTTTCGTGAAGTCTGTCGGTAAGTATCTGTAGGTTT
The DNA here is from genome assembly GCA_963930735.1 of Dioctria linearis. Lineage (NCBI taxonomy): Eukaryota > Metazoa > Arthropoda > Insecta > Diptera > Asilidae > Dioctria > Dioctria linearis. Next base: position 170,292,378 of record OZ005740.1, read on the forward strand.
TCTTGTAGATCGTTGTTAACTTTAATGTGTTTGTTTAATGTGTCTATGGAATTGTGATTATTTATGTCGGTTGATTTTAAATCTTCTTCTATCTCTTGTTTATCGTCGTCGTCAAGTGTACCATTTGAGAATTTTCCCTCCAAGATTTATTAGGCCCCTCTTTTGTCTATGTGGTATTATTGTCTCTATGTGATGACTTGTTTTCCTAATTTGTAAGTTTAATTGCTTAAGAATGGTTTCATCCTCCCGTATATCAAATATACTATCTATGTCGGTCCTGATTTGTTCTAAAGACTGTCTTAGCATATCTACGTCGATTATATGTAAGGCTTTGTCATATCCTTCGATTATTTGTATGTCGTTCTGTTGTAGTAGTGTGAATACTCCTTTTGTTTATAACTTTTCCATGTTAATCAGCGCATTAGTTGGGTTGATTAACAGCATTAACGTCAGTATTATTACCTGAAAAATATTTAAATTTTCGCTTAATTCTGCAGGATGTATATTACGATTTTTAGGATCCGTTAATTTGCCATTAGAAAATTTCGTTCTTATCTTAATGTATCGAGGCTCCGTTTTGTGCCTTTCTATTTTGGGATTCTTTACCCAGATTTCTTTTTCATCACCTAAAACTAAGCTTTTTCTATCTTTATTTAACTTAGATATATTTTCTAATTTCTTTTCATGAATTCTATCTCTAACCCTGTCTATATAACTGATCTTATTGTTGAGAAAATCGGATGGTTTCGTTAAGGTCGTTGAATGGATGGTGTTATTGCAATTTTCAATAGCTTTTAGAATCTTTTCTTCCGGAGTGAGATTAGGATTCTTAGATGTTCGTTTAAGGTCCCATGAGCTCTTTCTACATCCGAATTTCCAGTATGTGAACGTGGAGATGTGTAGTGAATTCCAATATTTTCCATTTTTCCGAACTCTCTCATATTAAGGCTATCGAATTCATTATCTACTACTAATTTATTCGGTTTCCCAAAGAGTGAGAATCTCTGTCTTAAAGTCTGAACAATGGTAATGCTATTTCTGTCGTTTAGTTTGGATGCCATTAAATGCTTGGTGAATTTGTCGATTGTGGTAAGAAACATTTGACGAAGACAGAAAAATATCTGCATGAATAATTTCGTTTGGCGAGTTTGGTGTTTCCGATAAATTAAATTTGTATACAATGGGATTTCTATCGTATTTGGCAAGGTTACATGTTTCACAATTGTTGATATATTTGTATATAAGTTCCTTCAGTTTTGGGAAGAAATGCTGCCTTTTTAGTTCTTCGTAGTTTTCGGTTATGCCTCTATGATTTGTCTCTTTATGAATTCTTTCGATTATTTTGATGGCTTCACTCTCGTTCTCTAAGTCTTCGGCTCTAATCGTACATTTGATAAACCTGATTTGTTTATTATTGCTGAAAAGTTCTAACAATTTTTTCTGTAACAAGTTGTATTTTGTATCTTCTAGCTCAGAATAGATACCTGTAACTCCCTTTTTTACTAATCTTCTTAGCATGTCGTTCAAATAGTTATTATTACTTAATTCTTCCTCTGATATATATATTTTCCTGTATCTCCATATTTTGTTATCATTTCTTCGGCTTTGTTTTTAACTAAATGTATCTGGGTCAAGTATTTGTTTATTAATACTTCTGCGATATGATCATTTAAATCTTCAACGCCACTGTGAATCGTGGCTCGATCACTTTCTTGGTTGTCTTCAATTTCGTTTATTTCACGAGCTTCAGTATTTAATCTACTAAGGAAATCAGCAACTTTATTATCTTTACCCTTTAAATATTCAATTTCATAGTCGAATTCGTTCAATCGAATTCGCCATCTTTGTAATTTGGAGTTGGGCTCTTTTAATGAGCTGAATCAGACAAGTGGTTGATGATCAGTCCTAATTGTGAATTTTTGCACGAAAAGGTATGGTCTAAAATATTTTGTTGCCCAAATTATGGCTAACAATTCTTTTTCAACCGTGGAATATCTTATTTCATGAGCATTTAGGGTTCGGCTTGCAAAGCAGATAGGGTGATTGTCTTGGGACAACACTGCACCGATTGCGAACTGACTAGCGTCAGTCGTAAGAACAATTTTTTTCTTAAAGTCAGGGTACTTTAAAACAGGATCTTTTGTTATAAGTTCCTATAAGTGCCTATTATGAGAATGTTGACCAGAGAAATTATTTCTGCGATAGTTTGCGAGATTTCTAAATCTATTACTGCTATTCAAATTTCCAAAATCATTTGAATGGTATTGGTCGTAATGTCTGTCGCGTCTAGAGTAAAAATTATTGTGAGTTCTGTTAGTATTTCTGTTAGTATTTCTGTTACTACTGTTTGCGTAATTAGTATGAAAATTTCTGTTATTATTATTTTCGTAATTAGTAGGAAAACTTCTGTTATTCTCTTGATTTGAAAAAGGGTTTCTTTGCACTGGAATTCTTGTTCTGTGTTCATAACTTAATTCTATTCATGTTTGAAGCAATTCATGATAGGCTTGTTCTAAACTTTTCACTTGTTTTATTCTAAGGTACATATTATCTGAACGAGGCAATTTGTTTAAAAATCTTTCTAATATACTGTTGCAATATTTAACGTTCCTTTTTTTGGCGGGGCCCGTTAACCCTATCGTCTGGCCGAGCGGTCTCCAGTTGAATCAGGTCGGGTTCGGGCGTTCCAATTGACGACACGTGAACAAAAGAAAAATTGTTACCTTTTTGTGCTGAGCGGCCTATATTCTTCGGGATACTCCCTGGAGCCTTGGAAGCCCCAATTGGGACGCTGAGTCTTATCGCAGCAGGTCTAGATCACCAAAAATTTCAGCAGACTACTACAATTGTCTACTACAATTTTTTTTTTGATCTCTTACTATTCTCTTGTCCGAGCCTACTCACTGCCCCTAGGTGTGCACAGCTCCTGTGGTGAGGCCACATTCACTTATATTACATCATTTTCTTCTAGCTAATTTGACAGGTTAGAGTTTTCTCAATCTAATTATATTTCATTTAGTTTAATGTGTTTTTTACAGATTAAATTTTCAACATCTAACTACATTTCATTTCCTTTGCTTTTTACTGATTGAATTTTCCTTATCTAGTTGCATTTCATTTTCTAGGATTTTGACAGATCAAATTTTTCTTTTCCTTCTTATCTGATTACATTTCATTATGTTTAATTTTTTACAGATTAAATTTTCAACATCAAATTTCATTTTATTTTGTTTAATTTTTCACAGATTAAATTTTCAACATCAAGTTACATTTCAATTTGTTTAATTTTTTACAGATTAAATTTTGAACATTTCAACATTTCATTCTCCATAAATTTGACAGGTTAAATCTTTACTTGTATAATCACATTTCATTTTTCTTCAATGCATGTCGCACTGTTTCTTTCAGCTCTATTTCAATAAACGTCACAAGGTTTCTCTTGTTTTTCTCTTTCTATTTTAATTCATGCTAAAGTGTTTCAACTATTTCAATTTATAGCAAGGTCGAACGGCCTCTTTGATTTTTATGATAGCGAACGTCAAAAGTTTCTATCATTTTGCCTTCTTACTAAATGTCGAAATGTTTCTACTGTCGCTATTTATAAAAATGTCGAAAGATTTCTTTGTTTTGATTTTACCAAACGTCAAAAGTTTCTACCATTTTGCCTTCTTAATAAATGTCGAAATGTTCCTAGTGTCTTTATTTATATAAATGTCGAAATATTTCTTAGATTTTTATTTCACCGAACGTCAAAAGTTTCTCTCATTTTGCCTTCTTACGAAATGTCCAAATGTTTCTACTCTCTTTATTTATAAAATGTCGAAAGATTTCTTTGAGTTTTATTTTATCGAACGTAAAAGTTTCTATAATTTTCTCACTGTTACCAAAGTTCGAAAGCTTCTCTTCTCTTCCGATTAGAAATATTAATGTTTTGGCCTGAGATATTTCTAAATAGTTCATTTGCGGAAATTATTGTGGTTTTGTGTTTAGACATGAGTTTAGCAACTGCTTCCGCTTTGTGCTCCTACGCGTGCTCCTCGATTTGAGGTAGTTTATTCGAATCGGGCTAGATTTTAGTTAGAATTGTAATGGTGGACTTGGGTTGGCATTGGAACGCGCCCTTACTTTAATTCGAGATTCCTCCCTACTCTCGATGTTCATTTTCTGGCATGGGTCATCTGACAGATTGGAATGTCAATTTCGTGTTATAATTTTTCTACTGAAATGGCAAGTCGGCATTTTAAACTTTTCGAGTTTTTAGATTCTGCTTGTTCGGAATTCGTGCATTTTAAGAAAATTTGGGTAATTTCTTACGGAACTGGTGCCGGTGCTTCATAGTCTTGGCATTGTTTGGTAACTTAATTCGCGCTGAGAACTTCAAATTTCCAGTTCTGCAAAAATGCAAATAAATCCAGGAGGTTTGAAAAATTTGAAAGGGGATTCCTTTATCCGGACTTATTTACCTCCCACTGGACTGCAGCGAATTTTCCGTGGTGGGCAAATAAATCTGGGAGGTTGATAAACTTTGAAAGGGGATTCCTTTATCCGGATTTATTTACCCCTACTGGACTGCTGCGAATTCATCGTGGTGTCCTTTAAGCAACGAAAGATCATCAGCAGATGTCATAAGTGAGAACTTTCCAAATGCTGACCAGCCGTATCATTCCATTTAATGCACTGTCCGTTTCAGATTACACGAAATGCCAACATACAGGTTGAGATCGAGGTTTCATGATTCGTTCTGTACAATCTACCATCATTAGATGATTGCTAGATGGTCTAGAGACTCTGCCAGAAGTTGCACATGGTCATGCCGCTATTATTGAAGCATATCGGGTGCATGGATCTTGATCATTCTGGGGATGTTTAAAGCCAATCGTTAAGGACGAATTATCGAGGAGGGCAGTGGAAGGGCGAGGTAAGTCATTCTGTTACAATACTATGTTCATTATTCTCGGGTTTAAATTCTACAGGTTTCTCCGTATCTATACTATATTTGAAATTTAACTTATCTAAAATTTTTATTAATTCTTCATAATATTGACTTACACTGGTAAACTTTATTGAATCTGCTTGCTCCTTAAGCTTCAGGTAGGTTTCCTGTACTCCAAATGAATTTATGAGTTGCTTCTTTATAACATCCCATGTTGAGCCTTGGTCTAGTACTCTTCTCACTGACATGGCTGCCTTGCCCTGAATCTTCGTGGTCAGAATCCGGAAGATGTATTGTTTGGCTGCATTATCCGTCACCATACCCAAGAGAGTTTCGACTTCGTAGATGAAATGTGTCAGTTCGTATGTTCCATCGCCTCTGAAAATTGACACTGCTCTAGCTTCATTCATCACATATTTGACCGTCACAGATGCTAATGCCATAATGTAGTTTTCCTGTATGTTACTTAATTCCTTAACACTGATTGGTTTATATGCTTTGTCTGAGTTCATTAATCCACGACAATTGATCGAGCACTTTTTATTTATTAGGTTCGACTTATCGTTATCAAGATCCATATTCATAAAAGTATTCACAACTTCTCGTAAATCAAGAAAAGAATTATTTCGTATTCACCACTTCTCGTAAATCAAGAAAATGCCTTGCAATAACTCGTGCTCAAGCTAGGGAACAGAAAGAAAGGGAACAACCAAAACAAACACCATTGCGAGATTCTGAAAACGAAGGTAACAGTATTGAAGGGACTGAGATATTCACCGACGAAAAACTGAAGAAACCTGGAACAAAACTGATGACCATTATCATGAATCTAGGTTTGGAGGACACTTTGGAAGGAACAAAAAGTTCAACAGGGTGAAGCGCTTCTACCGTTGGAAGGGACTGAAGGCTGATATAGCTTGGTATGTTAAACGTTGTACGATTTACCAAAAAAAATAAGGACACTAGAGCCATCATGATGCCATTAGTAGTGACGGAAATCGCGGATAGACCTTTTGAGAAAGTCTATGTTGACTTAGTTGGACCTTTGCCAGTCAGTCACAAGGGTAACAAGTACATCTTGTCTATGATGGATGATCTGACGAGATTTGTAGATTTCGCGGCAATACCAGACCAAGAAGCGAACACGGTAGCCCAGGCCTTGTTTGAGCAAATCCTCAGCCGGTACTCGCTACCGAAATAGCTAGATCAGGGAGCAAACTTCACTGGAGAAGTCTTAAAGGCTCTTTGTAAAATGTTGAAGATAAAGAAGCTGCAAACAACTGCCTATCACCTCCAGTCCAACGCTGTGGAGAGGCAGCATTCTACGCTAGCCAACTATCTGAGGAGTTTCGTTGATCGGGAGCCACGAAACTGGGACGAACTGTTGAGAACTGCAGCGCATGCGTATAACAACACCGTGCATGCAGGCACAAAACTTACGCCCATGGAATCATTGTTTGGATGTGTAGCGGAAATCCCCAGTAGCGTACAGCGCCAGCCTGAACCGGTATACAATATGGATAAGTACCATTCGGTATTGTGGTTCAAATTGCAGAGAGCGCTTCAACTAGCTAGGGAAAATCTACTTAAAAGCAAGTTAGTGGCAAAGAAGTACCATGACAATTCAGCTAGGCCGGAAGTCTTACATATTGGTGATAAAGTTCTAGTAAAAGACTTAGCTAGGGCAGGGAAATTAGCAGCCATTTTTAAAGGTCCATTCGAAGTAATTTACGTTCACAGTCCTGAGAACATAACTATACTTCAAGGGAAAAACTAAAGCGGATTCATACGAATCGTTTGAGTAGGTATCATGATTAATTTTAAGATTAGAGTTTGTTCGTCATATAAGGATGATAGCCTGTGCGGATTGAAGCACGAGAGAATAGTTTTACAATTTGAATATTTTATTTTCTTTAGTCTTTTTCTTAGTTTCTTTGTTTTTCTTGCAGAACAAGGTTTATTGAAGCGTTTAGGCTGAGAGGAAAGGAAAAAGAAGGTTATGCAGATGCGAAAAGATTGCCAATAGAGGAAGTAAGTAAGTATATATGAAAAGAAAAAAAGGGGGAGAAGAATGATTGAAGATTGTTCTTTGTTTAAAAACAAAACAAAGGAAATATTGAAATAAAAAAGAAAAAATAGAGATTTAATAGAAAAGAAAGTAAAGTATATAAATATAACAAGATATAAGGATTTAAAATAAATAAGATAAGAGATTTTGAAAGAAATAATGGAAAATAAATAAGAAGAGCTTTTGAAAGGAAACATAAATAAGAGGTTGAAAATAAATAAGATTAAAAAAAATAGGATTAGAAATTTAAAGGAAAGAGAAGTTTTTATACAAGTTTGTGCAAAGAGAAAAGAGAATTGTTACAGAATGAAGGTGTAAGAGAAATAAAGATTGTAAAAAAAAGTGAGAATTGAAATATAGTAGAATAAATAAGGAGTTTATATTACAGAAAAACATAATTCATTTAGTCTAAGAATTCTACGATTGCCCTAAATTTACATAGTTATAAAGTAAGGTTTAGCTTAGCGATAAAGGCGGTAATAATTTTAATCTTCACTTTGATAGCTGGGATTCAAGCACAGCAGGCAGGTTATAGCATCAAGACGATACCACAGTCGGGAGTGTTGTTCGAGCGTCAAGGGGTGGTTAATTTCTACACGAAACATTGGACTATCCTGTGCAAGTTCCAAATACCAGATCTTACTGAAGACTTAAAGTTCGTGAGCAACTGCAGTGTTTTGATAAACGGATTATGTGCAGACGTAACTGATACTGGAGGCGTTGCAAGGTGTAAGGTGGCAGTCAAGGAGATAGGAGGCTGGGTGGAAAAAATTAATCGTTAGGATGAGGAACTCTCGCATCATACCCAAAATGAGGCGCCCCGAAGAAACAAGCGCTCAATTTTTGATGGAGTGGGATCTCTGGCAACACACTATTCGGAACCATGGACCATGCCGACTCGGAAGAAATACATGCAGCTATAGATGACCTTAATGAGAAGGGGAGCCGAACATTAAATCTACTGAAGGACCAAATTACAGTCGTCAAATCTACGATCGATTTGTTTAATGCTTCAAGGCTACAGGCAGCAGAAGAGAGAGAAGAACTACAAAAGAAACTTTCCATCATCGTTAAAGAGCAGCAGGGTCAATATTGGGAATTATCGTCATTGGAACTAAGAATGGAATTGAGTGAGGTAATTACGTTAATGAGCCTTCACTTAAGAGAAATCGGTGAAATGCTAGAAACAATGATGAGCATATTAATCTCCCTAAGCGTAGGAAAGCTACACCCGCTGATAATTCATGCCCGAGAGATGACCGAGATAATGAAGAATGCCACTACTAAAATGGATTTAGATGAAAAATTCCAGAATTTCCAATTGCTGGTACAAATTGCAAAGGTACAAGCACTCCAGGTAGGCCAAGAAATCCTAGTCAGGGTAGATATTCCACAACCCCAACGAGTTGCATTTAACTTACATAAGGTATACACGATCCACCACTATTACTGCTATTGGAGAAAACTGTGTGCTGAACCTTTTCCGGAGCTTCAACGTAAATGCGAAGGCCTGTAAGGAAAGAGTTACAGCAAAGTGGAGGAGCTTAGTGAGAATAGTAACCGGTTATTTGTGATGTCCGAGAATACCAAGCTGGAAATAAACTGCCAACATTCACCAACTTCCATCGGTGAGCTGGAGCACACAGGGGTATTATTCATCGAAGAAAATTGTCACTTGCAAATGTATCTCTATGGCAGCCCAGCCAAACAGAGTAACCAGCCTCGAACAGCATCGCAACACAGACAAACAGGCAGATAGAGCAGGCTGTAGAAGGCCAGTAGGACGAAATACGATTGCTGGCTAGTGACAACTTTAATCAAGCATGGAGAGGGCAGGATGCCGCTATAAAGAGGGTTGAAGACAAAATCAGCACGGAGAAGGCAAGTAGACGTGCCATTCCACATCCAGTACATTAAGCAGCGACAACTACTACCGCATGTTTAGCCGTCATCAGCTTAGTAATATTGATAGGAGTATTATGCCATTTGAAGCGCTGGAAGAAAAACTATACCCAAGCCGGCACTAACAGAGTGATTCTACCTATAGCTCATAAGTCAGAGCAGCAACCCAAGGACCAAAATGCAACCATAATCATTGAGACAATCTTGCACACGGCAGCGAACTTGCCAACCACTAATCTGCCAACTATTGTGGGGAAACAACTTGTGCAGCTTGTTGTATACACAACATTCAATAAAAAACCTGCGGATTCATAAAATCCCTAATAAAGAAAAATAAGGAAAAAACGGCACATTCCTAAAGAAAAATTAGAATCAAGTCATAAAAAGGGTCCTATAAGCTAGTCACACTTAACAACGTGACCAGCTTATCTATTCACACGCAAAGAAAGTTGCATCAGCAATTTCTTTGCATGGCCCACTTGAAAAACGCGACAAATAAAGTCGAATTCCATGACAAATCTTACCCTCAGTAAGATTTGTCAGCATAAAATATAAATTCAATCGCGCAACAAAGTAATAAAAAGATAAAAGCGACGCGAGAATTCAAGTGCGCAACAATGTAAGAAACGATAAGACGACGGGTTGGTGGCTCGATATTTATGAAAATATCGGGTTTCACCTCCGTCCGGCGAGAAATTTTTGTGGGCATGATTAAACATGCCCAACGATAATATATTTTCTCAGGATAGGAATGCTAATTAAGCATTTTGTTATCCTGACTGTCGAGACTTAATTAATGAAAAAAAAAGTCGAATCAGACAGCTCGTTTTAAAACCTCGACGGGATAGCTCACTGATATTATTCGTCTCGCCGGTCAACTGATTATCCTATTAAGAAAATAGTTTCAGTTCTTAGAAAGAGTTTCAGTTTTATAAAGAAGTAATAAGAGAGTTCGTTTTAAAACCTCGACGGGATAGCTCGCTGATATTATTTGTCTCGCCGGTCAACTGATTATCCTATTAAGAAAATAGTTTCAGTTCTTAGAAAGAGTTTCAGTTTTTATAAAGAAGTAACAAGAGAGTTCGTTTTAAAACCTCGACGGGATAGCTCGCTGATATTATTCGTCTCGCCGGTCAACTGATTATCCTATTAAGAAAATAGTTTCAGTTCCTAGAAAGAGTTTCAGTTTTTATAAAGAAGTAAAAAGAGAGTTCGTTTTAAAACCTCGACGGGATAGCTCGCTGATATTATTCGTCTCGCCGATCAACTGATTATCCTATTAAGAAAATAGTTTCAGTTCTTAGAAAGAGTTTCAGTTTTTATAAAGAAGTAAAAAGAGAGTTCGTTTACAACCTCGCAACGGGTCGCATCGCGAATTTTATATATCAAAAAACAGATTGGAGTTTTAAAAAGATAAAATAAAATTATATGGTGAAGTGATCTGGTTCTAACCCCGGTGAAGCTTTGATCGCGACACAAAGTGGCTGGACAATTTTTAATTTGTTTAATAAAAGAAAAACGAAAGCTAGTGTGTAATAGTGAATAAAATATAAAAGTACAAATAGGAAACAATTCAAGGTTGTTTTAATTTGTCAAATCCCTCATAACAACAGTAGGCGGTGTTAAGGTGACTACGTTAAAAGGTGCCCGATAATACGCAACAAATTGGCGCAGCCGGTAGGATCAAGGTAGCTTGATCTAGCTAAATAATCAAAAGCTTAAATGCCTTGATCCTGCGAACAAAAAGGGGAACCTTTGACGACGCTATTCAAGCCAAGTCACCCCCAACGCTCGGGTAGATTTCATCTGTAGGCGCCTCTGCTCCAGGTAAGCACGCTTTCACCCCAGTCAGTGCACAAGCACCACCGAGGGAAATAAAGACTACAAAAAGGCAACCAGAAGGACGAATACGAAATCCCGAAGTACCGAGAAAAACAGCAGTCAGCTCGCTCATTAGACGACTTCGATCCAGAGTTGAAGAGGAATTCGAAGGCGGCTTTAATAGCCCCCCTTTCAACTAACACCAGGGGAAGTAAGACGGCTCAAGGCCCCCCCGGCAGCAAATAAATCAGACGGCAGCGGACAAAAGTACTCAGAGGGAATACGAAGACGGTTAAGGAAACCCCCCTCCAAACTACATCAAAGGGAAATAAGCAGGCCGGAGCCCCCCTTTCAACCGACAATACATGTTAGAAAGCAACAGCTCTAATCCAGTCCAACAGGAACCAGAACAGCAAAGAGGACAAATCCTCCACCTTTAGCCGACGCGGGATCAGCCCCAGGTGCCGATACTACGCACCTCCGGAAAGGTACATCATCAGCTGCGGATCAACAACCAACACCAACTCCAACAGGACCTCGACTCCGAAGTGGAACTATATTGTCAGGTCCCACTACACAAGTAAGCCTTAATAAGTTCTTAGATAGATTGTATAAGAGAGCGCAAGATTCAGGCACGCTAGCTATCACCCAGTGTGATTCACTGAGTAGAAAATTAAGTCAAACCCGCGAAAATAGGCTTGCACAAATCCAGGCTTTAAAGGAAAATACAGTTCGATTTCGCGAAGAGTTAAATAAGCTAACTGAATCTCAGCGCTCCCTGGAATTAGATAAGAATAAAAGTGAGAATAATTTAGAACTAAAGAAAAGTGATAATTTAAGTGAAGGCCCAAAAGAAAGTGGTTGCGTTAGTGAAGTGATAGACCCTACACCAGAGGACCTTTTAATAGATTGGCTGGAAGAATCCTTAACGGAAACCAGTCCAGAAGGTAGTCCCATTAGTCCACCTAAATTTAAATATTCAGCCAAAAGGCTACAAAACATGGTGGACTACGCGAAAGTTGCAAAATTGACGGCTCAGCTGGTCCCTTTATTTTCGGGTGAAAGAACCCCACAAATGGGAGCTACAGACCTTCATCGGCTGCTGCAAGCAAACTATGCAGTGCCTTAATGATGAAGAAAAGGTGGCTTTCCTTCAGGTTCTCCTCACAAGATTAAGAGGTGATGCATATCAGCTATTCGCTTCAGACGTCCCTACTTCATTCACTGAGGTAGAGGAATGTTTGAACAGGACATATCTTCCCCGTGAGACTTATCAGGAATTGGTGAACAGATTGATCACCACACGACAAAATCCATTGGAATCTCTCACTGCTTTTGCTACAAGGTTGAAGCAGCTGTTGACGATCTGCAATGAGGCTGCGACACAAAAGTATGGAGCTGAGGCAGTCCCGGCTGTGAAAACACAGCTGATGGACTTCGCCAAAAATGCTCTCAAAAGTGGAGTAACTAATCCACATTTGTGTCAATATTTACTCACGCAGGGAGAAGGCGATATAGAATCTCTCATACAAAGAGCCCTGGACATGGAGAAACTACAGCAAAGTGCTACATTCGTCCAGAGTCCTCTGGCACAAGCTCCTCCAGTGGCTCCAGTAGACCCAGAATTACGAGTGAGAGCGTTCTACAGATCCCAGTATTATCAAATGCTATCAACACCTATGTTCGCATCACCTCGAGCACCGAACCCAACCATTTCTCACGCCACGCAAATAACACAATATCACAGCCACGCCACCGAGCACCTGTATACTCTGAAACTAAAAGGTCGGACACAGATGCACTGATCCGTAACATCACGTGTAGCTACTGTCAGCGAAAGGGTCATACATATACAGATTGCCTAACGCGCAAAAACAGCCCTTTCTGCTCGAAGTGCAAAAAATATGGACACGACGTTCGTGATTGCAGAACAAATAGACAGACACACCAGGACTTCACTCAGTCTCAACAAAATGTTCCTCAACGCCTCCCCATCAGACCACCAACAGAACAGCATAACACAAAAGGTCTCCAGGTCTTTAACATAAGACTCAAGTGTAATTTTTGTGGTCGCCGTGGACACGCAGATGAAAACTGCAGGCAAAAGAAAAAGTAGGAAGCCCGGAGTCAGGGAAACGACATGCAGTCGACCCAAAACTCCCCGGCTCGACTATAAACCCAACTAAAAATTTAAAAGAGTCGCCTTAAGCGCCCGAATCCGGTGTCCCTACAGTGAAACTTCCACTGGACATAAGCCCTAACGGCCAAACAAAACTAGTAGTGGACACTGGCGCTGAGGTCAGTATTATAAAGAAGAAAGCGATTAAAGACCTCAAACTAATTAATTCAAGTGTGGCATACACTCTACAGACCCCCTTTGGAACTGGAAAGACACTGGGAAATTGCAAGGGTAACTTCAATTTCAAAAATAAAATTCCCTGCAAGTTTCAAGTAGTACAAAATTTGCCAGGTCTTTCCGATGACGGCCTATTAGGAAACGATTTCCTATCAAACAATTGTAATGTTGAAGGCCCAAATAAAACACTAAAGTTTCCTTGTACGGAAAGCAACTCCGAAGAGTTTACTGTGCCCTTGTCATATAAAACGGACAAGCTGTACTCCAGAAAAGCAGTCGAAGTGAGATCACTGGCAGAAAATATGGAACCTAAACAGTTTAAGCTATCTACCTGCAGTGTCTCCAAGGCAACTCAAAAGAGTAATGCTGGCTGCCAGGTTCAACAAGAGCCACTGGAATGCAAAAAGAGCTGTCTGGGTGATCAAAAGACCAGCGTAATGAGGCAGCATTTGGTTACCTTAGAAGAACCAATATGCATACCTGCTAGGTCACAAATGATCACCACGGTCCCGTTGCGAGTGAAGGAAGAAATGCTCTCTCTTTCGAAAGAAATAGGCAATGGAGTCTTCCTGGCCAACAGTTTACTGCCCACTGGGAAAGAAACAGTGCAAGTAGCCATACTCAACAGTAACAATTTTCAAGTAGTCATCACCAGTTTATTGGTACAATTGCTACCTATCCATGACTACGCCGTCATCCCAGTAGGAGAAGCCGCATATATACAAAAAACTTTCTTAAGCCGAATGCATCGCAAACGAGCAACATAAACAACAGTGAGCTTCCCGAATCCGAGCCCAAGCCGAACAGGACTGCAAGTTCTAAAATTCCTAAATACAAGTTCTTATCTCAACTAGGAACCGAAATAAGTGACGCGTGTGAGCCCAGTAAGACCCGAGCAGGGGCAAGGCAGACTCCACCGCACAATAAAGAAAATCTTAAAAAATTGTTAAGGCCTCAGAGCCCAATGTGGGATGCGAGAGAGGTAAAGCAGCCGATAAGCCAAATGCAGCTGACTCCTCCATCCAATATACCTAAATTTAAGATAATTACAAGGCATAAGAGCCCAAGTAAAGGTGTGTGTGATATCAAAAAGACTTGTTCAAAGACAAGGCCGACTCCACCACCTAAAAAAGTTAATATTAAGAATCAAATGAGACCCCAGAGTCCTACAAAAGATGCGTGCGAGATCCGTAAGACCTCATTAAAGGCAATGTTGTCTCCACCATAAAATATAGTTAAAAATACCAATTGCTCACGGCCCATAAACCAAGGTGTCAATGCGTGCGAGTACTCTATACCCACAAAAATACCAGTACAACATAGGACTCCACCAATCGAACAGCAGGAAGCGCATCCCCTACCATCAGACAATAGAAGTGTAAGTAAAAAGGAAGATAAACACAGCAAGGAGAAAAATGCGAACTTTTCGGGAAATACAGCTATTTTACAACATGTAAGATACTTGTTTGCGGATCAGGAAGATCCCAGAAATAGCCCGCGACTCATCAGGTTAGATCAAGAGCTCAACCTGGATGAAACTTTAAACGCGGAAGAAAAAGCTTCAATATACGAACTCTGTTATGAGTACAATGATATCTTTTACCATAAAGGTGATAAGCTTACATATACAAACGCTATCACCATAACATTCCATTAATACAAGATCAGGCCCCAATAAACCAAAAGGCCTATCGACTACCAGAGACTCAGAGACAGGTGATAAATGAGCAAATGCGAGAAATGCTAGATAACGGGATAGTCCAAAGTAGCAAAAGCCCTTGGATTTCACCCTTATTAGTTGTCCCCAAAAAGGCGGGACCTGATGGTGAGAAAAGGTGGCGCGTCGTTGTCGATTTTCGTAAATTAAACGAAAAGACAATTGGCGATGCATTTCCGGTACCCCGAATCGAGGATATTCTTGATCAACTAGGTCATGCCAGGTACTTTACCACCCTCGATTTAGCCAACGACTACCACCAAGTCTTAGTCGACAAAAAAGATCGACATAAGACCGCTTTTAGCACTAATTACGGGCACTACGAATTTAAGCGTATGCCATTCGGACTCAAAAGAGCTCCCCCTACATTTCAACGCCTCATGAACTTCGTTTATCTTGACGACATCGTCACTTATGGAAAAAACTTAAATGACCACAATGATAAACTTCGTAAAGTCTTCGACAAATTGAGAGAAAACAACCTCAAGCTGCAGCCAGAGAAGTGCCAGTTCTTGAGAAGAGAAGTTGTTTACCTAGGGCACAAATGCTCTAGCGAAGGTGCATTACCAGACCCCAGCAAAACGGCCTGCGTCCAAATATTCCCTGTTCTTAGAACAGTTAGACAAGTTCAGTCCTTTTTAGAACTCGCCAATTACTATAGGAAATTCATCCCGGACTTCTCAAAAATCGTTCGTCCAATTACGAATTTACTCCGCAAGGATTTAAAATTCATTTGGACCGAAAAATGCCAAGAAGCATTCCAAAGCATTAAAAATGCTCTAATTTCACCACCTCTTTTAATCTATCCAGATTTTTCTAAAGCATTCAACCTCACAACGGACGTCAGTAACGAAGCTTTAGGAGCTGTACTTTCCCAAGGAGAAGTGGGAAAAGACCAGCCTATCGCCTATGCAAGCCGAACGCTGAACAAAGCCGAGAGAAATTACTCCGCAATTGAAAATGAGTTATTGGCTATAGTCTGTGCCACTAGGAATTTCAGAAGCTACCTTCAAGGCAGGAAGTTTACGGTCTATACTGACCACAAGCCTCTCAAAAGTGTCTTTAATGTTAAAGACCCGACTTCCCGTCTGGTGAGATTTCACCACAAATTATCAGAATTCGATTATATCATCGAATACAAACCAGGGAAGTATAATACCAATGCGGATGCATTAAGCCGCATTCCACAAGTATTAAACGAAGACTATACAGGCAACACCTTAACGGTACAATCCCAAGTCCACCACACTATGGACTCTGATGTGGAGGAAAACAATTCCCCAAATAAACGGAAAACCAAGAAACCCGCTCATTGCTTCGCCGTGAGCAGAGCTCAAAAACAGAAAGCCCAAGAGGCCAATATGAGCCCCAGCGCTGAAACACAGCCCACGGCAGCGGAACATAAAGAATATGAACCCCCAAAGGAAAAATACAACCCCCTGCTACGCTTGAACAAGATATAAGTCCAGTCAAGGCACCTGAGATAATCACGAGCCCCAAGGAAGTCCAAACAATCCTAAAGTATTATCACGACGCTCCTTTCGGCGACCATCAGGGTGTCATTAAGACTTATAAAAAAATAAGACGCAAGTATTGGTGGAGACACATGCTTAGCGATATAAAGAAATACATAAAAAAATGCCCTAAGTGCCAAACAATGAAAGCATCTCCACAATTCAAGATGCTAATGGTAATAACGGACATCGCAGAACAACCTTTCGACAAGGTTTACCTCGATATAGTAGGTCCACTAGAAGAGACCATATCAGGTAATAAATATATCTTAACTTTTCAAGATAATCTTACCAAATTTGTCGATTGGTACGCCATACCTAATGGAGAAGCAGTAACGGTGGCGCAAATCTTTTTCAATGAGATTGTCACACGCTATCGCATTCCAAAGAGAATAGTCACCGATCAGGGAACTAATTTCCTGAGTGAGCTATTCAAGAAGGTCTGCAAACCGCTAAAGGTAAAGAAGTTACAAACTTCCGCATACCATCCACAGTCTAATGGAGCACTGGAGCGTGCACATAGACCTCTAATCGAATATCTGCGTACAATCTTAGACGAAAATCCCAAAACATGGGATCAATTCCTACGAACCGCTGCATTCGTTTACAATAACAGTGTACACGAGGGTACTAAATTAACCCCTATGGATTGCCTTTACGGCTTCACAGCGGATGTCCCATCTAACTTAAAACGGGATCCTGAACCCGTTTACAACCACGAAAGTTATTACCATATGCTAAAGTACAGATTACAAAAATCATATGCCACGGCTCGTAAAAATCTCCTAGCCAGCAAACAACGCTCGAAGGCATATTACGACAAAACAGTCAGGCCTCTCACTTTCCACTTAAGAGACAAAGTCCTCCTCAAAAGTGAGAGTAGGAAACAATAACTGTCTCAAATTTGGGTTGGACCATATCTGGTAATCGATGTACCTAGTCCAACAAACACTACCATAAAAATAGGCAAACGACAGGTTGTAGTACACAACAACCTTTTGAAACCCTATTACGAGTAGTATACTGGTACATACACCTTTAGAAAATAAGTTCCACTGAAACAATATTTCGCCAGTTAAACTAACAACTACTTACTTAAAGGTTCCGCACTCGGAATTATTCCCTATGACTTACGAAGTCAACCCTTACTTAAATTTTATTTAAATCAATAAAAAATAAGCTAAATAAAAGTAATACGTTGTTACTTATAACAAAATAAAAATAAATCGGGACATATAACAAATAAAATTTTACTTTTTAGTAGCTATGAGTAAATTACACGTTTCACCAGTAAAATTTTTTGGAAAAAGTACAATGCTCATCGATTTAGGAGCTCATAGAGAAGTTGATGAAATTTAGTATGCTCTAACTTACACTCCCCATGTTGTTTTGGTAGTTAAGAGTGAATTAAAACAATGCTCTTAACACTAAAAACCCTACTGTATATTTACGAGATTCAACATGAAATTTTATGTTTCTCTGATTCTGTTCTATCTCGTCTTCCTTTTAGCAAGTAAGCTCCCAATAGACAAACTATCAACCGTCCAATTAAGCAATACTATATCTGAATATTAGATGCGATTTAGTACGACTATCTGACTAATGAAGCCTATCCTTCATTTTTTGCAGACCATGAAGCACTTATTTATGTTATCGTTTCCCCATACACGTTAATAAAAAACAATCTTTGGTACCTGAAATAGAGTATTCGCACGTAGCACACCAAGTACAGACACAGGATATTCTATTGTTAAAACCACAAATTATTAGGACCTATAAAAAGATCACCCAAAACTCAAAGGAGGACACTTTCATCGCTAAGCTGGGCATCCCCATAACAAAGGCTACGATGTCTAAGGAATGCGTAGTGAAGCTGCTATTTAATCCATTAAAGGAAGAGCCTCAGTGTCAATTCAGAGCACAAATACCTCCCAGAGACCTACTTATTAAACTAAGTAAACCAAATTCTTGGATATTCTCGTTGATAGAGCCAGCCATTGTACACCTTCAGTGTACCCAACAATTCCTAACTTCCAGAATAGAAGGCCAAGGGATAATAACTATCAACCATCCCTGCCAATTACAAGTGGGATCGCAAATCCTACACTATGAGGCAGAGAATATCCAAAAATTAAGTCTCAGACAGCCTAATTATTTCCCAAATACGGCCCCTTTAGAAAGAATAGTGAGCCAATTTCTGAACATAACTAATGAGCCAAAAATAGAAAATATTAAAACAGAACTATATTCAGGAGATGATACGAATAATCTTATCCTAAAAGGTACCCAGTCATTAAAAGAGCTGGACAAAAAATTAACAAACATAACGCCTCACTTAAGTCACCACCCGACACATGTACTAGCAACAACTTCAGTTTCCTTAACTGGTGTTGCCACCACATGTATGGTGCTATACCTAGTCGCCAAATGGCTAGCCCCATTTATTAAAAATTATCGCTTACGCAAACCTGAAAGAAACCCAGAGGCGGAGGGACAAATCGAACAAATCGAACAAATCCAAACAGTCGAACATACCCCTCTTAAAAGGACCCGCACCCTACCACCTACAAGGTCGGTGCAAGTGGTATAAAATTTCCACTTCGTAAGGTCACTCGTTCTAAAAGGTCACTATCTAACAACCACTAGCCGACACTTAAAATAGATAGAAGCAAAGGCACTAGTAGTATTACAAGTATAATATAAATCTCAAAAGGAGAGAGAATAAAACAAACAAGAAAAATGTAAAACATAACAAAATAAACAAATAAATATAGATATTATTATATGATTATTATTAGTAAGTAAAGGTAAGATAAATTAGTACCAACCGTAGAATAGGGAATACTATATACTATAACACTAATTAATCAAAAGAAATTTTATTTAAGGACAGTGTATAGCTCCTAGCATATTATAGATATGGTGTCAAAAGCACATAAGTATATACATAGCAACAGAAATTTTTAGAAAACAAAATATATATATAGATATTGCTCTCACTAGAGAATTAGTAATAAATCATAGAAATAACAATAACAAAATATATCAATCAAATAATATTAAGCTAACAACACCAATCTAGTATAAAACTAAAACTCAACAAAAACTAACACTAGATTAGGGTATCACATACGATAAGTATTAAAGAAGTTTAAAATATAAAAAAAAAACAACTAAGTATTTTAACAACAAAGACAAATAAAGCACAAGGAATTTTTTATATATGATACAAAAATTTCATGTAAAATAGGGCACAGCAAAGTAGTTGAAACGACCAAGTATTCGCAAGGGGTTGAGACCGCACCCAGCCAAATAAATTTTTCCCCTGAGAGCTATTCCTCTCCAAACTCTCTGTTTCACAGGGGGAAGGTTTGTTGTATACACAACATTCAATAAAAAACCTGCGGATTCATAAAATCCCTAATAAAGAAAAATAAGGAAAAAACGGCACATTCCTAAAGAAAAATTAAAATCAAGTCATAAAAAGGGTCCTATAAGCTAGTCACACTTAACAACGTGACCAGCTTATCTATTCACACGCAAAGAAAGTTGCATCAGCAATTTCTTTGCATGGCCCACTTGAAAAACGCGACAAATAAAGTCGAATTCCATGACAAATCTTACCCTCAGTAAGATTTGTCAGCATAAAATATAAATTCAATCGCGCAACAAAGTAATAAAAAGATAAAAGCGACGCGAGAATTCAAGTGCGCAACAATGTAAGAAAAGATAAGACGACGGGTTGGTGGCTCGATATTTATGAAAATATCGGGTTTCACCTCCGTCCGGCGAGAAATTTTTGTGGGCATGATTAAACATGCCCAACGATAATATATTTTCTCAGGATAGGAATGCTAATTAAGCATTTTCCTATCCTGACTGTCGAGACTTAATTAATGAAAAAAAAGTCGAATCAGACAGTTCGTTTTAAAACCTCGACGGGATAGCTCACTGATATTATTCGTCTCGCCGGTCAACTGATTATCCTATTAAGAAAATAGTTTCAGTTCCTAGAAAGAGTTTCAGTTTTTGTAAAGAAGTAAAAAGAGAGTTCGTTTTAAAACCTCGACGGGATAGCTCGCTGATATTATTCGTCTCGCCGGTCAACTGATTATCCTATTAAGAAAATAGTTTCAGATCCTAGAGAGAGTTTCAGTTTTTATAAAGAAGTAACAAGAGAGTTCGTTTTAAAACCTCGACGGGATAGCTCGCTGATATTATTCGTCTCGCCGGTCAACTGATTATCCTATTAAGAAAATAGTTTCAGTTCTTAGAAAGAGTTTCAGTTTTTATAAAGAAGTAACAAGAGAGTTCATTTTAAAACCTCGACGGGATAGCTCGCTGATATTATTCGTCTCGCCGGTCAACTGATTATCCTATTAAGAAAATAGTTTCAGTTCCTAGAAAGAGTTGCAGTTTTTATATAGCAGTAAAAAGAGAGTTCGTTTTAAAACCTCGACGGGATAGCTCGCTGATATTATTCGTCTCGCCGGTCAACTGATTATCCTATTAAGAAAATAGTTTCAGTTCTTAGAAAGAGTTTCAGTTTTTATAAAGTAGTAACAAGAGAGTTCGTTTTAAAACCTCGACGGGATAGCTCGCTGATATTATTCGTCTCGCCGGTCAACTGATTATCCTATTAAGAAAATAGTTTCAGTTCTTAGAAAGAGTTTCAGTTTTTATAAAGAAGTAACAAGAGAGTTCGTTTTAAAACCTCGACGGGATAGCTCGCTGATATTATTCGTCTCGCCGGTCAACTGATTATCCGATTAAGAAAATAGTTTCAGTTCCTAGAAAGAGTTTCAGTTTTTATAAAGAAGTAAAAAGAGAGTTCGTTTACAACCTCGCAACGGGTCGCATCGCGAATTTTATATATTAAAAAACAGATTGGAGTTTTAAAAAATAAAATAAAATTATATGGTGAAGTGATCTGGTTCTAACCCCGGTGAAGCTTTGGTCGCGACACAAAGTGGCTGGACAATTTTTAATTTGTTTAATAAAAGAAAAACGAAAGCTAGTGTATAATAGTGAATAAAATATAAAAGTACAAATAGGAAACAATTCAAGGTTGTTTTAATTTGTCAAATCCCTCATAACAACAGTACGCGGTGTTAAAGTGACTACGTTAAAAGGTGCCCGATAATACGCAACAAGCTAGAGTAGCCGCCATTGGTTTAGTTAAGTATATATATATATTATTTGCACTTGTATAACGTAAAAGTAATTTAAGGGCAACCTATAGTTAGAGATTAGCGTGTAAATTTATATAGAAATGAAAATATGTATATATGGTTTATAATGTTTACTCGTGTTCAATGGAAAGGAATAGATTAATTATTATAAGGTTCAAACGTAGGAAACGATGAGTATGATAAGGTATTTAAGAAGTGGACGAAGTTTCAAAGAAAAGACATGTGAAGTAAAAAACAAACAAACAAATATATATATATATAGAATGAAGGAATATAACAGAAGAATGTAAAAAAAAAACATAGGATGCAGTTATTCATATTGCTATTAAATAGTAAAAGAGATAAGAAACATAGTAAAGTAACAGTACATAAACTAAGAGAGAAAATAGATATGTGGTAAGAACAGAATAAAAAAGAAATAATATGAAAGTAAGAAAGAAATTAAATGTGAAAATGAAATATTGAACTTAAAGAAGTTAAATGTAAAAGAGAATAAAAAAGGAATGATGTAAAAGATGTAAAAATGAAAAATGTAAGGTTTGAAAAAAGAAAATAAGACAATTTAGATAGTATTTATATAATGAAAAATGTAAAAGAATCTGAACCGAACGAGGATAAAGATATTTTCAGTTTCTATTTAAGATTGTTGCACTCTCCAGATCTAGTTCCCGGCGGAAACAAAAAGTTTGCAAGGGGGGAGGGATGTTATGGCCCAATGTACGGAAGATTCTTCCAGCAGCCAAAGGCGCATTTTAGTGAAATAATTAGCAATTGCTAAACAGTCACCTCGCATGGTACTGTTCTGCAACTGTCGGTTATTTTGCTGATTAGCTCAACAGCTGGCTGCGATGAGCGCTTAGTGGACAATCGACGAGTACAATAATAATTAACCGCGCATAGTAATTATTATGTAAAGCGATTGTTTACTACTGAGCGACTCACGTGCTGCAGCCGGTAGAACAAACGACAAGGCTGTTGTCGTTTGTTTACATCCGCGTTGTTAAGAAAAGTTAACTTCCGAATATTGGTGCATAAAAGACCAATGACTGGTCTGGCGAGTGTCGTTTTATATATAATTGGTTTCAAAAAAAAAGGGAAAAATAATGGCAAAAGTTAAAGAAAAAGAAGAAACATAGGAAAGACAAGCGTAAAACAAATATAAAAAAAAATTAAAGAAAAAAAATCAGGGCATCACTCCTGGTCCCAGTCCTCTTCTTAGTCAGACTCGATCTGCTAGGGGGGGGGGGGGGGGGCGTAGCCATCAGATGCCGAAGAATCGCCATAATAACCGGGTTAAATACCGGGTGGCAACAAGCGCACAACCCGTACTCTCCAGTAAGATTTCGAGTTCCACCTAAAGAAAAAAAAAATTAAAATAAGCCTGTGTAAAACCCGATAACAAGTAGATGTACAAACTTACCTCGTACGACCCAGGACTGCCCTTAATGGGGGTATAGCGGTAGATTAACTCTGTAGGCACGGACAGCCACATCCTCGGCACCCCCACACCCCCGCGTCTAAGTAAAACAAGCCGGATTGGGCCTCGCCACCCAGGAATTGCGTAGACCACAAAAATTTCGCTAGCCACCGAGGTGAGACCTTCCGAGCTAAACATGGGTACGTTGCTAAATCTCGCGGTAAACAGCATCATCTCTATAGTTGGCCGAGAACAAAACTAGAGCGACACAAACCAGAAAATTTCTCCCTTACGACCTTAAAATCCGTGACCGGTACACAGTAGTAATCAAAAGATTACCAAAATGGTAACCCGACACCCCCGATAACAAAGTTCAAAAACAAACCTAAACAGAGTCAAAAGAATTTATATTCAGATATTTCCTAGAGAGTTCTTCCTCTCCTAAGAATAACTCCCATTTTTATGGAGGGAAGGCTTGTTGTATATGTAAAAGTACTGCTTCAGCAGGTTTCTTCATATACCATTCGTTTTTTCAAAATTATTCCCATGACAAATTTTGCGGTCAGCAAAATTTGTCAGTAGAAATATTTAATTTAAAAAAAAAATAAAACAAAAGGCAAATCGTACCTTCAGTACGTCGTAAAAAATTACAATATGGATGTACGAACGTACATACATATCACAAAAAAAAAAGCATTCACGATAAGAAATGCGTGCCGCGAAATTTCCTTATATGTATACGCGCGCCGCAATTTCAACCAACGGACGGTGGCTGATGTTTATAAAAACATCAAATTTCATTTTTTCACCGTCCGACGAAAAATATTCTGGACTTGTTTAAACGAGTTCAGAATAAATGAAAAATTTTCTCAGGGTAGAAATGCAACTATGCATTTTCTACCCTGAACAACGGCTCTTGATCGCGATAGAAGTAATCAAGAGCGCAGTCGAGTTTTGAAAAGAAAACGGCGTTGAATAAAAAAACCTTGGTTTGGGCGGTTCGGCAAGAAAAGGAAAAAATCGGAGGTTGTATTTTTGTGAAATTGAAAAAAAAAATATCAATTAGTTAACTCTGAATCAAAGTATTGGTAAAGTTGAAAAAATCGAAAGTTGTATTTTGTGGAATTCAAAAACAAAAAAAATGTTAATTAGTCAAAATATTTGTAAAGTTAAAAAGTGATAAGAAACAGTGAAAGGCCAGAAGTGTTGGTAAAAGGCCA
This sequence comes from Dioctria linearis, assembly GCA_963930735.1. NCBI lineage: Eukaryota > Metazoa > Arthropoda > Insecta > Diptera > Asilidae > Dioctria > Dioctria linearis. Next base: position 170,316,518 of record OZ005740.1, read on the forward strand.
TTCCAGTGAAAATAAGAAAAAAATGATAAAAGAAGAGCCGTGTTTGATTAAAAACAAAAAAAAAGTGTTGTTACTTGACGTAGAAGGATACCAGGTGTGTTTCGACGCAAAGACTGTAAGTACAAAAACTAAATATAACACCATCCTACACCTGAGCAGGAATTTACTCTTATTGTAGAAATCTACTATTACCGTGCTCACACGGGCAGTACAGACAAAACTTCCATTTTGTTGCGCCTTCACGGAAAACTACACCTTAATTTTGTTTCCACATAAACATAAAACCAATTCTGGTCACAGTGCAGTCTCACGCACTACAGAACTCATTACCTACTACTACTTGCTGCAACGTTTCCAATTTTCTTAGAAAGGCCCACACGTTGCACAAACTTTCAACAATCATATTCTATTGAATTAATTCAGGAATTTAATTGTGGAATTTCTTATTCTTCTTCCAGAATTAAATAGCGCACAGAAATACAGTAGATGCGTTGAATTTATCATTGAATGTGACTTTGATGTTGGATTAATTGACTCTTACTTTGAATTATTATTATTCTTTTTTGGTTTTAGCATATTTTGGATTTTAGTATAAAGAATTGAATTTGTGATATTATTTGTAAGTAATATATAGAATTAAAATTCTATATTCGAATTGGAAAAGTTGAGTACTCCTTGTACAACCGGCACACCCCTTTGCTTGGGCACAGTTCTCACATTGGTCCTTTGAAGCCGGATAACTCAGCTAATCACACATAAAATTGAGTATGTATATTGCTTATCACATAAGGGTGAGGAAAGTAAGCCCTGCTATACAAAATGGCTAAAGATGAGATCTGATCAACCACTTAGCGATATATTCAATTAATTATATTTACTTTGTAATCTTTTACTTCTGCACCAAATTTTCATTGCCATTAAAATTAATTATAATAGCTATAGTTATCTTTAATCTTTTGCACTAGATTCTTCTTTAAATTTGTACTGAACTTCATATGCATATATTCTCGTATAATTATTAATTTTAATATTTTGTCGTTCTGATATTCTCCTTTATTAGGTTCTAGTTCTTATTACCCTTATACAATATATAAAACTTACACGTAATTTCATGCAATTTAGTATATTGCTTAGCATTAACTCTTAAGAAGGAAAAAAATCTTCTTTGATATTTGCACATTTCCAATACGAATCTGTTTATATACGGTAACATTTAATTAGATATATTGTATACTGTATACTATCGTCTATACTTCATGAATAAATAAATAAATAAATAAAATCTGTTTCATCTGACGTTGGTGACGGAACCATTGGCTCTGTGTCAGAGTAAATTGAGTCCCAACTCGAGGTCGAGGAGTTTTTGGGTACTAATTGCCCAATAATTGGCCGTCACACGGTTACGGTTCACACTAATAAAGTCCACCGATGATGAATTGAGACTCGTTCTTCGAGACGATCTTACAGCTTACGGTAGAGGCTATGGGTTGAAGATATATGACCAATGGAGGATTCTTTTACGTGAGGACTTCTCAGCCACTGATGAAGGAGTCAGCAGGTGCGACTCGGTAAACCTGGTGGATAGATATTGTTAGGGAAGGGCAACTTGAACACAAAAAGTATTTATTTCTCGTGAAATTTTAGAACACGATAACTAGTTATTTCTATTTGTAAAACAACTAATTATATGAACAATACGAATCGGTAATTAATTTGCTTAGTAGATATTAATTAAATCTCTAGATATATTTATCTATTTTTCAAAAACTCGAATGTATCTGTCTTCTAGTGAGAAAAAATCTAACATACTAAATAACAAACAGATATATTGCAGGGAGCAGCGGCAGAAAAAGGCACAATTTTGTTTGCGTCGAAAGATGTCTCGGTTGTCTGGTGGTTCTTCCAGTGCGAGTGACTCGCTGCGGTATTAACGTACTACCATCTGCTAGGAATCTTACCCTCCGTGGGCTTGAGCCGGAGGAAAGTGGATCCTCGTAGTCAGCGAGTGGTCGTGTGCTGCTGCTATCGCTGGCATGCTGGTGGTCTGGTTGAGAGAGCCCCAAGTTGGGTTCTGTCTCTGCCTCAGGAAGTGTACATTCATTCGATCTCTGTGACACCTCTTCGGCACTGTTAGTTGTGGGTAAGTCTGCGGCGATTGACGTATTTTTCCGGGATTCGCTTGAGTCCTCGACCTCCGTAAAACAGGGCTTCAGTCGATTGACCGAGACGTTCACCTCTCTATTCTTGATCTTCACTGTGAAAACCTGGTCCGTTCTCCTAATTATTTGATAGGGAGCCTCGTATGGAGCCTGTAAGGATGCCTTCACCATGTCTGTCCTAACGAAAACATGTGTGCATTTATCTAACTCCTTGAATTTAAACGGAGACTTCTTCGAGTGGTTGGAAGCCGGAATTGGCCTCAGATCAGCGAACAATTTGCGCAATGAGACCACAAAATCAGATTGGGCGCTATCCTGGAAATTTTGAAGGAAGTCTCCAGGCAGGCGTAGACCTTCCCCGTAAACTAAGTCTGCCGGAGATGCTAAAAACTCCTCTCTGAATACTGTTCTGAGGCCTAACAATACTAATGGTAAAATTTTGACCACGTCTTATTTCTATAAGTCATAATAGTAGCTTTGAGCGTCCTGTGCCATCGTTCCAGGAAACCGTTTGCCTCACGGTGGTATGCGGTAGTTCGGTTACGAGCAAAACCTAACGATTTAGCGAGCTCAGCAAAAAGGGCTGACTCAAATTGAGTCCCTTGATCAGTGACGATAGTCCTAGGTATCCCGAAAGGGGATATCCACGAACTACAGAGCGCGTCGGCTATAGTTTCCACATTGATGTCAACAAGTGGAACTTTCCTCGGGCCAACGCGAGAATCTATCAATAATGGTGAGAGAGTATCTGAAGACATTGGAAGGTGGGATGGGACCGACAATGTCAATATGGATGTCCTGAAACCAACCGGAACTAGGTGGGAAGGAGCCCAATGTTTCGTGACATGCATGAGCCCAACTACTAATGTCCTTGCTCATCTCCGACCAGAAGTATTTGGAGGTTATCATCTTGTTAGTGGCACGGATGCTCGGATGAGATAGATTGTGTACCGCATTAAAAACTTTTTTCCTAAAAGGTTTGGGGATATAAGGCCGATTACTTTTAGCGAAAATTTCACAATGGATTTGTTTATCGGTACCAAAAATGGGGTACTTCTCAAATTTATATTGTGGATTTTGAAGAAGAGCTGGCAGCTCAGGGTCACTATTTTGCTCGTCGGCGATGGAACCGAAATCTATAAGACTAGGAATGCGAATTTCTTCCATTCGAGACAACATGTCAGCTACTATATTGTCTTTACCTGGCACATGTTTGATGTCGGTGGTAAATTGTCCGATGAAGTCTAGATGACAAAGTTGTCTGGGAGATTCTTTCTCTGGATTCTGGTTGAAAGCGAAAGTCATGGGTTTGTGGTCAGTAAACAGCGTGAATGGTCGCCCTTCTGAAAAATACCGAAAATATTTGACACCCTGATAGGCTGCCAACAACTCCCGGTCGGACGGGCTGTTGTTGCGTTGCGCCCCACTGAGCCTGATTGAAAAAAAAACCCAGAGGTTTCCAGACATTGTTTGTCTTTTGCTGCACTGTAGTTCCTACGGCCGTATCAGAGGCATCGACCCATAAAGCTAACTCCGAAGTAGCATTAGGGAATGCCAAAAGTACGACCTCCACTAATTGTTTTTTAACTAAATCAAAAGCCTTGATTGCCCCCTTAGACCAGCTTATTTTCTTTTTCCCATCTTTTTGGGTCCTTTTAAATAATCATAAAAGAGAGCCTGATGTTCTGCCGCATGTGGTAAGAAACGGCGATAGTAATTAATGGTGCCGAGGAAACGTGTGAGATCTTTCACTGTAACAGGCAGATTACAATTTGCGATGGCTTCTGCTCTTTCTATAGGTGGCTTAATGCCGTCTGCCGAGATTAGGTGTCCTAAGGAAGTCACCTCGGGAGACGAAAACTTACACTTATCCACGTTGATGATTAGTCCAAAAGCTTCCAGATGTGCGAAAATTTGTTCTAAATGGACAAAATGCTCACTAGCAGAACTAGCAGAACAAAATTTGGACCCTTGCAGTATAGCATGTATGAACGTTTGGAATATTTGAGCCACGCTGCATAGCCCAAAGGTCATACGAGTAAATTCAAATAGTCCGAACGGAGTACAAATTGCCGTCTTTGTTACATCGTTGGGTTCGATCGGAATCTGGTGATAAGCCTTAGTTAAATCTAAGGTCGAAAATATCTTACATCCGTGCAAATGGTAGCTAAAATCATGAATCAATGGGATTGGGTAGTGTTTTATCACAGCTGACTGCCAATTCCAATAAATGACGTTTACACAAAACTGCGTTCACAAAACACAATTTAATGAAAATTCTCAATTCCAATAATTGACTTTCAAATAAACTGTGGTTATAAACGAGAATCTGCTGTATGCTGGAATAAAATATCTGGGTGGAGTGTAGCAGTTTACAAAATAAAAAAATTAGAATTTATCGTTCAATTATCACTCAATTGTTTATTGCACGAATATACTAATTTCTAATATACAAGTGTTACTACTTTCGAAAATGAAATTATGTTTAATTAATTCAATTGGAATGCGTGCAAATTTTAAGCTGTAGCCTGCATTAAATACATTGACAATTTCAGAGAAACTTTTAATTTCACAACTATCTCTAAATAGAGAATTTATTCAAATTATTTTAACAATTACTTGTACGTTGCTTTTACTCGAATTTGTTTTAACAATAACAACGAATTACGCTAAGTTTAAATTGATTAATTTACAGGTCAAATTTGTCTTTATCTATGAATCTACCTATTTTTTGTCTTACACTATGACTGAGAGTTAAAAGGTGATTAGAACTCAATGCAACTCTAGTTTCCAATTATTATGTTGTGTAAAAAATGACCAAATGAATAATTGCTTGAAATTTCGATTTGATTGAATTGACTAAATGCAAATGAATTAAATTGCTGAAATAAAGAAAATAGTTAGAAAAAAGTCAATCGTTCTTGTTACTTTCATACATGTGTGTATGACCACCACCTGGCATGAATATACACAATGAACTTAACGCAAATTGAGAAAAAAAACAGAATAATAATTTAATTTAATTTATCCTTTAAAATTTGACACTGTATGTACTGCTGAAGATGTTTTGCTTTAACTCTGTATACCAAGTCTTAAAAACTGATACACCAGAGGAATATTCCTTTTATAACACTAAGTTCTGGTTATGAAGAAAACTGTAAATATGGCTGAAGTCACTGTTAAAAATTGCAAAATGTGGGAGTAATGCTAGTACATATGCTCGCACCTTGACAACTTTGAAAATATGAATAAGAATGAGCGAATGAACTCCCTTTTTATAAGAAAATTTGTTCCGTTTTCATATCTGTTTAAGTATCAACACTGAGTTTAGTTTACTATAAACATTTATTATTCAAGTTACAAAAAATAACTAAACTCATAATTATCGATCGATCATTTTTGTGTACAAAAATTGCCAACAAACAATAAAAACAAAATGATAAATTTTACACAATGCAGAGTTCATTCACTGATTAATTTTGCTGACGCATAATATTTGTTACTGCTGCAATGAATGAACTTCGCATTGAGTAAATGAAATATGATGACAATCAGAAGTTGGTTGCATCGACCCTTTGTATAAAATTAAAAATATGCAAATTGTAAGTATGTAAGTAGTAAATAATTATATGTACTCTGTACATTCTCCCGCCTCAAGGTTAAGTGTCGGTAACTTGATGCTGGAATTTCGCTGCTCCTTGATGGACCTTGGTGCTGGGATCGGCCTTGCCCTTGTTCTTAACGTGACACTCCTCTTTCGTCTGCAATATATGCAAAGACCGATGGCAATGACACCACATATGATCAGACATGGCATACTGTAGTGATGTAGGTCATGGATGTTTATTTTGGCATATTTTCTATGCGTTCTTGCTCAGGTTTCAGCATCGTCTAGTTTTTTTATATTATTATTATTATTGTTTACTTCTTGAATTAGTTGAGGCATAGTAATTTTTGACGAATTCGACAGCTGATCTTTATTCATGGTTATGAAGTTAGATATAACCGTATTTTCTGAGATAGGTGATATGTGCATTTTCGAACTGCGATCGTTTGCGCTTATGTATAGAGTCTTATGATTTATAATACACTCTCCTCTTGTTTGAATGATCCCATTGCCATATAGTGATAATGGTTGTCCTTATTGTCACAACTGATTTCGAAGGTCAGGTTTTCTCGTAATACAAATTGCCACGTACTTGGCTGGTGTAATCTTCTCCAATAGTTATTCGCTTCTTTAGTTCGTAGTCTACAGAATGGTGATATATGATTCTCGTTATTGAAGAGCTCCATTTCACAATGACTTTGATTTGATTTGAGAGTGAAGATTGGTTGGTTTAAGTTGCATACAAGCTGGTCTTCTGTTAACCTCTCGCACCCTTTGAGATCTTCTTCTTCTATTGGGCTAAATCGATCTTGTCGTCGATTTATGGCCAGATATTTGCTGGAAGGATCGATGTAGATATATTCTTCATTGTGAATAGTAGGAATAGGTATTATTTCATACAATCGATAGGCTTCTGTGCTCACCAGAGGAATTCGAATGTCGAATAGTAGGGGAGATGGGGGATAGTTGCAACAGGGGCAACTTGAAACAGTCCAATTTTAGCTCCTCGGAAACAATTTCAACCAAAAGTCGTACGCCCATGTCAAGCACGTCTCTTAGATGTTTCATTCAATGTGATTATTTAGTCTCTCATAGACCGTGGCACTGAGCAGTGTTGAAAAACTTGTTAGTGGAACACATTTGTAAAAATTTTCTAGCGTGGGGGTTATCTAAGTAAGTAAGTATTTATTATTTCGTGGTAAGCTCTTGCTATGAATTACTAGACTTTAATATGTATTTTATGCATTGCTGTTCCAAAAGACTGAATAGATGCAGTGATTCATTCTTTTACAGAGAATTTTTTTTCTGGAGTGTGGTGTGAGGCAAGTTGCAACAAACAGCGTGGGGATAATTGCAACATGTTGCAATTTACCCCATACCGCTTCTTTTGATAAAAAAAACGGGTTGAAACTCGTCAACACCACATTTATTTTTATCACATCACATTTATCCCTTATTATATTACTTGAACAGCTTTTAATCGTTTAGATATCTTAACTTAATTACACACGAGCGAAATGAGAGTGTACAAAAAGAAAACAGATCGCGGATCTACTCCAAAGGATGTTTTTGAAACGGCTGCTGATCTCGTATTACAAAACTGTCATAATAAAAATTACAGTATAAGACAAATAGCGAAGCAGTACAAAATTAATTATTCTACTTTGTCAAGATACATTAAAAAAAAGAAGAGGATTATAAACAATGGTATGTTATTCATTTTCACACGAATTTATAAAATTAGTTATAAATAAATTTTGTACAGAAACTGGATCAAATACTCCTCTGCTAACCTTTGGATACCAAAAGCCTCGTAGAGTTTTTACCGAGGATCAAGAAACAAAAATGTGCGAATACATCATACGTGCCAGTGATATTATGTTTGGTCTGACAACCAAAGAAATTCGTCACGTAGCCTATCAGTGTGCAACAGAGTTTGGAATTGCTTGTCCCTCTTCTTGGAAACATAATGAATGCGCTGGAATTGATTGGTTCCAGGGATTTCTTAAACGACATCCTTCGCTTGGCATACGACAACCGGAAGCAATGAGTATTGGTAGGGCTACCAGCTTTAATAAAACCAATGTAAGTTCTTTTTTTGAAAAGTTGGATCAAGTTTACGGGCGAACAAATTTTACGGCTGATAACATTTATAATATTGATGAAACATATTTACCCACGGTTCTAAAGCCTAAAAAAATCGTGACAAAAAAAGGTGTAAAACAAGTTGGGATAATTACATCAGCTGAACGAGGGGAAATGATAACTATGGCCGTTGCAGTGAACGCAATCGGAAATGCGATTCCTCCTATGTTCCTTTATCCAAGGAAAAAATTTCATGACCATTTCATAAGAGATGGCCCTACTGGATGCATAGGAACTGCTAATGGATCTGGGTGGATGACTGAGGCAGAGTTTCTTGTGTTTATGAAACACTTTATAAAGTTCGCAAAGCCCAGCAAAGAGAATCCAGTTTTACTTCTACTAGATAATCACTCATCACATTTAAGTATACCTGTCTTGGATCTATGCCGCGAGAGTAATGTGGTGTTGTTGTCATTTCCCCCACACTGTTCTCATAAATTACAACCGCTCGACTTAACAGTTTTTGGACCATTTAAAAAATTATGCAGCTCTGCCTTGAATTCTTGGCTTAAAACTCATCCTGGAAAGACCATTTCCATACATGATTTGGCCGGAATTTCCGTGAGTCCTTTCTTAGGTGCACTGACACCTGCAAATATAATTTCGGGATTTGCTGCAGCTGGAATTTTTCCATATAATCCGGACAAATTTACCGACGCAGATTTCATGTCAGCATATGTTACTGATCGTCTTTTGGTGGAGCAGGAACATTCTGTTCAAACAGCCAGCACATCTCAGTCCAATCGAAATCTTTTGACAGAACAGCAGAATGTGGCTATCGCCAGTACATCACAATCTAACAAAGCTCCGGTAAATACTCCTTTGCCTTCTCCCGAAATGGATTTCTCACCGGAATTTATTCGACCATTTCCTAAAGCTGGCCCTCGGAAAGTTTCTCTTAAAGGAAGAAAGAAGAGACGATCAGCTATTTTAACGGACACTGAAGAGAGGAACAAAATTAATGAGGAAAAATTAGTAACAAAGCGAAAAATTCTTGCCAAAAACAGGAGTAACTCTCTGCGTATCAACTCAAAAACCAAGCAGAAGGACTATTTTTGTCTAGTTTGTAAGAAAAAACATCAAACAGAAGAGGTATGGGTGCAATGCACTCAGTGCAAACAATGGGCACATTTTCTCCAATGTGCTAACGGAGATGCATGTTATGTGTGCCATCTCTGTAAAATATAAAAAATACATAAAACGACTGAAGACTAAAGTATAATTTATTTTTTTTTCTATTTTTTTCTATTTTTATTTTTTGTATCATTGAAATACTGTTAAGTTTCGTTTATTGTTTTTCTGTAATATATATATATGTACCTATGTTCCTATTGAAAATAAAGATGGCGAAGTGCTTTCATATTTGGCCAAGATTAAATTTTGTTTTGATATTAACCTTCAAGGTAATACAATGTACCTGAAAACAACTTATAGAACTATTTACATAACTTCTGCCTGTAAATAAAAATGAATTTCAGTTATGAAATCCACTTTTAATTAAGTAGATTCGATTTACATAACATTACACCTGGTAGTTGCAATTTGCCCCATCTAATGTTGCAAGTAAGCCCTATGATGGGGTACTTTGCAACATGGGAAGTTCATCAGTTAAATGTCCTACTTTGCGAAAACTAAACGTAAGATCTAAAGTTTCTTAATTTTTATTACTTCCCAACATATTACGCTTCTTCTAAAATTAAATATTTTTGTTCTTATGAGCTAAAATTCGAAGTTATTAACAGAAATAGTAAATTTGTTGCAACTATCCCCCATCTCCCCTACATTCTTTCCCGTAATTCTTGTCTTCACATGCATTGAGTTGTAAAGTGTTATTAGAACGGACTTACTTCCAGTCCCTGGTAATTGTACATTGGGTGGTAAGTGTTCACAAATTGTTGTCAGCTACTCGTTGAGTTGTGCAGGTGTTAGGAGGAATGTATTTATTTTTCCAAGTTTAATGTCTGTAATGAGTGATAGAATTTCCCTTTGTAAACGTTGAAATGTAACTAGGTTCAGAGTTATCAGAATAACTGCGGAATTGACTGCTTGATGAAGAACTGTCTCATATTGTGAATTATTTAATTGATTGTTTATTGTTTCCATTTGAGTATTCATTAGATTGAATTGGTGTTGAACAACCTCGTGGTTTCTTTTCATAATGTTGACCGTGTTCTTTACTATTGAGGTCTGATTTCGTAATAATTGTCTAGCATAATCTTCATTTGCCTTAATTTCACTTATTTGCCTTTCATATTGGTCAGCAAAATCTTGGTCCAGAATTCCGAACAATTTATTAGTGACCGTTCCTATGAATCCAAATGGTGCTCGCTTATTGCGAGTTCGTGGATATTCATTTTGTTGGTATAATATGTCGTTCATTTGTTCGATTTCTAACAATTGATGTTTCAATGTTTGGGTAGTGGCATAACATAGATCTCTTGACAGCCGAGTTTCTTCATCGCATAACTGACTCAGTTTCCGGATTGATTTTCGGATGCCATAGATTTCTTTCCAATATGTTCTTAGGTTGTAATAGGCTACCAAGTTCCATTCGCTAAAGTAAAATCGCATATCGGAAATTTCATCAAAATATAATCCTTCGTGGTTATCACGCTTGGTTAGTCGATACGGTGCGTTCACGGTTTCACCCAGTGCTACGAGCAACAAGGTAGTGATGATGAACAGATAACTCAGAAAGTTGGATTTGCGAGCTTTTTTTAATGATGATGATGTCCCAGATTCGTGTCGACTCATCTTTAAATGGCTTGCATTATAGGTCTTTTCACTCCTTCGTCGTTTGTGACAACTTTGTACAGATGCCTTTCGTTCGTCGTTATTTGTTTCCTCTCATGGAACAGGTGTCGATTTAGTATCATTGTCAGAGTCTATTTCTTCAGTTTGCATGTCGCCTAAATTCTTTTGATCATTACTTATCGGCAGCATGGAGATTTTGGTAAGTGGTCGTTTAAGGGTTCCAGATTTCGTTTTCATAGTTACGACTCTGACAAGTCCATCACTTCCCGGATTTACTTTGATTATTCTTCCAAGAGCCCAACGAGACGGAGGTAAATTATCTTCTTTTATTAACACGATGTCGCCTTCTGCTGGGTTAGGCTTCTTCTGCGCCCATTTTGGTCTTTGTTGAAGTCTTCCAAGATACTCATTAGACCAGTTTTTCCAGAACACCTGGTACATCTTTTCCACTCTATCCCATCTCTTAGGAAGACCAGTATTGGTTTCTAAGTAGTCCTCATCTGGTATTGACAATATAGGTGCACCAGTTAAACAGTGACCCGGTGTGAGCACTTCTAGGCTCTCTGGGTCTTGTGTCAATGGACATAATGGACGAGCATTGAGACACCCTTCTATTCGTATCATTAGTGTGGTCATTTCTTCGTATGTCATTCTCGTTTCACCAACTACTCGACGCATATGAAGCTTGATCGATTTGACGCCGGCTTCCCAAAGTCCTCCGAAATGTGGTGGCGATGGAGGAATGAAATTCCATTGAGCGTCAGTTTCTGCTATGGCTTCATTTACTTCGATTTTATATGCTTTTTGCTGATGAAGATTGCCGATTACTTTGCTGGCGCCCACGAAATTAGTGGCATTATTGTTGTGACTCAGCTGCCCAATGCCCCGAATCACAACCATAAGGTCCATGCACCAATATATTGCCCTATGCAATATATCGATGCATTACAAAGTTGACCCTGAAAATTAATTTCAATTTAAATTTCATTAAAAACTCTATCAAAATTCAAAATGCATTTAGAAATGCATTCCCACATTATAACAAAATGCAATTTAGCATAAATTGCATTTTGTTATCAGACACACATTCCACTCACACGGAATGCACACTTACCTACATACAGTGTCTTCTTACTTTTTTTCCGTATGTACTATGTACATACGTACATTACAAACTTCCTCCAATCTAATTGTTTGTACATACATACATACAATTATCAAAATTCTTCGCGCCCTCTTATAATTAATATTTCAAGACGGGCGCACAAGTGCATATCGGATTACCGTTTTGCATTGATGCATACAGCTCGCATCAAAGAACTTTTGCATTTTCTCACGTACGTTTTTTCAACGTCGTGAGAAAAGAATAAAAAGATAAAAAAGCTTTGGAAAGTGATTGTGGGTACCTGGGACCATCAAGCCCGATCCTCGGGGAAGTGTATCAAAAATATTTAACAAAAATAGTTAAAAGTTCTGAATGAAATAGTTTTAAGTGCACATTATATAGAGAATAATTAAAATAGTTACAAAGAATTGCTCAAAGTTTACAATATATTAACAACAATCAACAATCAAGTGAAACGGCTAAAAGTGTTTATTACTGTAGCTACTACTCAAGTACATGTAAAGGCAAACAAAAAATAAAAAGTAAAAACTTCAACTTTCGCTGTGTTTTGAAGTAGCCAAATTTCCTCTTAATAATATTACCTTCGATAACTACTTTCTGGACGTACCAGGAAGCACTTGGCACCACAACGTGTTGCGACTCAGGGATATAGAATAATCCTAATTTCGGAGTTTCGAAGCTAGTTTCAATGGTTGTGTGCTCTCTCCATTGAGCACGGCACACCAAACCTCAACAATTGGTGGCAGCGGTGTTCGTACCAAAATATTCAAATCAGTGCTAAAAAAATCAAATCAGTGCTAAAAAAAAATAATAAAAATCTGCGCCCCAACAACAACTAGTGGCAGCGGACCCAAAAACAAAATCAGTGCCTATAAATAAAAATTAAAGCAAATAAAGCAAAATAATTTCGTAAAATAAAATTTAACGGTCGAATATAAACAAATAAACTAAAAAGAAATTTTTAACTAAAATAAATAAAAATAATTATTTTTCTTAAAATAAAAGAAAAAAATAATAAAATAATACCTACCAAAAAAAAAAAAAAAAACAAAAACAAAAAAAAATTATATCCCGGGTACCCAGGAGGTACTTAGAGGCGTGAAAAGTTTAAGCGCCTAAGCGCTCACCGTGGGACCCAAGGAGGCTTCATCCCTGCCTCACTAAGACGATTCCCAGAAGGAAGGAAGACTACCAGGAGACGTCAGCCAAAACACCCAATACAACCATCATCAACATCATCAGATATACAACACTATCTACATCATCCAGCAGAAGAAAAAAATCTATTCAATACAAGGAATAAAAACAAGGTAGAGAATAATAATCATATCCCATTTTTTTTTTTAATATTATTACTAATTACGTTAATCAAACTACAAAGATATATATATAAGAATATGTTGTAGAGAAACGAAAACAAGAAGACCAAAGCATTTTTTCTCCGTTCTACCAAATAAAATTTTCCTTTATTTTCCTTTTTTTTAATTGCTGTTCCTAGAAGCGACCTCTGCGGCAAGACTTCGTGAGCTTGCTGGCCAGAGGACTTCGAACAAAATCAATAATCGATCCCCTGCAATAGAGCTTCATAGGCTTATTGACCAGTGTAAAGATTTTGGTTGGAGTTAGCGATTTATGCTACAATACTTTTCCCTTTTTATTAATCAAATATTATACTAAAATTTCTCTGTTTTGGAAATCCCTAAATTTTTCCGATTCTTATTGTTGTTTTTTTTTATATATATATTTTTAATTCGGACATTTTATTTAAACATACATTTTTTTTATTATAATACAATTCCTTTTCCTTGATATTGAAAGTTTATTTAAACCCTTCTTTTACTCTACCTCTCACAATAATCTACCACGACCTTATTATTCCCAAAAGAGTACGCAAATTTAATATCCAAATTTAATTAAACACATAACAACAGGTGACAGACGGAATAAAAACCATAAGAGTTTTTCTACTAAATAAATATAAAACTATTTCTTTTTACTTTTCCCTTGTTGACAAATTCCACAATTCCTATCGCTGTGTTTTTTCCAATTTTTGCAAAATTCACTTAAACATAATTAACTCCGCACAACGAATTTTGCTACCTGTTTATTGTTGTTGGGAGGACTTAAACAACATTTTTTTTCCACAACTAATTAATTAATTTCCAAACAAAATATAATCAATTAAACATGACTGACGAAAACAAATCTTTCGATGAGCTTTGCTTGTCACAAGTCCCAAAACTGGCAGAAATTAGACAAATTCTGGCCGATTATCACAGAGCGAATAAAAGTAAAAGCACTTCAGATTTTACTTCTGGAAAACTCCAACAGTTGGAAGAACTATGGGCTTCATTTGAAAAAATTGAAACCCTGATTCAGGATCATGATGAATTCGATGAAACTCATGATTATTTCAAACAGTCATGCTATGACAAGACAGAGGACTGGTATAATCTTACCAAGGTAACTCTATTTGATAGGCTGAAGTCCATATCAATTCACATTGGAACACAGTGGAACACATTTGTAAAAATTTTCTAGCGTGGGGGTTATCTAAGTAAGTAAGTATTTATTATTTCGTGGTAAGCTCTTGCTATGAATTACTAGACTTTAATATGTATTTTATGCATTGCTGTTCCAAAAGACTGAATAGATGCAGTGATTCATTCTTTTACAGAGAATTTTTTTTCTGGAGTGTGGTGTGAGGCAAGTTGCAACAAACAGCGTGGGGATAATTGCAACATGTTGCAATTTACCCCATACCGCTTCTTTTGATAAAAAAAACGGGTTGAAACTCGTCAACACCACATTTATTTTTATCACATCACATTTATCCCTTATTATATTACTTGAACAGCTTTTAATCGTTTAGATATCTTAACTTAATTACACACGAGCGAAATGAGAGTGTACAAAAAGAAAACAGATCGCGGATCTACTCCAAAGGATGTTTTTGAAACGGCTGCTGATCTCGTATTACAAAACTGTCATAATAAAAATTACAGTATAAGACAAATAGCGAAGCAGTACAAAATTAATTATTCTACTTTGTCAAGATACATTAAAAAAAAGAAGAGGATTATAAACAATGGTATGTTATTCATTTTCACACGAATTTATAAAATTAGTTATAAATAAATTTTGTACAGAAACTGGATCAAATACTCCTCTGCTAACCTTTGGATACCAAAAGCCTCGTAGAGTTTTTACCGAGGATCAAGAAACAAAAATGTGCGAATACATCATACGTGCCAGTGATATTATGTTTGGTCTGACAACCAAAGAAATTCGTCACGTAGCCTATCAGTGTGCAACAGAGTTTGGAATTGCTTGTCCCTCTTCTTGGAAACATAATGAATGCGCTGGAATTGATTGGTTCCAGGGATTTCTTAAACGACATCCTTCGCTTGGCATACGACAACCGGAAGCAATGAGTATTGGTAGGGCTACCAGCTTTAATAAAACCAATGTAAGTTCTTTTTTTTGAAAAGTTGGATCAAGTTACGGGCGAACAAATTTTACGGCTGATAACATTTATAATATTGATGAAACATATTTACCCACGGTTCTAAAGCCTAAAAAAATCGTGACAAAAAAAGGTGTAAAACAAGTTGGGATAATTACATCAGCTGAACGAGGGGAAATGATAACTATGGCCGTTGCAGTGAACGCAATCGGAAATGCGATTCCTCCTATGTTCCTTTATCCAAGGAAAAAATTTCATGACCATTTCATAAGAGATGGCCCTACTGGATGCATAGGAACTGCTAATGGATCTGGGTGGATGACTGAGGCAGAGTTTCTTGTGTTTATGAAACACTTTATAAAGTTCGCAAAGCCCAGCAAAGAGAATCCAGTTTTACTTCTACTAGATAATCACTCATCACATTTAAGTATACCTGTCTTGGATCTATGCCGCGAGAGTAATGTGGTGTTGTTGTCATTTCCCCCACACTGTTCTCATAAATTACAACCGCTCGACTTAACAGTTTTTGGACCATTTAAAAAATTATGCAGCTCTGCCTTGAATTCTTGGCTTAAAACTCATCCTGGAAAGACCATTTCCATACATGATTTGGCCGGAATTTCCGTGAGTCCTTTCTTAGGTGCACTGACACCTGCAAATATAATTTCGGGATTTGCTGCAGCTGGAATTTTTCCATATAATCCGGACAAATTTACCGACGCAGATTTCATGTCAGCATATGTTACTGATCGTCTTTTGGTGGAGCAGGAACATTCTGTTCAAACAGCCAGCACATCTCAGTCCAATCGAAATCTTTTGACAGAACAGCAGAATGTGGCTATCGCCAGTACATCACAATCTAACAAAGCTCCGGTAAATACTCCTTTGCCTTCTCCCGAAATGGATTTCTCACCGGAATTTATTCGACCATTTCCTAAAGCTGGCCCTCGGAAAGTTTCTCTTAAAGGAAGAAAGAAGAGACGATCAGCTATTTTAACGGACACTGAAGAGAGGAACAAAATTAATGAGGAAAAATTAGTAACAAAGCGAAAAATTCTTGCCAAAAACAGGAGTAACTCTCTGCGTATCAACTCAAAAACCAAGCAGAAGGACTATTTTTGTCTAGTTTGTAAGAAAAAACATCAAACAGAAGAGGTATGGGTGCAATGCACTCAGTGCAAACAATGGGCACATTTTCTCCAATGTGCTAACGGAGATGCATGTTATGTGTGCCATCTCTGTAAAATATAAAAAATACATAAAACGACTGAAGACTAAAGTATAATTTATTTTTTTTTCTATTTTTTTCTATTTTTATTTTTTGTATCATTGAAATACTGTTAAGTTTCGTTTATTGTTTTTCTGTAATATATATATATGTACCTATGTTCCTATTGAAAATAAAGATGGCGAAGTGCTTTCATATTTGGCCAAGATTAAATTTTGTTTTGATATTAACCTTCAAGGTAATACAATGTACCTGAAAACAACTTATAGAACTATTTACATAACTTCTGCCTGTAAATAAAAATGAATTTCAGTTATGAAATCCACTTTTAATTAAGTAGATTCGATTTACATAACATTACACCTGGTAGTTGCAATTTGCCCCATCTAATGTTGCAAGTAAGCCCTATGATGGGGTACTTTGCAACATGGGAAGTTCATCAGTTAAATGTCCTACTTTGCGAAAACTAAACGTAAGATCTAAAGTTTCTTAATTTTTATTACTTCCCAACATATTACGCTTCTTCTAAAATTAAATATTTTTGTTCTTATGAGCTAAAATTCGAAGTTATTAACAGAAATAGTAAATTTGTTGCAACTATCCCCCATCTCCCCTACATTCTTTCCCGTAATTCTTGTCTTCACATGCATTGAGTTGTAAAGTGTTATTAGAACGGACTTACTTCCAGTCCCTGGTAATTGTACATTGGGTGGTAAGTGTTCACAAATTGTTGTCAGCTACTCGTTGAGTTGTGCAGGTGTTAGGAGGAATGTATTTATTTTTCCAAGTTTAATGTCTGTAATGAGTGATAGAATTTCCCTTTGTAAACGTTGAAATGTAACTAGGTTCAGAGTTATCAGAATAACTGCGGAATTGACTGCTTGATGAAGAACTGTCTCATATTGTGAATTATTTAATTGATTGTTTATTGTTTCCATTTGAGTATTCATTAGATTGAATTGGTGTTGAACAACCTCGTGGTTTCTTTTCATAATGTTGACCGTGTTCTTTACTATTGAGGTCTGATTTCGTAATAATTGTCTAGCATAATCTTCATTTGCCTTAATTTCACTTATTTGCCTTTCATATTGGTCAGCAAAATCTTGGTCCAGAATTCCGAACAATTTATTAGTGACCGTTCCTATGAATCCAAATGGTGCTCGCTTATTGCGAGTTCGTGGATATTCATTTTGTTGGTATAATATGTCGTTCATTTGTTCGATTTCTAACAATTGATGTTTCAATGTTTGGGTAGTGGCATAACATAGATCTCTTGACAGCCGAGTTTCTTCATCGCATAACTGACTCAGTTTCCGGATTGATTTTCGGATGCCATAGATTTCTTTCCAATATGTTCTTAGGTTGTAATAGGCTACCAAGTTCCATTCGCTAAAGTAAAATCGCATATCGGAAATTTCATCAAAATATAATCCTTCGTGGTTATCACGCTTGGTTAGTCGATACGGTGCGTTCACGGTTTCACCCAGTGCTACGAGCAACAAGGTAGTGATGATGAACAGATAACTCAGAAAGTTGGATTTGCGAGCTTTTTTTAATGATGATGATGTCCCAGATTCGTGTCGACTCATCTTTAAATGGCTTGCATTATAGGTCTTTTCACTCCTTCGTCGTTTGTGACAACTTTGTACAGATGCCTTTCGTTCGTCGTTATTTGTTTCCTCTCATGGAACAGGTGTCGATTTAGTATCATTGTCAGAGTCTATTTCTTCAGTTTGCATGTCGCCTAAATTCTTTTGATCATTACTTATCGGCAGCATGGAGATTTTGGTAAGTGGTCGTTTAAGGGTTCCAGATTTCGTTTTCATAGTTACGACTCTGACAAGTCCATCACTTCCCGGATTTACTTTGATTATTCTTCCAAGAGCCCAACGAGACGGAGGTAAATTATCTTCTTTTATTAACACGATGTCGCCTTCTGCTGGGTTAGGCTTCTTCTGCGCCCATTTTGGTCTTTGTTGAAGTCTTCCAAGATACTCATTAGACCAGTTTTTCCAGAACACCTGGTACATCTTTTCCACTCTATCCCATCTCTTAGGAAGACCAGTATTGGTTTCTAAGTAGTCCTCATCTGGTATTGACAATATAGGTGCACCAGTTAAACAGTGACCCGGTGTGAGCACTTCTAGGCTCTCTGGGTCTTGTGTCAATGGACATAATGGACGAGCATTGAGACACCCTTCTATTCGTATCATTAGTGTGGTCATTTCTTCGTATGTCATTCTCGTTTCACCAACTACTCGACGCATATGAAGCTTGATCGATTTGACGCCGGCTTCCCAAAGTCCTCCGAAATGTGGTGGCGATGGAGGAATGAAATTCCATTGAGCGTCAGTTTCTGCTATGGCTTCATTTACTTCGATTTTATATGCTTTTTGCTGATGAAGATTGCCGATTACTTTGCTGGCGCCCACGAAATTAGTGGCATTATTGTTGTGACTCAGCTGCCCAATGCCCCGAATCACAACCATAAGGTCCATGCACCAATATATTGCCCTATGCAATATATCGATGCATTACAAAGTTGACCCTGAAAATTAATTTCAATTTAAATTTCATTAAAAACTCTATCAAAATTCAAAATGCATTTAGAAATGCATTCCCACATTATAACAAAATGCAATTTAGCATAAATTGCATTTTGTTATCAGACACACATTCCACTCACACGGAATGCACACTTACCTACATACAGTGTCTTCTTACTTTTTTTCCGTATGTACTATGTACATACGTACATTACAAACTTCCTCCAATCTAATTGTTTGTACATACATACATACAATTATCAAAATTCTTCGCGCCCTCTTATAATTAATATTTCAAGACGGGCGCACAAGTGCATATCGGATTACCGTTTTGCATTGATGCATACAGCTCGCATCAAAGAACTTTTGCATTTTCTCACGTACGTTTTTTCAACGTCGTGAGAAAAGAATAAAAAGATAAAAAAGCTTTGGAAAGTGATTGTGGGTACCTGGGACCATCAAGCCCGATCCTCGGGGAAGTGTATCAAAAATATTTAACAAAAATAGTTAAAAGTTCTGAATGAAATAGTTTTAAGTGCACATTATATAGAGAATAATTAAAATAGTTACAAAGAATTGCTCAAAGTTTACAATATATTAACAACAATCAACAATCAAGTGAAACGGCTAAAAGTGTTTATTACTGTAGCTACTACTCAAGTACATGTAAAGGCAAACAAAAAATAAAAAGTAAAAACTTCAACTTTCGCTGTGTTTTGAAGTAGCCAAATTTCCTCTTAATAATATTACCTTCGATAACTACTTTCTGGACGTACCAGGAAGCACTTGGCACCACAACGTGTTGCGACTCAGGGATATAGAATAATCCTAATTTCGGAGTTTCGAAGCTAGTTTCAATGGTTGTGTGCTCTCTCCATTGAGCACGGCACACCAAACCTCAACAATTGGTGGCAGCGGTGTTCGTACCAAAATATTCAAATCAGTGCTAAAAAAATCAAATCAGTGCTAAAAAAAAATAATAAAAATCTGCGCCCCAACAACAACTAGTGGCAGCGGACCCAAAAACAAAATCAGTGCCTATAAATAAAAATTAAAGCAAATAAAGCAAAATAATTTCGTAAAATAAAATTTAACGGTCGAATATAAACAAATAAACTAAAAAGAAATTTTTAACTAAAATAAATAAAAATAATTATTTTTCTTAAAATAAAAGAAAAAAATAATAAAATAATACCTACCAAAAAAAAAAAAAAAAAACAAAAACAAAAAAAAATTATATCCCGGGTACCCAGGAGGTACTTAGAGGCGTGAAAAGTTTAAGCGCCTAAGCGCTCACCGTGGGACCCAAGGAGGCTTCATCCCTGCCTCACTAAGACGATTCCCAGAAGGAAGGAAGACTACCAGGAGACGTCAGCCAAAACACCCAATACAACCATCATCAACATCATCAGATATACAACACTATCTACATCATCCAGCAGAAGAAAAAAATCTATTCAATACAAGGAATAAAAACAAGGTAGAGAATAATAATCATATCCCATTTTTTTTTTTAATATTATTACTAATTACGTTAATCAAACTACAAAGATATATATATAAGAATATGTTGTAGAGAAACGAAAACAAGAAGACCAAAGCATTTTTTCTCCGTTCTACCAAATAAAATTTTCCTTTATTTTCCTTTTTTTTAATTGCTGTTCCTAGAAGCGACCTCTGCGGCAAGACTTCGTGAGCTTGCTGGCCAGAGGACTTCGAACAAAATCAATAATCGATCCCCTGCAATAGAGCTTCATAGGCTTATTGACCAGTGTAAAGATTTTGGTTGGAGTTAGCGATTTATGCTACAATACTTTTCCCTTTTTATTAATCAAATATTATACTAAAATTTCTCTGTTTTGGAAATCCCTAAATTTTTCCGATTCTTATTGTTGTTTTTTTTTATATATATATTTTTAATTCGGACATTTTATTTAAACATACATTTTTTTTATTATAATACAATTCCTTTTCCTTGATATTGAAAGTTTATTTAAACCCTTCTTTTACTCTACCTCTCACAATAATCTACCACGACCTTATTATTCCCAAAAGAGTACGCAAATTTAATATCCAAATTTAATTAAACACATAACAACAGGTGACAGACGGAATAAAAACCATAAGAGTTTTTCTACTAAATAAATATAAAACTATTTCTTTTTACTTTTCCCTTGTTGACAAATTCCACAATTCCTATCGCTGTGTTTTTTCCAATTTTTGCAAAATTCACTTAAACATAATTAACTCCGCACAACGAATTTTGCTACCTGTTTATTGTTGTTGGGAGGACTTAAACAACATTTTTTTTCCACAACTAATTAATTAATTTCCAAACAAAATATAATCAATTAAACATGACTGACGAAAACAAATCTTTCGATGAGCTTTGCTTGTCACAAGTCCCAAAACTGGCAGAAATTAGACAAATTCTGGCCGATTATCACAGAGCGAATAAAAGTAAAAGCACTTCAGATTTTACTTCTGGAAAACTCCAACAGTTGGAAGAACTATGGGCTTCATTTGAAAAAATTGAAACCCTGATTCAGGATCATGATGAATTCGATGAAACTCATGATTATTTCAAACAGTCATGCTATGACAAGACAGAGGACTGGTATAATCTTACCAAGGTAACTCTATTTGATAGGCTGAAGTCCATATCAATTCACACAGAACGCACAAATAACCCCTTTTACATTCCACTCCCCAAGACTTCGCAGAAAACAACTGCAGCTGACACCCAAGACAATACAAACAAGGATCAGTCAAATGCAATACGGTTCAAATTGCAGGATCACAGGCAAAAGTCTATATCACGAATTACACAATCGATCAATTCTAATTCATTATCGACTACAACCCAGACATATCTGACACAAAAAATTAATTCATTGCAAAAATACTGGGATGATTTTGAGGACACGCATAATGAAATAATTTCATACACCGGCCCTAATGATTTGGAGCATGATTATTTCAAAAATTATGTTTACGCCGAGGTAGAAACATCATACACAGACACTGTAATTGCGTTGCAAGAACAATTGGACTCTCGATTCCAAAATGTAACAAATAATACAACTAATTTCAGGAAAAATCATACTAATGTCTCCTTTAGAGACCAATCTACCTCCTTCCTATCAGAAGCTAGGTCACTTATTCCCAATTTTAGTGGAAATCCAAAGGATCTCCATAAATTTGTTTCAAGTTGCGATGATATTTACACAACAACATCAACGGAAAATGAAAGGCACTCCCTCCTTAGCTTAATAAGGAGTAAATTATCTGCAGAGGCATATGATGTATATAGGTACAATCAAATTTCAGACTGGCCTGAATTGAAATCTCTTCTGCAACAAACTTTTGAATTAAAAATTCCCAAATCTACTCTGCAATCTCAATTAAACAATTGCAAGCAAAGAATAGGAGAAGATGTAAAAGATTTTCTACAAAGACTTAGCACAACTCTATCCAAACTAAATGAGGCAACGCACTCATATACAAGTGATAAAATTCTTTTAAAATCTCTTTTAAAAGATAATGAATGTCAAGCAGTGAGAGCTATAGAGGACGGACTATCCAATCCACAACTACAGACTTTAGCAAAAGTCCAGTCTGATAAATCTTTCGCTTCACTAAAGTCACATATCTTAGAGCACGCATCACGTTTGGAACGAAGACAATCCAATTTTCAAACGAACTACAAAGTAAACCCACCCTTTCAAAAGAATACGAATCTCAATCTGCATTGTTTCAAATGTAATGGACTGGGGCATGCTGCGTCAAGATGTCCACTCACACAACGCTCAACGCAAGATCTAAACGCAATTCCAAGAACAAACTCGCAATTACAACGCCCTACAGATTTCAATAGGGTTACATTTACAGCTCCGACACAAGCGCTTACATGTCGATATTGTCATCGGATGGGACATTCTATCGAAGAATGTCGCACAAGAGTGGCGAACAACAATCGTTCTGGCAACAATCAGGGAAATCACAACAATTTTCAGAAGGTGAGCAATACTCCACCAACAAACACGGCTGACAGACAGCTTCAAAATAGGAACTGGCAGCAGCCAGTATTCCAAGAAAGTCGAACTTCACCGCCGAGATATAATAATGCCAATATCTCGGCTAGATCACCATCTCCGAACAGGAAGAATAACAAAACTCCATCGGCATCCAGGCAGGGAAACTGGATGCAGCGGGGGGTCTCATTCGGCAACCCCTCGCAGATAGAAACAATGGCGCAAGTTCATCGCAATCCCGAGACAATATCGACGAAAAACTAAACATCAAAAAATTAATTCGTATCCCCGTCCAAATTAATAAAAATTCTCTAACGCTTTCTTTGCCTGTTGATATATGTTCTGCTCCAAAACTTACTTTTTTAATCGACAGAGGAGCAGAGATCAGCTTAATTAAACTCCATCCTTTGAAGCCAGATAGCATCTGCTACAGAGATGCTGTCTGCAATATAAACACATTATTTACAGAGTCCACTTCTACAGAAGGACTCTTTTTTGCTAAGTTAAACTTAAATTCTGAACATAATAACTCCACCCTAGAACACCCATTTCAAATAGTGGGAAATAACTCCATCCTCTCATACGATGGCCTGCTTGGTCATGACTTTTTATCTCGATACAATGCTAGTATCAATTATAAAAATAAATACATTTCTCTAGAAATTAATGATTCAAATGAATTTTATCCGTATGAGGATTACTATTCAAATTATCCATATGTTTATTTGAAAAGCGAAAACCCAGAAAAGTGGTCTCGAACTAAAAGTTTATTATATACGGAGATAACGTTCTCCAATAAAAATATTAATACAATCCCATCTCCATCAACTGCTTTACAAAGCAATAACAATCGATCTCTATCCAATACTCCATCAGAAGTGAAGACCAAAAATAATGAAAATCTATCTCCATCTATAGCCAGAAAAAAGGCTGAATTAAATAAAATTCTGTCTTCATCCAAGGCTTCACAAGATATGAAGCAACAACATAAAAGTATATCTCCATCTACAGCCGCACAAAAGGCTAAATATAATAAAATTCTATCTCCTTCATCAACAAATTCACAAAAAGTGAATTCCAGAAATAAATCAGAAAAGAATGTAAAGAATTTCAATAAAGTTTTATCTCCTTCAAATTCTATCGAGTCGGAATCATCGAATAACTCCTTCCAAATTCCACAAAAGCTGGAATCATATCTCCTTCCTACCAATCATCCGAAAGAATCGGATCACTTAAAAAAAGTCAAAATTCCGGCTCGATCAGAATTCATCATTAAAATTCCAACTCCTTCTATTCAAAATCAATCGGTCTGCTTCAAGAAGGAAATAAGGCCAGGTCTATTTCTTGGAAATTCGATAGTCGAACCAGTCAACGGTATGGCAAAAGTCCTAATCCTCAATACAAATGAGGAGGACGCCGATATGGCATCTTACGAGGTGAACCCAGTTTACCAAGGCTTGGACGACTTTGTGGTAATCTCCACAGACTCTGACAGAGATCCAATTAAGGGCAGAATAGTTAAGCTGCAAAACCTTATAAACTTGGATCACTGTAATTCAGAGGAATCTGAGAGTATTCGCAATATCTGTAGGGAATTCAACGATCTCTTCTTCATAGAAGGGGATTTCCTATATTATACAGATGCGATTACCCACAAAATCGAGACACTCCAAGACAAACCGCCCATCTATACCAAGCCTTATCGACTTTCCGAAGCAAGCCGAACTGAGATAAGCCGGCAAATACAAGAAATGCTTGAGTCAGACATCATCAGACCTTCACATAGTCCCTGGAATTCTCCACTTCTCCTGGTTCCTAAAAAAACCAGATGATAATGGAAACAAAAAGTGGCGAGTAGTGGTAGACTTTCGTCGACGACATTACTATTGGCGATGCGTACCCACTGCCTAATATCACTGATATATTAGACCAGTTGGGGAAGTCGAAATATTTTACCACACTCGACTTAGCCACTGCATTCCACCAGATAAAAATGGACTCGAAGGATAGGGAGAAAACTGCCTTTAGCACACCCTATGGCCACTACGAATACAATCGTATGCCATTTGGTTTAAAAGGAGTCCCTGCTACTTTTCAACGAGCCATGAACAATGTTCTATCTGGACTTCAAGGCATCTATTGCTTCATATACATGGACGATTTTGTAGTCCATGGATACAATCTCAAAGACCACAATTCCAGACTCACAACAGTATTTAGCCACCTTCGTGATTTCAACCTCAAACTTCAACCCGACAAGTGCGACTTCCTAAGAAAGGAAATTATGTATTTAGGGCACATAATTACAGAAAATGGAGTCAAACCAGACCCTGCAAAAATAAAATCAGTTCAGTCATATCCCAGACCCAAGAAGGAAAAAGATATCAAAGCCTTCCTTGGTTTCGTCGGCTACTATCGCCGCTTCATCCCAAATTTTTCGAGAATAGCCAAACCACTCACAAATCTTTTGAAAAAAGATAAGCCCTTCAAGTTCGACGCAATTTGCGATGAATCGTTCTGCGAATTGCGAAATAAATTAATTTCAGCACCAATTCTATCTTATCCTGATTTCGGCAAAGAATTCTTTGTCAC
The DNA here is from genome assembly GCA_963930735.1 of Dioctria linearis. Lineage (NCBI taxonomy): Eukaryota > Metazoa > Arthropoda > Insecta > Diptera > Asilidae > Dioctria > Dioctria linearis. Next base: position 170,342,175 of record OZ005740.1, read on the forward strand.
CTACGATGCCAGTGACTACGCTATCGGAGCAGTTCTTTCACAAGTTGATGATCAAGGAGATCACCCAATTGCCTACGTGAGTCGAGTTTTCAATGGTGCGGAGACTCGTTACTCAACTTTAGAGAAAGAACTCTTAGCTATCGTGTTTGCAGTTGAGCAATTCAGACCATACGTATATGGCAGACAGTTTAAAATTATAACTGACCATAAACCATTAGTATGGCTCATGAATCTGAAAGATCACTCCTCAAGACTGATGAGATGGAGAATATGTCTTGAGGAATATGACTACAAGATAGTCCACAAATCAGGTAAGCTCAACACAAATGCAGATGCTCTCAGTAGAGCAATTCCGGAAAATTCCGAACATTCTGCAGAGCCAACCACCTTCGTAAATGTGGTAACTAGAAATCAAGCCAGAGCTCAGGCGAATATAAATACACCCAACGCAAGTGTAACTACTCCAAACCCAACTCCATCACCTGTAAACAATTCCTCAGTCATAATAACTAAGACTAATTTTCCTCTTTTACTGACTAAAAGTGCGAATCCTAAATTTTTCATCCTCCCAATGCAAGATACAGAGCTTGAAAGAGTGTTGGATTCGAAACTAAAATTTTCAGATAAATCCCCACTTTCAGAAACTGAACTGAACTTCTTCAAAAAAAAAGACTAATCAATAATTATATCAAAAACTAATTTACCTTGTCGATCACAAAGAGATAGATCAGACCTCGAAAAGATTTTAACTGAAATCTGCTCATACACAGAAGCAAATCAGTTAAAACAAATAAATATCTCCTTCCCTATATTAGATCCACAAAATCTAATAATTATTAAAAACGCTTTTGTCCAGATCTTCGCTAATAAGCAAATAAACATAAAACTGCATCAGGATTCAATTAAATTTTTATCAGACATTAATGACATCGAACAAGTTTTAAAGGATTTTCATTCACTACGGACGGGTGGCTTTCAAGGTATTTCCCGTCCTATTAAAAGAATCAAAAAGCAATTCTACTGGCCTGGCATGTCAGACGACGTGGTCAAATATGTAAGGAAATGTAAACTTTGTCAGGTGAACAAAGTATCCAGAAACCCTAAAATTCCAATGAAAATCTCGAGTATTAGCTCCAAACCTTTCGAAAGAGTTTTCCTAGATGTTGTAGGACCTCTCCCAATTGCTCATTCTGGAAACAAATATATCCTTACATTTCAAGACGACCTTTCAAAATTATCTGAGGCTATTCCCATAGTCGACACCGAGTCCAAGATATTAGCGGAAGCCTTCACGACAACAATAGTTTGTCGACATGGTATTCCAGAAAGTATCCTCACAGATCAAGGTTCTAACCTCATAAGTGGCATGTTCGCCGAGGTATCTAAATTGCTGAGAATTAAAAGGCTTAAAACTACTCCATATCACCCTCAAACGAATGGTTCGTTGGAGAGAAGCCACAGAACCTTAGCAGAATACCTCCGATCTTAAGTAGCAAAAGATCTACAAGACTGGGATACATGGATTCCTTATGCCATGTTTGAATACAATACTACCCCTCATTCGAGTACTAATTATACTGCTCGCGAACTCCTTTACGGATTCCCAGCCGAAATTCCAAACAATTTGAAATCTTCTCCAACCGTTTGCTATAATTACGACAATTATGCAAACGAGTTAAAAGCGCGTCTACAGCATAGCTTCAAAATAGCTAAAGACATAGCCATGGCAAACAAAGAAAGATCAAAACTACAATATGACTAAAATTCCGTCCAAAAATCTTTTATGGTTGGCGATAAAGTCCTACTTAAGAGCAGGGTCAGAGTCCGTATGAGATAATGGAGATTAATTCCCCCGAAAATGTTACTGTTAAAATCAATAATAAAAACAAAAGAGTCCATAACAATGACCTAAAACTGTTCTCGGAGTAAAAACTTCATCATCTTCAAATATCATTCACAGATATTAACATGGTGTCATCTTACAGGTTTCCAAAATGATGCATATAGCATTCATTCTAATTTTCATCCCCATAATCTACGGCTCACGAATAGAGGTAAAGCAGCTAAATGCAACTGCAGGCATTTACTTCGAAGAGATTGGCAAAGCCAACCTCTACACCAACGAATGGAAAATAGTCACCTATTACGACCTAGTGAACTTTAAATCAGAATTAAGGAATATCCAGTTCATCGCACAGCAAATAAGAGCAACCTGCCAGAAACTCAATAGCAATTCAGCGATGGCCCACACCTGCAATGGTACGTTACTGCAAATCAATCTTATTATAGCAAACATAGAATACAAAAATATGTTACTTGTGACCCAAAGTAGACAACAAAGGGCCTTATTTAATGCGATAGGCTCAATCTCCAAAGCTCTTTTCGGTACATTAAACGAAGGTGACGCCAAAGTTTATGATGAGCAAATCCATAACCTCACCCTAAACCAAAACTCCCTCATATCACTTATGAAAAGCCAAACCGCGATAGTCGAAGCAACCGCAAACATTTTCAACAAATCTAAAGCCGCAATTGAAAAGAAATTCATGGTTATGCATAAAAAGTTAATTTCAATACAGATAGCTACTTCAATAATGGAAAACAGAACATTGGATAACAAAATATCCATCGAAATTGAATCACTTATTTCTTTGGTTTCGTTAATGGCATTCAGATACCAAAATACCCAGTCGGAATTAATAGATATTTTAACAGATTCCAAGCATGGGAAATTCCATCCTACACTAGTATCACCGAAAAATATTGAGGAGCTTTTATCAAAGATCAGGCAAGAATTACCAAATTCACTGATGCTTCCTATAAATTCCAGAGACAATATTTTATCACAATTTTATAAATTGAGTACAATAGCAGCGAATATTTTCAATAATAAAATAATTATCGCGCTCCGAATTCCAATTCCATTCAAGGAACCATACCAATTATTCAAAGTAATGCCATTACCCACACTCCTTAACGGATCATTCGTATATATCGAACCAGCAAAAGAACATATACTAATAGACTACTATTGTGAGCACTATGTTGAACTAGCATTACATGATATCCATAATTGCGCAACGTTGGATCATATGCATTTCTATTGCAGGATATCATCACCGATCCTTAAAGCAAATACAAAAACAAACCAATGCGAAGTAAATCTGATAAAAAAGGAACCAATTACATCAAAATGTAACATCCTAACATTAGAACAAGATTATTATTGGAAGCAATTAACGCAGCCGAACGCTTGGGTTTTCTCCTTAAAAGAATCCCTAGACATAGATGTAATTTGTGAAAATTCGATCAATTCAAAAAGTCTGCAAGGAACAGGAATAATGTATATTAATCCCGGTTGCTATGTTCGCAGCAAGGAACTCATCTTGCACGGACATAGCATAAAAGTTTCCAAATTCAATTCCCATTTTATCCCAACGATAAGCATTTCCAATATAATACGGAATATGACGTCTTCTCCCATGGAAACGTTTATAGAAACAAATCCCTTAAATATTACAACAAACACGGATCTAGAGAAACTTCTCGAATCCATTCATTTCCAAAAATATCAAGAAGAAATTCCTCTTAATCCCATAAATAACCACCATATCCACCATTACGCACTATCATATTTAACAGTAGCTTCTATCATCTTTATAGTCTGTGCTTATCTGTATATTGAATACAACACAAAAACCCATAACTCAAAAAAATAATACTTCCTGAACATTAACAGGAGAATGTGCCTACTCCGGCACCGAGAGAATCAAAATTCAAAATAACTCCTGCACCACAAAGAAAAACCACAGAAACCGTTTAACTTACGGGCAATAATAAACGAACCACACTAACATTTTCGCATCCAATTTTTACCATTTCCAACAACCCCTATCCCCATCCGAACAATCTAATGCACTCTATAATGAAAGAATATGAAATCATTAATATAAAAATGTTAAACGTAGAAAAAAGGGAAAGTTTAATGTTTAATTTTTAGGTAATTTGTATATGTATATATGTACCAATATAAAAAAAAAAAATTCTTGGCGACTAGAATAGAAGCATGGTTTTTTGATTTTTTTTGGTTTTAGACTAATAAAAATAAATAAATAAATAAGACAAGAAAAAAAATAGAAAAAAAAACAAATAAAATAAACCTTATTAGTACTGTAATAAATAGAAGTCAAAAACAAATTATAAGATCACATCTTCTCTGTTGCCAAAGAAGCATCGAAATGTCTTGGATTTCTGAAAAGGTGTAAGAAATATTTCAGCCCGTCAAATCTAGCGCTCCTTTACAAGTCGTACATTAGACCTAGAATGGAATACAACTCCCATATATGGGCCGGGGCTGGTCGCACAGCCCTAGCTTCATTGGATATTGCCCAAAAGAGAGCCTTCAAGCTCATTGGCGATTTGGCAATAACTTGTCATATCGACTCACTCGAGCACCGCCGCAATGTTGGATGCCTTTCGCTAATTTATCGCTATATGCATGGTCAATGCTCTGATGAAATCTCTAGTCTAATCCCTTGTAGAATGATTCCTGCACGCAATACTCGTGATGCTTTTTTATCCCGAACAGTGCGAATGTGGAACAGCTTACCATCTTCTGTTTTTCCCCCGGCATACAATTTGCGGAAGTTTAAAGGTGACATACATCGGCACCTCCGCCATTCTCCTCATATCCCCTAATCCTTTCCCTATCTCCTTCCTGCCATGCTGTGCTTTGCATCATAGGGTATCCCCTGAGCTTGGCTTAATAATATATAAAAAAAAAAAATTACAAGTAGGTACATAGTATATCTAATTCTATTAAGAAAAAATAATAATATAAAAATAAAATCAATTAATTGTATGTAGTGCATAGTATATATATATTGATGGGCAATTTCACCTCTCAGATACAACTACTAATCTTTATTGTATAAAATTTATTTTACTTTATTCCTGTAATTTTATGTAATTATGTATACCTGCATTCACCAATTTTTATAAAACATATAACGTATACGCATGGCTTAATTTTTGTAAGAATAAAACTTTCTTTTCCCCAGGGGGGAGGGTTGTTGTGACTCAGCTGCCCAATGCCCCGAATCACAACCATAAGGTCCATGCACCAATATATTGCCCTATGCAATATATCGATGCATTACAAAGTTGACCCTGAAAATTAATTTCAATTTAAATTTCATTAAAAACTCTATCAAAATTCAAAATGCATTTAGAAATGCATTCCCACATTATAACAAAATGCAATTTAGCATAAATTGCATTTTGTTATCAGACACACATTCCACTCACACGGTATGCACACTTACCTACATACAGTGTCTTCTTACTTTTTTTCCGTATATACTATGTACATACGTACATTACAAACTTCCTCCAATCTAATTGTTTGTATATACATACATACAATTATCAAAATTATTCGCGCCCTCTTAAAATTAATATTTCAAGACGGGCGCACAAGTGCATATCGGATTACCGTTTTGCATTGATGCATACAGCTCGCATCAAAGAACTTTTGCATTTTCTCACGTACGTTTTTTCAACGTCGTGAGAAAAGAATAAAAAGATAAAAAAGCTTTTGAAAGTGATTGTGGGTACCTGGGACCATCAAGCCCGATCCTCGGGGAGTTCGTTTTTAACCCGTCTCGGAGTCACCTCGCGAAGTGTATCAAAAATATTTAACAAAAATTGTTAAAAGTTCTGAATGAAATAGTTTTAAGTGCACATTATATAGAGAATAATTAAAATAGTTACAAAGAATTGTTCAAAGTTTACAATATATTAACAACAATCAAGCTATTGTCACAAGTGAAACGGCTAAAAGTGTTTATTACTGTAGCTACTACTCAAGTACATGTAAAGGCAAACAAAAAATAAAAAGTAAAAACTTCAACTTTCGCTGTGTTTTTAAGTAGCCAAATTTCCTCTTAATAATATTACCTTCGATAACTACTTTCTGGACGTACCAGGAAGCACTTGGCACCACAACGTGTTGTGACTCAGGGATATAGAATAATCCTAATTTCGGAGTTTCGAAGCTAGTTTCAATGGTTGTGTGCTCTCTCCATTGAGCGCGGCACACGAAACCTCAACATTATCACTGTAAATATGTGCCACAGTCCCTCTTCTGCTTACCAATCTTTTAAATGCGGCTATGAAGGCCCTTGATGTGAGATCGGTGACTACCTCAATATGAATTGCCTTGGTAGTCAAGCATATAAAAATTGCTACATGTCCCTTGTAAGTGCGGTTGCCTCTACCTGTTTTCACAAGTAGGTCGAATGGTCCTGCGTAATCCACACCAGTATGAGTAAAGGGACGACTCGGAGTGACTCTGGCTGTGGGTAACATTCCCATCATCTGTTCCGACTTTTCGGCCTTGTATCGATAACATTGAACACATTTATGGATATAACCTTTAATTGCATTTAGTCCATTAATTATCCAGTATTTTTGACGGACTACCTCCAAGGTTAAAGTGTTTCCTCCATGTAGTGTCTTCTTGTGAGCTTGATCTATAATAAGTGTAGTTAACTCGCTTTTATGGGGAAGTATGATTGGATGCTTCTGTTCAAACGTCAAGTTTGAGTTTTCTAGTCTATCATCAACACGTAATACTTCGATTGAATCAGTAAATAGATTTAACGTGAGTAGCCGACTTGATTTTGATAGTTCTTGACTTTGACGTAATTTCTGAAGGTCTTCCTAGAAATGCTTCTCTTGTGTATACTTAATGATTGGTATTAATGCCTCTTCGAGTTCTTTCACAGTCAGTGAGGCACATTTTCTTGCGTGTCTATCCTCCGTCAAAGTGTTTATGAATCGTTTACAGTACAGTTTACGTAGGACTTTCCATAATGAACGGTGACTTTGCAGTAGGAGATCGAATACGTTTGTATCTTGTGTACGTATTAGTGTGTGCATTGCAATCTTTTTCCTTTCTCGTTATGTTTCTTTGAATTTACTTTCTGGATATGTGATCTCTTCACATTTCAGCCAGTATGGAGTTCTTTCACAGTCAGTGAGTCACATTTTCTTGCGTGTCTATCCTCCGTCAAATTGTTTATGAATCGTTTACAGTATGCAGTGATACATAGAACTTTCCATAATGAACGGTGACTTTGCAGTAGGAGATCGAATACCTTTGTATCTTGTGTACGTATTAGTGTGTGCATTGCAATCTTTTTCCTTTCTCGTTCTGTTTCTTCGAATTTACTTTCTGGATCTGATCTCTTCACATTTCAGCCAGTATGGACCTTCCCACCACAGCGAATGGGTTTCTAGTTGTGATGGATAGATTCCTCGAGAAGCTACGTCTGCAGGATTCTCAGAGGACTTTACGTAGTACCAATTTTCCTTGGTTGTTCTTAATTGTATATCTGCTATTCTGTTGCCCACGAAGGTTTTCCATTTATGTGGATTGGCCCTAATCCATGATAGGACTATTTTGGAGTCTGTCCAAGCAAAGTAGGGAATGTTTGGAATTTCTAGGCTGACTATAGTTTCCTTTAATAAATTTTCAAGGAGATCCGCTCCACATAATTCTAATTTTGGTAGTGTTAGTTTCGACTTCAGGGAACAACTTTAGTTTTAGCGGTGAGTAGCGAGACAGTCATTTTTCCGTTATGAACTGTTCTGAAGTATATTACGGCACTGTAGGCTCTTTCTGAGGCATCTGAAAACCCGTGCAACTCGTATTTCTAATCGCCGTGAGAGTATCCAATCCATCTTGCTATTTTAATTTTTGTTAGCATTGAAAATTCTTGTTTGATCCGATTCCATTTTTTTTAATTTCCCCAGATAGGGGTTGGTCCCAGTTTAGGCTCTCAGTCCAAATTTCTTGAAATAATAGTTTGATAGTAATAATTATTGGGGCCAATAGTCCAATTGGATCGAAAATTTTAGAGGCTTCGGACAGCATCTCACGTTTAGTCAGAGGATCTTCATTGTTTGAAATATTCACTTTTGTTTTGAAGTAATCAGTGGATGGATTCCAGTGAACTCCAAGTGCTTTAATTGATTTTTCATGATCGAAATTCATTTCTGTAGCTGATGTAGAGTTCTTTGCTATTGCTACTCCATTTTCTCAAGTTGAAACCTCCGCTCTTAAGGGTGTTTATTAATTAATGACTTATTTTACTGACTTCTTCTAAAGAATCGCCTCCAGATACATTATCATCTACGTATGTGTCTCGGATGATGACTTTTTCTGCAAATGGAAAGTCTTTAGCTGTATCTTTGGCCACTTCTTGAAGTGTTCGAATTGCTAAAAATGGTGCACTTGTGGTTCCATATGTGACTGTAGTTAATTTGTACTCCCTGATGGGTTCTTGTTCAGAATTTCGCCACAAGATTCTTTGATAACTCTGGTCTCTAATATCAATGTTTACTTGGCGGTACATTTTTGAATGTCAGATGTGAATACTACTTTATGTTTGCGCCATCTGAGCAGAATTGAAATTAAATTCTGTGGTGTTTGTGGTCCGACTAAAAGTATTTCATTTAAGCTTTCATGATTATTTCTTTTTGCTGTCCCATCAAATACCACTCTTAGTTTTGTCGTTGTACTGTCGTGTTTTAGTACAGTATGATGAGGTAGGTAATATGCTGTGTCCGAATTGCCAGTAGCTAAGTTCATGTGGCCAAGTTTTAAATATTCACTTATAAAGTCCTTATACATGTCTTCAATCGTCTTTTCTGTCTTGAATTTCTTTTCCATCTGGAGTAGTCTTGCTAATGCGATTTCTCGAGAACCCCCAAGATTGGCGGTTTCAGGTTTCTTTTTAAATGGTAATCTTACTGTATATCTACCGTCAGCATTTCTTCGATGAGTAGTTCTGAAGTGAGTTTCGCACATTACATCTTCACCTGTCAAGACTGTATCAGTATTCAAATCTTCGATTTCCCAAAATTTTCGAATTTCTTCATTTACATCTACTTCAGATATGTAGCATTGGGGTGCTATGGTGGAGATACTTTTTTTCACTTCGCCCGACAGTATCCAACCTAATTGTGTTTCTTGAGCTATGGGAGTTTCTAGAGGCTCCCGCAGTACACTGTCAATTAGTAGTTTAGCAAACACTTCTGCTCCATGGATTACATCAATTCTTCTTGGTTCATCTAACTTCGGATCTGCGAATATCAGATTCGTTGTGTGCTTCCATCCTGATCTGTTTGTAATTTTTTCGGACGGCATTACTCTCGTTAGCTTTTTAAGTACTAATGCTGTTGCTGTTGTGAGAAATGGTGATGGGAATCTTGGCTTTCTTTACTGTTAATTCAATGCACGTTTGAATATTGTCAATCTTTCCACCTCCTACTGCTGTCACAGTGGCGTTTATTCGTCTTCTTGGCAGTCTTAGCTTCTGAGCCGTTTCTTCGGTTATGAAGCTGGCTTGAGCTCCCTGGTCAATAAGCGCTCGCAGCATAATTGTATTGTTGTTTTTACCAACTGCTTGTAATATTGCAGTGGCTAACAATACAGTACACTGATTTTTACTTTCTGCAATATGAGTAGACACTACTGACGCGTTTGGTCTAGTCGCTTCCCTCTCATTGGTTTCCTGATTGTTTAGCTTCCAATCAGGTTTTTGAGGTGATGAATTTAAATGTAATAGTGTATGATGTTTTCTGTTACATATTCTACAAGTTTTCCATTTTTTACAATTCTGAGCTGAATGGCCCTTAACTTTTCTGCTTTTCTGCTCTCTTCGCTTCTTTGTAAAGCATTCAATTTATTAAATTTTTCACAAGTATAAATCTTGTGATTTGCTTTGCAGAAGCCGCATATTGATTTTATTCCCACCATACCGTGGTGTATTTTTACTTCATTTCTTTTGTCTAAAATTTTTGCTGGCTGAATAGTCTTTGTCGGTTCCATAGATTCCAGCACTTGAAATCTGTTTTCAAGGAAATTTAAGAATTCATTTAGTGCTTGAATCTCCCTGGGATTTTCCAATGATTGTTCATAGATTTTTCGAGACTCTTTGTCTAGTTTTTGTATTAGTAAATGAATAATGAGCGGATCCCAGTTCGTAATTTCGATGTCTAGATTTTTTAATGCTTCTAGGCATTCCAGTGTTGAGTCGTGGAGTTTTTTTAGACCAGCCGATGATTCTTTTAAAAGTTCTGGTTGATTACAAAGTCTTCTTAGTTGGACTGATACTAAATTTCTTGTATTATTATATCTGCGATCTAGGATTTCCCATGCAGCCTCATAGATTTCATTAGTTATGTTAAAATGTTGAATCAATTCATTTGGTTCTTAATTCACGTTTGCTTTTAAATAAAATAGTTCCTCAGCCTTAGTAATTGTATTATTTTTATGTATAAGTTCGATCAATAAATTTCTGAAGGAAGTCCATTTAAGATAATCGCCGGAAAAGATTGGTATCTCAATGCGTGGAAGTTTTACTGCTGCACTTCTCTCAGTTCTAGGAGTAGGTGCCTAAATTGTTGCTAATGGTGTAGATAGACTCTGCAATTTTTCTTGTAATTGAATTAATGCTTCCTGATAGATGCTTTCAGTTGCTGCAAAGACATCTTGATCAAGGTAGTCATCTTTGAATTTTCCCAATGCCATTATACTGGTATGAGTATGCACAATCAATTCCCAGTAGTCATTCAATAGTTTAATCTTCTGTGTATAATATACTGGAGAGTGCTGTTTTTCTTCATCTGCTTTAATGTTAGCTATATTGCGTTTCAGCGTATCAATTATAGCTGCTTGCTTCTTGATTTGGTGTAACTGATCTGAGATATCTTCTGACCTTTTCTTCCTTTCGATTGCCTCTCGAATCAAATTTTCTACAAGACCTCTAGTCTGATCACATAGTGTTTCAACTTGACTGTGGTAGTTTTCGACGAAATATTTGTGATCGGAGTTTTGTTCACTTCGTGATTCGAATTGTGTATTGATGTTATCGTACTCTTCCCATGCAGTGTTGAGTGAATGTAGCCGTGCCTCGCCATACTCTTTAGTCTTCCTAGCAGAAGCATCTCTGCTGATTTGCGCAGCGACCTTCTTGATGATCCTTGTATATTTAGTCTGCTCCCTCAGTATCTGATCCATGATGAGTACGACGAATTAGTAGGTTGATGATGCTTTTACCTCAACCGATGATGATTTCAAAGTAGCAGGAAAAAAAATATTATTGCGTATTGTTGAAGACGCAATTTAAAAATCTTTGGACCCTTTGTTCCAGAAATTCAATAATAGTCTTTCAACTTTATAATTACAGCCTTTGGACCTTAATTCCAGAGGTTATATTTGCTATAATAATTGTTACCTGAAGACCCAAGTTCTACAAGCTTGATGATTATAGCGGCGACATCCGGCTGGAAGGACCAAAAATGTTTAAGTAACAACACTGAGTTTAATTTACTATAAATATTTATTATTCAAGTTACAAAAAATAAGTAAACTCATAATTATCGATCGATTATCTTTATCTACAAAAATTGCTTACAAACAATAAAAACAAAATGATAAATTTTACACAATGCAGAGTTCATTCACCAATTAATTTTGCTGACGCATTATATTTGTTACTGCTGCAATGAATGAACTTCGCATTGAGTAAATTAAATATGATGACAATTAGAAGTTGGTTGCATTGACCCTTTGCATAAAATTAAAAATATTCAAATTGTAAGTATGCAAGTAGAAAATAATTATATGTAGTCTGTACAATATCCATAAAATCGATTTCTTTGATTATTTAACTAAATTTGGATATATTGAATAATTTGTCATTCTCAATTGATGTCAAATTGCAAGTTGCATTTTTTGACACCTTTCCCATAGAAATCCTTTTTAATTTCGAGGAATTCCGATACATTTTCTAATTTTTGCCATAACTTATAGTTTTCGCCAAGTTTAATTTCAATTTAAAGGATTCCTCTCAAAATTCATTTTAGTTCATCTTTATCATGTCCCTTTCACACCTTTGTGTCTCTCTCGCACTCATTGGTGTGAAGGTGAATTTGAAAATTCGCGATTATCCCGCAATCCGTGATAAATATCGCGACTTGAATGCGCCCATTTGATTCGTCGTCTCGTTTTACCCCGGGATGACATTTTGAATGTCGCGAAAATATGAAGTACCCGTAGTTGTTTATATGCGAAGTGTCAGTCGCGCGCGAGTTTATTATACCCTAGATGAAGTCTATAGGGTATACTAAGGTTGCCATTCCGTTTGTAACGCACAGAAAAAATGATGGTAGAGCTAAACGGATTGGACATCCTCGCATAAAATTAAAAGTTATTTTGATTTTTACATGTCCGCCTTCCCGTTCGTCTGTCCGTCCGTCCGAGCGCACGATAACTCGAGAATGCGTTTACATAGAGAGCTGAAATTTTGTACACGGACATTAAACAAAAAAGAAAAATTAAGTTCGAAAATTAGACAAATCGGGGAACTAATTCGGGGGTTTGCCATACAAAAATTTCATTTTCCATGATATATTTGGACACTGAGAACACGTCGGCATAGAAAGCTGCCATTTGGTACATTGTATTTGCATACTTATTGGAAATAAAATTTTAAAAAGGGACTAAATCGGCAACCCCTTCTTGGTGTTGCCATATAAAAATATTGATTTTTTACATATACTTTGAAAACGATCAGTCTTAGACATTTTTATTGTACTAAAAACTTCTTTAGAATAAGAAATCATATAAAATTGGTTATAATCATTTTTTCTGTCCGACGAGTCGTTCTAGAAATATATGCGAGAAACTAATGCAAAAAATCAAAATTGCTCAAATAGGTGACCATACGAAATTACATACGTGCATTCATCTAGGGTATGATAAGAATTGGTCTTAGACCAATTCTAGCTTTTTCACTTGTTTTTTGTTAAATTTTATGTTAAAAATAGTGTTTTGTGTTGTTGAAAGGTGCTCATCGTGGGACTTATGGATTATTGCACAGGTTTGTACAAAAAAATTGTTAAATTTATATGTAGTTTTTGTGTAAATTCCCATCTTTTCCAATACCGTGTTTACCTGTCAAGGTGAGTTTTTGTTTTGTAAAATTCTCATCTCAGGTATTCACGAATTTATTGAAAAGAGGTTTATTGTGTGCCCTTGCATGGGTACTAACATATTCTTTATGTTTTATGTTTTGTAGTAACAATTTTATTTAGTTTTGCATGTTTGTTATTGTTTGTATGTGCTTTGAATTTATTAAATAACATGGTTTTCTTGTGCTTTTAATTCTTTATTTTGATTTAGTTCAATTTTTTTTTTAATTCATTTTTGTTTATTTCAGGTCGTCGTGGGATCGTTGCATCTGTGTAGTCTCGAGATGCTTGTAAAATTTTTTTGTTTTACATTAACCCAATTTCTCCTTTTCTTTTAGGTTGGTCGAACATTCCCCCCCTGTTGATCATTCATGTTCAACCGTTTTTTAAATTGTTGTATACCTCGTTTGTGGTACTTAAAGAACAACAATTTTCCATCAGCGCGTATTCTTAGGTGGGCCTGATAGCGATCTGGTAAGTTGATAGTTTCTTCTTTATTTCGACGTTTTTGGATGTCGTAGAAATTAATTCGTTTGATAGTATCTTTTGATAAGAAGATGTCCACCTTTTCCCGAGTTATAAATCGTTGAAATGAGTTTTCAATTCTCATCTCGACTTCTTGGATTGTGGTGGTGGGTAGAAGTCTCTGTAGATCATGTGTTACATACAGAGCATCCATTGGCATCAATTAAACATGTATATACATACATGCATGCATCTCTGAATCGATTTCGCTTCACGCAGAATTCTACAATTCATGCATCAATAAAGAAATACAAACATGTAGATATGTACATACCTACAGCATTCTCATTGCATGCAGAATTACAATTCCCAGCTGCAAGTATAAACATATATCTACAAACATATTTGCAAGTTCATTAAAGTCACTCGCTACTGACCTACACCAATTTCTTAATCATATAAAGAAACAAGTGAAGGCAGTGACACAATCCCCTGCGCGCAAGAATTCACACGATGCAATTTGAAAACCTTGCGCCAGCGGTAGAACTCAGGTGAACGAAACAATGGTTCACGATGATTTCATAATAGCAGCAAAACGGCGAACGGTCTGCGGAAGTATTTATGTATGTACATGTGAAAGCGATGAATGCCGCGATGTAATAACAACAAACCGGCAAAAGCTTTGCGGAAATTAATTTATGAATGCCACAAAGAAACACTTTGCGGAAATAATAATTATATACGAATAAATGCTGTGATGAAATTATCTTAGCGTAATAAGAAAATAACAATAGTATTAAGTGGAAAATTGTATAAATAAACTGTGATTTTGAATAAAGAAGGCAGTAAGTGAGTTAGTTACTCAGTAGCAACAGAACACGAGTTGTTTCACTTACCTGGAGTAAAGCTAGTAGCTGCTCCATTCATCTATACCAGGAGTAAAGCTAGTAAGCTGCTCCATTCATCTATACTAGGAGTAAAGCTAGTAAGCTGCTCCGTTCATCTATACTAGGAGTAAAGCTAATAAGCTGGTCCATTGAACCGCACTGGGAGTAAAGCTAGTAGCTGCTCCATACGCATCGCTGCTCTACCTATCTCGGAGCAATTAAGTAAAACACCCAATCATCTTGACGGCACGTAATCACAGTGTTCCAGATCAAAAGGTGGTCAGATGAGAGTACTAGAAGAAGTACTTAATCAACTCAACATTTTGGCGCAGCCGGTAGGATCAAGGAAGTAATATAAATTCAAAACACTTGAAAAGCCTTGATCCTCGAATTTACTTAAACGAGTGCATACGAGCCCATTATTTTTGAATCTGGCACACCAAAACAAGACGTTGGGCATTTCTAACAACAATAAAAGGTATCCACTTTTTGTCTTGAAAGATACCAACATCAAACAACAATAAATGGAAAGAACCCCCAATATAATACAGCATCATATCTGCATAGCGGAAAAGACGTTAAAATTTTTTCTCTTCTCTTCAACTAAAGTGAAGTAAAAGTAAGTTAACAAAAATTTTTAAAAAGACGCAAAAATTTAGTAACAAAATTACTTTAGACTAATAACAAAAAAAAATTAATAAAAAATAAATAAAGAAATAAATACAGTAGTCACAGCGATATATGTGCATGTACATAAGCGACAAAAGACAGTAGAAACATTTTTTTCAATTGAGCATCCTAATTTCTTCGGTTATTAAGCAGAATTAGTTAAACTACCTATTCTCTCTAGTCTTCTCTCTCAATTTTTGCGTAAAAACTCTATGGGTGTTGCTTTCATGCACAGACCTGATAGAAGCTCTCCTAGCTCAAATTTTGAGGCAGAAATAAGTTCATTTTCTTTTGACAACACAAGTCCTCCAGACAGCCCAATAGTAGAGCGAAATTCACCCCAAAGCAGACCATCCATAAATTGGTATCGCGAGCATCGCTCAGGTAAACGCTTCAGAGGGCACAGTCTTATTAATTTTCTCACAAGAAATCATAGTTTAAGCGCCCTAGTATCCAAGCAAGCGTTGGCCACACCAAGTTCGAGTATAAACACTCAAATCACTTCCTGCATAGAACAACCAAGTAAAACATACAAAATGTCGGTAAACTATGAAAAAGTAGAAAAACTGACTGCACAAATGGCGCCTTTGTTCTCTGGGGAAATTAGCGCGCAAATTCTTACAGAATTACAGACTTTTATAGGCTGTTGTAAGCAAATGCAACAGTGTCTAGGGGAAGAGGAAAGGAAAGCCTTCATGCAGATTTTCCCCACCAGATTGAGAGGAAACGCGTATCGATTAATAGCGTCCAGCTCTCTCACAAAATTTGAAGAAGTCGAACAACTGCTTTACCGAACGTATTTACCTCGTGAAACATACCATGAACTAATAAACAAGTTAATTACTTCCCGGCAATATCCGCCAGAATTATTTCGTGCATTTACAAATAGATTAAAAAGTCTTTTAATTCAATGCAACGAGGCAGCACAAAGTAAATACGGATCTGAAAATTTTAAATTAGTAAGGCAGCAAATAGAAGATTTTGCTATGGCTTCCGTAAAGAGTGGTGGAACTAATCCGCATCTAAGCGCCTATTTACTCACATTGAATGAAAATTCTTTGGAAACTCTCATACAAAAGGCACTCGATATGGAAAGGTTGCAGCAAGGACTCTTTTTCATTCCACAACCAACAAACTATATCACTAACCCAACAAACTCTTTCCAAGTGGACCCTTTTCTAAGTCATAATATCCCAAATTTCTCTAATACCTATGGTTAACCCATACCTGAGAGTGTAAATTTGTCTTCCTACCCTTACACAAAGGAATTCGGAAGACATAACATAAAAACTGAAATTGGTATACCTCCAATAGCGGAACAACCAAGAGAAACTTCAGTATCCTTTAGTACCGACAGAAACTCAGAAAATTATTGGCGCTCTCCTCAAACAAACATAACAAGGAAATCGTTAGGAAGTCCACCTCCAAACAGGAATTCTTTTTACGAGCAGGCAGAAAAAAGTACGATAAACAGAAAGTGCTGTTAAACAAGATCACCTGCAGCTACTGCAATTATAAAGGGCTCACGTATGACGAGTGCCTAAAGCGTAATATTACTCCTTATTGTACTAACTGCAGAGTGAAGGCCCATGATGCCCAATATTGTAAACAGAATATTAAAGCGCCACCCGAACATATAAGCTCTAAAAACAATGCTCGGTGGGGCTCTGCAGATAGGGAACAAAGATTTAACCCCATACATAATATATGCGATTTCTGTCGGAGCAGAAGTCATACGGTGTCCACTTGTCAGCAGAAACAACGATGGGAGGCCACACATTCGGGAAACGGCATACTGTCGACCGAAAAATCCTCGGCTCGACATTAAATAAAACTGCTCTAATTACTTCAGGGTCCTTTAAAACAAAACAACAATTAAATAGAGAAAATGTACCAGTGGTAGACTTACCACTGGACATAGGCAAAAACACAGCCGTTCGGCTGATAGTAGACACCGGAGCTGAAGTAAGCATCATAAAAAAGGAAGCACTAGATAACCCAAAACATGTAGAACGAAGCCAAAAGGTGACTTTGAAAAACTCCATTTGGAGAAGGAGAAACATGGGGAACTGCCAAGGCAAATTTTTATTAAGCCGCAGTGTCCCATGCAAACTCCAGGTAATAGAAGACATTGCCCAAATCTCCCACGATGGGCTGTTAGGCAATGACTTTCTTGCAAAAAAATTGTAATATCGAAGGGCCTAATAAATTACTCCGGTTCCCTCGCACGGAAACCAACCCCATTGAATTCACGGTACCTCTCGAAACATCCCTAGAAGATGGAGAGGAAATACCAAGTGATCAATTGGAGGAGCAATTTAAATCACGGGTACCAGATAACAAAAAGGCCTTACCTCCATTGGAAGAAACTCTGAACACCTCAAAAGAAGATGAAAGTAGGCAATATGAAGTAGTACTTCAGCGATCCAATAGAATACCCCCTCGATCTCAAATGGTACTGAGCATACCGTTACAAATAGACCAAGAAATGATCTGTTTGTCTCAGGAGATCTCCTTTTTTGTCGCAAATTGCCTAGTTAGTCCTCATAAAAGCTTCATACCGTTATCTGTGCTAAATGTAAACACGGAACCAGTATTCCTAAGGAACTTAACGCTTACTCTAGCTCCAAGTAATTGCTATAACATACAGTATCTCCATGTACCTTTGGACGACGTAAATACCCAAAGTACTCATAAAAAGGGTGATCCACCTTTCCTAAGTGCACAAAACAAAAGCACACACAACGTCAAAAACGACACTTTAAAATTTAATTCCAATTCATATTTTCTTCGTGCACAAAACAAAAGCACACACAACGTCAAAAACGACAAATTAAAATTTAATTCCAATCCATATTCAAGAAACGTAAACCATATTAAAAGCTATAAACCAGACAGACTTGTGGCTTTACGTAAAGAATTACTGTTGGATGAAAATTTAAATCGCGAAGAAGAAAAATCAATTCTTGAGTTATGCTATAAGTATAACGATCGTTTTTATTTAAAGGGAGATAAGCTCACATGCACTAATACCATAAAGCATACCATCCCCATACTACACAATCAGCCACCCATAAATCAAAAGATGTATAGACTTCCAGAAACACACCGGGCTGTCATAAATGAGCAAATTAAGGAAATGTTGGACAACTACATAATCCAATTAAGTAACAGCCCGTGGAATTCTCCATTGCTGGTAGTCCCCAAGAAAGCTGGGCCCGACGGCAATAAACGTTGGCGAGTAGTAGTAGCTTTCCGTAAAATTAACGAGAAATCTATAGGGGATGCCTTTCGATTACCCAGGATAGAGGATATACTGGATCAGCTTGGGCATTCGCGGTATTTTACTACACTTGACCTTGCAAGCGGATATTACCAAGTATTGGTAGACCCAAGGGATAGACCAAAAACTGCATTTAGTACCGCTTACGGGCATTATGAATTTAAGAGAATGCCATTTGGGTTGAAAGGCGCACCTGCGACTTTTCAACGCCTGATGAATTACATTCTAACGGGTCTCCAAGGATTAGAATGCTTTGTCTATCTCGATGATATTGTAATATATGGAAAAAATTTACAATATCATAACGAGAAACTGGCTAAAGTATTCGACAGACTTCGAGCCCATCATCTTAAATTACAACCCGAAAAGTGTCAGTTCCTGCGCAGAGAAGTAATATACCTCGGACACAAATGCTCAAATGAAGGGGCACTTCCAGATCCCAGTAAGACAAGCTGTGTCCAAAATTTTCCTCCACCACGAACTATCAGACAAACTCAATCGTTTCTGGGATTGGCAAACTACCATCGCAAGTTCATCCCTAATTTCTTAAAGATAGTCAGGCCAATAACAAATCTATTACGGAAAGACGTCAAATTTAATTGGACGCAAAAGTGCCAAGACTCCTTCAATGAAATTAAAAAGTCTCTTATAAATCCGCCTCTACTCAAATATCCAGATTTTACCCAACCTTTTAATCTAACAACAGATGCTAGCAATGAGGTATTGGGAGCTGTTTTATCACAAGGGGCAATAGGTAAAGACAGGCCAATAGCGTACGCAAGTAGAAGTTTATATAAGGCGGAACAAAGATACTCCACAATAGAAAAAGAGTTGCTCGCTATTGTGTGGGCCGCCAGGAACTTCAGGTGTTATTTAAAGGGCAGAACGTTCACGGTCTACACCGACCACAAGCCCCTGAAAGGCGTATTCAATGTGAGAGACCCGACATCGAGATTAGTCAGGTTTCACCATAAACTCTCAGAGTTCGACTATAAAATTGAATATAAGCCTGGAAAATAAAACACTAATGCAGACGCGCTTAGTCGAATACCTGCCCAGCTAAACCAGGAAAACCCCAATTCGTTCATTGTGGAAGCTCACGTACATCACCGAGCCGATTCCGACATGGACGAAAAGGATTCTAGTTCTCCAACACCCTCAAAGCCTAAACAAAAACATTGTCATGCTGTTACGAGAGCTCAAATAAGGGAGGCACAAAATAATATTGAAGAGGAAAATCAAAACACAGAAACTCCCAATAAAGTTCAAAAATATCCACGGAACCTCCAAAATGAATTAGTCGAAATTGACTCAACTGATAGCAGCAAATCCGAAAGCAGTGCATCTGAACACGGCGAATCACCCTGGAACCAAAATCTAATAAATTTCCAACATACATTACCAGAAAATATCTCAGACCCTGAGGAAATCGAAACAATTCTAAAGTACTATCATGACTCCGCATTTGGGGTCACCAATGAGTAATCAAAACTTATAGAAGAATAAAGAAGATATATATGTGGAAAAACATGCTTAGTTCTATCAGGAAATACATTCGGAAGTGCTCTAAATGCCAAAAACTGAAGGCCAGCCCGGAGTATCGTATGCCAATGGTCATAACGGATACTGCCCATATGCCCCTCGACAAAGTTTATTTAGACATAGTAGGTCCTCTTGAGGAAATGCACTCAGGAAACAAATATATTCTGACTTTCCAAGACAATCTAACGAAATTCGTAGATTGTTATTCCATGCCAAATGGCGAAGCAGAAACGGTAGCAGGAATATTTTTCGATGAGATAATCACTCGTTATCGCATTCATAGAAAGGTAGTAACTGACCAGGGCTCTAACTTCTTAAGCGATCTTTTCAAACAAGTATGTAAACTTCTTAAAATAAAAAAAATGCAGACTTCCGCTTACTATCCGCAATCCAACGGCGCACTGGAGCGAACCCACAGACCTCTAGTGGAGTATTTGAGAGCTATTGTATCTGAAAATCCAAAGGCTTGGGATCGATTCCTGAGAACAGCGGCTTTTATATACAATAATAGTCCACATGATGGCGCCAAGCTCACAACAATGGACTGTCTGTTTGGGCTCACAGCGGATGTTCCCTCTAATCTGAAAAGAGAGCCGGAACCCATTTACAACCACGAAAGTTACTACCACCTTCTGAGGTACAAAATACAAAAAGCGTACGCTACCGCTCGGAAAAATTTGTTGACAGCAAAGGAAAAGTTAAAAGTAGATAAGCGTTCACGTCCAGTAACCTTCAAATCAGGAGATAAAGATTTACTGAAAAACCCGGCTAAAAAACACAAACTTTCCCAGATATGGCTAGGACCATATCTAGTGGTACAAGTCTTTAACACTGTTAATACTGTTATTCAAATCGGTAAACGAAGAGTAACAATACATAACAACAGATTGAAGCCATTTCACGAATAATGGCTGTCAAAAAAAAAATGGGGGCAGTAAAACAATGGACAAACTTAAGAAGCAACTAAAGGCAATCCAACATACCTATTCAGTATTCTAAGGTGCGTGGAGTCAATCCGATCGGACGTTGCCTCGTGTTGTAGATCTAATCGATTAATCTAAACATAGCTAATCAATTAATTTATAATTTAAAACAAGTTGTAGTGTTGTGTAAAACTATTTCCATATAAATCGTTAACTATAATTATTTAAAATTCGACGCGACCGTTCAATAAATAAATTATCAAAATTAAATTTTATCCGCCAAGTGAAGGGCTCTTCTATGCTCTATCAACATTCAATAAGCCAGCAGCACGGTAACGTTTCCTTTCCTTCTCTTCATCTGTGATCAGTGCAAATGCATCAGCACTTGTCACTGATCAGCAATCCGGTTGCACCCAGCTGTGGTCATTGAACTGAACGGTCTGAGGTATTGAAAGCAGCAATAGGCATAACACTATTGTTGTTTTTTTTACCTCGCTGTGTCGTTGACTGCTGCTGGTGGCGCCCAAATATTTGTGTTGTTGTGTGTCGCTTTTTTTCTTTTTTGCTTTTTTGTTTTTGCCTTCAGCATGCAGAATTTTATTTAGATTTGTGCAACATTCGCGGATTAAGAGCAAATCGGTTTTCGGTGTACTGCCGCCTTAACTCAAAAAATCCGGCAATTCTTGGGCTAAGTGAAACCAAGGTCGTTTCTGATGCTGATATTAATCAGTATCACGTCCCTGGTTACAGCTTCGTGCCTCTTTTTTCTCAGCATAGAGGGATCGCAGTATATATTTGGAATGATGTGGCCTTTATTATTCTTCAAGATTTTCCTTCTGCTAATCCAGAGTTTAATTATATCTGGATTAGGTTCAAACTTCACAAGCACATCATATACTTCTGTTTCCTTTATCGCAGCCCAAATATGTCTGATGACGACACGGTATCCGTATTTCACAATATCTCCAACAATATTGATCATTTGCTTTCTGTTTCCCCCTCTTCCGAAATCGTCCTGGCAGGCGATTTTAATGTTCATAATATACCGTGGCTCAGACATTCTTCTACCACAAGTCCTGCGGGCCGTTTCGTTGAACTCTTCTGTGAATCATTTAATTTCCAACAGCTAGTGGATGCACTAACGCGAATTCATGATGCAGCTGGAGATAAAGCTAATTTACTCGACTTGTTTCTAACATCTCATCCTGACAAATATTCCATTTCAGTCGGTTCCCCTCTTGGAAATTCAGACCATTGTTTAATCACGGCTCAATTTACCACCTCAAACCTGTGCCGCCCAACTGCTCCACCTACAAGTAGGCTTCTTTGGCACTATAAGAATGCTGATTGGGAAAGTCTCAATAAGTATCTTAAAGAAATTGATTGGTCGGTCTGTTTTGCTTCGAGGGATGTTGATGAATGCACATTACAATTTAGTAACATACTAAATCTTGGCATGCGTGAATACATTCCGTATTCTTACAGCAGGTCTCAACAACACCATGATCGCTCCTGGTTTAACGATAAGTGCAACCAAGCTATAAAAGCGAAAGAGTCTGCTTTTCGCGCCTATCAATTGCATCCATGTCCGGAAATGAAACAAGTCTACAAGACTGCACGGAACACCTGCAAGTCCACTATCCAGAGAGAAAAATTTCTTTTTGACCAGAATATTAGACAAAGAATCTTGACAAGCCGCAAAGGTAGCAAAGGTTTCTGGTCCCTGGTCAAAACCATCAGGAACAATTTCACCAGTTCCTCTATACCTTCACTACTTAATAATGGTGAAGTGATTGTTGACTCCCTGGATAAAGCTAATATTTTAGCTGCTAGATTCGCTTCAAATTCTCGTCTTCCACCAACTTCACAAACACCTGTTTTGCATCGCCCGTGTGAATGTGTACAAGAGCCAATACACGTTCGTACGAGTGATGTGGTCAGGGTCCTTAAGGGGATCAACGTCTCCAAAGCCGCAGGTCCTGATGGTTTTTCGCCCCTGTTAATTAAAAGCTGTGCCTCATCCTTGGCTAAACCTCTGCGCAAACTCTTCTACTTGTCTTATTCGACAGGAAAATTTCCAACTGCTTGGAAGCTAGCTCACGTTCAGCCTATTCCTAAGAAAGGAGAGGGTAGCGATCCCTCAAATTATCGACCAATTGCCATCACTTCGATTCTTTCAAAGGTTTTTGAATCTATCATTAACTCAAAATTAATGAAGTATCTAGAAACTAATCATCTCATCAACGATCGCCAATATGGCTTCCGAGCTGGACGCTCATCTGGAGACTTGCTGACCTTTCTCACGGAACGTTGGAACCGTAGTCTTCACAATTTTGGTGAGTCTAAAATCGTTGCCCTAGATATTTCAAAAGCCTTTGATAGAGTCTGGCATCCAGCCCTTTTAGCCAAACTCAAAGCACTTGGTCTCTCCCCTCCTCTTGTATTATGGATTGAAAGTTTCCTATCTAGTCGCCAAATACGTGTTGTATTAGATGGCGTTATGTCTGAACCGCATCCCATTAATGCCGGTGTACCTCAAGGCTCTCTTATCTCTCCAACTCTCTTTTTAATTTTCATTAATGATCTGCTTTCCCTTACTTTCAATCCCATCCATAGTTTCGCAGATGACAGTACCCTTGATTTCGCTTACTCCTTTGACACTCTTGCGGAATCCAGGGGGAATGCTGCATGTGTTAAACGAAATTGCACGACTAGATCATTGAATAACGATCTTGCCAATATCCTCGCTTGGGGCAAAGCGAATCGCGTCGAATTCAATGCATCAAAGTCCCAAAGCTGTCTTATCTCATTAAAACAAGATCATAACTTAACCACACCCGTTTCTTTTGATGGAGCATTCATTTCTGATTCACCGTCACTAAGCATTCTTGGCATTAATATTTCCAGTAAGTTAAACTGGACAGATCACATCTTCTCTGTTGCCAAAGAAGCATCGAAATGTCTTGGATTTCTGAAAAGGTGTAAGAAATATTTCAGCCCGTCAAATCTAGCGCTCCTCTACAAGTCGTACATTAGACCTAGAATGGAATACAACTCCCATATATGGGCCGGGGCTGGTCGCACAGCCCTAGCTTCATTGGATATTGTCCAAAAGAGAGCCTTCAAGCTCATTGGCGATTTGGCAATAACTTGTCATATCGACTCACTCGAGCACCGCCGCAATGTTGGATGCCTTTCGCTCCTTTATCGCTATATGCATGGTCAATGTTCTGATGAAATATCTAGTCTAATCCCTTGCAGAATGATTCCTGCACCCAATACTCGTGCTGCAAACCGCGCACATCCTTTAACCCTTCAAATTACTTTCGGCCGTACAGTAAAATTCAGAGATGCTTTTTTAACCCGAACAGTGCGAATGTGGAACAGCTTACCATCTTCTGTTTTTCCTCCGGCATACAATCTGCGGAAGTTTAAGGGCGACATACATCAGCACCTCCGCCACTTTCCTCATATCCCCTAATCCTTTCCCTATCTCCTTCCTGCCATGCTGTGCTTTGCATCATAGGGTATCCCCTGAGCTTGGCTTAATAATATAAAAAAAAAAAAAACCACACACACACACACAAAAAAAACAACAACAAAGAAAATGAGAATATGATCTGATAAACTTTATTTTTCAAAAAATTGCACAGGAAAACCTTTTTTTTACTTATTATTATTATTATTATTTTTTTTGGTACGTTTAATTTCATTTATTTGGCGCACCCTATCCTTCACCAGTTTCTCGTACTTAACTCGATCATCTCTAGAGGTAGCCAGACTAGCCCTCAGTTTGAAGTAGTGTAGCTCCCTTGTTAACCTGGCACGCGTACCTCCCCGGGTCGAACTAGGTGCTACTGGAAGTCCACGATCTTCCTCACAGCACTTCCCAATTTTTTTCCTGTACTCGTCAAGTGTGAGCTTCCGTGGGCCAGGTATATAATCCGGAACCTCCTTTGAAGCTCCAGGCAACGCTTTAGGTACGTATGGCTCCACGGGTCTGCCCAGCGGATAAAGAGCCAAACCGCTAGTAGTCCTCTCAGGAATCCTTATCGACTCAGCCTTCGCAATTAAACGATCAAGTGCCTTGCTAATTTCGTTAGCCATAATTTTTACTCGTAGAAGAAATAAACACCACAACAGATTGAACGAACAGACAGTAATACGTGAAACTCATTAGTATCACATGATATTTATACAAATTTCTTTTTGCTTATCTATAATTCACAAAAAAAATTCCGGAAACACCTCACAACGGCACTAACAGAAAATTCAGGTCATAAATAAATGTGTGTTATAATAATTTACTTTTATCAGCATGACACAATTACTAGCAAAGAAGGCATTTGCTTACTTTTTCATTATTGATTTACAAATCAATTAAAATTAATTACGCCAAACTTGCAGACAAAGCATAATAATCAAAATGCAATTCAGGCAATTGGCCTATAAAACTCTGCAATAAATTCTTTACAATAACATTAAAAATGATATTTTGTAACTACAATATTTTTAGTAAATATTGAAGTTCTTACGCAATAATTTTATTTACTATATCATCTGATCTTACAGATTCAATTCTCAGGTATGACACTAATCTTATTGAGCCCATTTCTCCCAATCCTCGTGTTGGTAACAAGTGCTGCTACAGAACCCTACCAGATACAGCCTTTAAACAATACTGGGATAATATTTGAAGATTTGGGACAAATAATATTATTCCATGATACAAGGAACCTTTTCACCCAAATAAATATTAGCGATTTGGAAGCGGAAACAACTCTAATGGAGCATACTGGTTTTCTCATCAATCGACTATGCGAAACTCATAATTCCACCACAAGCGCATGTTCGGAGCAAAATGCATATATACACAGTCTAATAGAATCCATTAAAAAGCGAACAACAACAATCAGGGAAATGATAAGCCCCCGACATCGAAGATCTTTGTTCGATGGAATAGGTAGAAGCCTACACTATCTTTTCGGAACAATGGACGCAACAAATGAAAAACAAATATACAGTAAAATTGCAAACTTAGAAACTGATACACAGGCACTATTGGAACTGGAAAAACATCAAATAACGATATTTAAATCTTCATTCGAGAAAATGAGAAAACCAATCAACCAGCTTGTATCCAACCAAAGAGAGTTAACGAAAACCGTAAATGATCTAATTGATATGTTTACTGGAGAAATAAGTACGAGACAACGCATTCAAGAAGTGGTGACCACAATCAGTTTAGAAGTTTTAGATATAGAACTAAGACAGCAAACATTTATCCAAATACTGACAGCACTAAGAAATAATCAAGTACATCCATTGTTACTATCACCATCTACATTATTAGAGACTTATTATAAGACACAACCCAAGAAATCTAACAGAGTTCAAGATATGGCTATATTGACACAGGCACTGGAAGTAAAGTCTGAAATGCTAAATGAACTACTAGTAATAAGAATTACTATTCCAATTCTTAATATGCAGCCTTTCAAACTGCAACAAATCCATTTATTCCCCTTCAAAACCCCAGATAACCATTCATAGTTACTAGACATTAAACATGCTTACATTGCAAGCCACCTACCCACACAGGAGTTCGTACTATTCAAACAATCTGAATTTCGGGTATACACCAAATTATCAAACAATCTGAATGAAAGTACCTACATTGGGCCCTTACTCAACCCAATTCTACAAGGGCATTACTTAAAAGAATGTCCCATAAGCTTTTATTCAACCCCTATAATGAAACAGGTAACTGCGAATATCTGGTCCAAACTCAAGTTCCACAACTGTTAGTGAAGTTAACAAGGAAAAACTCTTGGCTCTTTAATTTCCAACTACTCAGAAAATTACAATTTCATGCAGTAAAAATTTACATAGTTCCAACCTATTTGGCAGCGGAGTTTTAATATTAAACAAACCATGCCACTTCCAAATAGCTGATCAGATTATATACTACGAAGATGAAGATCATCAGAGTATTAAAATCTCACAATCGGAATATCGTCACCCGCTAAATTCTAGTATGAATGACAACATTCAGAAATTTATTAAGAATACCAATCTCACTACCCAAAAACACATAGTTATATTAAAAACAGAGGATGCCAATCAGATTTTAAATGAAAATTCACACTCCCTAGATCAGCTGGAAGAACAGATAAATACACTGGACAACCAAAGAAAAGAAAGAAATGAAGCGCAAATGATGCAAATAAACTCTTTATCCCTAAGTTCCGTAGTAATTTTTGTACTCTGCTTAATTGGAATATTGAAACTATGTAAAGTTATAAGTAACAAGAAACGAAAAATAGTAGTCAAAACACCCACAGTATTAACTGTCAGTAACCAAAAGGTGCTGTTAGACACTGAGACATACACTAAAATTTCTAAAGAACTTACGGATACCTTGAACCATGAGTCCAGAATAGATACCAAGTTTCAAGATAAACCATCTCCACAACAAGAGATTTTTCCCACAAGTAAAGTCAAGCAGATCTCGCAAAATTTCCAGTCGGAGATCACTAACACAAACAAATCAAAATTTAAAACTCTATCCTCTGTAGAAGTAACGACAGCGAGAAACAAAGAACAAGCTGTCTCACAAACCTCTCATTCAGAATTAAAGGATGCGATTAATCAACGTGCCACCCATCAGCAACTAGCAGGTAACAGACAAAATTTACCTATTCCTCCACCACCACCACTTCCACAAACACTAAGCCGTGTCGAATCTGAATCAATTCCACGCACCCGCCATTTAAAAGTAGTTTAATTCCATCTCTAAATAAATTCTGCATTGCCAAAAATAAAACAAACATCTCAATGGTGAATTCAATTGCTAGACACTTTTTACATGTACATATATCATTAATAAATCAATATAAATAACTTATAAATGTATAAATAGGTTTAAGTTAAATTTTATAAGTACCAAAAAATATGTATCCACACATATAATACTAATAGCAAAAAATATGTATTCACACATATAGTGCTAATAAAAAAAAATATGTAATTACACATATAGAACATAAAAATAATAGTACCAAAAAATATGTATTCACACATATAGTGCTAATAAAAATAAATATGTAATTACACATATAGAACATAAGAGTAATAGTACCATAAAATATGTTACCACACATATAATACTAATAGCAATAAATATGTATTCACATATATAGTGCTAATAAAAATAAATATGTAATTACACATATAGAACATAAGAGTAATAGTACCATAAAATACGTATTCACACATATAGTACGAATAAGTACCTATAATAAAAAAAATAATTGTACCAAAAATGTATATAAGTTGTTGTACTCATAAATAGTAGACATAAAAATAGTTATAACAAAACAATAAAAAAAACACATATATATAAATAAATAAATAAGTACAAAATACAGTAAAGCTAATACAAATTAACCCTCGCTTAGATAAGCTTGGTTCTTTTTAACACAGCTAAATACCACATGTACTCATCTCAGCATTACGTATATACATACAAAAGTTTCAAGTAAATATTTTTCTTTTTCCCAAGCTACCAAACAAATAAGTTAATTTTTTAATGCGTTATTCCTCTCCCAAGAATAATACTTTTTTTTAAAAAGGGGGAAATTTGTTACATACAGAGCATCAATTGGCATCAATTAAACATGTACATATATACATACATGCATGCATCTCTGAATCGATTTCGCTTCACGCTGAATTCTAAAATTCATGCATCAATAAAGAAATACAAACATGTAGATATGTACATACCTACAGCATTCTCATTGCATGCAGAATTACAATTCCCAGCTGCAAGTATAAACATATATCTACAAACATATTTGCAAGTTCATTAAAGTCACTCGCTACTGACCTACACCAATTTCTTAATCATATAAAGAAACAAGTGAAGGCAGTGACACAATCCCCTGCGCGCAAGAATTCACACGATGCAATTTGAAAACCTTGCGCCAGCGGTAGAACTCAGGTGAACGAAACAATGGTTCACGATGATTTCATAATAGCAGCAAAGCGGCGAACGGTCTGCGGAAGTATTTATGTATGTACATGTGAAAGCGATGAATGCCGCGATGTAATAACCACAAACCGGCAAAAGCTTTGCGGAAATTAAATTATGAATGCCACAAAGAAACACTTTGCGGAAATAATAATTATATACGAATAAATGCTGTGATGAAATTATCTTAGCGTAATAAGAAAATAACAATAGTATTAAGTGGAAAATTGTATAAATAAACTGTGATTTTGAATAAAGAAGGCAGTAAGTGAGTTAGTTACTCAGTAGCAACAGAACACGAGTTGTTTCACTTACCTGGAGTAAAGCTAGTAGCTGTTCCATTCATCTATAACAGGAGTAAAGCTAGTAAGCTGTTCCATTCATCTATACTAGGAGTAAAGCTAGTAAGCTGCTCCATTGAACCGCACTGGCAGTGAAGCTAGTAGCTGCTCCATACGCATCGCTTCTCTACCTATCTCGGAACAATAAAGTAAAACACCCAATCATCTTGACGGCACGTACTCACAGTGTTCCAGATCAAAAGGTGCTCAGATGAGAGTACTAGAAGAAGTACTTAATAAACTCACCATTAATCACTGCAGTCTCTTCAATGTTTGGCTTTGTCTGTGGAGTGTCTGCATGCAGCATCATATACGGCTTAGCTGTTCTTTCTGGATGCTGGTTACCAGCCGATGAAGTAGCTGTTTGACGCTGGTCTGTCGCTGGTTCCGTGTCTTCAGTAGCATCTATGATTTTGCAGCATAAGGTATCGAACTCGCTGAGGTCGTATCCGGGAGCATTGAATGGACTTCCAGGCAATGTGTAACGAAGTCACATGACCACCCACTATCCCAATCACAGCCAGTCCCTACCATATCAAAACTATCACGTGAACAGACACTGATCAATGCTTCTCCACAGAATACCAGTAGAGACAACATATAACAGACCGATGACTGCGCTTCTCGATTGGCACAGCACCCAACACCACAGTGAGCCGCGCATATAAAAAGGGAGCCATCATAGCAAGAAAATCAGTCCTCGATCACAAGCTATCCAGTGAACATCACCAGAAGCCAATATATTTACCGCCAGTAAATCTACCGCCAGTAAATCTACCGCCAGTAAAGCAGACCAGTAGACCTGCCCAGCCGCCAGCTCGATAATAGTCGCCAAGCAGAGACGACTTCAGCAGCCAGCCGACCAGCCCTGTCCACCAGTTGGAAATTATAAAATCAAGCGTTGCACTAGAGCTGCAGTCAGTTGCCTCCCAGCATCTCGACTGATCACATCGTCTTCCGTGCTGACTATATCTACGGTATACGTACGTTATTCGTATTGGCCATAGTAATAGTATTCGCACGTATTCCAGACCTGCTTTCTCTCCGTGTTGGCTATATCTACGGCATACGTACGTTATTCGTATTGGCCATAGAAATAGCATTCGTTCGCACGCATTACCTGTCCCGCTCCTGTCCGTGTTGGCTATACCAGCGGCTTCCGTACGTTCTCCGTATTGGCCCTGGTAGTAGCATTCGCACGCATTACCTGTCCTATTTCTCTCCGTATTGGCTATATCTACGGCATAGGTACGTTATTCGTATTGGCCATAGAAATAGCATTCGCACGCACTACCTGTCCCGCTCCTGTCCGTGTTGGCTATACCAGCGGCTTCCGTACGTTCTCCGTATTGGCCCTGGTAGTAGCATTCGCACGCATTACCTACCCCGCTTCTCTCCGTGTTGGCTATATCTACGATCTCCGTACGTCATACGTACCGGTCTTAGTAAAAGCATTCGCACGCATTTGTGTACGCACCGTTCGTGTTGGCTATACCCTTAGCGTCCGTACGTTCTTCGTACTGGCCCGGGCTATAAGCACTTCGCACGAAGCATCTCTCCGTAGTTATAAATAGTATAGTAATCAAACTGAATTTAATAGTGTATTAGTTATAAATAGTATAGTAATCAAAGTGAATTTAATAGTGTATTAGTTATAAATAGTATAGTGATCATGTTAATTAATGACAGAATCAAGTACAGATAATGAACTACACAAGATGAATTTAATAGTTTTATTATTAATAGTATTAGTAAATAAAATTATTATTAGAACCGAAAATATCAGTGCTATAAATATTTCCCAACGTCGTGGATCGTTACTCTGGACTACTCCTGACTACCCGCAGACTTCACTCACCCCGACGTTACATAAATTTGGCGCCCGAGCAGGGACTGGCTATTCGCTGAATATATTGAAAATAACCGGCTGTTCATCGAATACATATAAACCGGTACACCAGTACACAAAACGATAGACCCTGCAAACCGACAAAATGAATACAGACAAAACTGCCAGCTGGGTATACACGCTTAGAAAAGAAGAACTAGTAGAGGAGCTATTCCAACTGGGATTAGATAGCTCAGGAACGGTCGACGAGTTAAGAAAAAGATTAAGTGAGAAAATCCAAGAGGAGAAAAGACTCCGAGAGCTGGGGAATAAGGTTGTTAGCACACTGACAACACGTACCATGACTACCGTCACGATCACCATGACTAGCAGTACGATCACCACAGCTAGTATTCCGACCAGTACCATACCAGTCTCCAGCTACAACTACGGTAATCCATTGATGGCAACATTTGGTCAAACACCGACACACACTCTGCCTTCTTTCGAATTACCAACTCGCCCGACAACCACGTGCCAGCCACCAGATAATGCGAATGGAATCATAAACATCCCAGATTCAGAAATCATGGATAAGGTGCGAAAGTGGAACATAAAGTTCGATCAAGGGCTAGATCCGCTGAACGTTTTAGAAAGAGTAGAAGAATTAGCTGAGTGCTACCAAATACCATTTGATCGGTTATTGCGAGCACTTCCTGAACTCCTACACAAAACTGCACTCTCTTGGTACCGAAATAACGGACAAAATTGGTCTGAGTGGAAAGCGTTTGTCGAAGACTTCAAAGCATTTTTCCTGCCACCACGCTTTGAACTAAAATTATGCGATGATATTAGAGGTCGAGTACAAAAGCCAACCGAAAAAGCTAAGACCTATATTACGGCAATCCAATCATTAATGCGTTGGCAACAGAATCGCACTCCAGAAGAAAAGTTGTATCATATTTATGAGAACTTACTACCCGAGTATCGTTTATACATACGTCCTCGAGATTTCTCCAGTTTAACGGAACTCATGAAACTAGCGGAAGAGTACGAGCTAGCAAGAGAAGAAGAGAAGAGACTTAAACCAAGACCGAGCATACGAGAGGAAAATAAACCACCCAGAACACAGAATACTGCATACCCCGTGAGAATGCAATATTCTCGAGACGAATGCTGCTGGATATGTGGACAACGCGGACATACAAGAACTAATTGCCGAAACCCAGCAGTATTATTTTGTTCACGATGTGGAAAACCAGGCACGCTCTCTAGAAACTGCCAGTGTAATCAGTCCGAGCAACCGAAACAGGGAAATGCCAGCGGGATGCAAGGCCAGAGCGGCAGCCCTGCGTCCCCAAATACCAGGCCTTAAACCGTGAACTAGACAGTCGATATTTCCTCACACTTCGGATATTTCAGAGAGACATCAAGGCTCTCATTGACACCGGCGCAGGAAAGTCATTTATAGGAGAGGAAATATTAACCATACTCGCAAAAGCTAGAATATCACCTTCGGAATGTGCCCTCCGCACCTCTGTGGCCAATGGTACCGAAGTTATTATTAATGCGGCATATAATATACCAGTTCATTGGAAGAAATTCAGTGTGACCCACGCCTTTTACTATATGCCTCAGTTGGCCGAAGCCGTAATTTTAGGAATGGATTTCCTGCAGAAAGCCGAAGCACAGCTATCGTTATGGGGAGAGACAATTACACCAGAACCGCTCCCCCCTCAGAATTTCTTGTACGCTGTAGATATTCCAAATGAATTAACAGCAGAGCAAGAACGTCAATTCAAAGAATTACTGGCAAATCAATTGCCTAAGTTCGAGGCAATCACGAAGCCTACACATTTAACGTCCCATCGAATCCGCATGAAGAATGACGAGCCCTTCAAACAGCGATATTACCCGAGGAATCCAGCAATGCAAGAAGTAATTAACACCAAAATCAATAAATTATTAAATACCGACAAAATAAAGCCGTCCAGTAGTCCATACAGTTCACCCATAGTTTTGGTAAAGAAGAAGCAAGGAGGTTGGAGACTTTGCATAGACTACCGCCAGTTGAACGAACAGTCTATCAAAGATGCATATCCATTGCCCCAAATAAACCATATTTTGGATAATTTAAAGGGAGCACAATACATCTCCACAATAGATCTGAAACAGGGTTACTGGCAAATACCATTAGAAGAATCCAGCCGACAATACACGGCATTCACTGTACCAGGCAGAGGTCTTTTTCAATGGAAGGTGATGCCGTTTGGACATTACTCCGCCCCGGCTACATCCCAAAGAGCATTGGACAGAGTCATTGGTCCCGAAATGGAACCACATGCATTCGCATACCTAGATGATATTATCATAGTCACAAAAACCTTCGACCAGCACATTTCAAAATTAGATGAAGTATTCAACAGACTCATAACCGCAAATTTAAAACTAAATGTAGAGAAATGTGAATTTTTTAAAAGTGAGATCAAGTATTTAGGACATATGGTAAGCCGACAGGGAATTCAGACAGACCCCGCCAAATTAGAGTCCATTAAAGCAATACCACCACCAGCCAATATCAGAGAATTGAGAAGATTTTTAGGTGTAGCCTCATGGTATATACGTTTCATCCAATCATTCTCCGAGCTCGTAACACCATTAAACAATCTTCTCCGAAAGAATAAGAAATGCCTCTGGAGTGAAGAGCAGCAACAAGCATTTGAGGCAATTAAGCACCAACTCACAGTAGCACCTGTCCTAGCCTGTCCAGATTTTACCAGACCGTTCACACTTCAGACCGTTTACACTTCAGACCGATGCCAGCCATAATGAGCTTGGGGCAGTGCTCTCACAAGAAATCGAAGGAAATGAGCGTGTTATTGCCTATGCCAGCCGGACACTAAATGAGGCTGAGATTAAGTACTCTGTAACAGAGAAGGAATGCCTTGCTGTAATTTGGGGTATACGAAAAATGAGGCCATATTTGGAAGGGTACCGGTTCACCGTCCTTACCGATCATCAAGCTCTCCGATGGCTTCATTCAATAGAAAATCCCTCCGGTAGACTAGCTCGATGGGCTCTAGAGCTCCAGCTATACGATTTTAACATTAAATATCGAAGAGGAAAACAAAATGTTGTAGCAGGCGCAATCTCTTGCCAACCAATACCAGCTGTACCCGATAATGAAGTGTACTTAATTACTCCAAACACCGACACACCCGAATGTTCTTGGTACAAGAATAAAATAAAAGCCGGGAAAGACAATCCTACAGCGTTTCCAGACTATGCGATCTTAGAAGGGCATCTATGTCGCCATTTTCACGACACAACTACATATGCCGACAATGATACCGGCCCCGAATGGAAACTTTGTGTCCCGATACCACTACGTGGAAGGGTACTAAAAGAGAACCATGACGATGTCACCGCCGGACACTTTGGAGTAACCAAGACAATTGCACGAACAGCTAAAAATTACTACTGGCCAGGAATGTTTAGAGTTATTGCCAGATATGTAAGAAGCTGCCCATCCTGTCTAAAATACAAGCCTGTACAACAACAGCCAGCAGGAAGAATGCACATGACAACAGCTACAGAACCATGACAGATAGTGAGCTCTGATTTTATTGGCCCACTACCAAGATCAACCAGAGGGAACACAATGATACTAGTATTCCAGGACAAGTTCACAAAGTGGACTGAATTTCTACCTACAAGAGAAGCTACCACGGCAGCTTTAGTCAAGGGATTCAAAGAACGAATTCTTGCCCGACACGGATGCCCAAAAGTACTAATCACCGACAATGGAAGGCAGCATACCAGTCATATATTTACACGAAAGCTAAAAAATCTCAGCATCCAACACCGGCTAACCCCTCCATACAGTCCTCAAGCTAATCCAACCGATAGAATCAATCGAGTTATAAAAACGATGATAGCACAGTATACTGACCAAGACCAGCGAAAATGGGACGAATTCTTGCCGGAATTCATGCTAGCTCTCAACACTAGCCAAAATGAATCTACTGGTTACACACTTGCATTTTTAAATTATGGACGGGAATTGCATCTCCCCGCAACTCTGTATAGCGAACAAAATATCGACGACACCAAAAATGTCACACCAGAGCAAAATCATAAAAAACTGCGAGAAATATTTAAGCTCGTACATGTCAATATGAGCCGAGCATTTACAAAACAGAGTCACCACTACAATCTCCGCCGTCGATTATGGTGTCCAAAAGTAGGTGAACAAGTACTGAGGAAAGAGAGGCACTTGTCTTCTCGTGTCAAAAATTACAATGCCAAATTGGGACCAAAATACGAGGGACCATTTGATGTAATCAAAATAATCTCCCCTGTAATAGTAGAGATAAAGAACAACACAACGAAGGCAATTGAGAGAGCCCATGTGAAAGATCTCAGAACTTATCACAATCGATTAAATACCGTTAGCATTTCCGGTTATAAATACAGAAGTGCAAATCAAAATTCTTCAAACGCAAAAATGAGTTCTAGGCGATCACACCAAATTATCATCGACGCCAGGAAAATACTGGACAAGAAGAGCCAACAGTTAAAACGAGACCCTACAGTGAGGGTTTAGTGAGCATCCAATATAGAGATGATAGGAGCTCAATAAAATATCTTCTTTCGTTCGAAGATATTCAACTGGGATAAGGAGTGTAGCTTTCAATCCGATATGCAGGTTTTGGAGTCCTTGCTACTCTGAGCGTTCTAGCCGGAGTTGATGTCCTAAATATCTAGACCGAAAGCGCTACTTATAAATGCACTAATTAGTCCAAGTCGGAAATAGCGTGAAGTTTGGATATGGCACTAAGGTGCTCCCAGTGCGCCTCTTGAATTAGAAGTCGACGAGTCTTGGAAAGCGAACGTGCCGTGATGCGGTCAATGGAACAAAGCAAATGAACCCATGGGCCCTATGCCCATATGGTCGCAGCTCTTTTCCTATGGATCTTTTGGAGCAATATCGCTTCTGCTTTACTGGTGTCTTACAGGATCTATATCTGTAAAAGAAAAGTAATATGTTTCCGCCCATCGGCGAACATAAACATTAACAGCTGCATCAGTCTTCAAATCAAACAATGCTGTTGAATTCCAAAAAGAGGTCTTCGATAATTTATTGTGCTCCTCTTCAGAGTTTTCCTTTTTTAGCCTTTCTTCGAAAGGACAAACGTTACAAAAAAATCCTTATAGAAATTTTACACAATAAAGAAATTATTTTAAATCTCCTCTAACTTGATAGCTTGAATTCTGACAATAGATTGATTCTATTGTTTACAAAAATATTTTTTATTCAAAAACCGCGCCTACTTAATTACCGCTTTCTAGGCTCACCGAAGTATTAATAGTTAGACGTTTCGACGGATAAAAATTGCCCGATGTACATGTTGGTTAGTCACGTGTTCAGAGAGGTAATGATAGAATATTGACGCGTCGTCACAAGGGCTCATACCAGGCCAACGAAGCCAGCGAAAGTTGCAGCAGGGAAATCGATGCCGGACATAGAACCATCCGCTGCAGAATTCATCAGGAAAGGGCCAGCAGTTAAAAGAACAATCTTCGACGTGTGGCAAGAGAACCGGCAGAAGACCCCGTCAATGGATACAACTGTATACAAAATCCACACCCCGACTCAACTGATGCATACATCAACCGGAGAACCAGCAGCAAAACAGCCACAGCTCACGGTGACCATACCAAATAGAACACCACCAGCCCCAACCACTACCGACGCTAGGGAGAACCGTC
Source organism: Dioctria linearis (assembly GCA_963930735.1). NCBI lineage: Eukaryota > Metazoa > Arthropoda > Insecta > Diptera > Asilidae > Dioctria > Dioctria linearis. The sequence goes on from OZ005740.1 coordinate 170,378,964, forward strand.
CGCAGACCAATCAAGCTGAAACACAAAATAGCAGTAAGAGCCACAGTACGACAGCTCCACTTAGAAATAGGCTGCATACATCAACCGTAGAACCAGCAGCAAAGCAGCCACGCTTCACGGTGGTGACAATACCCCATGCAAAACCGCCAGCCCCAACCACTACAACCGCTAAAGAAGAATGCACACAGAGCAATTACGCCGAAATGCAAAGCATCATCGAGCAGCACCGAGACACTTTGCAGAAGATGCCGAATGGAAGTCCCAGATTCATTCCAGCCACAAAAAAACTGCACTACTCCGTATTCGCCACCGGACAGATGGCACGTATAATGTACAGTGTAAGGGAATAAAGGAAACACGAAGCAGCAACCTAACAAAATAATAAAGTTGTGATTATTATTTTTGCTAACCATAAGAGTATTGTATAGTTGTATTAGTTTTATTTGGAAATGGATTAAGCGACCAATCGAAGTAAAATATTTTTTTTTGTTCTTATCTAGAAATAATATTCTGTTTAAAGTGTTTTTGAGAGATAAAATTGTTTACTTACGTAATGAAAGTTAGAATATTTATTTAGTTCCTATCGAGAAATATTATTTTGGTTAAGTTTTTTTTTTTTCAAAAAAAAAAATTTAAATTGTTTATCTCATCACTTAAGGAAAGTTAGTATATTCATTTAGTTTCTAGCAAAAAATGAATTTTGGTTAATTTTGTCAATTTACAAGAAATAAAGAGAGATCGTTCATCATGTTAGTCAGAATTTCTTAACAGATCTTAACAGAAACAGTACACATTTCTTTTTTTTTTGAAGGAAGGGGGAGATGTAACGAAGTCACATGACCACCCACTATCCCAATCACATCCAGTCCCTACCATATAAAAACTATCACGTGAACAGACACTGATCAATGCTTCTCCACAGAATACCAGTAGAGACAACATATAACAGACCGATGACTGCGCTTCTCGATTGGCACAGCACCCAACACCACAGTGAGCCGCGCATATAAAAAGGGAGCCATCATAGCAAGAAAATCAGTCCTCGATCACAAGCCATCCAGTGAACATCACCAGAAGCCAATATATTTACCGCCAGTAAATCTACCGCCAGTAAAGCAGACCAGTAGACCTGCCCAGCCGCCAGGTCGATAATAGTCGCCAAGCAGAGACGACTACAGCAGCCAGCCGACCAGCCCTGTCCACCAGTTGGAAATTATAAAATCAAGCGTTGCACTAGAGCTGCAGTCAGTTGCCTCCCAGCATCTCGACTGATCACATCGTCTTCCGTGCTGACTATATCTACGGTATACGTACGTTATTCGTATTGGCCATAGTAATAGTATTCGCACGTATTCCAGACCTGCTTTCTCTCCGTGTTGGCTTTATCTACGGCATACGTACGTTATTCGTATTGGCCATAGAAATAGCATTCGCACGCATTACCTGTCCCGCTCCTGTCCGTGTTGGCTATACCAGCGGCTTCCGTACGTTCTCCGTATTGGCCCTGGTAGTAGCATTCGCACGCATTACCTGTCCTATTTCTCTCCGTATTGGCTATATCTACGGCATAGGTACGTTATTCGTATTGGCCATAGAAATAGCATTCGCACGCACTACCTGTCCCGCTCCTGTCCGTGTTGGCTATACCAGCGGCTTCCGTACGTTCTCCGTATTGGCCCTGGTAGTAGCATTCGCACGCATTACCTACCCCGCTTCTCTCCGTGTTGGCTATATCTACGATCTCCGTACGTCATACGTCCGGTCTTAGTAAAAGCATTCGCACGCATTTGTGTACGCACCGTTCGTGTTGGCTATACCCTTAGCGTCCGTACGTTCTTCGTACTGGCCCGGGCTATAAGCACTTCGCACGAAGCATCTCTACGTAGTTATATATAGTATAGTAATCAAACTGAATTTAATAGTGTATTAGTTATAAATAGTATAGTAATCAAAGTGAATTTAATAGTGTATTAGTTATAAATAGTATAGTGATCATGTTAATTAATGACAGAATCAACTACAGATAATGAACTACACAAGATGAATTTAATAGTGTTTTAGTATTAATAGTATTAGTAAATAAAATTATTATTAGAACCAAAAATATCAGTGTTATCAATATTTCCCAACGTCGTGGAGCGTTGCCCTGGACTACTCCTGACTGACCGCAGCAATCACTCACCCCGACGTTACAAATGAAAAGTTAAAATTTAATTCATCATAGATATCTAAAATATCTTGATCCACCGTAACTTCGGACATCTGTTTTTAAGGGATAACACAACATTTAACAAATGTGTTAGTTTCACATATAAGTATTTGTTAATTAGTCTAACGGTAACCTACAAATTTTGTTGATCGGTCTGAGAAGTGTGCTTGTTTGTGTCTTGAGTTGGACGACACGAACTAGTCCATCCTGTCCTGGGTAAACTTCTTCCACAACACCTAATGGCCAGATTGTCGGTGTAGCATTTTCTCCCTTTAGTAATACTACATCTCCTTTTTTGATATTCGGCTCTGGTTGAAACCATTTGGGTCTCTTGTGGAGTTGGTTTAAATAATCCTTAGACCAATGGTTCCAGAATCTTTGTTTAATTTGTTGGAGGAACGGAATAAGTTGCATCGTCACTTGTCAAGTATGGTTCTGGAATGGCGTTTAGCGATTGATCTATTAAAAAAAATCCAGGAATTAGAATGAACTGCTCACTGGAATCATTGTTGATTCGGCATAAAGGTCTCGAGCTTAAACAGGCACTGTGAGCACTGTTGCATATTCCTCAAACGTTAGGTTGGAGTTTGCCAATAGATCGTCGCAGGTGATATTTTATGGAATTAACGCCTGAATCTCACAGTCCTGCAAAATGAGGAGCAGCTGGCGGATTCATATGCCACGAAATTGACTTGTTTGTCAAATATTCCGCAGCTCTTGGCCAACCTTGTTTAATTGATTGTTGCAACTCTTTATCCAATATTATTTTGCCGCCAACGAAATTAGTGCCACAATCTGTGCACAAACCTCTTCTGCTAACGAACCTCTTCAGAGCTGCAATGAAAGCCTCTGATGTCATGTTGCACACCAGCTCAATATGTACAGCCTTCATTGCCATACATATAAAAATACAAAAATATGCCTTTTGCATTTTGGCATTTCTTAAATTTGATGATTGGACCATTACAGGTCCAGCATAATCAATCCCAATCCTTGAGAATGGTCTCGTTATATTCACTCTAGCTGATGGTAGATTGCCCAGTTGTTGTGTCATAGATGCTTGACGCTGTTTAAGCCATGTAATTTATCTATGCAATCTAGTTGTGATGTAACGTCTTCCATCCAAAATCCATACAGAATTGCGGGTTGTATTTAACACTAATGACGTATTGCCATGTAATGTTTCTAAGTGTACTTTATCAATGTATATCCACGTAACATGATGATCACGAGGTAGTATAACTGGACGTTTTCTATCATAGGAGACCAAGGCGTGCTCTAATCGTCCACCTACTCGGATCAATCCATCTCTATCGAGCATGGGATTGAGTCTAATAAGCTTGCTCTGTTTTGATATGTTGGTTGTTGCACTAGGTCCTGATACTCCTTTGTGAATGCTGTCTGTTGCACCAACTTGAATATTGTTTTTTGTGCCTTAGTGCACTCACTGCTAGTTAGCACATTGACTCTTTTATTGTTAGAATTGCTGCAGTTGTGGATGAAGCGTTATATGAGTGCTGTAATAGACGTGTAAATAAAGAATACTTCAGAAGAATGTTGTCTTCTAAGTTTATCAAAAAACTAGTTACGGTCGGTGGTTTTTCTCCTAATGTTGTTGATTCTGTAACTGCATAATTATTTGGCCACTTATCTGGTGGTTGTAGTAACCATGTGGGACCGTGCCACCATGATTCGTTATGAAGCAGTTGAGTTGCTGAAATGCCACGTGAAGCCAAATCAGCTGGGTTGTAGATTGAAGCAGTGTGTCGCCATTGTTTGAATTTCAATGTTTCTTGTATTTCTGCAACCCGATTTGCGACATAAATATTCCATTTGGATATATGATCCTTTAGCCATTGTATGACGATTTCCGAGTCGGTCCATGTTATTTATAGGAATGCCTTGCACCTGCATTCTTTGAACTATATGTGTAATCTTGTATTACACCTGTTGTTGGTTTCCGCCATACTATTCTTTGGAAAGTTCGATGGTCAGGATGCATTTCTATCGTGCGATACATTTTCTCAATATCTGCATTCATGACAACCTTAAACTTTCTCCAGGTGAGTAATGTGTTGTATAATGTTGGCTGCAGTGTTGGTGCCTGTAACAGATGTTGGTTAAGAGACGTACCATTGGTTGTTTTAGCCGATGCATCAAACAAAACACGTAACTTCGTAGTTGAGCTGTCTTTAAACATAGCATGATGTGGGATATAATAATGTTGCTCATCATTACAAGGCGGATTTACTGGTTCCATGTGACCTAACTCGATGTACTCATCTAAACACCTTTCATATTCCAGTTTAAATTCAGATTTTCTTGAAAATTGCCTCTGCAAATGTTCAAAACGCTGAATTGCTTGATGTCTAGAATTACCTAATCTTGGCGTTATGTTATTTACGAAAGGTAATTTGACCTGATATCTTCCTGATTCTAGACGTGCACTTGGAAGATGTTTTGACACAGTGTTTCCTCTTGTGATGGAATTGGCTTTGAAGAAACTTCTTCTGTTTCCCAAAGCTGCTGAAGTTGTGTATCTATTTGATCTGTAGTAGCCATGAATATCTGTACTGAACGTTCATTTACTACATTTTTAGTTGTACCTATTAGTATCCAACCACACATTGTATTGATTGCTGTTGGACCTTTGTTTGGACCATGTACAATACTTTCTTGTAGCATTCTAGCATAAACTTTTGCACCTAATAATGCACCTATTTTGCCAGGCTTCCAATAGGTAGGATCTGCTAGGTCAAGATTTGCTAAGTGTTGATAATTTTCCGTTGTAATTAGATTAGTTGGAAAATTATCAGTAATTTTGTTGATGATTAGGAAATTTTCTTTTATTTCTGTCTGAATTGATCTACAAGATTGTAACTTAAGCTTCGTTTGATTATTCAAGGTACTCATTGGGCTTTTACTTAACGCTGTTACAACTACCGAGGTTGTCTTGCAATCGGCTTGTAACCTATGGCATGCAGATTGTATTTTGAATGAACACTCTAATCGAGAATCAATTAGGTATCGCAATACGTGTGGTTTTCCGTTTGCTCCTTGAGCCTTAACCAACGCTGTGGATAATAATGCACCCTATTCCCTGTTCATGTAGGTCTGAGTTATCTATGAGCCTCCAGTTCTCTGTCCGGTGCTTGACTTGACTTGTAAGCAATCATTATTATAGCTGTTGTGTTGTTGATGTCGATTTGAATTGACTTCCACCTCAACAGATTTAGACTGATGATTAGTTGCATCTTCACCCTTAGTTTGTAACCTGTTTGTAGTTATATGTTGGTGTAACCTGTTTGCAGTTACATCTTGGTGTAACCTGTTTGCAGTTACATCTTGGTTTAACCTGTTTGCAGTTACATCCTCATGCATGGTAGTATGATGTCTTTCTTTAATTTTAAGACATCGATGACGACTTAAACATTCCTTGAGAGAATGCTTCTTTGACAAACAGTTGTATCAGTGGCCGTTTGACTTAATGAACCACTTTCTACCTTTGATGTCCATTTTCTGATACTTCTTGCAATTTTGAAGAAGATGCTTGTCATTACACGCTGAACATATCATGTTCACTACATATAATGGCTTTGTAGACTCAACTACATGGTTTGACTTGGTCGTAGTTGGTTTGGATATACTCCTAGCATGACTTGTCTTGGGTGCTAGAGTATCTGTAAATGCTTCCAATATTATCAAACGATTGTCTAGGAACGAGCCGAATTCTCTATATTTAAGAAGCTCTTGTGATGCTCACTGATGTTCTTCCCATAGTCTCAAAGTTATGAAGGGCAGCTTTTGTACTATTAAATAAATAAGTAGTACATCCCATGTTTATGTGTCTACTTGTAAACTCTTTATTTACTGTAGGCATTCCTCTGTAGTGTCGATTAAGGATTTTCAACCAGCTGTAGTCTCTGTGTTTAATTTTGACTGACTTGTCAGTATCTTTAGTTGATGATTGACCAATCTCTTCTTGTTTTCGTACCTTGCCTTTAATTTGTTCCAGGCAGGTAGACAGCCATCATTTGTTATAGGAGTATGCCGTAGCAGTTTTTCAGCATTTCCTATTAATAAACCTTTCAAATAATACAGTTTTTGAACGTCTTTTAAACTTGTATTGTTGTGTACTACAGCGACGTAAAGATCATGAAAGGAGCGCCAGCCATCATAATCATATTTTGGTAATGTGATTTTACGAAGAATATTTTGTTGTTGTTCCACACGTGTTTGTTGTGTTAACAAAAGTGTGGAATCTGTCAACTCTGGTGTAGGATTAATTGCATCATATAGTGTGCCTATGTAATTGCAATATTTCGTTTCTAAATTGCTAAATGTGTCATCAGCAATATATTTTATTGTAGTTTCTGTTCGGCTTCAGAAGATATGTTCGTGGATCAATTAGTCAATTTTCTCATAATCGAGCCATATTCTCCTTATCTCAGAGAGCTTTTCTTCGTAGAAACCCTTAGATCGGGTTTCTGATATTGCTTGGCTGCCATTATCAATGGATTTGATCAAACGATTTCGTAATGCTCGTTCCTTATTTAATAACCCCTTTAATTCCGTCATTATTAGTTAAAAGTAAATTCGAGTAAAAAGAAGATAAAAAGCGCAAACAAACTACAAATAAATCTCAACTTTCAACTTTAATATCAAAAAATTATTGAAATTTAAATTTTCTTGCGTAAAAACGTAGACTACTGGATTATGCCTATTATTGCGTATAAACGTAACTCTACAAATAAATGTCAATTTCGATGGGACCATTTCAGTTTTGCACTTTTTCTGGCAGCGGAGAACTGGCAGAACTGAAGTCCATCGAACACATTTTTGTCATATTCCTTGTATTGGGCACACGTATTAAATACACGGACCTGTCAAACGTAATAAATGTTGTTTATTGATATATAGAAACAATTTTTTTTTAACTTAAATCTAATTACCCAAATAAAAATATTTAATTCATTCAACTCCAAAATTTCACAAATAAGCGCGACAGTGCACTTTGACAGAGCAGATGACAATTCGACCTCAATATGAATTTGCAACACCGCGAAAATATCCGGTGCAAAGCAGGGGAAGTGAGTGTTGCAGTTTTGCTATAAAAATTGTCCCATCGAACATTTTCAGTGTTGAACTGCTGGAAAAAGTGCAATACTGGTGTTGCACCAAAGTCCCATCGAAATCAACATAAGTGAGTGGAACGATTCCTGGAGGGAACCACCAAAATTTTTTATCACAGCTGACTGCCAATTCCAATAATTGACGTCTACACAAAACTGCGTTCGTAAAACACAATTTAATGAAAATTGTCAATTCCAATAATTGACTTTCAAATAAACTGTGGTTATAAACGAGAATCTGCTGTATGCTGGAATAAAATATCTGGGTGGAGTGTAGCAGTTTACAAAATAAAAAAAATAGAATTTATCGTTCAATTATTCACTCAATTGTTTATTGCAAGAATATACTAATTTCTAATGTACAAGTGTTACTAATTTCGAAAATGAAATTACGATTAATTAATTTAATTGGAATGCGTGCAAATTTTAAGCTGTAACCTGCATTAAATACATTGACAATTTCAGAGAAACTTTTAGTTTCACAATTATCTCAAAATGGAGAATATATTCAAATTATATCAATAATTACTTGTACGCTGCTTTTACTCGAATTTGTTTTAACAATAACAACGAATTACGCTATGTTTAAATTGATTAATTTACAGGTCAAATTTGTCTTTATTTATGAATCCACATATTTTTTGCCTTACACTATGGCTGAAAGTTAAAAGGTGATTAGAACTCAATGCAAATTTAGTTTCCAATTAGTATGCTGTGTAAAAAATGACCTAATGGCATAGTTTCTACACGATGAATAATTGTTTAAAATTTCGATTTGATTGAATTGACTAAATGCAAATGAATTGCTGAAATAAAGAGAATAGTTAGTAAAAACTCTATCGTTCTTGTTACTTTCATACTTGTGTGTATGACCACCACCTGGCATGAATATTCACAATGAATTTAACGCAAATTGAGAAAAAAAATCAGAATAATAATTTAATTTACCCTTTAAAATTTAACACTGTATGTACTGCTGAAGATGTTTTGCTGTAACTCTGTATACCAAGTCTTAAAAAATGATACACCAGAGGAATATTCCTTTTATAACACTAAGTTCTGGTTGTGAAGAAAACTCTAAATATGGCTGATGTCACTGTTAAAAATTGCAAAATGTGTGAGTAAATCTAGTACATATGCTCGCACCTTGACAACTTTGAAAATATGAATAAGAATGAGCGAATGAACCCCCTATTTATAAGAAAATTTGTTCCGATTCCATATCCATAAAATCGAATTTTTTGATTTTTTAACTAAATTTGGATATATTGAATAATTTTATCATTCTCAATTGATGTCAAATTGCAAGCTGCATTTTTTGACACCTTTCCCATAGAAATCCTTTTTAATTTCGAGGAATTCTGATACATTTTCAAATTTTTGCAATAACTTATCGTTTTCGTCATGTTTAATTTCAATTAAAAGAATTCCTCTCAAAATTCATTTTAGTTCATCTTTATCATGTCCCTTTCACACCATTGTGTCTCTCTCGCACTCATTGGTGTAAAGGTGAATTTAAAAAATCGTGATTATCCCGCAATCCGTGATAAATATCGCGACGCGAACGCGCCCATTTGATTCGTCGTCTCGTTTTACCCCGGGATGACATTTTGAACGTCGCGAAAATATGAAGTACACATCGGTGTTTATATGCGAAGTGTCAGTCGCGCGTGAGTTTATTTTTTGTTAAATTTTATGTTAAAAATATTGTTTTGTGTTGTTGAAAGGTGCTTATCGTGGGATTCATGGATTATTGCACAGGTTTGTACAAAAATTTGTTAAATTTATATGTAGGTTTTGTGTAAATTCCCACCTTTTCCAATACCGTGTTTACCTGACAAGGTGAGTTTTTGTTTTGTAAAATTCTCATCTCAGGTATTCACGAATTTATTGAAAAGAGGTTTATTGTTTGCCCTTGCATGGGTACTAACATATTCTTTATGTTTTGTAGTAAGAATTTTATTTAGTTTTGCATATTTGTTATTGTTTGTATGTGCTTTGAATTTATTAAATAACACAGTTTTCTTGTGCTTTTAATTCTTTATTTTGATTTAGTTCAATTTTTTTTTAATTCATTTTTGTTTATTTCAGGTTGTCGTGGGACCGTTGCATCTGTGTAGTCTCCAGATGCTGGTAAGATTTATTTGTTTTACATTAATCCAATTTCTCTTTTCTTTTTGGTTGGTCGAACATTCTCCCCCTCTGTTGTACATTTTATGTTCAACCGTTTTTTAATTTGTTGTATACATCGTTTGTGGTACTTGAAGAACAACAATTTTCCATCAGCGCGTACTCTTAGACGGGCCTGATACCGATCTGGTAAGTTGATAATTTCTTCTTTATTTCGTCGTTTTTGGATGTCGTAGAAATTAATTCGTTTGATAGTATCTTTTGATGGGCACCATTAATCACTGCAGTCTCTGAAATATTTGGCTTTGTCTGTGGAGTGTCTCCATCCAGCTTCATATACGGCTTAGCTGTTCTCTCTGGATTTTGGTTACCATTCGATGAAGTAGCTGTTTGACGCTGGTCTGTCACTGGTTCCGTGTGCTCAGTAGCATCTATGATTTTGGACCATAAGCTATCGAACTCGCTAAGGTCGTATGCGGGAGCGTTGAGTGGATTTCCAGGCAATGAAAAGTTAAAATTTAAGTCATCATAGATATCTAAAATATCTTGATCCACTGTAACTTCGGACATCTGTAAATAAAGACTAATAACTTCGGACATCTGTAAATACAGACTAATAAGAAAAGATTTTTTTTTAAGGGACAACACAACATTTATCAAATGTGTTAGTTTCACATATATTTGTTAATTAGTCTAACGGTAACCTACAAATTTTGTTGATCGGTTTAGAAGTGTGCTTGGTTGTGTCCTGAGTTGGACGACACGAACTAGTCAATCCTGTCCTGGGTAAACTTCTTCCACAACACCTAATGGCCAGATTGTTGGTGTAGCATTTTCTCCCTTTAGTAATACTACATATCCTTTTCTGATATTCGGCTCTGGTTGAAACCATTTGGGTCTATTTTGGAGTTGGTTAAAAAAATCCTTAGACCAATGGTTCCAGAATCTTTGTGTAATTTGTTGGACAATTTTCCAACGACTGGATTAAGTTGCACCGTCACTTGTCAAATTTGGTTCTGGAATGACGTTTAGCGATTGACCTATTACAAAATGTCCAGGAGTTAGAATGAACTGCTCACTTGAATCATTGTTGATTCGGCATAAAGGTCTCGAGTTTAAACAGGCACTGTGAGCACTGTTGCATATTTCTCAAATGTTAGGTTGAAGTTGCCAATCGATCATCGCAGGTGATATTTTATGGACTTAACGCCTGATTCCCACAGTCCTCCAAAATGAGGAGCTGCTGGGGGTTCATATGCCATGAAACTGACTTGTGTGTGAAATATTCAGCAGCTCTTGGCCAAGCTTGTTTTATTGATTGTTGCAGCTCTTTATCCAATATTATTTTCCCGCCAATGAAATTAGTGCCACAATCTGTGCACAAACCTCTTATGCTAACGAACCTCTTCAGAGCTGCAATGAAAGCCTCTGATGTCATATTGGACACCAGCTCAATATGTACAGCCTTCGTTGCCATACATACAAAAATACAAAAATATCCCTTTTGCATTTTGGCATTTCTTGATGATTTGCCCATTACAGGTCCAGCATAATCAATCCCAATCCTTGAGAATGGTCTAGTTATATTCACTCTACCTGATGGTAGATTTTCTATTTGTTGTGTCATAGATGCTTGACGCTGTTTAAAACATGTAATACATCTATGCAATCGAGTTGTGATGCAACGTCTTCCATCCAAAATCCATACAGAATTGCGGGTTGTATTTAACACTAATGACGTATTGCCATGTAATGTTTCTAAGTGTACTTTATCAATGTATATCCACGTAACATGATGATCACGAGGTAGTATAACTGGACGTTTTCTATCATAGGAGACCAAGGCGTGCTCTAATCGTCCACCTACTCGGATCAATCCATCTCTATCGAGCATGGGATTGAGTCTAATAAGCTTGCTCTGTTTTGATAGTGTTGGTTGTTGCACTAGGTCCTGATACTCCTTTGTGAATGCTGTCTGTTGCACCAACTTGAATATTGTTTTTTGTGCCTTAGTGCACTCACTGCTAGTTAGCACATTGACTCTTTTATTGTTAGGATTCCTGCAGTTGTGGATGAAGCGTTGGATGAGAGCTGTAATGCGCACTAGACGTGTAAATGAAGAATGCTTCAGAAGAATGTTGCCTTCTAAGTTTATCAAAAAACTAGTTACCTTCGGTGGTTTTTCTTCTAAGATTGTTGATTCTGTAACTGCATAATTATTTGGCCACATATCTGGTGGTTGTAGTAACCGTGTGGGACCGTGCCACCATGATTCGTTATGAAGCAGTTGATTTGCTGAAATGCCACGTGAAGCCAAATCAGCTGGGTTGTAGATTGCAGCAATGTGTCACCATTGTTTGAATTTCAATGTTTCTTGTATTTCTGCAACCAGATTGGCGATATAAATCTCCCATTTGGATGGATGATCCTTTAGCCATTGTAGGACGATTTGCGAGTCGGTCCATGTTATTTTAGGAATTTCTTGCACCTGCGTTCTTTGAACTATAACTTTGTTAATCTTGTGAGTAGCAGCGCACCATTTAATTCAATACCTGGAATTGTAGTTGGCTTGAGGGGTGCTACCTTTGTCTTGGCGGTTACCAGATGCGAAGTAATATCGCCATTAATGTGCTCTGCCCTTAGGTAGATTTCTGCTGCATATGCTTTGGATGATGCATCACAAAATCCATGCAGTTGCATACGTAGCCCTGTAGAATTGAATCCACCTTGGAATTCGTAACTGTTCTAACACTTGCAGGTTTTCTGTAAAATTTGTCCAGAATTTCTGTATACTTTCTGAGACTGGTTCATCCCATGATGAACCTGTAATCCAAAGACCTTGCATTAAGATCTTTGCTGCTATTATAATCGGAGCTAGCCTGCCGATAGGATCGTATAATGATGCTGTCTGCGACAAGATGATCCGTTTTGTATATGCTGAGGGTTTTTGAATGGTTTGATTATAAAGGTGAAATAATCTTCCTTAGGAAACCATTTGATTCCTAGTGTTTTAATGGATTCTGTGGCCGAAAATATCAATGAATTTTTTAACTCAATGTGATCTGCAGGCAAATCTTGTAGTAATTCGCAAACACTACTGGCCCATTTCCTCATATAGAAACCAGCTGACCTCGTCATTTGGATCAATTGTTGCTGCAATTTCTTTGCCTTCGACAAGTCATCAGCGCCAGATAAAAAATCGTCTACATAAAAATTAGTATAGGCTGCTTCTGTTACTAAAGGCCAATTATCTTTTTCGTCTATAGCAAGTTGTTGCAGTGTCCTAATTGCCAGATAAGGAGCTGATGTTGTACCAAATGTCACAGTTTTCAGTTGGAAATCTTGTATTACACCTGTTGTTGGATTCTGCCATACTATTCTTTGGAAAGTTCGATGGTCAGGATGCATTTCTATCATGCGATACATTTTCTCAATATCTGCATTCATGACAACCTTAAACTTTCTCCAGGTGAGTAATGTTTTGTAAATGTTGGATGAAGTGTTGTTTCCTTTAACAGATGTTGGTTAAGAGACGTACCATTGGTTGTTTTAGCCGATGCATCAAACAAAACACGTAACTTCGTAGTTGAGCTGTCTTTAAACATAGCATGATGTGGGATATAATAATGTTGCTCATCATTACAAGGCGGATTTACTGGTTCCATGTGACCTAACTCGATGTACTCATCGAAACACCTTTCATATTTCCGTTTAAATTCAGGTTTTATTGAAAATTGCCTTTGCAAATGTTCAAAACGCTGAATTGCTTAATGTCTAGAATTACCTAATCTTGGCGTTATGTTATTTACGAAAGGTAATTTGACCTGATATCTTCCTGATTCTAGACGTGCGCATGTGTCTTGGAAGATGTCTTGACACATTGTTTCTTCTTGTGATGGAATTGGCTTTGAAGAAACTTCTTCTGTTTCCCAAAGCTGCTGAAGTTGTGTATCTATTTGATCTGTAGTAGCCATGAATATCTGTACTGAACGTTCATTTACTACATTTTTAGTTGTACCTATTAGTATCCAACCACACATTGTATTGATTGCTGTTGGACCTTTGTTTGGACCATGTACAATACTTTCTTGTAGCATTCTAGCATAAACTTTTGCACCTAATAATGCACCTATTTTGCCAGGCTTCCAATAGGTAGGATCTGCTAGGTCAAGATTTGCTAAGTGTTGATAATTTTCCGTTGTAATTAGATTAGTTGGAAAATTATCAGTAATTTTGTTGATGATTAGGAAATTTTCTTTTATTTCTGTCTGAATTGATCTACAAGATTGTAACTTAAGCTTCGTTTGATTATTCAAGGTACTCATTGGGCTTTTACTTAACGCTGTTACAACTACCGAGGTTGTCTTGCAATCGGCTTGTGTTCTGCCCAATGAGAACACTAAAAATATATATATATATATATAAAAAATAATAATAATAATGTAGACTGTAAATAATAACGCCGGGGAATATTTTATAGTCAGTGGTTTATTGGACGCACGTAAACTTATGCACAAAATTACAACTAGAACTAAAATTAATAGAATTCAATTTCACGACACTTAATAACTAAACTTCAATTGATTTAATAAAGTCGCTTACTCACTACACAATAATAATTTTAATTTCAATACAATACTGTCAAAGCTGAGACAACTTTGACCAATGGCATTATATATGTATATACATATAAATATATTAATCAATATGAAATATAATGTATGATTAATCAAAAAATGTACTCACCAGTATAAAACTATGGAATCGACTTTATGGCGTTGGTAATTAAATAATTAGTGATTATCTTGTTCTACCTGTTCCCCGGAACAAGACACTTTACTTCAGTCGAAAGCAAAGATGTAATTTGGTTAGTAGAATTCTTGTTCTAGTCGTTCCCCGGAACAAGATACTTTACTTCAGTCGAGACCCAAAGCAAAGTTGTATTAGTAGTGTTTATTCTAGTCGGTACCCAGAGTAAATATCTTTATCTCAGTCGAGACCCAAGATAAAGGTGTTAAGTTAGTAAAATCTATTCCAGTCGAGACCCAGAATATGTATCTTTATCTCAGTCGGTACCCAAGATAAAATTGTTATGTTAGTAGAATTTATTCCAGTCGAGACCCAGAATAAATATCTTTATCTCAGTCAGTACCCAAGATAAAATTGTTATGTTAGTAGAATTTATTCCAGTCGAGACCCAGAATAAATATCTTTATCTCAGTCGGTACCCAAGATAAAGTTGTTGAGTTAGTAATATTTATTCCAGTCGAGACCCAGAATAAATATCTTTATCTCAGTCGGTACCCAAGATAAAGTTATTAGGTTAGTAAATTTTATTCCAGTCGAGACCCAGAATAAATATCTTTATCTCAGTCGGTACCCAAGATAAAGTTGTTCTTAGTAAGATTTATTCCAGTCGAGACCCAGAATAAATATATTTATCTCAGTCGTTACCCAAGATAAAGTTGTTATTAGTAAATTTTATTCCAGTCGAGACCCAGAAAAAATATCTTTATCTCAGTCGTTACCCAAGATAAAGTTATTATGTTAGTAGAATTTATTCCAGTCGAGACCCAGAATAAATCGCCTTATCTCAGTCGTTACCCAAGATAAAGTTAATTTGATAATAATTATATTTTATTACACTAGCCAAGTCGAATTCCAAATGATGCGCAACCTATGAAAGCTGGATACTAAAAGAGAAAGATTCAAGTTGGCCTGCGACTTATATTGCCTCTGAATTGCGCACGGCTCCAACAAATTATTTTACATTGCGAATAGTAACCAACGTACGTTGACCTTAGCAGCTGTGCGTAGGTCAGAAGGGTACATTGACCCTAGCAGCTGTGCAACGCAACTGCAATTTTGAGCATTTTTTGTTGCCGTTCTTGATATTTCCTACCTAAAGTTATTAAGATTATAAGTATACAATAAGTTACTTATTAAAATATTGCTAATTTGCTATTTTAAAGATACATTTAAATGTACAGATGACTTAATCTAATTCCATTTGATTCGCGCACTGTTATCGAAGACAAGTTACTTTCCCCTTATTGGATTGTGTCCCGGAATTGTTTGTGTGGAATGAAGCCATGAGGTGTTGATTGTTATCTCCACTAAAAACTGCCTTATCGATGTGCTTGTAAGTAGGAATACATCGTTTCGTTCCCAACCTATTTTCATTGATTAGAAAAATTGAAATTAGAAACTTTTAAACTATTTTACTTCCAGCTGGCTATTTAATGTTGGTTCGAACAGCTTGTAACCTATGGCATGCAGATTGTGTTATGAATGAACACTCTGATCCAGAATCAATTAGACATCGCAATACGTGTGGTTTTCCGTTTGCTGCTCCAGCCTTAACCAACGCTACGGATAATAATGCAGATGATCGCTCCCTATTCATGTAGGTCTGAGTTATCTGTGAGCCTCCAGTGCTCTGTCTGGTGCTTGACTTGACTTGTAAGCAATCATTATTATCGCTGTTTTGTTGTTGATGTCGATTTGACTTGACTTCGACCTCAACAGATTTAGACTGATGATTAGTTGCATCTTCATCGTTAGTTTGTAACCTGTTTGCAGTTACATCTTGGTGTAACCTGTTTGCAGTTACATCTTGGTGTAACCTGTTTGCAGTTACATTCTCATAAATTGTAGTATGATGTCTTCGTTTACACTTAAGACATCGATGACGCCTTAAACATTCCTTGAGAGAATGCTTCTTTGACACACAGTTGTAGCAGTGGCCGTTTGACTTAATGAACCATTTTCTACCTTTGATGCCCATTTTCTGATACTTCTTGCAATTTTGAAGAAGATGCTTGTCATTACACGCTGAACATATCATGTTCACTACATATAATGGCTTTGTTGACTCAACTACATGGTATGACTTGGGCGTAGTTGGTTTGGATATACTCCTAGCATGACTTCTCTTGGGTGCTAGAGTATCTGTAAGTGCTTCTAATATTTTCAAACGATTGTCTAGGAACGAGCTGAATTGTCTATATTTAGGAAGCTCTTGTGATGCTCCTTGATGTTCTTCCCATAGTCTCAAAGTTATGAACGGCAGGTTTTGTACTATTAAATAAATAAGTAGTACATCCCATGTTGATGTGTCTACTTGTAAACTCTTTAATTGCTGTAGGCATTCCTCTGTAGTGTCGATGAAGGATTTCCAACCAGCTGTGGTCTCTGTGTTTAATTTTGACTGACTTGTCAGTAACTTTAGTTGATGATTGACCAATATCTTCTTGTTTTCGTAACTTGCCTTTAATTTGTTCCAGGCAGGTAGATAGTCCTCATTTGTTATAGGAGTATGCCGTAGCAGTTTTTCAGCATCTCCTATTAATGAACCTTTCAAATAATACAGTTTTTGAACGTCTTTTAAACTTGTATTGTTGTGTACTACAGCGACGTAAGGATCATGAAAGGAGCGCCAGCCATCATAATCACCATTATATTTTGGTAATGTGATTTTAGGAAGAATATTTTGTTGTTGTTCCACACGTGTTTGTTGTTTTAAGAAAAGTGTGGAATCTGTCAGCTCTGGTGTAGGATTAATTGCATCATATAATGTGCCTATGCAATTGCAGTATTTCGTTTCTAAATTGCTAAATGTGTCATCAGCAATATATTTTATTGTAGTTTCTGTTGGGGTTTCGAAGATATGTTCGTGGATCAATTGGTCAATTTTCTCATACTCGAGCCATATTCTCCTTATCTCAGAGAGCTTTGCTTCGTAGAAACCCTTAGATCGGGTTTCTGATAATGCTTGGCTGGCATTATCAATGGATTTGATCAAACGATTTCGTAATGCTCGTTCCTAATTTAATAACCCCTTTAATTCGGTCATTATTAATTAAAAGTAAATTCGAGTAAAAAGAAGATAAAAGCGCAGAACAAACTACACATAAATCTCAACTTTCAACTTTAATATGAAAAAATTATTGAAATTTAAATTTTCTTGCGTAAAAACGTTTACTACTGGATTATGCCTATTCTTGCGTATAAACGTCACTGTACAAATTATGTGAGTGGAACGATTCCTGGATGGAACCACCAAAATGTTTTATCACAGCTGGGTGCCAATTCCAATAATTGACGTCTACAGAAAACTGCGTTCGCAAAACACAATTTAATGAAAATTGTCAATTCCAATAATTGACTTTCAAATAAACTGTGGTTATAAACGAGAATCTGCTGTATGCTGGAATAAAATATCTGGGTGGAGTGTAGCAGTTTACAAAATAAAAATATTAGAATTTATCGTTCAATTATTCACTCAATTGTTTATTGCACAAATATACTAATTTCTAATGTACAAGTGTTACTACTTTCGAAAATGAAATTACGATTAATTAATTTAATTGGAATGCGTGCAAATTTTAAGCTGTAACCTGCATTAAATACATTGACAATTTCAGAGAAACTTTTAATTTCACAATTATCTCAAAATGGAGAATTTATTCAAATTATATTAACAATTACTTGTACGTTGCTTTTACTCGAATTTGTTTTAACAATAACAACGAATTACGCTAAGTTTAAATTGATTAATTTACAGGTCAAATTTGTCTTTATCTATGAATCCACCTATTTTTTGCCTTACAATATGGTTAAAAGTTAAAAAGTGATTAGAACTCAATGCAAATTTAGTTTCCAATTAGTTTGCTGTGTAAAAAATGACCTAATGGCATAGTTTCTCCTCGATGAATAATTGTTTGAAATTTCGATTTGATTGAATTGACTAAATGCAAATGAATTGCTGAAATAAAGAAAATAGTTAGTAAAAATTCAATCGTTCTTGTTACTTTCAGACATGTGTGTATGACCACCACCTGGCATGAATATACACAATGAATTTAACGCAAATTGAGAAAAAAAATCAGAATAATAATTTAATTTACCCTTTAAAATTTAACACTGTATGTACTGCTGAAGATGTTTTGCTTTAACTCTGTATACCAAGTCTTAAAAAATGATACACCAGAGGAATATTCCTTTTATAATACTAAGTTCTGGTTGTGAAGAAAACTCTAAATATGGCTGATGTCACTGTTAAAAATTGCAAAATGTGAGAGTAAATCTAGTACATATGCTCGCACCTTGACAACTTTGAAAATATGAATAAGAATGAGCGAATGAACACCCTTTTTATAAGAAAATTTGTTCCGATTCCATATCCATAAAATCGAATTCTTTGATTTTTTAACTAAATTTGGATATATTGAATAATTTTATCATTCTCAATTGATGTCAAATTGCAAGTTGCATTTTTTGACACCTTTCCCATAGAAATCCTTTTTAATTTCGAGGAATTCTGATACATTTTCAAATTTTTGCCATAACTTATCGTTTTCGTCATGTTTAATTTCAATTAAAAGAATTCCTCTCAAAATTCATTTTAGTTCATCTTTATCATGTCCCTTTCACACCATTGTGTCTCTCTCGCACTCATTGGTGTAAAGGTGAATTTAAAAATTCGCGATTATCCCGCAATCCGTGATAAATATCGCGACGCGAACGCGCCCATTTGATTCGTCGTCTCGTTTTACCCCGGGATGACATTTTGAACGTCGCGAAAATATGAAGTACACATCGGTGTTTATATGCGAAGTGTCAGTCGCGCGCGAGTTTATTTTTTGTTGAATTTTATGTTAAAAATAGTGTTTTGTGTTGTTGAAAGGTGCTCATCGTGGGATTCGTGGATTATTGCACAGGTTTGTACAAAAATTTGTTAAATTTATATGTAGGTTTTGTGTAAATTCCCACCTTTTCCAATACCGTGTTTACCTGTCAAGGTGAGTTTTTGTTTTGTAAAATTCGTATCTCAGGTATTCACGAATTTATTGAAAAGAGTTTTATTGTGTGCCCTTGCATGGGTACTAGCATATTCTTTATGTTTTATGTTTTGTAGTAACAATTTTATTTAGTTTTGCATATTTGTTATTGTTTGTATGTGCTTTGCATTTATTAAATAACATAGTTTTGTTGTGCTTTTAATTCTTTATTTTGATTTAGTTCAATTTTTTTTTAATTCATTTTTGTTTATTTCAGGTCGTCGTGGGACCGTTGCATCTGTGTAGTCTCCAGATGCTGGTAAGATTTTTTTGTTTTACATTAATCCTATTTCTCCTTTTCCTTTAGGTTGGTCGAACATTCTCCCCACTGTTGAACATTCATGTTCAACCGTTTTTTAATTTGTTGTATACCTCGTTTGTGGTACTTGAAGAACAACAATTTTCCATAAGCGCGTACTCTTAGACGGGCCTGATACCGATCTGGTAAGTTGATAGTTTCTTTTTTATTTCGACGTTTTTGGATGTGGTAGAAATTAATTTGTTTGATAGTATCTTTTGATAGTAAGATGTCCACATTTTCCCGAGTTATAAATCGTTGAAATGAGTTTTCTATTCTCATCTCGACTTCTTGGATTGTGGTGGTGGGTAGAAGGCTCTGTAGATCATGGACCTGGGCACCATTAATCACTGCAGTCTCTTAAATGTTTGGCTTTGTCTGTGGAGTGTCTGCATCCAGCTTCATATATGGCTTAGCTGTTCTTTCTGGATGCTGGTTACCAGTCGAATAAGTAGCTGTTTGACGCTGGTCTGTCACTGGTTCCGTGTCTTCAGTAGCATCTATGATTTTGGACCATAAGCTATCGAAATCGCTGAGGTCGTATACGGGAGCGTTGAGTGGAATTCCAGGCAATGAAAAGCTAAAATTTAAGTCATCATAGATATCTAAAATATCTTGATCCACTGTAACTTCGGACATCTGTAAATAAAGACTAATAATTTCGGACATCTGTAAATAAAGACAAATAAGAAAAGGTTTTTTTGTTTTTAAGAGACAACACAACATTTAACAAATGTGTTAGTTTCACATATATTTGTTAATTAGTCTAACGGTAACCTACAAATTTTGTTGATCGGTTGAGAAGTGTGCTTGTTTGTGTCCTAAGTTGGACGACACGAACTAGTCCATCCTGTCCTGGGTAAACTTCTTCCACAACACCTAATGGCCAGATTGTTGGTGTAGCATTTTCTCCCTTTAGTAATACTACATCTCCTTTTCTGATATTCGGCTCTGGTTGAAACCATTCGGGTCTATTTTGGAGTTGGTTAAAGAAATCCTTAGACCAATGGTTTCAGAATCTTTGTGTAATTTGTTGGACAATTTTCCAACGATTGGAATAAGTTGCACCGTCACTTGTCAAATTTGGTTCTGGAATGGCGTTTAGCGATTGACCTATTAAAAAATGTCCAGGAGTTAGAATGAACTGCGCACTTGAATCATTGTTGATCCGGCATAAAGGTCTCGAGTTTAAGCAGGCACTGTGAGCACTGTTGCATATTCCTCAAATGTTAGGTTGGAGTTGCCAATAGATCGTCGCACGTGATATTTTATGGACTCAACACCTGATTCCAACAGTCCTCCAAAATGAGGAGCTGCTGGGGGTTCATATGCCATGAAATTGACTTATTTGTCAAATATTCCGCAGCTCTTGGCCAAGTTTGTTTTATTGATTGTTGAAGCTCTTTACCCAATATTATTTTGCCGCCAACGAAATTAGTGCCACAATCTGAATAGATTTCTGTGCACAAACCTCTTCTGCTAACCAACCTCTTCAGAGCTGCAATGAAAGCCTCTGATGTCATGTTGGACACCAGCTCAATATGTACAGCCTTCGTTGCCATACATATAAAAATACAAAAATATGCCTTTTGCATTTTGGCATTCTTAAATTTGATGATTTCACCATTGATTGATTGATTGATTTATGAGGTTTGGGACCCCTTGCAGGTCCTCCGAACGAAGACCAAGTCAAGGCCCATTGTTCCCCCTCCAGACCCATGAGCGGTCCGTCACAGGTCCCAACGGGAAGCTCTTAAATATTTCAGTATTGGCTCCCAGCCCTCTTTGCCGGCATCATGCAACTCTTCCAGGAGGTGTGAACCAAGAATTCTGTAGCGTATTCCTGAGAGTGCCGGGCAGTGACATAGAAAATTTGTCACTCTTTCGGACTCCTCTCCGCAACCCCTGCATATAGGATCGTCAACAAGTCTCATCCTGTGAAGGTGGCCCCTGAGAGAGGAATGCCCAGTGAGAATGGACACCAGAGTTCTCAGGGTTGGCTTGTTGAGTTTTAGGAGCTTATTCGTATAATTTAAGTTTGGTGTACCTCACAGTTCCTTTGTTGTCCTGCCCGTGGGATCTTCTAACCAAAGGCGACTGTGTTGGCGGTCAGCCCAGCTTGAGATGATTGAGACAAAGTGCTTTGGTGCAATCCCGATTGTAGAGGCAGGTTCCTCTGAGGCTGCTCCAAGACGAGCAAGTTCGTCTGCTATTTCATTCCCGCTGATGTTGCTGTGCCCCGGCACCCACTGCATCATCACCCTGTTATTCCGAGAAAGGGAATTCAGAGTGGTTTTGCACTCCATTAATAATTTGGAGGTTATAAAGGGTTTAGACAAAGCTTTTACAGCTGCTTGGCTGTCCGAGCAGATGGCTATCTCCTTATTCTCAGTGTCTGAGTTAAGGAGGTGTCTTCCCGCTTCAAGGATGGCCTTGACTTCTGCCTGGAAAATCGTGGAATGGTTTTCAAGGCGACTGGAGAACTCAAGTTTAGGCTCTTCACAGAAAACTTCCGCTCCTGTGCCTTCATCGGACTTAGAACCATCAGTATATATTATAATTGGGTTTGTCAATGGTTGAAACACAGAATGCGATTCCCATTCTGCCCTGGTTGGAATTCTATGTTCAAAATTGCTTTCCAGCATGGTCTCGAGGAGGTAGTCGCTATCTCTGTCAATGCCAGGTGCGATAGACTGCACGAACTCATAAATGGATTCATGTGGAGCCCTTATTCCCCCATGAAGCCAGCCGAGGTTAGGATGCAGCCTTAGCGCTGTAGTCGACGCCCTCTGCTTGATATGTATTTGCACCGGGTGTATATTGAGGATAACCTCCAGAGCCCGGGTGCTAGTTGACTTAAAAGCGCCGCTTGCGCTGATAAGGTACAGCTTTTGAATCTTCTCCAGCATCTTGCGATGCTTGGCGAAGTCCATTGCTTTCCACCATACCGCTGAACCGTAGGTGAACATGGGTCGAATGACACTAGTGTATATATATTGAATCATCCGCGGTTTGAGTCCCCACTTCCTCCCTACTGCTCTACGGCACATTGCGAACATTCCAAGAGCTTTTTTCGCTCTGTCTTCGAGGTGTGGTTTACAGTTTAACTTTTTGTCTAGACTAATACCTAGGTATTTCACCCTGTCCTTTAATTCCAAGCGTGTGGAGCCAATCAGGGGTAGGTTTAAACTGGGGATATTCCTTTTCATGGTGAATAGGCATAAGTCAGTTTTCAGTAGATTGATGCTCAGCCCGCAATCCGTGGCCCAGCGCATGACTAGTCGCATCGCGCCTTGCAACAATCCACAGAGTACAGGTTCATAATTTCCGGTGACTAAAATTGTCAAGTCGTCCGCGTAACATACTGCTTTGTACCTCATCCGGGTGAGTGTTAATAGGAGATCGTCCATGATTAGTACCCATAGCAAAGGTGATAGAATACCGCCTTGAGGGTTACCCCTGTGAACTTTTTTAACTCTGTTAGCCCCGCCAAGATCAGCAAAGACTGTTCTATTATGCAGCATGTGTCTGATCCAATTTTTTAGGGATTGGTTCACTCCATGTTTTGTTAGTATTTCCGTGAACCTATGTAGAAGACCATTATTAAAGGCGCCTTCTACATCGATGAAAACAGCGAGCGTAGATTGTTTAAAGAGGAAGCCTTTTTCAATTGAGTGAATCACCTCATGGAGAGCCGTCTCGACGGACTTTCCCTTTAAGTACGCATGTTGGTGCTGTGATAGTCTGCTTCTGGGGATGGAGCGTCTCAGCTCCCACACACAGATGCGTTCGAAGGTTTTAAGTAAGAAGGAAGTCAAGCTTATAGGCCTATACGCTTTTGCAGTTGAGTAGTCTACCCGACCTGCCTTCGCTATAAACACAACGCGGACTTCTTGCCACAACTTCGGTGTATAGCCCATTTTGATGCATGCCCTAAAGAGAGTGGTTAGGCTAATCAGAGGGTCACCTGAGTGCTGAAGGAGGGCTGTGAAAATGCCGTCCTTGCCTGGGGATTTGAACGGTTTGAATGAGTCAACTGCCCATTTGACCGATCCGTCCGTGATGAAGGCAACTTCTCCGTCTCCGAAAGTGAGGGCTTCGGTACGCGGAGCTGAGAGGCTCTCGCTCGGACCATCGGGGAAGTGTTCGTCTAGCAAGATTTCCAACGATTCTCCAAAGGAGGAGGCCCGAGTTCCGTCGCTGTCCGTGAGGAGTTCGGGTTGAATTGGTATCTTGGATAGATATTTCTTAAGTGTTGATGTCTCATTTACCCCGTCTACGTTTTCGCAGAAGAGTTGCCATGACTTTCTTTTAGAATTTCGAACTTCATATTTATACTGGCGCAAGGTGTTTTGGTAGATTAATCATTCGTTTGCGTCGTTTGATCTTTTGGCTTTATTATGTAGCACAATTTTGCGTTTATTCTTTAGCTCGCGCGTCAACCAAGGTGGGACAGAATTCGAATCTGCCCGTCTAATCGGACACGAGTCCTCAAAGGATTGGGTTAGGGCGGTGGTGATTTCTTCGACTCCCCTATCAACATCCGCCTTAGAAATTAATTGCGCGTCGGTTATATTGGTGAGTCTTTCGGTGAGCACGTGTTCGAAAGTCTCCCAGTTAGTTCTGGTAGGGTTTCTATATGTCACCGTGTTATTAACCGTCATATCTAACTCGAAGCATATGTAACGGTGGTCGGAGAGTGAAACTTCTCCCGAGACCCTCCAGTTGTGAACATAAGACGTTAGATGATTAGTTGCGAGACTTAGATCTAGGACCTCCCTTCGACTGCGTGTTAAAAAGGTTGGTTCATCGCCTTTGTTAAGTACATGCATGTTAGTGGTAACAAGAAATTCAAGAAGTGACTCACCTCTGGTATTACAGTCGGTGCTACCCCAGATTGTGTGGTGGGAGTTAGCATCGCACCCGATCCAACACCAACCCGCACCAACTCCAGGTTGCTGTTGTTAGCGAATCCCATGATGTTTGCCATCTCCATGGATGGCGGTGGTTGATCCGAGTCGAAGGGAAGGTAAAGAGATGAGAGAATCAATCTCTTCAACCCTCCTTCTACTGACCTGTCCCACAACATCGTGGTTGAGTCTTTGAAAGTAGCCTGTGAAATAGATATAAGGTTTAAACATTTCTTTGCTATGATGCAGGTTCTGGGCCTACCTGGACCACGGCAGTAAAAGAGCTGGAGTGTCTTTCCCCATTCAGGAATCGTGTCATTTACAGTCCATGGTTCCTGGATGAGTGCTACATCCGTGCTGTCTGAAAAGAGGAGCTGCTCTAGGTTGACTGTTGCCGCCCTACTGCGATGGAGATTGATCTGAATCACTCTCATAGCTAGCATTGCCCTTTTCTTCTTCCCCCAGGGTGTCCTCTGTGAGAGTTCCCTCATCCTCATCTGATGAGAAAATCTCTCCGAGAAGCTCATTTTCCTCGTCCGAGATAGACGGATCTGCTGAGGAGTCCATCGTGGGGTTTCTCCTCGGGCCTACCGGTACACTATGACAAAAGGCCATCGCCTGGTTGTCCCTAGAGAGGGGCGGCCCAGAGACGGCCTCGATTGCCTCAGCTGCAGCGGCGGGCGGTTTAACTGCGGCAGGCTTTGCGAGCCCAACCGGTATGACCTGATGCGGGCACTCGAGCTGATTGTCTTTCGACTGCTCAGTTCCGGTGTCCGTCTCCATGGCCTCGCCGGGAGGTGACTCCAGCCTGCTGCCAGGTCTAAATTTAAGCCTGGTCATCCTACAGTGAGCCAGGCCTTCTCTCTCATTGAGCCAACTAAGAGACTCTTGGTCGACCCCAAAAACCAGGAACAGGTAATTCTCTTCCTCACTGCGGTGGTAAACCTCACACAGGTCGGTTTTTGGGCCGTTTTGCTTTTTCAAGCACCCAAGGATCTCCTCGTTCTAGGTTTTCCATTTATTGTGACGGAGACCCTGAAAAGCTTCGGGATGTCGTCCTTCCCTACCACCTGTAGGTTGACACCCTGCCAAAGATTTCCGAGTCCCCTCACTTGTTCCTTGAGGAAATTAACCGTGAAGGCGTCCTCACAGGTTGCCCTGAAAAAACCCCTGTTAAAACCACTCCAGGCGAACTGAACAGGCAGACCTCCCACAGCCCCTCCAGAGCGGTGTCGAAGGTCGCGTCCAAGGCCTCTTGAAAAATTGCCGGCCTTTCACCCGTGAACTTACCTCCAGGTGCGCCAGAGTCAATCACGGCCACCCTAATAAAGGTTTCGTTATTTTCTCTGACGACCCTGGCGAAGCTCTTCGGTGTTCCCACTTCCTTTTTTCTTTTAGGAACTGGAGTGGATTCCTCGTTTGATCTGCCCCTCTTGAGCTTGGTGGTATCCTTCTTTGGGGTGGTTCTCGAAGGGACCCCTGCCAGGGAATGGGTATCTATGGTACCAGTTCCACCTGTCTCTGGCTGGCGCCATGGACCACTGGTTAAGACCTGCGAGTCTGATGGACCAGCCACAGCAGTCGATGCAATTGCACCGGAACCGGTGGTGACGTTCCTTCGGTTACCCACCTCCATTTTATTTCCACTGGGCTTACCCACTGGTGCCCAGTTGAATTTTCTATTAACCCTTGGAGCCGCCCCGCTCCACACAGCCGGCTGTTGCGGAATAACCTGCCCAGCCTTCTGTGAGGACGGTTTGGTTGCATCGGTCTCTCTCCCCTCCGCCAAAGCTCGTTTGGCTGTGCGTAGCTTACGCTCTTGGGCGCCCGACATCTTGTGTAGGTGTTTTTGTTTGGGTTGTGACTGTGTTGAGGATCTCGCCCCTGCTAATGCAGTGGTGGATTCCCCAGCAGTCAGTATTGATTGGCTAGCCTCCGTTGGTGCAGAGGTGGAGCCGCCAGCAATTGAAGCTGGATTGTTAGCAGCAACTGGTGCTGAACTGTCACCTATTGTGACAGTTGAGAGTTTTTTATTTAAAAAAGAAAGGTTATTCATTTTTGGTCCCACGAGTATGGTTGGAAAGACGGTCCGCTCCGACAGAGCCCCCATATCGGACTAAGGCAACTGATACAATGGGGTGCGCCCGTTTCCCCAAGGAGATCGTTTGAGACAGTGCAATTGCTACCCACTGCCACGCAGCCCTCGGTACGATGGCATCTACACCTTGGCTCGGTAGGTTTTTTTAGGGGGTATACTCCCCCGTAATCGGGATAGGGATCAGAATGGAAATGGGGATATGATGGGAAAGGCGACAGTTAGCTATACTATGTACATTGCCCGGGAGGAACCGACATAATGGGATTGTCATGTACAATGGGAGGTCGTCGCCACTCATCCCTATGATTTGACCATTACAGGTCCAGCATAATCAATCCCAATCCTTGAGAATGGTCTCGTTATATTCACTCTAGCTGATGGTAGATTGCCCATTTGTTGTGTCATAGATGCTTGATGCTGTTTAAAACATGTAATACATCTATGCAATCGAGTTGTGATGCAACGTCTTCCATCCAAAATCCATACAGAATTGCGGGTTGTATTAACCACTATTGACGTATTGCCATGTAATGTTTCTAAGTGTACTTTATCAATGTATATATGTTATGGATAAAAGATGCAAGGTAGCAAAAGAAATTAATATTTTTGTTTGTGATCCAAATATTTTCCTTTATTCAACGTGAGCTTATTATTTTCTAAATAACATTACTCTGCACTATCGCAATGCTCCGCCAGAGTATCATATTTCGTTTAATTATATGCTATGGTAATCGGAATGCATGATGTTTACTAGGGATCTTCCAGTAGCTAAAATCTTGATTATTTAGTAGCTAAGTAAGCATAATTTTTCAGATAAGAAATGAAACTCAGAACTGTATAGTACTGCAAATAGAATTTAGTCGTAAATTGCTTTAGCCCGCGTTCAGAACTATTAATATTAATCAATAAAGTTACTCTTAAAATAAAGTGTCTGAATTCTATTTATTATACCTACTATTGATTCGCTTAGAAGCTTACGCAGGGAAGTAAGGAAAATTTCTCTACTTACTTCCATAAGTCCGTGTCAGTGAATAACATTTGGTGGCAGCGGTAAAATTAATTGAAAATAAATATCTCAGTGCGTACGAAAGTTACATATAATTGTGTGTGCAATACACATATATAAATTATATGTAACAGGTGCATCTGTTTTACACAATTCTGATTCTAATTTAAAGCACGTCTCAAAGATAAGTGTTGCAATACAAAGTTAATCTTCAAATCTGTTGGGCGCACTTATTATTTTTGAAGCTAACGTGAAAGAGGAACAGAGCCACAATAAGCGACTCAATCGACTCAATTGTCAACAAAATCAAATTAGGCAATTATTGATCATTCAAGAAGGAATGAGGAAAGAAAAAAACGTTTCCCACGATATCCAGAAGATTTTAGTTGCTTCAAGGAGATTGATTTCAAAATAGAGGAATCACTATTGGCGCATAAGATGATGCGAAACTTTTACACATTTTTATTATTATTGTAAGTCGATTCTTTTTAAATTTCCTTTAATTATTTTCTATTTTCTTTTTGGAATATCTGTTTACTGTAGAAGGTTTATACTTTATAGTGATTACATAAATGAATAAATAAACGAAAAAGTGCGTGTGAAGTTCAAAGTTATTGAATCTCTGGTAATAAAAAAAAATAAAAACGCATAGTATACACATCTATACTTTTCCTGACGGGTTTAAGATTTTACATATACATTATAAAAATTTTTTGTTCTCGTGGTCCAAAGAGAGAAAGGAAAAGAAAAGTATATTTATATTGAATCTATATACATATATCTGTTTTATATTTTGAGAGAACTATCAACGAATCTTATTGGTGTGTTTATTATTTTGAAATACTGAAATTAATCCTTAACAAACTTGCCACGATGAGTAATACAAGTGAGTCTGAATATAGTTTTGACGAAAATACTTTAAAGAAAAAATTTTGTTGTGTAGGCGAAAGTAGTGGCCTTGCAGTCGAATTAACTTTGGGACAGATAATCTCAAATGATAAAATCGAATTTAGAGATAATCAAGAAGAAATTTATAAAGTGTCTTATATTTCTCGTACTTATAAACGTAGAACTTTTCTAAATTTGTTATCCGATGATTTCGGTAGTGAAGACGGAATAATGGAAACAGGAAACGATTCGTGAATAACTGAAAAATATGGGGATAAGTCCACAGTTGCAAAAACTTTTGAAGACAAAGCTAATTTTGCGGAAACGATAATAATGAAAAAGTAGAAAATTTATCAGAAGGCTTAAAAAATCTAGAAATAGGTCAAGGTGCTACTCGAAAACATGTGTATAGAATTCCTGAAATTGCAAATGTCGGAAATAATGAAAAAATTAAAATGAGTTTAGAAAATATTATTAGAATAATTACATATTTTGATAGTAACCCATCTAAAGCATATAATTTTATTCAAAATTGTGAGAACGCGATGAGTATTGCTACGAAAGAGCAAAAAGAGTGTTTACTTCCTATAATTAAAAGTAGGATATCAGGAAATGCGGAAACCATATTAATGAATAAGAGGCTTAGTACATGGGAAGAATTAAAGCATGAATTGAACAGAGTTTTTAGAGAGACATATTCTTCAATGCAACTTCATCTTGAAATGACAAGATTAAGGCAACAGCGAAATGAAACTGTTATGCAGTACACGCAAAGGGTCGAAACATTAACACGTCGTCGCATACAGAGTCTTTTTAATGAAAGCTTAGAAGATACAACCTATTACGGGCAGAAAATAGCGATAGAAAAGATATGCTGAATGCATATATATTCGGTTTACATAAAGAATTAGGTACTTTTGTTAATACACAACGCCCAAAAAGTTTAGCTGAAGCCAGCCAATTGGCTATGGAGGAAGATATTCGCTTAGGATACAGTAAAATTAAAGAAAGAGAATATACAGATAAAAATTTGATTAAGATTAATCACTTTGATCGATCATAAGTGTTATTCATGTGGTGGTACAGGGCATGTGGCTAGAGAGTGTTTCAAATTTAAAAATAATTATAATCAAAAGAATTTCGGAAACAGACTAAATGGTTATAGGGATAGCAGTAAATATAGCCGTAAGGAATCAATATACAAAAATAATACTACCAATGAATACAAAAGACATTTTAGTGATACTGGAAAGAAAGGATTTGTACCGCAAGTACCAATGAAAGAAAATGGCTCATATTTTCGGAAAAAGGAACAATCGTAGGGGGCATTGTTTCAAATTACAGCGAAAGCCCCCACATAACACTATGTTACGATAAACAAAAGTATAAAATTTTAATTGACACGGGTGCAGGGATAAGTTTAATAAAAGAAAAATGTGCTTATGAAGATGACGTTAATTTTGATGATATAGTCTATTTTAATGGAATAGGTCGGTCTAATCGTTTTGGTATTGGAAGCGCCAAAATTGAAATGAATTATTACAATGAAAAATTTGGAAGTGATGATCTCTTAAAAATTAAATTCTATGTAGTAAGAGAAGATGTAATAGGGTGTTATGATGGAATTGTCGGCAATGATGTTCTAAGTAAGATGAAATTCTCTATCGATCTTTATAATAATATACTATACAACGATGAAATAAAGATTACATTACCGTTTAAAAATAAACCAAATTTGACATCTGAATATGTGAATAAAGTGATAAATAGGGAAGAGATGTCAAAACGATCCAAACTTCTTTCTAAAGAGGTTAGTAATAGGACAGATAAAATCTGGCACCAAATTCGGAAGGACCATCTGAAGAATGAAGAAATAGAATCTTTAAAAGATATACTAGGGGAATTTAGTGATATATTTAGTTTAGAAGATGAAGACCTCACAGTTACTTCAGTTATAAGCCACCATATAAGAACAACTAGCGACGTTCCACTTAACGTTAAGACGTATCGATATCCGAAGATACATGAAGAAGAAGTCAACTCCCAAACTCAAAAACTTTTGAAAAACGGGGTGATTCGCCATAGTATTTCACCTTGGTCAAGACCAATATGGGTCGTGCAGAAAAAATTAGACTGCAGCGGGAAAATGAAATGGAGAATGGTAATAGACTATCGCCGATTAAACGAGATAACTGTAAGCGATAAATTTCCTATCCCAAACATCCAAGAAATTCTCGATCAGCTGGATAGGGCAAAGTATTTCACAACCCTAGACCTGACATCAGGTTTTCATCAAATTCTGCTAAGTAAAGAAAGCATGGAGAAAACTGCATTTACGACACCTTATGGGCATCTTGAGTTTACTCGAATGCCTTTCGGTCTGAAGAATGGACCAGCTTGTTTTCAGCGAATGATGAATATGGTTTTAAATGACTTAATAGGAAAGGGTACATTTGTATACTTGGACGATATTGTCGTCTACAGTAAAAATCTTGAAGAACATAATAAGATGTTGGAACAAGTCTTATTGAGAAGAATGAAGAATGAAGAATGCTAATTTGAAAGTACAATTAGATAAATCAGAATTTATGAGAAGGCAAGTAGATTATCTAGCACATACAATTACTAGCAAAGGTGTTTCACCTAATGTGAAAAAAATTGATGCTGTAGATGCACTCAAAGAGCCAAAGAATCAGAAAGAGATCAAAAGTTTTCTGGGAATGATAGGATACTATCGTAAGTTTATAAAAGATTTCAGTAGTATTGCTGCTCCATTGCACAAATTATTGAAAAAGAATGTTTGCTTTACTTGGGGAGACAGAGAGAAAAATAGTTTCGCAGAATTAAAAGGAAGCCCAAAGAATTTCACCTTGCTACAATATCCCGATTATAGCAAAGAGTTTATTATAACCACCGATGCAAGCAATGTAGGACTAGGGGCAGTATTATCTCAAGAATACAATGTTAGAGATTTACCAATTCATTTCATCAGTCGAGCACTCAACAAGGCAGAAGTTAATTACAGTACTACGGAAAAAGAGTGTCTAGCTGTGGTTTGAGCCGTGCAGCAGTTTAGGCCATACATTTATGGGAAGAAATTTAAAATTAAAACGGATCATAGGCCCTTAACCTGGCTATTTAGTGTGAAAAATCCAGGATCAAGGCTGGTAAGATGGCGACTACGTCTTGAAGAGTACGAGTATGACATCGTTTATAAAAAGGGAGTAGATAATGTTGTAGCAGATGAACTAAGTAGAAATATAGTTTTTCCAGTAGTAGAAGTCGAAAATGACGAACTTGGTAGGAATTTAGAAAATATGATACAAGAAAATTTTGGGAATGATTTAATTAACAACGATTCCGATATAGCGACACTATTTGAGGCCAATAAAAACATAAAAGATACAGTAGAAGACTTAAGAGCAATTCTGGAAGAGAATTATGGACAAGATGTTTAATTTAAATGGAAATTTAGAGGACAATGAAGGTTATATTAGCGACAGCTCTAATGATTTTAGCTTAGAAGAGTCCCAAAAAAATAATATACGAGTTATTACAGATAAGGAAGAACAACTGAAAATAATCAAAGATAATCACGAAGGTTTAATAGGTGGTCACGGCGGACAAAAAGCAACTATTTCTAGAATAAGAGGATTATTTTATTGGAAAGGTTTGAACAAAGACGTCATAGAATACATAAAAAAGTGTATACCTTGTCAGAAACAAAAGATAAATCGACATCCTGCAAGAAATCCAATGAATATTGTATCAAGCGCAGAATATTGTTTAGAAAAAGTGTCAATGGATCTCACTGGACCTTATAAAGATGGTAAGAAGATCATATACAGTCTCACTATTCAGGACGACTTGAGTAAATACATAAAATATATACCAATTGAAGATAAAAAAGGTGAAACAATTGCTAGAGCTTTTACAAATGAATGTATATTATATTTTGGCATAACAAAATATATCTTAACTGATAATGGTGGTGAATTTGCTAACGATCTCATGAAGGAAATTTGCAAACTATTCAAAATAAAACACATACGAACGAGTAGTGCATATCCGCAAAGTAATGGTTCAGCAGAAAGAGCGCGTGCTAGACTAGGAGAATACTTAAGGCTTGTAATAAAAGATAAAACCAAACCTGAATATGCTAAACTGTTCAGATATGCAGCATTTTGTCAGAATACAACAAAACATAATAGTACAGGATTCACCCCACATGAAATGCTATTCGGAAGGAAAGCGAATACTAACAGTGAAGTCGGTGACATGAGGTTTAAGACCACAATGGACTACACGCAGGAATTACAACTAAAATTACTTCGGATGGAACTCGAAGCGAAAAGAAATCTACACAAATCCAAAGTTAAGGCAAAAGAACGTTACGATAAGAAACTTGGTTTAAGATCCCAAATTTTAAAGTTCATGATCTTATACTTGTAGAAAACGAGAAAAGAGACAAGTCTAGTGAAAAATATTCGGCGCCTTTTAAAATTATAAAGATATTAGGCGATTCTGTAGTAATTAGAAGAAATAATGTATATATCAAATATAACAAAAGTAAAATAAAATATTTTATAGGTCAACCACCGGCCGAGCAATTAGAATCCAGGAGATAAGCTCTAATGGGATATACTTTAAACAAATCGGAAAGGTGAAATCGATCAAGGGACAAATCTCAATCATCAACTCGGTAGATATCAATGATTTAGAATTGGCCATAGACAACATAATTAAACAGTCTCAAGGATTAGGTGACGTATGTACTAGTTATAAGTTAGAGTGCGACGAAATAAAAAATGAGGTTTTAAAGCATACTAATAGAATGAATAGAGGATTGGATGATATTTGCAATTTGCTTGGAATTAGAAGAAATGTCATTGGTAGAAGTAAGCAAAAGAGGGGTTTAATTAACCTTGTCGGTAAAGGATTAAAGGGTTTATTCGGTACAATGGATAGCGAATATAGCGAATTTTATGAAAAGGCTGTACAAGTTCTACAAAATACTAATGAAAATATACAATCAAGCCTCAAATGTCAAATTGTGAATATGAAGTCTTTAAACGAGGAGTACAAGACTCTTCACAATACTTACTATGCTCACGAGACAAAACTTAATGAAATAATAAACCAAATTAACAATTTAATTAATGAAGAAAATAGTGTTAAACAAGAAATTGAAGTCAAGAAATACTTTGAGCGGATACATAGGCAAATTCTTGATAAAACTTTAGCTTTGGATATCGAAACAGATATTTTAGAGCAAGCTATTTTATTAATAAGTGCAAATATTGTACATCGTTTTATACTGAAACCAATAAAATTCATTGAGATCTTACAACAACACCCTTATAAAGAAGATCTATTATTTGAACCAACTCTCGAAAACTATCACAACCTAATTCAAGAAAATAAAATTAAGGCATATTTGGTTGATAAAATTATTAAAATACTTGTAGAAATCCCTATTCTAAAGAAATATAACGTTGAATTATATGAAACCATTCGCTTACCAGTCCTGAGGGATAATCAAGGTTTCATATTTGATATTCACAGCAATTATCTGTTTGTTAGTAATGATAAAGAAGGCTATTCAATCAGTTCTAATTTAAATGATTGTAAAAAATTCAACGGGTATTACTTTTGTAAGGAAATTATTATGTATAACACTAACACTGAAAAAAGACGATTGTGCATTGAATGTTTACATGAGAAGGTCCATTAAAAATTGTAGGATGAAGCAGATCACTAGTAATTTTGAAGTTTTTTTTATAAAATAGACTTTAATAAATATATATTCGCAATTAATAACCCTACAAAATATAAATGTAAATGTGCTAATGTTCACGAAGAAAGTATTATTAACGAAACTGGTATTTTATTCTTAGACTCCAATTGTAAATTTGTAACAGTTGAAACGGAAATAACTACAAATAATATCAGTTACAGCTACGTAAATAAAGACAAGTATGATTTTGAACTAGAAGAATGTATTAATATAAGGTTGAAAAATACTAAATTAAAAGATAAGCTTTTATCAGGAATTAAGACAAATTTACAAGATGTGCACGATTTAAGTATAGATTTACAGAATCAAGAGAACCTTTTAAAGGATATATTAAGACCAATACCAGAGAGAGTTCAGGGAGGAGTTTTCACTATCGCTCTTATAAATACGATCCTATTAATTTACTTTAGTATAAAATACATCAAATGTAGCAAAATAACCATGTTTAAGAATTGCTTTAATAGAAGGACACAGAGACCACTTGTAGAAAGACAAAACATACCACATTATTATAGTGAACAATCAAGACCAGCATTAGAAGGACATCGCACTACGCGCGTCCTTAGAATCGAAGATCAAGATTTGGATTTGTAATTATGATAATATTTTGAAACAATTTTTTAAAGAAATATTGTTCCTCTTATGGGGGGAGGCGTTATGGATAAAAGATGCAAGGTAGCAAAAGAAATTAATATTTTTGTTTGTGATCCAAATATTTTCCTTTATTCAACGTGAGCTTATTATTTTCTAAATAACATTACTCTGCACTATCGCAATGCTCCGCCAGAGTATCATATTTCGTTTAATTATATGCTATGGTAATCGGAATGCAGGATGTTTACTCGGGATCTTCCTGTAGCTAAAGTCTTGATTATATAGTAGCTAAGTAAGCATAATTTTTCAGATAAGAAATGAAACTCAGAACTGTATAATACTGTAAATAGAATTTAGTCTTAAGTTGCTTTAGCCCGCGTTCAGAACTATTAATATTAATCAATAAAGTTTCTCTTAAAATAAAGTGTCGGAATTCTATTTATTATACCTACTATTGATTCGCTTAGAAGTTTACGGGGGGAAGTAGGGAAAATTTCTCTACTTACTTCCATAAGTCCGTGTCAGTGAATAACATATCCATGTAACATGATGATCACGAGGTAGTATAACTGGACGTTTTCTATCATAGGAGACCAAGGCGTGCTCTAATCGTCCACCTACTCGCATAAATCCATCTCTATCGAGCATAGGATTGAGTCTAATAAGCTTGCTCTGTTTTGATAGTGTTCGTTGTCTGTTGCACCAACTTGAATATTGTTTTTTGTGCCTTAGTGCTCTCACTGCTAGTTAGCACATTGACCCTTTTATTGTTAGGATTCCTGCAGTTGTGGATGAAGCGTTGTATGAGAGCTGTAATGCGCACTATACGTGTAAATTAAGCATATTTCAGAAGAATGTTGCCTTCTAAGTTTATCAAAAAACTAGTTACGGTCGGTAGTTTTTCTTCTAATGTTGTTGATTCTGTAACTTCATAATTATTTGGCCACTTATCTGGTGGTTGTAGTAACCGTGTGGGACGGTGCCACCATGATTCGTTATGAAGCAGTTGATTTGCTGAAATGCCACGTGAATCCAAATCAGGGTTGTAGATTGAAGCAATGTGTCACCGTTGTTTGAATTCAATGTTTCTTGTATTTCTGCAACCAGATTTGCGATATAAATCTTCCATTTGGATGGATGATCCTTTAGGCATTGTATGACGATTTCCGAGTCGGTCCATGTTATTATAGGAATGTCTTCCACCTGCATTCTTTGAACTATATGTGTAATCTTGTATTACACCTGTTGTTGGTTTCCGCCTATCATGCGGTACATTTTCTCAATATCTGCATTCATGACTACCTTAAACTTTCTCCAGGTGAGTAATGTGTTGTATAATGTTGACTGCAGTGTTGGTGCCTGTAACAGATGTTGGTTAAGAGACGTACCATTGGTTGTTTTAGCCGATGCATCAAACACAACACGTAACTTCGTAGTTGAGCTGTCTTTACACATAGCATGATGTGGGATATAATAATGTTGCTCATCATTACAAGGCGGATTTACTGGTTCCATGTGACCTAACTCGATGTACTCATCGAAACACCTTTCATATTCCAGTTTAAATTCAGGTTTTCTTGAAAATTGCCTTTGCAAATGTTCAAAACGCTGAATAGCTTGATGTCTAGAATTACCTAATCTTGGCGTTATGTTATTTACGAAAGGTAATTTGACCTGATATCTTCCTAATTCTAGACCTGCACATGTGTCTTGGAAGATGTCTTGACACAGTGTTTCTCCTTGTGATAGAATTGGCTTTGAAGAAACTTCTTCTGTTTCCCAAAGCTGCTGAAGTTGTGTATCTATTTGATCTGTAGTAGCCATGAATGTCTGTACTGAACCTTCATTTACTACATCTTCAGTTGTACCTATTAGTATCCAACCAAACATTGTATTGATTGTTGTTGGACCTTTGTTTGGACCATGTACAATACCTTCTTGTACGATTCTAGCATAAACTTTGGCACCTAATAATGCATCTATTTTGCCAGGCTTCCAATAGGTGGGATCTGCTAGCTTAAGATTTTCTAAGTGTTGATAATTTTCCGTTGTAATTAGATTAGTTGGCAAATTATCAGTAATTTTGTTGATGATTAGGAAATTTTCTTCTATTTCTGTCTGAATTGATCTACAAGATTTTAACTTAAGCTTCGTTTGCTTATTCAAGTTACTCATTGGGCTTTTGTTTAACCCTGTTACAACTAGCGAGGTTGTTTTGCAATCGGCTTGTGTTCTGCCCAATGAGAACACTAAAAATATATATATATATATATAAAAAATAATAATAATAATGTAGACTGTAAATAATAACGCCGGGGAATATTTTATAGTCAGTGGTTTATTGGACGCACGTAAACTTATGCGCAAAATTACAACTAGAACTAAAATTAACAGAATTCAATTTCACGACACTTAATAAGTAAACTTCAATTGATTTAATAAATTCGCTTACTCACTACACAATAATAATTTTAATTTCAATACAATACTGTCAAAGCTGAGACAACTTTGACCAATGGCATTATATATGTATATATATATATAAATATATTAATCAATATGAACTATAATATATGATTAATCAAAAAATGTACTCACCAGTATAAAACTATGGAATCGACTTTATGGCGTTGGTAATTAAATAATTAGTGATTATCTTGTTCTAGTTGTTCCCCGGAACAAGACACTTTACTTCAGTCGAGACCCAAAGCAAAGATGTAATTTGGTTAGTAGAATTCTTGTTCTAGTCGTTCCCCGGAACAAGATACTTTACTTCAGTCGAGACCCAAAGCAAAGTTGTATTAGTAGTGTTTATTCTAGTCGGTACCCAGAATAAATATCTTTATCTCAGTCGAGACCCCAGATAAAGGTTTGAGATTAGTCTGTGCTATTCTATTCGCTACCCAGAATAACTATCTTTATCTCAGTCGCTACCCAAGATAAAGGTATTAAGTTAGTAAAATCTATTCCAGTCGAGACCCAGAATATGTATCTTTATCTCAGTCGGTACCCAAGATAAAGTTATTAGGTTAGTAAATTTTATTCCAGTTGAGACCCAGAATAAATATCTTTATCTCAGTCGTTACACAAGATAAAGTTATTATGTTAGTAGAATTTATTCCAGTCGAGACCCAGAATAAATATCTTTATCTCAGTCGTTACCCAAGATAAAGTTATTATGTTAGTAGAATTTATTCCAGTCGAGACCCAGAATAAATCGCTTTGTCTCAGTCGTTACCCAAAATAAAGTTAATTTGTTAATAATTATATTTTATTACACTAGGCAAGTCGAATTCCAAATGATGCGCAACCTATGAAAGCTGGATACTAAAAGAGAAAGATTCAAGTTGGCCTGCGAATTATAATGCCTCTGAATTGCGCACGGCTCCAACAAATTATTTTACATTGCGAATACGTTGACCTTAGTAGCTGTGCGTAGGTAGCAACAGAAAAGTCCGTTGACCTTAGCAGGTGTGCGTAGGTCAGAAGAGTACATTGACCCTAGCAGCTGTGCAACGCAACTGCAATTTTGAGCATTTTTTGTTGCCGTTCTTAATATTTCCTACCTAAAGTTATTAAGATTATAAGTATACAATAAGTTACTTATTAAAATATTGCTAATTTGCTATTTTAAAGATACATTTAAATGTACAGATGACTTAATCTAATTCCATTTGATTCGCGCACTGTTATCGAAGACAAGTTACTTTCCTCTTATTGGATTGTGTCCCGGATTTGTTTGTGTGGAATGTAGCCATGAGGTGTTGATTGTTATCTCCACTAAAAGCTGCCTTATCGATGTGCTTGTAAGTAGGTATACATCGTTTCGTTCCCAACCTATTTTCATTGATTAGAAAAATTGGAATTAGAGACTTAACCAACGCTGTGGATAATAGTGCAGATGATCGCTCCCTATTCATGTAGGTCTGAGTTATCTGTGAGCCTCCAGTGATCTGTCTGGTGCTTGACTTGACTTGTAAGCAATCATTATTATCACTGTTGTGTTGTTGATGTCAATTTGACTTGACTTCGACCTCAACAGATTTAGGCTGATGATTAGTTGCATCTTCAGCCTTAGTTTGTAACCTGTTTTCAGTTACATCTTGTTGTAACCTGTTTGCAGTTACATCTTGGTGTAACCTGTTTGCAGTTACATCTTGGTGTAACCTGTTTGCAGTTACATCTTGGTGTAACCTGTTTGCAATTACATTCTCATAAATTGTAGTATGATGTCTTCGTTTACACTTAAGACATCGGTGACGCCTTAAACATTCCTTGAGAGAATGCTTCTTTGACAAACAGTTGTAGCAGTGGCCGTTTGACCTTTGATGCCCATTTTCTGATACTTCTTGCTTGTTATTACACGCTGAACATTTCATGTTCACTACATATAATGGCTTTGTTGACTCAACTACATGGTATGACTTGGGCGTAGTTGGTTTGGATATACTACTAGCATGACTTCTCTTGGGTGCTAGAGTATCTGTAAGTGCTTCTATTATTTTCAAACGATTGTCTAGGAACGAGCTGAATTGTCTATATTTAGGAAGCTCTTGTCTTGATGTTCTTCCCATAGTCTCAAAGTTATGAATGGCAGGTTTTGTACTATTAAATAAATAAGTAGAACATCCCATGTTGATGTGTCTACTTGTAAACTCTTTAATTGCTATAGGCATTCCTCTGTAGTGTCGATGAAGGATTTTCAACCAGCTGTAGTCTCTGTGTTTAATTTTGACTGACTTGTCAGTATCTTTAGTTGATGATTGACCAATATCTTCTTGATTTCGTATCTTGCCTTTAATTTGTTCCAGGCAGGTAGATAGTCCTCATTTGTTATAGGAGTATGCCGTAGCAGTTTTTCAGCATCTCCTATTAATGAACCTTTCAAATAATACAGTTTTTGAACGTCTTTTAAACCTGTATTGTTGTGTACTACAGCAACGTAAAGATCATGAAAGGAGCGCCAGCCATCATAATCACCATTATATTTTGGTAATGTGATTTTAAGAAGAATATTTTGTTGTTGTTCCACACGTGTTTGTTGTGTTAACAAAAGTGTCGAATCTGTCAGCTCTGGTGTAGGATTAATTGCATCATATAATGTGCCTATGCAATTGCAGTATTTCTTTTCTAAATTGCTAAATGTGTCATCAGCAATATATTTTATTGTAGTTTCTGTTGGGGTTTCGAAGATATGTTCGTGGATCAATTGGTCAATTTTCTCATACTCGAGCCATATTCTCCTTATCTCAGAGAGCTTTGCTTCGTAGAAACCCTTAGATTGGGTTTCTGATAATGCTTGGCTGCCATTATCAATGGATTTGATCAAACCACTTTAATTCGGTCATTATTAATAAAAAGTAAATTCGAGTAAAAACTAAATCAAAAGCCTTGATTGCCCCCTTAGACCAGCTTATTTTCTTTTTCCCATCTTTTTGGGTCCTTTTAAATAATCATAAAAGAGAGCCTGATGTTCTGCCGCATGTGGTAAAAAACGGCGATAGTAATTAATGGTGCCGAGGAAACGTGTGAGATCTTTCACTGTAACAGGCAGATTACAATTTGCGATGGCTTCTGCTCTTTCTACAGGTGGCTTAATGCCGTCTGCCGAGATTAGGTGTCCTAAGGAAGTCACCTCGGGAGACGAAAACTTACACTTCTCCACGTTGATGATTAGTCCAAAAGCTTCCAGATGTGCGAAAATTTGTTCTAAATGGACAAAATGCTCACTAGCAGAACTAGCAGAACAAAATTTGGACCCTTGCAGTATAGCATGTATGAACGTTTGGAATATTTGAGCCACGCTGCATAGCCCAAAGGTCATACGAGTAAATTCAAATAGTCCGAACGGAGTACAAATTGCCGTCTTTGTTACATCGTTGGGTTCGATCGGAATCTGGTGATAAGCCTTAGTTAAATCTAAGGTCGAAAATATCTTACATCCGTGCAAATGGTAGCTAAAATCATGAATCAATGGGATTGGGTAGTGTTTTATCACAGCTGACTGCCAATTCCAATAATTGACGTTTACACAAAACTGCGTTCACAAAACACAATTTAATGAAAATTCTCAATTCCAATAATTGACTTTCAAATAAACTGTGGTTATAAACGAGAATCTGCTGTATGCTGGAATAAAATATCTGGGTGGAGTGTAGCAGTTTAGAAAATAAAAAAAATTAGAATTTATCGTTCAATTATTCACTCAATTGTTTATTGCACGAATATACTAATTTCTAATGTACAAGTGTTACTACTTTCGAAAATGAAATTATGTTTAATTAATTCAATTGGAATGCGTGCAAATTTTAAGCTGTAGCCTGCATTAAATACAATGACAATTTCAGAGAAACTTTTAATTTCACAATTATCTCAAAATGGAGAATTTATTCAAATTGTATTAACAATTACTTGTACGTTGCTTTTACTCGAATTTGTTTTAACAATAACACGAATTACGCTAAGTTTAAATTGATTAATTTACAGGTCAAATTTGTCTTTATTTATGAATCTACCTATTTTTTGCCTTACAATATGGCTGAAAGTTTAAAGGTGATTAGAACTCAATGCAAATCTAGTTTCCAATTATTATGTTGTGTAAAAAATTACCTAATGGCATAGTTTCTCCTCGATGAATAATTGTTTGAAATTTCGATTTAATTGAATTGACTAAATGCAAATGAATTAAATTACTGAAATAAAGAAAATAGTTAGTAAAAATTCAATCGTTCTTGTTACTTTCATACATGTGTGTATGACCACCACCTGGCATGAATATACACAATGAATTTAACGCAAATTGAGAAAAAATATCAGAATAATAATATAATTTACCCTTTAAAATTTGACACTGTATGTACTGCTGAAGATGTTTTGCTTTAACTCTGTATACCAAGTCTTAAAAAATGATATATAAAATGATATTTATAAAGTAAGTTCTGGTTATGAAGAAAACTCTAAATATGGCTGATGTCACTGTTAAAAATTGCGAAACGTGGGAGTAATGCTAGTACATATGCTCGCACCTTGACAACTTTGAAAATATGAATAAGAAATTCGCTCATTCCTCCTTTTTATAAGAAAATTTGTTCCGATTTCATAACCATAAAATCGAATTCTATGATTTTTTAACTAAATTTGGTATGGAACTATAGTGAGTGATTTGCTTCGACGTGAAGTCCAGACTGCCAGCATGAGCTGACAGATCACTCGACTGACAGCGTTGACTGCAGGGCGGCACGCTAGTTCGCCTCGGCTCATTGGCGGAGAGTGTTTGGAGGTTCCACGAAAAAACCTGCCGCTACCGTCTGCCATAATCAAAAAAAAATCTCGTGCCTATCGAACAAAAAAAAACCGGCACACATTCAGTCCTGAAGGGACTGTTACGTCACTTACCTATATCCGTCGGCGAAGGCACAGATGTTATGCCTTCTTTGCCTGCCCCAGCCACCCATCTGACTCTGAGGGCAAGATTTTTCAGAGTCTTTAAAGAGAGTAGAGAAGCGGACTTATTCAACCTTCATGACAAGAAGGCTTCGGGAGAGTTAAGGAAAAGGAATTTAAACTTTACGATTCCATTACGTTATAAATATTTATTGATCATGGATTGTCATACTAATAACTGGAGACAAAGCTATCTTACCTAATGCTGAATAATAATACGGACAGCTCGTATATAGGCTCTCTTAAACCAATACTTTTAATAACAATTTCATACTATCTCATCTTTACTTACAAGTCACATGAGAAGTGCTTATTTAATTATATTTTCTTAATTTTGTCATTTTTGCTTCTATTTTTTTCTAGCTAGGTCAAACCGGTGAATATACCACATCTAATCTTCGAGCTCAAATGATTTCATGGCCTGTTAGATGTCTCATGGAAATTCAAAAGAACTGCCATAGCCAGCCTGAGTTTTGTCTTTTTTTGTTACCAGCGAAATTGAAACGCCCTTAATTAGGAGATGATACTGGCTCCGACCCCAGTGGGAATGTAATATTTAATATATTTAATGATTTTTCAATATAATGTTGAAACAAATAGCACAATAAAATAATTAAAAGAAAATAAACTGATAATTTACTCACGTGTCGTTCAGTCCCTCGAAGGAACTCCCTGGAGGCGAATATATGACTATCAAAATTCTGCAAATTTTGAACGTTAGGACATTGTTGGTTTGTTATCTTAATAGTCTTGTCTAAAAGACCCAATCGTTATTCGTTACGTAGGAGAACCTAGTCAACCCGAAAGATGAGAAGCGGTATCATTCTGACAGTGTCGCCTACCGGTAAGATCTCATAACCTGATTACAATAAGAAGCTAATGCGAATAATACCCCGAATTAGGTTAACAATCAAAACAAGTCGTGAGTAGCGGATCAAATTAAAAGCCCTATGAATTAGTGACACTTCTCATATGTCCACGTAAAGTTACAACTTTATGCTTGCCTCTACCTTAACATTTTAACCTCTAGATTCCCTACGCTATAAATTGATTTTGAAGATATGATTCTTTGTTGTAATTTATTCACAAACAAAAAGTTTCCGGCTCTTAAAATCTCATCTCATATTATTGACGTCTTTTCAGGTCTTTAAAATTTATTACTATAAGTTCAGAATGCATTGTCATGTATTCCTTTACTGCATCGAATTTAATTTTTCTTTAAATTCTTTTTTCTCTCCTATCATTGAGATCAAAAACGCTCTAACAACACAAAAGCAAATCTTTTCAAGAGTTGCCGCACTATTACAAAAATACCTTCAAGTCTTTTCTTTTATTTCAGCGTATCGTACGTTTTGCCCTTTGTCGTCACGCCGATTATCATTCAATTATTTCTGTTTCTTATATATGTACTAGCAGAAAAAAACTGTTATGTCCAACAATAATTTTATAAACCTTTTCTTTAAAAAAAACTAATTTCCTCGTGTTCTTTCAAAAATGATTACTATAGATTTATGTCGTTATCCTACTTGCTATTTTTTTTAATAAAAGCAATATTTCAAAAAAAATTTAAGTTCCTGCAAAAACCTCATTACGTTCCTTCTTGTGTCTTCATCTCCTTTACAGCTACTCGGTTGTTCTACTATCCTCTATCGCCACATGCTCTTCAGGAAAATCAACCAGACAGCCTCGTATAGCATTTCCAGAAAATCCAGAACAATCCACTTTTCCTTTTGTAAGATTTGGTTTTCTTCCTCTTCTGTTTGAGTCGAATCCTGATGAACTCTCAACCTTTTCTTGCTTTTTAGCACCTTTTCAAACTTTATACTTTCACTTCGTTCTTCTATTTGTCGTAAATTAAAAAAACTTCTTGTGTCTACTGCTTCAGAATCTCTAACATACGAGCCGCTGCCCGGTGAGATACAGAATTTGGCCCCAAATCGACTTGCTGAGAAGCTGCTGTTGCCGAAGTTTTGATTGGTGAGGGGTATTTGAAAATAAATAGATTAGTGGAAAATAAAATAGTCTGGGAATTGAAAAATATCCTAAATATACTTACAAGTTTTGTTTTCTAGCGGATGTCTGCGAAAATACTTTGGAGTTATTCCTTGCACGGCTATACTTGACGATTTATCCATAGGAGAAGATTGTCTTCTTCTTCATTTCCACCGTGAGAATGTCACTCCGAGCTCGAGGAAACGCACTTCTCTAGGTCGGGGTGCGTTCAATTTTTCTGCTTGACAGCAGCCGGCTAACACGCTTCAGTATTTCATGTAGCATATTGCTATATGCAATACGATACGACCATAACAAATTTGGATATATTGAATAATTTTACCGTTCTGAATTGCTGTGAAATT
The DNA here is from genome assembly GCA_963930735.1 of Dioctria linearis. NCBI lineage: Eukaryota > Metazoa > Arthropoda > Insecta > Diptera > Asilidae > Dioctria > Dioctria linearis. The sequence goes on from OZ005740.1 coordinate 170,423,668, forward strand.
GAAAGTTGCATTTTTTGACACCTTTCCCATAGAAATCCTTTTTAATTTCGAGGAATTCTGATACATTTTCTAATTTTTGCCATAACTAATCGTTTTCGCAATGTTTAATTTCAATTTAAAGAATTTCTGGATTACTGCCACGTTTGTACAAAGTTTTGTTAAATTTATATGTAGGTTTTGTGTAAATTCCCACCTTTTCCAATACCGTGTTTACCTGTTTTGTTGATGTTTTATATTTCGTAGTAAGAATTTTATTTAGCTTTGCATGTTTGTTATTGTTTGTATGTGCTTTGAATTTATTAAATAACATAGTTTTCTTGTGCTTTTAATTCTTTATTTTGATTTAGTTCAATTTTTTTTTAACTCATTTTCGTTTATTTCAGGTCGTCGTGGGACCGTTGCATCTGTGTAGTCTCCAGATGCTGGTAAGATTTTTTTGTTTTACATTAATCCAATTTCTCCTTTTCTTTTAGGTTAGTCGAACAGGAATTGAATTGTACAAGAATTTAAACGACGAAAATCACCGCATGATCGCCATTCACCATTTTTCTTCCTAACCATATGCAATGGCGATGACCAACAGCTATCTCATGGACGGCTGATGCCTTTCTTTAGCAGAAAGTCAAACTCTTTCTTTGCTGCGGCTTATTTGTCTGGAGCAAGACGACGTACCTTTGGCGCTATGGGAGGACCCCTAGTGGTAATATGATGCGTGACCGTATGCTTGACTGGGTGGTTGAAGCTTGACTGTATAGTTATGTTTCTGTATTTACGCAGGAGATTTTGTATTTCGATGGGAATCGATGTGTCAATGAGGATGGAGAGTGTGGAGGAGCAACCGAGACTACTTTTCGCGAAGGACTTAACCAAGGTTAGAGCGTCAATCAATGTCCTTTTCTTGACATCTACCACGAGACCATAATGTGCTAAAAAATCCGCACCTAGTATGGGCTTAGGCACGTTTGCGATTACAAACTGCCACGAGAACATGCGACGTAAGCCCAGGTCTACAGATAAAATTGTTGGCCGAATGTGCTGATTTCCGGTGCATTAGCTGCCATGAGATGTAAGCCTGATTTGAGCCGACGATCAGCTCGAGTTGCCGGAATTACAGACACATCGGCACCTGAGTCGATTAAGAAATTTCTTCTTGAAGACCTGTCTAGAAAGTAAAGACGACTATTGGTGTGGATTTCCCCACCTGTCGTCAACGGTGGAGGGCCAATTAGTTAAACGAATTCTCATCTTTATTTACAAAATAATTTTTACAATTGGGGTTTGTCGATTTATAAGAACATGGCTGAATACATTCTCTAGCCCTATCTTCATACCTTCTGTGGTACCAGCAAATGCCGTCGTTTTGTTTAGGGGTGAAGTGCCGGGGCTTTGATCGAAAACGAGACCTGTTTCTCGGTGAGCTATCTCGGGATAAGTCTCTTCGGGAAGTGATACTCCTCTCAAACAACCTTGACAATTCTTCAGCCTTCCAGGATAACTGCTCAAGAGACTGGTTTTGCTTGCTGGCCTCAACCGAAGCCACAGCGCAGATCTGAGAACATGGACTCACCTATGCTATCGTATCCGCACACGTTGCCACTTCATCCAGGCTTCCCGGCTTACACGCTATTATAGCTTGTGTGAGTGCAGCAACCGCGGATTACCAATCACGTCAGTTACCACGTGAGCCACACTCTCCTCCAATGCCTCGAGCTGGAGAAACCAGAGGTCCGGACGATGTCTCCAAAAAGGAACAGGCTTGACGAAAACAGCGTTTACTACTGCAGGTTGAGGACTACTGGACATCATGGACAAATCTGAAACTGGGGAAGTAGAAGAAACACGCACATTTGAACCCTGAGAGTTATCTGTTAGTTCACTCGCGAGCGACTTATTTGGACGGGCCATAATGCTGTAGGCCACACAAAAAAAAACTCAATGAACGACTTTACCGACCGAAACGAAAGTACCTTGCAGGATACCCGAAAATTCCCACAGATTATACCAACTAAGCTTATGAAAATGTATAATAGAAATAATGCGCATTTGCATACCATGTCAGGAGACTACAGTGTGATTTCTAAATTTATTCTAAGTATATAATATTAAAAAATATACATATAAATAAAACAACAACAGATAGGAATCATAATAACAAAATATATGGAACCAAAAAGAAAAACAGCTACTTACCTTGCTTCAAACTGACCACCCGCTTTAGGGTAGCTTGACAGACGCTTCAATCTGCAGCCCCGTGCAATCCGAAACTGCTTGCAGCAAAGAGTTTCAATTTTTCTTTCTTCTCTCTATTTCTAACTATTTCTTAGTACAGGAATATACAGGTCTTCTTGCGGTATCCTACAGACTTCTTGTACCGGGTTGGGGGTTACCCAATACTCGGAACTCCAGCACTGCTAGCACCACGTAATCTTCTCAAGTTACCAGGTGAACTACATTCGTAGAACGGCCAGCAACCAAACTTGTTTCTAGGTTGCCAATCACGTCGGGGTCACCAATTTTTGGTACTAATTGCCCAATAATTGACCGTCACACGGTTACGGTTCACACTAATAAGGTCCAGCGATGATGGTTTGAGACACGTTTTTCGAGACGAATCTTACAGCTTACGATAGAGGCTATGGGTGGAAGATATATGACCAATGGACGATTCTTTTACGAGACGACTTCTCAGCCACTGATGAAGGAGACAGCACGTACGACTCGGTAAACCTGGTGGATAGATATTGTTAGGGAAAGGCAACTTGAACACAGTAAGTATTTATTTCTTGTGAAATTTTAGAACACAATAACTAGTTATTTCTAGTATTTTTTAAAACAATTAATTATATGAACAATGCGAATCGGTAATTAATTTTCTTAGTGGATATTAATTAGATCTCAAGATATATTTTTCTATTTTTTAAAAACTCGAATGTATCTGTCTTCCAGTGAGAAAAAATCTAGACTACTATTTTGTACATGTTTTTATTTTTTTTTACATTCGCCTACTCAACGTATCTTTGGATATCCTGCAAGTACTCCGAAAACCTACTAAATGACAAACAGATATCTCGCAGAGAGCAGCGGCAGAAAAAGTCACAACTTTGTTTGCGTAGCGTCAGGTCGCCACAAGTTAATGGAAGGCCTATGTAAAAAGCATTCGAGATAAGGCAAAAAAAACTGTCAGATCGACAGAAACACGTTTAAAGTATTGTAAAGACTTCCAAACTCGACATAGATCAATAAAAAGGAGAATGACATAAGAAGATCTCCACTGTATCGAAAAAGCAGCACGTATGGAAGAAGATATAGATAGACTAACACCACCGTCTATCAGCAATCCTCCTCATACTCATACAATATCTGCTAGTAAAAATTCATTTAATAATAAAAGACTCCCTAGAATTAAGCTACCCACATTTAATGGAGAGTATTCTACGTGGATTTCATTCCACGACTTGCTTAATTCGGTCATTCACAACAATAATAATTTGAGATACGTAGACAAATTGAACGTTCCAAAGACAAACCTAATCGGAGAGGCTGACAAATTGCTCAAGCATTACGAAGTATGCGATGCAAATTATCAGCCAGCTTGGCAGTTGCTAAAGGACCGCAATTCAAATAAGCGAATTTTAGTCAACGTACAACTAAAGAAATTATTGTCTCTCCCACCCATACAGCATGACACTGCCGATAATATTAAAAGACTACTAGACAACATAACCGAAGCGTTATTAGCACTACAAAACTTAGGAGTAGAAACGAAGCATTGGGATCCAATGATCATATACTTGACAGTGCATAGGCTACACCCAGACACACACCAATTATGGGAGCCAAGTTTACAGAGCAGCACAGAACTACCTGAAATAAAAACAAAATTCTTCGAGTCTCGCTTCCGAACTCTAGAAATGATAGGAAACAAAAATACGTCATCCAATATGACACAGAGAAAACCATTCTCACCTAAACCTACATATCGACTCTTGAACAGAAATAATCAGCACCAAATCACCCACCTACAAAAAAAATTCTATTGTAGCTATTGAAAGGGCGACCATATTATATTTCATTGTCCAACCTTTAGAAATATGAGCACCCAACAAGATCATGAAGTTGTCACAAATAAGCATTTATGCAAAAATGTCTTGTCACCCAACCACCCAACCTCAAATTGCACTAGCAATAAAAAGTGTTATCAATGCCAGCAAAATCATATCATGATTCGGTGACAGAATCACTTAATCAATCCGACCAAAACTCAAATATGGACTGAACAAAGCACACCCGCCTATAAAAATGATGACCAAAAAGTTCAACATTTTTTAACCTCAAAAGAGCTCTTCTTTCCAGAGCTCTAATTAATATCACTACACCATGCGGAATTACAATGACATTACGAGCATTAATGGGTCACATGTGTCTATTATGACAGAAAAATCCTTTAAACTACTACATCTTAGAGGATCTCCAACCACCCAGGAATTAATTGGACTTGGTACAACTCCCACCAATAAAGTCGCCCAGCAAGCCACAGTTACAATTAATTCTTTACGCACCAATTTTAAAGTAGAAAGCAAAATGCTTTGCAAAATATCTAATTTTTATATCCATATAAGTAGGAATTTACTACTACAGCATGAAACTTACTTCTACTTTAATTCCATCCTTCCACCTAAGGAGGAATTTACTCCTACTGCACAAATTTACTTCTGCTTTAATTTCATACTTCACCCAAGTAGGTATTTACTCCTCCTGCAGAAATTTACTTCTACTTCACCTCCATCCTACATCTTAGCAGGAATTTACTCCTGCTGCAGAATTTACTCCGGCTGTAGAAATTTACTTCTGCTTATATTCCCGTACTCACACGGGCAGCACAGACAAAACTTCTCTTTGTTACGCCTTCGCGGCTAACTACACCTTAATTCTGTTTCCACACAAAAACCAATTCTGCTCACACTGCGTCCTTACGAACTGCAGCACTCTTAACAGATACTTGCGCAACGTTTCCAATTTTCTAAAAAAGGCAAATACGTTGCACTATACTTTGAACAATCATATTCTATTGAATTAATTCACGAATTTAATTTTGGAACTTCTTCTTCTTCTTCCCGAATTAAACAACACACAGGAATACAGTAGCGGCATTGAATTTATCGTTGAATTTTATTTTGAATTTTAAATTGTTGGATGAATTGAATTGTTTGAATAATTTTTTTTTTTTTTTTTTTTTAGAAACTTGGGTTTTAGTTTACGGAAATGTATTTGTGATATTAGTTGTAAGTAATATATTGAATAAAAATTTTATATTTGAATTGGAAAAGTTGAGTTGTCCTTTTACAACCGGCACACCCCTTCGCTTGAGCACAGATCTTACAATAATGTTATATTTTAGACGAAAATTGTGATGATGCCGATAAACTCTGGCTTCGTTACAAAATCAGTCCTTGGTCTGCTGTTGTAGAAAAATGGATAGCAGCACGAGCACAAAGCAGAGCTGATATATTATTAAGGAAATAAATATTGTCTGAATTCTTTCACAATGACCTCGATATAGAGCTCCATCTGGTCATCCCTTGGTAAGTTATGTTATATTTCTTAAAATTAAAATGAAGTATAAATGTAATTTCTTTTGCAGATTGATCTCGATTTTGCATATTTATATGAACCAAATGCAAGTAAGCTGTTTTCCCACTCTGATGTAAGATCAACTAGAATTATTGATATATAGCTCCGCTAAAAAGCAAGGGTTGTTTTCCATCTCATGATACAAATAATGGTACTACAACTGAATGTACTGTGAACTGATGGATATAAATTAAACTTGATCGATTGCTATCTGATAATCAATTCAATTTTTATTAATTCGATTCGCTGATTTATACAATAATTCATATACATATATACATTTGATGACAATAAATTAAAACCAAATATAACAAAATTTTATGTCAATGAAACACAAATCACAAGATCAGCACAAATTTACTTCGTAGGCAATGTCACCGACCGTAATTTTACTTGTACTTCCATGCAATTGCTGACATAGAACTTTGGTGAATGTAGGAATTGCATAACTAAGTGAAGGTAGAAATTGCATATTAAAAAATGGAATTACGGTCGTTGACTTATTGAGATTGTTCTGTAATAAGTTATGACTAACTATGGATTCTGTATCTCTACATTCTCCCGCCTAGCATTATCAAATCGGGGTACCTCCAAGATGATACCGAGTTGCTCTTGTGACCTGGACCTTGCTTGTCTTGGGGTTGGTTGAGGTTGGTTTAGTTGTGGCACCATCTTGTTTCGTCGCTTTTTCCACAAGAAATAGGACGCCACACTGATGATTATGATAGCTGCCAATGAATAGAATCCAACATAATGATGTATGTGGTGACGGTGAAGGTGAGGAATTCCCGCGATATACTGTTGTTGGGTTTTAATTACCTTATGGAGCTCTTCAATATCATCAGCCTTGATCTCTTTAATTAGCAAGTGAATGGAAGTATTGGTTGTATTTTGACTTGGCAAATATTCGCCAATGTGAGTAGAGATAATTTCTTGCTCCGGTATAAAAGAGGAGTTCAAGGTTCCTGGTTGTTGATTGTTTGCATTTATGAATAATGTTGGATGCTTTATCATACAGGTAGGCTGTATTTGTATAATCCCACTTTCTTCAAGGATTATAGGGTGGATCGTTGTTCCACATATGATGTCGAAATGAGTTACTGCATCCATTATATAGATCCAGGTACTTGGTGTGTGTAGCTTATACCACATTTTCTTCAATGGTATACTTCGTAATTTACAGAAGGATGACAATTTTCCCTGGTGGTTAAGCAGTTCTATCTCACATCTGCTTTGATTCGATTGCGCACTGTATATAGGCTGTTTCAGATTGCAAATTAATTGGGCCTCTGATAATTGTATGCATTCCTTGATATCTTCCCCTTTTAATGGTGTAAAGCGGTCCTTATGGATGTTTACAGCCAGGTATTGTGTTGAGGGTTGAATGTGGATGAACTGATCTGCATGTTTCACAGGTATAGGCGTAAGTTTGAATAGTCGATATATTTCTGCATTGAGCAATGGAATTCGAACGTCAAATAATACATTCCTTTGCGTGATGCGCATCTTAACATGCATTGAATTATATATTGGCAGTAATGATTTCGAAGTTTCATCTCCTGGTACTCTAAGATGTTTTGGTAAGTGCTCTTTAATTATGCTTAGTTGTTCACGAAGCTGAGCAGTAGTGTGTTGAGCCTTCCGTGTTTTGTGTCGGTTACTACAGCTAATAAGCTCCTTTGCATATTTTGAAAGTTTATCAGATTTAGGGTTACTAGTAATACTGCCGACGTAAAGGCTTGCGTAGTTTTTAAGACTTCGTCAGCTTTATTAAGTCCATTTGCAATTGTCTCTATATGATGTTCCAAGATAGTGATTTGATGATTTAACGTCTGGTTATTCTTCTTTATGACATTAATTGTGTGTTCAGCAATGGATGTTTGATTCATTAGCAGTTCTTTCAATAGATCTTCATTTTCCTTGATGTTCTGAATTTGCTCTTCGTATCTTTCTGCAAACCCTTGATCAAGGATGCCAAATAAGCTGTTTGCGATTGAGCCCACTATTTCAAGTGGAGCTCGTTTGATTCTAAATCTTTCATTTTCATTTTGTTGTTGTAATATACTATTGATTTGAAAGGATTCACCATACTGATGTTGTAACTGTAAAATTGTTGCGTTACATAGTTCTTTTGGTATTGTTAGATGGGTGTTTTGCTGGCAGATTTCTGTAAGCCTTTGCACTGATATTCTTATCCCTGTGAACTCCTTCCAATATATGATGACAAATCATAGTAAATGATAAGGTTCCATTCGCTTGAATATAGCTGGATCTCTGATACGTCTTCAAAATATATTCCTTCTTGTTCTTTAAACCTGGTTATACTATATGGTTTATCAGGTTGCTGGCCTATAACTAATATAGCGAGCAATGCCAATATCATGAAGGTTAGCCATGATTTACTCAGTGCGCTTGAGTTATGAGGTGGAATTGTAATTGGCTGTCGGGTGCGTTTGACATTTCTATTTTCATGTAGTGAGTTAGAGCACCTCCGCCTTTTGTTCGAGCTTTGAATGCAATGCGAATTAATTATTTTGCTCTCAGAGATAGGATTTGGAACCGTCTCTATCGTAGCAGTTTCTTCATTTGTTTGATGCAGGAATCTCTTTGGATCAACCGATTCATTCATGTGATTGTCGATTATAGGAAGCAGCGACACTTTAGTGACTGGTCGTTTGATCGTTGATCCTTTTGTTTGGAGTGTTACTACTCTAGTTAGCTCATCGATTCCAGGGTGCGTTTCTATCACTCGGCCAAGTGCCCATTTTGTTGGTGGAAGCTGTTCGTCTTTAATTAGTACCAGATTTCCAATTCGTAGGTTCGGTTGTCGTTAAGTCCATTTAGGACGTTGCTGTAGCCTTGAGAGGTATTCGGATGACCACTTTCTCCAGAAATCCTGATGCATCCGTCCTACCCGTTGCCACTTATCAAGAGCATTTGGATTATTTTCAAGATGATTTCTTTCAGGTACGGCAAGTAACGAAGAGCCAGTCAAGAAATGCCCTGGAGTAAGCACTACCAAGCTTTCAGGATCTTCAGATATTGGGAACAGCGGTCGCGTATTTAAGCATGCTTCAATTTGAGTCATGAGTGTACACATTTCCTCATATGTCAGCCTGCTATCACCGACTACACGACGCATATGATGTTTCATAACTTTGACACCCGCTTCCCATAAGCCACCAAAATGAGGGGAGGCTGGAGGAATGAAGTGCCATTGTGTGCCGATTTCTTGTAGTGCATTCTGCACGTCATCTTTATACGACTTTTGTGTGTGTAATTTGCTAAGTATGTTATTAGCGCCAAATAAATTAGTTGCATTATCGCTGTAAATATGAGCGATGTGTCCTCTTCTCGCGACAAATCGCTTGAAGGCAACTATAAATGCCTGAGATGTGAGGTCGGTTACTACCTCCAAGTGAATCGCTTTTGTCGTTAAACAGACGAATATTGCCACAAAGCCCTTGTGCGATTTGTTTCCTCTTCCTCTGGCCAGTAAAAGTTCGAATGGTCCAGCATAATCTACCCCCGACTGGCTGAAGAGTCGAGTAGAGATCACTCTTGCCTTAGGTAACATTCCCATCATTTGTTCGGTCGTTTCAGCTTTGTTTTTATGACAGCTTATACATTGATGTATGAACCCTTTAACTGCTTTCAGGCCATTTAATATCCAGAATTGCTGTCTTGTTACTTCCAAAGTCAAGGTGTTTCCTCCATGTAAGGTAAGTTTATGCATTTTGTCCATCACTAGTGTTGTCAGCCGGCTTTTGTAGGGCAGTATAATAGGATGCTTGTGATCGTATGATGGTTCTGCTTGATTTAATCTTCCGCTTACTCGTAATATACCCTTAGAGTCTATAAACGGTGATAGAGGAAGTAATCTGCTCTTCTTATTTAGTGGTTGTTCTATTGAACACTGGGCTATTCATCTTTAAAGACTTGCTGTTGGGTAGTCTTCACTAGTGGTACTAGTGCTTCTTCGATTTCATTTACTGTCAAGTACCCAGACGTACGGTTCGCCTTGCTTACCTTCATATTTTGCACAAACCTTTTAATGTATGCTGTTACTCTTTGTAATCTTCCTAATGTTGAAAATCTTTCAAGCAACTCTTGACACAAGTTAAGTTCTTGAAGATCATCTTTCTCATGTTCGGCTTTGGGATCATAACAAGAATGTGCCGTCAACACTTTCTTCTCTAGGTCAGTTGTCTCCTTTGGGTTCGATGGAAACGATATTTCCTTGGAGCTAAGCCAAGAAGGTCCATGCCACCAAAGAGTATGATCTTTGAGCAGCGATGGCGATATTCCTCTAGAGGCGATGTCGGCAGGGTTCTCGGATGATCGCACGTAAAACCATGTATTTCTGTCTGATAATCCATGTATTTGTGCAACTCGATTCTCCACAAATGTTTGCCACTTATGCGCATCTTCTTGTATCCATGACAGAACTATCATTGAATCTGTCCAGGCATAGCACCTTAAGTCATCGATTTCTAGACTTTTTCTAGTTTCGTTTGTCAGTCTAGCGAGTAGTGTTGCTCCACATAATTCTAATCTTGTAATTGTCAGCTTTGTTATCAGTGGGGCTACCTTAGTTTTGGCGGTTATTAAGTTTGTCTGAAAATGCGATTTTCGTGTAGTTCGCAGATATATTTCTGCACTGTAGCCCTTCTCTGACGCATCTGAAAACCCGTGAAGCTCGCAGCTAGTGTCTTTTCCTGTGAACCCAATCCATCGTGGAATCTCAATTTCTTCTAATTTTGGGAGTTCAGACTTTATTTGTAACCATCTAGTTAATAATGTACTTGATAATGGTTCATCCCAGGACGAGTTCTCTAGCAAAATATTCTGTAGAAGGATTTTGATTGACATTACTACCGGCGATAGTAATCCAACAGGATCAAAGATTTTCGCCGCCTCGGATGCTACATTCCGCTTTGTTGTGGGGTTGTCGTACACGCTTATTGAAACGTGTATTTTGAAATTTTCGGTAATAGGGTTCCAGTGCACTCCAAGTGCCTTAATAGGCTGTTCTAAAAATCTATAAAGCGAGGTTGTTCTCGAAACTCATAGGGTATATCCTTAACAACCTTGAATTTATTACTTGTCCACTTACGAAGCTTGAAACCTCCGCCCTTTACCATGTTTATTAACTGCTGACAAGATTCTATTGCTTCATCCATGGAAGCGCCTCCTGAGACTACGTCGTCTACATAAGTATCGCTCAGTATGATTCTGGATGCGATATGGTATTGTTTTTCTTCATCTTGCGCGAGTTGCTGCAGAGTGCGTATTGCGAGAAACGGTGTTGAGGTTGTGCCGTAAGTAACGGCCGTCAGCTTATATTCCTTCATAGGGTGATTTGAAGACTCCCGCCAAAGACTACATTGATACTGCTGATCTCTCACATCCACTTTTATCTGGCGGTACATTTTTTCTATGTCCGCCGTGAATACTATTTTATGTTTTCTCCATCTTAATAGAATGGAGATTAGGCTTACTTGCAGTTGAGGACCGGTCATCATGATATCATTTAGACATCTGGTGTTGTTTCTTTTGGCCGAAGCGTCGAAGACTACACGTAATGTGGTTGTTGTACTATCTTGTTTGAAAACCGCATGGTGAGGTAGGTAGTATTTTATCTCACCATCATCTTCGGCTGGAACCATATGACCTTAGCGTTGGTATTCCTTCATAAAATCCTTATACATGGTTTCAAATACTTTGTCTTGGTTAAATTCTCGCTCCATTTGGAACAGTCGGGCAAGCGCTAGTTCTCTTGATCTGCTCAAATTGGCTTCTTTAGGATTTTGTTTAAATGGAAGGCGAAAGATATATCGACCACTCTCTTCTGGTGTGGTAATAGTTTCGGCTGCCATTTCTTCGCATTCCCAAAATCTCTGCAGCTCGCTGGTTATATCTATTTCTGATACCCTGCAAACAAGTTTATTCTCGTTGTTGCTGTTACTAATAGCTCCAGATAATATCCACCCCAGCTCTGTTTGTTGGGCAACGGGAGCATCTTCGGTTCCACGTAGAAGATTGCCTAGTATTACCTTCCCGAACACTTCTGCTCCTGATGTAAATCCTTCCCGGCTTATGGAATGTTGGATCGGCCAAAACCAGGTTTTCGGTATGCGTCCAGTTAGTTGGAATGATTTTATTTGTAGGCATTTTCTTGTGAGATTTTTTAATACGAGGGCTGTGGTTGTGAGAGAGAATGTTGATTTAAATCGTGGCGTTACTGTAATCTCTATACTGGATTTTGTGATTCCTGGACTGGAGCACCCAAGACCGGAAACTGTGGCTTCAATTTTTCTTCTAGGTAATCTTAATTGCTGAGCTGCATTCTCAGTAATGAACATTGCTTGAGACCCTTGGTCAAGTAATGCCCTGAGTAGCACAGCATCTCCTGATTTATTGATTACTTGTATGAGAGCGGTTGCCAGTAATACGTCATACCCTTTTGATTTCTTCACAAAGTGGGCTACAACCGCTTCGTTTGGTGAGCTATCATCTCGAATTGCTTCCTTTCTTGGATAGTTATTACTTTGTAGATAAGATGGTGCCTGCTGGTTTTGATAATGTAAAAGAGTGTGGTGCTTTTTCTGGCATAACTTGCAGGTGTACCGGCTTTTACATTGTAGTATATTGTGGCCTTTTACTAGGCAGTTCTGGCAAAGGTTTGCCTTTTTTACAGCTTTTAGCCGTTGTTGTACGCTTAGCTTACTAAATGTTTCGCAATGATATATTCTGTGATTTTCTTCACAGATAGCGCAATGCTTTGAAATCATTCCCAGGTATACGTTTGTATTTTTCCCATTTCTTTCGGGTTGTTTTGGTTTCGATGGCTCTACTGCTTCAAGACCTCGAAATCGATTTTCTAGGAATTCAAGAAATTTGCTTAGTTCTTGAACTTCTCTTGGTGTGGCCACTGATTGTTCATAAATTCGGTGAGTTTCTTTATCCAGTTTTGCTATGATTATGTGTATGATCAATGGATCCCAATTTTTCGTATCTATGCCTAGATTTTTGATGCCCTCTAGACATTCAATTGTCACGTCAAATAACTTCTTCAAGCCTTCCGATGATTCTTTGAACAGTGAAGGTTGTTTTAGAAGTATATTTAATTGCGCTGTCAAGAGAGTCCTCTTATTGTTATGTCTTTTTTCAAGAATTTCCCAGGCCGTCTCAAAGTTTTCGTTTGTTATTTGTAGATGCTGTATGAGTTCACTTGGGTCACCTATGAGATTGCCTTTGAGATAGAATAATTTTTGAGCTCCAGACATCTTGTCATCTTTATAGATGAGTTCCATGAACAAATTTCTAAATGATTGCCACTTGATATAGTCACCGTTAAATGACGGAATATCGACTCTTGGCAACTGTATTTGTATTCCCTTTGACTCGTTGGTGCTGATCGAATTTTTAGCTTGAGGATTTAATTTATTCAGTACTTCTTGTAGTTGAATTGTGGTAGTTTGATAGGTATCCTCAATGCTTGAGAATATATCATTCTCCATATATTCGTGTTTTGTTCTACCCATCGACATGTTCTCTCCATGGTTTCGGACAAGGTGCTCCCAATAGTCATTCACCAACTTGAGTTTTTGCATACAGTAAGCTGCAGATACCTCTTGTTTAACCTCTTCTTTAATTGAAACCGATGCCTTTTGTAGAGTTTCTATAATGGCACATTGCTTCTTTATTACCTTCAGTTGATCTTGCAATACTTCAGTGATTTTCGCTCTTGACATTAAATCCGCCAAGGAATTTTCTAACATATCCCGTGATTCTTCGTACAATTTTTCTACGGTGTCATAAAAATTATCTTTAAAGTATGGCTGTTCTGAATTAGTTTCACGGTATAGCTCCAGATCATCATTTGTTTTGTCAAAACTTTCCCATAGCTTGCTTATTTTAATCAAACGGGTTTCAAAATAATCCCTTGTTTTACGTACATCAGAATGTTTGGTGTGGTTTGTGATAAATTGCTGAAGTTTTACAACATCTGCCTTGTTTGCTTTAATTAACTGCTCCATATTCGTTGAATTTTCGAGTAGCTGATGTTGCTAGATTGAACGGACATCTTCGCTTCTCGCCAATATTGCTTTAGGTATTAGGACTGGAAAAAATATTTATTATTAGTAAATAAATTGCCTGAGGACACTAAGTTCAACAGGAATTTCTGCGCTGAATAACAATTACCTGCAGACACTAAGTTCTGCAGAAATTTTGTACTGCTTTGAAGACACTAAGTTCAACAAAACAAGCTCGAAGGACCAATGGTTGTGCTGTGAACTGATGGATATAAATTAAACTTGATCGATTGCTATCTGATAATCAATTCAATTTCAATATACATATATACATAGGATGACAATAAATGAAAAACAAATATAACAAAAAGTTATGTCAATGAAACACAAATCACAAGATCAGCATAAATTTACTTCGTAGGCAAAGTCACCGACCCAAAAATTGAATTTATCGTTGAATTTTATTTTGAATTTTAAATTGTTGGATGAATTGAATTTTAGTTTGAATAATTTTTTTTTTTTTTTTTTTTTAGAAACTTGGGTTTTAGTTTACGGAAATGTATTTGTGATATTAGTTGTAAGTAATATATTGAATAAAAATTTTATATTTGAATTGGAAAAGTTGAGTTGTCCTTTTACAACCGGCACACCCCTTCGCTTGAGCACAGATCTTACAATAATGTTATATTTTAGACGAAAATTGTGATGATGCCGATAAACTCTGGCTTCGTTACAAAATCAGTCCTTGGTCTGCTGTTGTAGAAAAATGGATAGCAGCACGAGCACAAAGCAGAGCTGATATATTATTAAGGAAATAAATATTGCCTGAATTCTTTCACAATGACCTCGATATAGAGCTCCATCTGGTCATCCCTTGGTAAGTTATGTTATATTTCTTAAAATTAAAATGAAGTATAAATGTAATTTCTTTTGCAGATTGATCTCGATTTTTCATATTTATATGAACCAAATGCAAGTAAGCTGTTTTCCCACTCTGATGTAAGATCAACTAGAATTATTGATATATAGTTCCGCTAAAAAGCAAGGGTTGTTTTCCATCTCATGATACAAATAATGGTACTACAACTGAATGTACTGTGAACTGATGGATATAAATTAAACTTGATCGATTGCTATCTGATAATCAATTCAATTTTTATTAATTCGATTCGCTGATTTATACAATAATTCATATACATATATACATTTGATGACAATAAATTAAAAACAAATATAACAAAATTTTATGTCAATGAAACACAAATCACAAGATCAGCACAAATTTACTTCGTAGGCAATGTCACCGACCGTAATTTTACTTGTACTTCCATGCAATTGCTGACATAGAACTTTGGTGAATGTAGGAATTGCATAACTAAGTGAAGGTAGAAATTGCATATTAAAAAATGGAATTACGGTCGTTGACTTATTGAGATTGTTCTGTAATAAGTTATGACTAACTATGGATTCTGTATCTCTACATTCTCCCGCCTAGCATTATCAAATCGGGGTACCTCCAAGATGATACCGAGTTGCTCTTGTGACCTGGACCTTGCTTGTCTTGGGGTTGGTTGAGGTTGGTTTAGTTGTGGCACCATCTTGTTTCGTCGCTTTTTCCACAAGAAATAGGACGCCACACTGATGATTATGATAGCTGCCAATGAATAGAATCCAACATAATGATGTATGTGGTGACGGTGAAGGTGAGGAATTCCCGCGATATACTGTTGTTGGGTTTTAATTGCCTTATGGAGCTCTTCAATATCATCAGCCTTGATCTCTTTAACTAGCAAGGGAATGGAAGTATTGGTTGTATTTTGACTTGCCAAATATTCGCCAATGTGAGTAGAGATAATTTCTTGCTCCGGTATAAAAGAGGAGCTCAAGGTTCCTGGTTGTTGATTGTTTGCATTTATGAATAATGTTGGATGCTTTATAATACAGGGAGGCTGTAATTGTATAATCCCACTTTCTTCAAGGATTATAGGGTGGACCGTTGTTCCACATATGATGTCGAAATGAGTTACTGCATCCATTATATAGATCCAGGTACTTGGTGTGCGTAGCTTATACCACATTTTCTTCAATGGTATACTTCGTAATTTACAGAAGGATGACAATTTTCCCTGGTGGTTAAGCAGTTCTATCTCACATCTGCTTTGATTCGATTGCGCACTGTATATAGGCTGTTTCAGATTGCAAATTAATTGGGCCTCTGATAATTGTATGCATTCCTTGATATCTTCCCCTTTTAATGGTGTAAAGCGGTCCTTATGGATGTTTACAGCCAGGTATTGTGTTGAGGGTTGAATGTGGATGAACTGATCTGCATGTTTCACAGGTATAGGCGTAAGTTTGAATAGTCGATATATTTCTGCATTGAGCAATGGAATTCGAACGTCAAATAATACATTCCTTTGCGTGATGCGCATCTTAACATGCATTGAATTATATATTGGCAGTAATGATTTCGAAGTTTCATCTCCTGGTACTCTAAGATGTTTTGGTAAGTGCTCTTTAATTATGCTTAGTTGTTCACGAAGCTGAATGGGTGTGAGCAGTAGTGTGTTGAGCCTTCCGTGTTTTGTGTCGGTTACTACAGCTAATAAGCTCCTTTGCATATTTTGAAAGTTTATCAGATTTAGGGTTACTAGTAATACTGCCGACGTAAAGGCTTGCGTAGTTTTTAAGACTTCGTCAGCTTTATTAAGTCCATTTGCAATTGTCTCTATATGATGTTCCAAGATAGTGATTTGATGATTTAACGTCTGGTTATTCTTCTTTATGACATTAATTGTGTGTTCAGCAATGGATGTTTGATTCATTAGCAGTTCTTTCAATAGATCTTCATTTTCCTTGATGTTCTGAATTTGCTCTTCGTATCTTTCTGCAAACCCTTGATCAAGGATGCCAAATAAGCTGTTTGCGATTGAGCCCACTATTTCAAGTGGAGCTCGTTTGATTCTAAATCTTTCATTTTCATTTTGTTGTTGTAATATACTATTGATTTGAAAGGATTCACCATACTGATGTTGTAACTGTAAAATTGTTGCGTTACATAGTTCTTTTGGTATTGCTAGATGGGTATTTTGTTGGCAGATTTCTGTAAGCCTTTGCACTGATATTCTTATCCCTGTGAACTCCTTCCAATATGATGACAAATCATAGTAAATGATAAGGTTCCATTCGCTTGAATATAGCTGGATCTCTGATACGTCTTCAAAATATATTCCTTCTTGTTCTTTAAACCTGGTTATACTATATGGTTTATCAGGTTGCTGGCCTATAACTAATATTTGAGCAATGCCAATATCATGAAGGTTAGCCATGATTTACTCAGTGAGCTTGAGTTATGAGGTGGAATTGTATTTGGCTGTCAGCTGCGTTTAACATTTCTATTTTCATGTAGTGAGCTTGAGCACCTCCGCCTTTTGTTCGAGCTTTGAATGCAATGCGAATTAATTATTTTGCCCTCGGAGACAGGATTTGGAACCGTCCCTATCGTAGTAGTTTCTTCATAGAATGGCGTCCACTGGTTATGGAGTCTAGGCGGATCCCACTGTGCCAGTTGAACGAGCGAGCCCTTAGTTGCGCACTAAAGGTTGAATTTAAATTATATTTTATAATGTCTATGAAGCTCGTATTTTAACATACCGCCCACATTGAAATACCTTGGAAATTTCAAAGTTTGCCATAAATAGACTGTGGAAGAGGGTATAATCTGGTTACACTTCTTTTCAATATCCCGCTCGCGGTTTTTACCGAAGCGGGTCGAACTTTTCCGTCATCCCCCGTATGCACATCGATCACTCGGCAGAGAATCCACTTCATGGCTGGAATGTTATCTTCTTTAATCACTACCAATTTGTTGACAGTTATATTTTCTGTGGATAAATTCCATTAATTTCTGCAATGTAGCCTCAAGTAACCCTTTGACCAGCGATCCCAGAATTGTTGTTTTGCCCACTGTATGTGTTGCCAGCGATTTAGAATATTAATATTAAGTTCTTTGAGGTGTAGTTCAATCGTAGCATTGAGAGGCTCTCCAATCAGGAAGTGGCCTGGGGTTGTAGGGGAAGCTGCTAGATATATCGCAAAAGCACGAAATGAAAACACCTTGCTTTTACTCCTAGAAACTATTTAGTTTATTTCACTCTATGAAAAACTATTAACAACTTATTAGTTTACTAACTTACATGCAGAGCACTTGATCGGTGCGACAACTAAAGCGGATAGGAATCAACTACCTCGTGTCGTTTCTGAGACCGCGTTCTCCTATATACCTATCGATATATAAGTATTGGATATGGCGTGATTTAGAACACCATTTCTGCTTATCACACGGCGTTGCCAGGCTTATTTTATATTCGTACTTATGTCTTATCATATTACAGTGTAATTATTATATTATAGTGTAATTATTATGTTATAGTGTAATTATTATGTTATAGTGTAATTATTATGTTATAGTTTAATTACTGTTACAGAGTCAAGGCTGTTATGTCGTTTGGATCCGATGGCATCATCTGAATTGGCCTTTAATTAATAATTGCTTCAACTTGGACTACCAGTGTGTTAAGTTCTTCGTATGCCAATGAATGACCTTGTGGTACTCGTCTGATACGGTGTTTAGCAGCCTTTACAGCAGCTTCCCAGAAGCCGCCAAAATGTGGAGATCTGGGTGGTATGAAATGAAAAGCTATGAAATCCTTAGCGCAGCGTTCCCTTATTTCTTTCCTTGTTTCTTCGTTAAAATATAGATCCCATAGTTCTTTGAGATTTAAATTGGCCCCCACAATGTTGGTGGCGTTATCGCAGTACAGGTTTGAGCACAGACCTTGTCGGGGAATGAAACGTCGTAAGACTCCAATGAATGCAAAAGCAGTTAGATCACTTGCCAGTTCAAGATGAACTGGTCTCGTGGCAAAACAGACGAAGATTGCTATATACGTTGTACGTATTTTAATATACGTAGAAAGTGGGCCACAAAAATCACCTACCGAATTTACAAAAGGCCGAGCGGGTTGAACTCTATCAGCAGGGAGATTGCCCCTTATTTGCTGAATGTCTTTTGGTTTCGTGCGAAAACATCGCATACAAGAATGTACAATCTGTTTTGCCAAATTGCCTACTCTGATAGGCCAAAACATCTGACGTGTAATAGAAAGTAGTGCTTGTAGACCAGCATGCATATTTTTACAGTGCAAGTGAGTCATTAATGTTTTCGTGAAAGGGTGAGTCGTTCGTATTAGCATTGGATGCTTTGCATTATAAGACAAACTTGCATTCTCCAACTCTTATAATGTCCTCCAACTCTTATAATGCCATCAGCGTCAAGGAATATACCTAATGTCCCCAATGAAATAGCGAGTTTAATAATTGTCGTTAAGGTTTCATATCTTTCGTCCGGTGTAATCCCACCACACCATCGCTTCGATGATGACACGTTTTTGATAAAAATAAGAATGTACACAAAAACGTTTTGCAATTTTGTAAAAGAGTTGACAAATTTGCAGGTGTTGACGATATCTTTTTGCTCGTCTGTCATAAATGTTAACTTCACTTTACGTCTTTCAGGTAAGCTGGCGTCTTCAACAATTTGATCATATTGCGAGCGTTCCCAGTTACCTTCGCTTTTGTAAAGAAAGCTTGGACAATATAGCCATAATTGGGATGTGACACTAAGTCTGCAGGATTATTCCCACTTTGAACATGATGCCAGGACTTCAGGTTGGTTCACTCTTGAATGTTCGCTATCCTGTTAGCCACAAAGGTTGACCAATTAGATAATGGTTCTGTTAACCATGCTAGGAGAATTGTCGAGTCAGTCCAGTAAAATGTGTTTGTTTCAGAAATATTTAACATAGTTGTAATTCGGACTACCAATTGAGCCATTAATTGCGCTGCACATAATTCCAATCTAGGAATTGTTCTGTGTTTGGTTGGAGCGACGCGCGATTTCGCACATATTAGATTTGTGTAGATAGTTTTGGACGAATTAGTGCATCTTAGATACAAACAACAGCCATAAGCTTTCTCACTTGCATGAGAGAATCGATGTAGTTTAACCTCATACTTGTTGTCAGTAGAGTAAATGTGCCTTGGAACCTTAAATGATTCAAGAGGATGAAGCTGACTTCTATAAATCAACCAGCTCGTATGAAACTCTAAAGGCAATGATTCATCCCAATTGCGACTTAATTCCGACAGTTGCTGCATGAATACTTTACCCAGAATAACTACCAGGATTATTATTCCCAGAGGATCGAGCAGCCTTCCAATATCAGCTAGTATATCATATAGTATATCATATAGTACGTTTGGACAATTTCTCCTTGCCTTTTTCGCTAAAACAAATCTTCAAGCTAAATTGATCCAACTGTGGCTGCCAAACAAGACCAAGTGTTTTTATTGCATCAGACTCATGAAACTGAATTGACTGCACCCTTTGTTCCGATGGTATTTCTTCTAGGAATTTGGTATGGTTCGAACATCACTTTCTCAACTGAAATCTTCCTTTTTGGAGTATTTCACTGACCTATTTTCTTTTTTCTTTAGCTTCATGTAGTGTTTCGGCTCCTGTGATCAGATCATCCACATAAAAGTCTGATTTTACTACACTTGAATCAATAGGATAACTTCCTTCTGAGTCTAGAGCTAATTGTAATAGGGAGCGAGTTGCTAGAATTGGTTCCGCTGCAGTTCCGTAGGTAACTACTTGTAGCTGGTAATAATTCATCTGTTGACTAGGACGATCACGCCAAATAATATTCTGATAAGTGCAGTCTGCTGGATCGACTTGTATCTGTCGATACATTTTACAGATATCGGCCGTTATTCCTATAGAATGTCTACGAAATCGAAGAATAATATTAAATAAGTCAGCCTGAACTAGCCTATCATCACGACAGCATTTAGGGAGTAGTTAGCCCATGCGTCAAATACTACCCATAACCTTGTGCTGGAGCTCTCCGGCTTCAGGACGAAGTGATGAGGCCTGACATAATTAACTGCAGATAACTCGTTGATTTCAAGTTTACACATATGTTTAAGTTCAATGTATTCTTGAATGAAGTTCTTGTACGAACCGTAAATCGATTGATTCTTGTAGCTAATTGGAAGGTGCCGCCTATACAACTTGGATTTTGCCGAAAAGGAAGTCCGGCTACTACCCAAGCTAGTGTAGTCTTCAGCAGTATGGGTATATTTCCACCCAGACTTATCTGACCCACTTGAAAGAGTTGAAAGTGTAGTTCAGCACCAATAAGTAGATCGATGTGATTTGGTTTGAAAAATTCTGGATCAGAAAGCAGAATATTCTAGAGAATGTTCCAAGTAGAGGTGTTGACTATAAATGATGGCTGAAATGCAGTAATATTAGGAAGAATCATTGTATTCAACTGAGCAAAACAGTTACTATGCCTAAAGAAAATATTGAGTTATGTTTGGTAGTTGGAAGTCAATGTTAAGTTGTCACCAATTCCGCTGATTGCAGCTAATGTCCTTCGTTTCTTCAGTCCTAGTTGTTGTACTAACCGTTCGGAAACAAAACTAAGCTGAGATGCGGAATCTAAGATTGCTCTGCAAGGAGTGGGATTACCGCGAGCATCCTCAACATTAACAATTACTGCTGGCATGAAGACATAATCTGATGACTTATTCAAGGAATGTTGATAGGAATGAAGGGAGAAGGTTGTGTACTATAGAAGGATGCATTGTCCCTTGCTTTGCTTTTACTATTATGTAGTAACGTGCGGTGCCTTTCTTTATATATTTGACAAGAGTAGGGAGATCTGCACGAATCTTCATTATGAACCTTTAAACAGTTTGCACAAAGTTTTTTTTCTTTAACCTTGTTTATTCTATCAGCTAAAGAAATGTTGATAAACTTGCAGCATTTGCTAATCGCATGCCCACTCATATCACACACTGAACAATGGCGCTGATTCGAAGAAATTAGAGCCATTTTCGCAGGTTTCTGAGCTCTAATTGCACTAATGGCACTAGTGGCTTGGGATTTTCTGGTTATTTCAATTTTTTCCGACTTTTTAGCGAGTCGGAACTCGTGAATCTGGCGGTTTCACCTCCCAAGCTGCTCTTAAGGTTGCGTCCAGTTTTTGCAGCATTAGATACACTAACACGTCATCCCATTGCTTCATAGGACGACCTAAGGCTTCCAGAGCTCGAAACTGTACATTAACGTTTTCAACAAAACCTTTTATATATTCAGGTTTCTTTGCGTTTAAAGGCTTAATATGTAAGAGATTCTCTATGTGAGCCTGTCAAATTAATCTCTTGTCTCCGTACTTATATTTGAGAAGAGTCAGCGCAACATGGTAATTCTCTTCTGTGAGCTAAAGCGCAGAAATGTGAGCTGCTTTGGAGCAAGTTAGAGTCGATTTGAGGTACTGATATTTGCGAGGATTGATAAGTGATTGTTCTTCGTGAATAAGTATTTTGAAACTTTCATAAAAATTGGTCCATTGCGTGACATCTCCGCTATAGGTTGGTAGATTTATTTTTGCTAAACGGACATTACCTTTGGCGAATGAGAGATCATTTGAAGATTGAGACTGCTTATGATCTTGCTTGAGTTTCTTAATAAGAGTAGATAATGTCGGCTATTGCGTAAAATAGGCCTCCTCATAACTGGCGCGAGTACTCTGAGTTAGTTTGGGTTCATCAAGTTTCTCTATTTGTGTCTGTCTGCTAAGAAGTGCATCATTTGGTTTTCGACGTGATGTAGACGTAATTCGAGAACGGCCAAGGAAGCAGTGTTACTTGAAGTGTCTAAAAATTCCTTCATGCGTTCCTGTTGGTCAATTAAAACAGCACGTTCTATTTTAAGACCTGCAACCTTCTTTTCAGTCATTGTGAGAAATATAGTGAGACAACTGCATAAATTGATCGATATTTGTTTTGAGCGATACTATACGATACGAATTGAAACTTGTGAAATAACCAGAGAGCTGTGTTTAAATTTCACTGCACTAGTAATTAAAGTACACTGTTGAGGAAAACCCGAGCTTTTTCGACTTTTCAATAAAAACTATTTATTTAAAACTCAAAACTTTACATCTATGCTTCTATTAATATCTTTAAAAACAATTTTAATTCGTCAGATAAACTTCGATGAAATTAATTAATTTGCAGATGATGAATACGTGTGCCTCCAAGGTGCCGTCCAGTTGAGAGAGAACGCCGCAGGCGAAAAAAAACTTGCCAGATCTCGACCATGTCCACTGTGCCGACATCAATTACTAATTCTGGTAGATGTCATGCCAGTAAACGTCAAACAATTAGAGCCTTACAAATGTTCGTATAATGTTAACACTACGTTTTAATTGACAAGAGTTCATTATTATTATTATTATTATAAATATACGTGTCGTTCATTAACACTACACCTTTGAGTTCGTTATGTCCACTTAGTGTAATATATTCAACCTTTTGTTTTTAATTTATGTATTGCGTATATATTTTGTTTATTTAAAATGCGTAATTGTTGTTATGTACGAGTATATGCATATATATCTACATTAAAATTATAACTACGTAATTTGTACCAACTGTATCTAAATTGTCTTTTAAGCGACGAAAACTAAGCTTATTTACTTACGACCTTATCAGTTTACAAATCTGTCGTTATTTTGGCACAGTGGGTACAGCTGTTTTTTTTTCACATGTAATTTTGCAGGCGGAATTGAGGTAACCTTGCCACTGATATCACTGCGTTGATGATAAACTGCAGTCGGTAGAACTGATGAAGTGAATCTTACTACTGCTGTCGTACTTGAGCTAAAATATTGAAAGCTTTACAAGAAAAATGTTCGCAGAAAGTAACTGAGGAATGATACTTAAATATTTTTGAAGTTCTCTCATCTGTGTTCAGGTGAACATTTCCCCTATTTTGCAGCTACGCCGGCAATTGTTGCTTAAATAATTGCTAAATACTCCACAGGCAGCTATTGATGCTTAAATGTTGATTAGCTTTGTCGTTGAAGTGACCATGCGCTCCACGTGGTGTGATAAGAGTTGACCAGCTTAATGATGCCTGGATCTGATCAGATCTCTGATTAAATTTATGCAGGTTCGGATCCGGCTCACTAAGGACCAATGAATTTAAGAACACGAGCTTTTTCGAATTCTGGCCTTTAATTTCATATATTTTAATTTATAAATAAACAAAGCTAAACTTAATTTACAAATTGTGTAAGTGGACTGTAAAACTATATCTCTGCACATGTGCCCTGATCCCAGCGGTGAAATTAAGCGAGTCGCGAAAGCATTGTTCCCCGGAAACAGAATGGCGGTCTTTGGTTACGGAGTCTAGGCGGAACCCACTGTGCCATAGTTGAACGGGCGAGCCCCTAATTGCGCATTAAAGTTTTAATATAAATTATATTTTATAATGTCTTCTAGTTTTCTAGTGTCTAAAAAGTTCATATTTTAACAATTTCATTACACTAGATTCACAGTTTGGTAAAGAATATCCCCAACCAGAAATTGATTCAGGAACAAATGATGAATACGTTCTAGTACATATTGAAATATTATCAATTGCTGCCAACTATGATACTATATCTTCCAAACTGTCTCGCTTAATAAAATTTAACATTATAGTTGAAGCTTTTTGAATTTTAGTCGGATATTGTTCTTTTTCCACAGTCAGAATTTTGTGAACAAGTTTTAGATGATTTATCAATGCTCCAGTTGACCCATTGATATTTGTTATTTTGGTTTGGCATTTCAGGCATTACGCTTTTTTTTTTTTACCAGTTTGTCAAAATAATCCCAAACTTATGATTTTGATACTGGTCTTTTGAATGACATTTTCTTGGAACAATAATTTTTTTTTAAAAATTTTTATTCGATATGTAAAATATAATATATCAAAATTTTTTATAACTATTAACTTATCAAGGCTTTTTCTAACTA
Organism: Dioctria linearis; assembly: GCA_963930735.1. NCBI lineage: Eukaryota > Metazoa > Arthropoda > Insecta > Diptera > Asilidae > Dioctria > Dioctria linearis. Next base: position 170,448,276 of record OZ005740.1, read on the forward strand.
TTATATTTTCATCCTTAACCCACTAGTAGGACAATTTTTCTGCCGCTCGCATTGTAAATTTCACTTAAAATGAATATGAGTGTCAAATGAACAGTAGGCCACCACCAAACTTATATCAGTGCGTACTGTGTAGTTATACCCTTGTGTTTGTGTATAGAATACAGAAAATATCATATTGAAAATAATCTCAGTCGGCCACCACACTGAAAAGAAATTCTGCCGAAACATTTTCTGTAAATTTCCAAGAAGGAATGAATGCGTATTGCTCATCTACGCGTATACGCTTATAAAAATTGTAAGTGGCTCAAGCACCCGTTGTTGGGCTTATAACAATTCTAAGGAAAGATCGTTCCAGTAAATTTCTAAGAAAAACTTGCGGGCTTCCCTACATCAGATCGATGCATTGCTGGGTTTTGTTCTATTTGCCCAGATTTTGTATGTTATTAGTTTCTATATAGCCTTACGGCTTATCCCTTGAACTCCATGTACTTCAGCGACTGAACGTGAGCAAAACTGTGTAAAATGGTATAAGTGGAGCCATCTGACATGGTAACAAGGAAGCGTTTTCACAACCGCTATATAGTTCTATAGACAAGGGTTATACACACGATAAAAGTCGTCCCAGCATGCTAAAGGCGAAAAAATTAATTACATTAAAATATAACAAGAACAAGACCGAAGTCATGCCCGCCACAATGTGGTCACTCCTTCTAGAGGGTTAAATAAATTTTCATAAAATTGAAAATAAATGATAAAAAATGCATGGCTTGCTACATATTTGTAAAAAATTTAAAATTTTTAAAATATTGTTAAAATGGCTAGCCTACTTTGGTGAGAAAATTTAACAGACTTAATTTAAAAAAATTTAAATTGATAACCGTGAATTTTTCGCGAATATGGGATACGTTTAAGAGTACAAATAATACCGGATACGGATATATCCGCTTTGGAAACCCTGGGAACAACGTTTTATAAAATCCAGCTAGGCCTACTCCTTGATACCATGAAGTTTATGAGGCAGATAAAATTCAAACTTTGGTCAAATTTGACACCCAAGTCACAGACAGAAACTGCACGGCGCATCGAGGAATGCGAAAACCCATAATCGTAAGTAATTGGTTTCTGATTCCTGTGGGAAGTCATAACCTCACATTTGTTATTGCTTTTTTTGCCTCATTCGTGAAATCTACAAAAGTCACTCCGTACATTTTCACAATCGTTGAAAGATTTAATCTGAGCGAAAAGTTTAATGTCGTCAGCATAAATCAAGACTTTGCAGTGCTTCAAAACAGAGTCAATGTCGTCAATATACAGAATAAGGATATAGAGAAGGAATGGCGGAAATTGATTTGGTGTGTTCTGTTATCTAAGTAAGACTCCGTCCATTTAAGAAATGTTAGAGAAAACCCTTACTTTCCATCTTAAAAACTATCTCGGAGTGAGATAACTCTTCGAACGCTTTACCGAAATAAACCCAAGTTGGTCAGAAGATAGTAAATTACAGGAGGTTCAGAGCTGAGTGTAAATGATAGATTCGAATAATATGGGCATTCAAGACAACTTTGCAGTTGGCCTATAGTTAGAAATTGAATTTTTACTACCTTTTTTGTGGATATGTATGATAAAGGAATTTTTCCATAGCTGCGGGAAACAACTACTATGGAGCGATTTTTGGAAAATAATTCTCATCGGAAGCAAGACTTAAAAACGGTGGGAGGGATCTCATCCTGACCCGTTGTGAAGTCATTTGGAAGTCCCTCAATATGAGAGAGTATATCCTTTTGTATAATTGAAAGGATAGTGAACGAAACGTTATGAGAGTCGTTCATATGGCTGAACTGGTTATTTCGAGATTGGAAATGAGGCAAATGCATTGTCAAAAATGAAGCAAACAAATTACCAATTTCCGACGAGTCAACACTAACAGAATCTTTGTAATTCATGGTATTGTGATAGTTGTCACATTTTTTTTTCATATTAAAAACTTAAAAAAGATGCGTGTATCACTAGAAGAAAAGAAGAAAGTAAATCGAAAGGAATTATGTAAAACTTAGAAAAGTGTCCCCCAACACTATTGCGACAGCGACATATAGGTAAGTCTACTAGAAAGATCCGAGAAATCAGCTTTTCTAAAATTGAAAAAGTATTGTGTTTCGTCACAATTTGTTAAGTTTTCCGTTTCATAATAATGTAACTAGTAGACGGGGTGGTATTTGTCAAGAGTACACAATATAACTGGGCTATGTTCAACTAGTAAGTTACCCGCGTCAGTAGAAAATATCAGGTCTAACTGCCTATTAGGTAAAGGGGAAGAATCGCCAATAGTTATGTCATTTGCACGGCGGAAATCTACAACGACTCGCCATTTTTTGCTCCCATGCTCGCCAGTCTTTTTGGGAACTAGAAATAGGGGTGAATTCCACGAGCTATTTGAAGGGCTTAGTATATCAGAGCCCAACATTCCATTTATCTCTGTTTCGCTTTAGTGCTCGGTTTCATTTGTAAATGTTAGGAAATCTTCTTCTAAGTAGAAGAGATCGTTGAAATCCTTACAATTTTTTGAATACTATCGACTTCTTCCAAATAACAGTGATCCAATTTTATCAGGATGTGCAGTTTTTTATTCTGCGACTAATGGGATCTCTGTTGGAATCAGGAGAGATACCATCAAAGTGGTTAAGGTTATGGCATTCTGGATTTATGTCATAAACTGCTAGTTCGACGGGCTGCTCATTCTTTTTGAGAACTAGGATTTTTGCCACTCTTTTTTATGGGTTGACTATGGAATTATCTGAGACAACTTACATCTAAATGTGAAAACCTCACAAAAAAGCGGTTGGAGATACAACCAAGATTTCCATCTACAATCAAACACCAAGTCGAAGCTCTTTTATTACCAATACTCCCTAGTATTCTACCAGACAAATACCTAAATCTTGACATATAATGGAAAAATAATATCATGGCAGGTCCAACATTTGACAGCCCTGGGCTCATTGATGTTATTATAGGTCCAGACGTAAGTATTAGTATTAGAAGGAGTACGAAAAAATCATCGCGGACTGCTGACACAGTATACTAAATTAGGATTGATTATATCAGGACAGACCCATGCCAATACAATGGGACCGAAATTATCAGTATGGTCGCCGACATTGAAAGACAGAATACAGAATATCTAATGTCTAAGGAAGATTTGCGATTGGGAAAAGCACTACCAAGCAACTTATGACCGAAACCAAGATAGAGCTTTCACAGTTAATATTCTTTTAAAGGAACCATTGGTAAATTTCGCATTTTCAAGGAAAATAGCGCTAGCTAGAATATTCCGTATTGAAATAAAATTCAAGATTGACAAGATTTTGGCAGTAGAATACAAAAATGTTATGTTGCGAGACATAAAATTAAAACTCATGGTGCCTCCAAAACTTCCCAAAGACTCCACGCCCAACCTATGTTACCTTCCACCAAATTGTGAGTAGTCTGTGACACCTCAGCAAAACCCGCCGGAGAAAAACACGTTTTAAACGAAAGATTGCTAACAGGGCTTCAGCTGCAAGAAGACTTACGAGCCAATACGCCTTTACAGCTAATATAGAAAAGATGTACAGGCAAATAAAAGTATACGAAGAAGATCCAAACTTTCAACGAGCTCTACAGCGATTCCCACCAGATGATCCAATAAAGGAGCTCAAGCTAACAACAGTTAAATATGGCGCATCGTCTGCACCTTATTTAGTAATGAGAATCATGCAGCAATTAGCAAGAGATGAAGAACATCCATTGGCCTCTAAAATCATCCTAACAGAAGTTTATGTAGATGTCATGATATTCTGAGCAGATACAGTTCAGGAGCCGCAGGAATGACAAAATGAATTAATCGACTTATCATCCGCAGGTGTATTCAAGCTGTGAAAGTGGGCTAGTAATAAAAAAGTTTGTTAAAGGTAATAATCGAAGATCTAAGAAAACAGAGTATCCTTCAAATAAAGGATGGACATACCATCGAAACACTGGGTGTACATTGTGCTCCAAAATCTAAAACCTTCCACTTCAAGGTAAACTTACCAAATAAGGCGTTGGTAACACAAATAATCTTACTGTCAGATATAGCAAAATTGTTCGATACGTTGGGATAGCTTACATCAGTAACAGTAAAGGAAAAACTTTTGCTTCAACAACTTGTGCTAGAAGATGTCACCTGGTGCCTCAAGAGGATTAAGTCCAACCCAAATCAACTCTCATAAGTTATGATGGACATGTCCAAGTTGGCTAAAATACCTCAAGGAACGGTGGCTTCAAAGTAATATAAAAACTAGAGCAACTTAACTGGAAATTAAACCAACACATATGTACAACGCTTACAACAGTAACATCCACCAACAGTACAATCGAATGATTTTCAACCATGCACAAATTAATACGAGTACAAGCAGTTTACAACAAATTCGTACAGAATTGTCGAAATCCAATACAAAGAAGTCAAGCAACAATTCCGAAGCTGAAGAAGCAAGAATGCAAGTAGTAAGATTTACACAAGCAGTGCAATTTCACAAGGAAATTGAAGAACTAAGAGCAGGTAAATCACTCAGTCCGAACAGCAAGCTTTTACCACTTAACCGACTGCTGGGCAAATATTAAGAATGGGAGGACGACTTGAAAACACAACACTCACTGATAGTGAATACATCCAATAATTATACCGCAGAAGAAGTATGTATTTGACTTACCTTATAATTCAGCAGGCTCTCCGAAAAACATTTCAAGGGGGCTATGGCCCAATATAAAGAAGATTCCTTCAGCAGCCAAGGGCGCATTTTAGTGAAATAATTAGCATTGCTAACAGTAACCTCGCTTGTTATTGCTCTGAAACTGTCGGTTTTTTTGCTGATTAGCTCAACAGCTGGCTGCCATGAGCGCTTAGTGGAACAATCGACGATAACAACTAGCCTTGCAAGGTAATTGTTATGTAAAGCGATTGGTTACTATTACGCGATTCAGGTGCTGCAACCGGTAGAACAAACGACAAGGTTCTTGTCGTTGGTTTACATCCGCGTTGTGAGCAAAGAAAGAGTTTACTTCCGAATATGGGGGCATAAAATACCAATGACTTGTCTGACGAGTGACCGTTAGTTATCAGTCAGAGTGGAGTCATGTTTCGGTTCGGGTTAAATTGAGGTTTGAGTTGTTAAGATAGGTCAGTTTTGTTGTCGTAATAAAGAATTAATGTGTTAAAGAAGTTCAAGAGTTTTACTCACTTCGGTTAATAATTGATATTTTCTTATTCGATTGCTTAGGTACACGACACTTTGGCGCAGCCGGAAAAAGTTCAGTGAGGTATTGTAATTTTTATTTTTGGCCGTTTTATTTTAGAATTATGTAAGAGTGATTTTCTGTGTTGTTCTTGTGTTTGTGTTGGGATTTATTATAGGAATCAGTAATAATAATTACACAGTATTACACACAGGGAGCAAAGTAATATTAGCCAATCCAACACATACATTAGGAGCAAAGCTGTATTAGCTACTCCAGCACACACACACTAGGAGCAAAGCTATAGTATAGCTACTCCAACTCACACACTCGGAGCAAAGCTATATTAGCTACTCCAGCACACACACACACACACTAGGAGCAAAGCTAAGCTACTCCAGCACACATACTAGGAGCAAAGCTATATTAGTGTTATAATTTGGTTTCTTCTACTCTGCTGTATATATGTATAAATATGTATATGTGTACCTACTACCTTGTTATTCCTTCAGTTGGGAGGGATAGTCACAACAACTCTTGATCTCTTTTCTTACACAATTTTACTTTATAATTTTCCCTTAAGCCTAGTATCGAATTCGAGTAAAATGTTACATTTCCATATAAATTTTAGCGCTGGTAAAATCGCAAGCAAAAATTTTACTGATGATTTTACTAGTGCAGTACGGAGTTCACTGGTAAAAAGTGAATGTTTCTCTATTTTAAGATAGATGGCGCATTGTATGTCTCCATTTATTTTACTGAACATATTAATGCGCGGAGCATTAAAATGCTGGTAAAATTATGACATTTTCTGTTTCTATGACAATTTTCAGATTGTTTTTTTTAAATTTATTGAAGGATTTAATTTTAATTGAAAATTTTTAGATTGTTTTATTTATTTATTGGAGGATTTAATTTCTTTTAACAATTTTCGATTAATTCAGTCCATCCTTAATTCTAAATTGTGAAAACGTTTATCTAAACTTTATAAACAATTTGAAGTTTTTCACTGATAAGATTTTTAACAGCTGTCACTTTCTTTTCTCCAAATTAATTAACCTCAAAATTTTACCAGCGATTTTAATGTGAAAAATTTGGAGACCGCGTTAAATTTTACTTTGCTCGAACTCAATACTAGGCTTTAACTGTAAAAAAAAAAATTTAATTCTTTTGACACAATTCTGATCACACCTTTCTTTAATAAAACAATTTCCTTTTTTTCAAGAACATTCTTCTCCATTGATACAACACTTAATACACTTGTTTTAATAATAACAATTTTTTATTACAAGTACATTTACTTTTTCTTTTCTATTTTGGAAAAACTTTAATTTTTTAGACACGATACTTGTGTTAATATTTGGTATTCTTTATTACAAGACTTTCTTTTCCTTTTTTCGACTTTATCGATAGAGACCGCTCCGATGCCAAGTTCACCAAATCAAACTCAAAACCGAACTCCCCGCTTGATCACCTTAATTATTATCAAGAGCCGTTGCTCAGGGTAGAAAATGTGAAATGAATTTTTCTAACCCTGAGAAAGTTTTTGTCGTTCGTTCTGGACGTGTTCAAACTCATCCAGAATATTTTTGCCGGATGGTGGCTTTAAAAAAATGTTATTTTACACCTTTGTAAATAACAGCTACCGTCTTGGCGTTTGAAATTGCGACGAATACATTGTTGCGAATATACATTCAATGTATTTCGTTGCGGGCATTGCTTTTGCTGAAAGCTTTCGCGATATGTATGTACATACTTATGCATAAACATACTGTAAGTTTCCCGACAAATTGTCTGTTTTTTTATTTTTCATTTTGTATGTTGCATCGTAGGAGTATTTTCCGAACTTTAAAATTTTTGACATTTAATACTTTTGTTTTTCTGGGAGTCGTCTCTGCAGCAATTTCGGTTACCATACATACATTGGAATTGTGTAATTGTGTGTACCACAATTTGTGTTGGGTTTGCGTATGTAACATTCCACTCCAGCATGCATTGATGAGATCGAGGAGTTGTGCTTTTACAAGCTACTCCCACATCCCGTAAAAACACCATTCATTATCAATTTCTTTCTTTCAGATAAAATGCGTTAATTTTAACATGTGATAAATTTCGGAGTAATTTATATGGTGAAATATTTGGAAATAATTTGTGATATAGGAATGTGTTTAGCTACGTGAGAGTTAATGATATGAATTTCACCAGTTTTTAACGTCACGTAATAACGTCGTGTTATCCTCACAGAAAAAATCTTTGTTTATGCGCATTAGCTCGGCTAAATGTATTCTGGTTCCACGCGGTTTATTTGGAAGAAAGCTTTAAATAAAGTATGGTTTATTGTATTTTTTTTATTTATTGCGTGCATCTGAATAAGTCAAATAGAAATATTGAGAAAGCACATGTTTGATTGTGAAAAAAGAGCTTAAAGTAATTGAACATAGTAATTATATTAGAGTTCTACAAAATTTTCGGTTTGAAAAAAGAGCTTAGAGTAATTGAACATAGTAGTTATATTAGAGTTCTACAAAATTTTCGGTTTGATAAATTTTGCAAACTCCGATTGGTACAAACAAAAACAAACTTTAATTTACTGAATCCAATGGTATAAATGTTTATTTAATAATATGATAATAATGATGGAAATGGATGGCGGTGGCGGCAATGACGTCTGCTGCTACTTCTTCTGTTGCCGTTGCGAGATTGTTTCGTGTTCCCCGTTTCTCTGTTCCCTCAGCTCAGCAATGCCATATCGGCGGGTACGGTCAGCAAATGGGTAATGTGGAGTTTACAATTTTGGAATCCCACAGTTCGGCCGTCCTGAAGAATATTCGCCCTCGAACATCTTGCCAACAAATAAGCTCTGAATGGTTCAAATAACGAGAACTGCAAATAGACAAGCATAGTTCTGTCGTGTTTTAATCGTATCGTCAAAGTGTCAAGTCAGTCCGTGTACCTTTTAGTGTCAGTCAGATTCATCTATCTGGTATTTTAGCGCTTCCAATACACATTCAAGATGCTAATGTATCTCTATTACTCAATATTTCTCTAATTAACTCTCTCACCTGAACTCACTCTGGTACATCTGTGTCAAATGCTCCCATTACATGCTCGTGGTGTCTCCAACCCTTACATTCTCATGATACCTCCGTATCTGGAAGAGCTTCTTAGCGCTTTAACCAACTAATGATATCTCCGACCTTCGAGTCCTGAACAGGGACTTCCCCGGTAAGTCTTCGCAGGGATAAAAATGTCACATCTGGGTTTTAAATATTGGAGATATTGCTATGAACTCTCTTGCTTCACTTCGTTATCGCTCGAACTGTCGTCGTTAGGGTTGTCATCTTTCCTTTTACTATTATGTAGTAACGTGCGGTGCCTTTCTTTATATATTTGACAAGAGTAGGGAGATCTGCACGAATCTTCATTATGAACCTTTAAACAGTTTGCACAAAGTTTTTTTTCTTTAACCTTGTTTATTCTATCAGCTAAAGAAATGTTGATAAACTTGCAACATTTGCTAATCGCATGCCCACTCATATCACACACTGAACAATGGCGCTGATTCGAAGAAATTAGAGCCATTTTCGCAGGTTTCTGAGCTCTAATTGCACTAACACGTCATCCCATTGCTTCATAGGACGACCTAAGGCTTCCAGAGCTCGAAACTGTACATTAACGTTTTCAACAAAACCTTTTATATATTCAGGTTTCTTTGCGCTTAAAGGCTTAATATGTAAGAGATTCTCTATGTGAGCCTGTCAAATTAATCTCTTGTCTCCGTACTTATATTTGAGAAGAGTCAGCGCAACATGGTAATTCTCTTCTGTGAGCTAAAGCGCAGAAATGTGAGCTGCTTTGGAGCAAGTTAGAGTCGATTTGAGGTACTGATATTTGCGAGGATTGATAAGTGATTGTTCTTCGTGAATAAGTATTTTGAAACTTTCATAAAAATTGGTCCATTGCGTGACATCTCCGCTATAGGTTGGTAGATTTATTTTTGCTAAACGGACATTACCTTTGGCGAATGAGAGATCATTTGAAGATTGAGACTGCTTATGATCTTGCTTGAGTTTCTTAATAAGAGTAGATAATGTCGGCTATTGCGTAAAATAGGCCTCCTCATAACTGGCGCGAGTACTCTGAGTTAGTTTGGGTTCATCAAGTTTCTCTATTTGTGTCTGTCTGCTAAGAAGTGCATCATTTGGTTTTCGACGTGATGTAGACGTAATTCGAGAACGGCCAAGGAAGCAGTGTTACTTGAAGTGTCTAAAAATTCCTTCATGCGTTCCTGTTGGTCAATTAAAACAGCACGTTCTATTTTAAGACCTGCAACCTTCTTTTCACTCATTGTGAGAAATATAGTGAGACAACTGCATAAATTGATCGATATTTGTTTTGAGCGATACTATACGATACGAATTGAAACTTGTGAAATAACCAGAGAGCCGTGTTTAAATTTCACTGCACTAGTAATTAAAGTACACTGTTGAGGAAAACCCGAGCTTTTTCGACTTTTCAATAAAAACTATTTATTTAAAACTTAAAACTTTACATCTATGCTTCTATTAATATCTTTAAAAACAATTTTAATTCGTCAGATAAACTTCGATGAAATTAATTAATTTGCAGATGGATGAATACGTGTGCCTCCAAGGTGCCGTCCAGTTGAGAGAGAACGCCGCAGGCGAAAAAAAACTTGCCAGATCTCGACCATGTCCACTGTGCCGACATCAATTACTAATTCTGGTAGATGTCATGCCAGTAAACGTCAAACAATTAGAGCCTTACAAATGTTCGTATAATGTTAACACTACGTTTTAATTGACAAGAGTTCATTATTATTATTATTATTATAAATATACGTGTCGTTCATTAACACTACACCTTTGAGTTCGTTATGTCCACTTAGTGTAATATATTCAACCTTTTGTTTTTAATTTATGTATTGCGTATATATTTTGTTTATTTAAAATGCGTAATTGTTGTTATGTACGAGTATATGCATATATATCTACATTAAAATTATAACTACGTAATTTGTACCAACTGTATCTAAATTGTCTTTTAAGCGACGAAAACTAAGCTTATTTACTTACGACCTTATCAGTTTACAAATCTGTCGTTATTTTGGCACAGTGGGTACAGCTGTTTTTTTTTCACATGTAATTTTGCAGGCGGAATTGAGGTAACCTTGCCACTGATATCACTGCGTTGATGATAAACTGCAGTCGGTAGAACTGATGAAGTGAATCTTACTACTGCTGTCGTAGGAGTGATACTTAAATACTTAAATATTTTTGAAGTTCTCTCATCTGTGTTCAGGTGAACATTTCCCCAAGTTTGCAGCTACGCCGGCAATTGTTGCTTAAATAATTGCTAAATACTCCACAGGCAGCTATTGATGCTTAAATGTTGATTAGCGTTGTCGTTGAAGTGACCATGCGCTCCACGTGGTGTGATAAGAGTTGACCAGCTTAATGATGCCTGGATCTGATCAGATCTCTGATTAAATTTATGCAGGTTCGGATCCGGCTCACTAAGGACCAATGAATTTAAGAACACGAGCTTTTTCGAATTCTGGCCTTTAATTTCATATATTTTAATTTATAAATAAACAAAACTAAACTTAATTTACAAATTGTGTAAGTGGACTGTAAAACTATATCTCTGCACATGTGCCCTGATCCCAGCGGTGAAATTAAGCGAGTCGCGAAAGCATTGTTCCCCGGAAACAGAATGGCGGTCTTTGGTTATGGAGTCTAGGCGGAACCCACTGTGCCATAGTTGAACGAGCGAGCCCCCAATTGCGCATTAAAGTTTTAATATAAATTATATTTTATAATGTCTTCTAGTTTTCTAGTGTCTAAAAAGTTCATATTTTAACAATTTCATTACACTAGATTCACAGTTTGGTAAAGAATATCCCCAACCAGAAATTGATTCAGGAACAAATGATGAATACGTTCTAGTACATATTGAAATATTATCAATTGCTGCCAACTGTGATACTATATCTTCCAAACTGTCTCGCTTAATAAAATTTAACATTATAGTTGAAGCTTTTTGAATTTTAGTCGGATATTGTTCTTTTTCCACAGTCAGAATTTTGTGAACAAGTTTTAGATGATTTATCAATGCTCCAGTTGACCCATTGATATTTGTTATTTTGGTTTGGCATTTCAGGCATTACGCTTTTTTTTTTTACCAGTTTGTCAAAATAATCCCAAACTTATGATTTTGATACTGGTCTTTTGAATGACATTTTCTTGGAACAATAATTTTTTTTTAAAAATTTTTATTCGATATGTAAAATATAATATATCAAAATTTTTTATAACTATTAACTTATCAAGGCTTTTTCTAACTATTATATTTTCATCCTTAACCCACTAGTAGGACAATTTTTCTGCCGCTCGCATTGTAAATTTCACTTAAAATGAATATGAGTGTCAAATGAACAGTAGGCCACCACCAAACTTATATCAGTGCGTACTGTGTAGTTATACCCTTGTGTTTGTGTATAGAATACAGAAAATATCATATTGAAAATAATCTCAGTCGGCCACCACACTGAATAGAAATTCTGCCGAAACATTTTCTGTAAATTTCCAAGAAGGAATGAGTGCGTATTGCTCATCTACGCGTATACGCTCATAAAAATTGTACGTGGCTCAAGCACCCGTTGTTGGGCTTATAACAATTCTAAGGAAAGATCGTTCCAGTAAATTTCTAAGAAAAACTTGCGGGCTTCCCTACATCAGATCGATGCATTGCTGGGTTTTGTTCTATTTGCCCAGATTTTGTATGTTATTAGTTTCTTTATAGCCTTACGGCTTATCCCTTGAACTCCATGTACTTCAGCGACTGAACGTGAGCAAAACTGTGTAAAATGGTACAAGTGGAGCCATCTGACATGGTAACAAGGAAGCGTTTTCACAACCGCTATATAGTTCTATAGACACGATAAAAGTCGTCCTAGCATGCTAAAGGCGAAAAAATTAATTACATTAAAATATAACAAGAACAAGACCGAAGTCATGCCCGCCACAATGTGGTCACTCCTTCTAGAGGGTTAAATAAATTTTCATAAAATTGAAAATAAATGATAAAAAATGCATGGCTTGCTATATATTTGTAAAAAATTTAAAATTTTTAAAATATTGTTAAAATGGCTAGCCTACTTTGGTGAGAAAATTTAACAGACTTAATTTAAAAAAATTTAAATTGATAACCGTGAATTTTTCGCGAATATGGGATACGTTTAAGAGTACAAATAATACCGGATACGGATATATCCGCTTTGGAAACCCTGGGAACAACGTTTTATAAAATCCAGCTAGGCCTACTCCTTGATACCATGAAGTTTATGAGTCAGATAAAATTCAAACTTTGGTCAAATTTGACACCCAAGTCACAGACAGAAACTGCACGGCGCATCGAGGAATGCGAAAACCCATAATCGTAAGTAATTGGTTTCTGATTCCTGTGGGAAGTCATAACCTCACATTTGTTATTGCTTTTTTTGCCTCATTCGTAAAATCTACAAAAGTCACTCCGTACATTTTCACAATCGTTGAAAGATTTAATCTGAGCGAAAAGTTTAATGTCGTCAGCATAAATCAAGACTTTGCAGTGCTTCAAAACAGAGTCAATGTCGTCAATATACAGAATAAGGATATAGAGAAGGAATGGCGGAAATTGATTTGGTGTGTTCTGTTATCTAAGTAAGACTCCGTCCATTTAAGAAATGTTAGAGAAAACCCTTACTTTCCATCTTAAAAACTATCTCGGAGTGAGATAACTCTTCGAACGCTTTACCGAAATAAACCCAAGTTGGTCAGAAGATAGTAAATTACAGGAGGTTCAGAGCTGAGTGTAAATGATAGATTCGAATAATTTGGGCATTCAAGACAACTTTGCAGTTGGCCTATAGTTAGAAATTGAATTTTTACTACCTTTTTTGTGGATATGTATGATAAAGGAATTTTTCCATAGCTGCGGGAAACAACTACTATGGAGCGATTTTTGGAAAATAATTCTCATCGGAAGCAAGACTTAAAAACGGTGGGAGGGATCTCATCCTGACCCGTTGTGAAGTCATTTGGAAGTCCCTCAATATGAGAGAGTATATCCTTTTGTATAATTGAAAGGATAGTGAACGAAACGTTATGAGAGTCGTTCATATGGCTGAACTGGTTATTTCGAGATTGGAAATGAGGCAAATGCATTGTCAAAAATGAAGCAAACAAATTACCAATTTCCGACGAGTCAACACTAACAGAATCTTTGTAATTCATGGTATTGTGATAGTTGTCACATTTTTTTTTCATATTAAAAACTTAAAAAAGATGCGTGTATCACTAGAAGAAAAGAAGAAAGTAAATCGAAAGGAATTATGTAAAACTTAGAAAAGTGTCCCCCAACACTATTGCGACAGCGACATAGAGGTAAGTCTACTAGAAAGATCCGAGAAATCAGCTTTTCTAAAATTGAAAAAATATTGTGTTTCGTCACAATTTGTTAAGTTTTCCGTTTCATAATAATGTAACTAGTAGACGGGGTGGTATTTGTCAAGAGTACACAATATAACTGGGCAATGTTCAACTAGTAAGTTACCCGCGTCAGCAGAAAATATCAGGTCTAACTGCCTATTAGGTAAAGGGGAAGAATCGCCAATAGTTATGTCATTTGCACGGCGGAAATCTGCAACGACTCGCCATTTTTTGCTCCCATGCTCGCCAGTCTTTTTGGGAACTAGAAATAGGGGTGAATTCCACGAGCTATTTGAAGGGCTTAGTATATCAGAGCCCAACATTCCATTTATCTCTGTTTCGCTTTAGTGCTCGGTTTCATTTGTAAATGTTAGGAAATCTTCTTCTAAGTAGAAGAGATCGTTGAAATCCTTACAATTTTTTGAATACTATCACTTCTTCCAAATAACAGTGATCCAATTTTATCAGGATGTGCAGTTTTTTATTCTGCCCCTAATGGGATCTCTGTTGGAATCAGGAGAGATACCATCAAAGTGGTTAAGGTTATGGCATTCTGGATTTATGTCATATACTGCTAGTTCGACGGGCTGCTCATTCTTTTTGAGAACTAGGATTTTTGCCACTCTTTTTGATGGGTTGACTATGGAATTATCTGAGACAACTTACATCTAAATGTGAAAACCTCACAAAAAAGCGGTTGGAGATACAACCAAGATTTCCATCTACAATCAAACACCAAGTCGAAGCTCTTTTATTGCCAATACTCCCTAGCATTCTACCAGACAAATACCTAAATCTTGACATATAATGGAAAAATAATATCATGGCAGGTCCAACATTTGACAGCCCTGGGCTCATTGATGTTATTATAGGTCCAGACGTAAGTATTAGTATTAGAAGGAGTACGAAAAAATCATCGCGGACTGCTGACACAGTATACTAAATTTGGATTGATTATATCAGGACAGACCCATGCCAATACAATGGGACCGAAATTATCAGTATGGTCGCCGACATTGAAAGACAGAATACAGAACATCTAATGTCTAAGGAAGATCGCGATTGGGAAAAGCACTACCAAGCAACTTATGACCGAAACCAAGATAGAGCTTTCACAGTTAATATTCTTTTAAAGGAACCATTGGTAAATTTCGCATTTTCAAGGAAAATAGCGCTAGCTAGAATATTCCGTATTGAAATAAAATTCAAAATTGACAAGATTTTGGCAGTAGAATACAAAAATGTTATGTTGCGAGACATAAAATTAAAACTCATGGTGCCTCCAAAACTTCCCAAAGACTCCACGCCCAACCTATGTTACCTTCCACCAAATTGTGAGTAGTCTGTGACACCTCAGCAAAACCCGCCGGAGGAAAACACGTTTTAAACGAAAGATTGCTAACAGGGCTTCAGCTGCAAGAAGACTTACGAGCCAATACGCCTTTACAGCTAATATAGAAAAGATGTACAGGCAAATAAAAGTATACGAAGAAGATCCAAACTTTCAACGAGCTCTACAGCGATTCCCACCAGATTATCCAATAAAGGAACTCAAGCTAACAACAGTTAAATATGGCACATCGTCTGCACCTTATTTAGTAATGAGAATCATGCAGCAATTAGCAAGAGATGAAGAACATCAATTGGCCTCTAAAATCATCCACAGAAGTTTATGTAGATGTCATGATATTCGGAGCAGATACAGTTCAGGAGCCGCAGGAATGACAAAATGAATTAATCGACTTATCATCCGCAGGTGTATTCAAGCTGTGAAAGTGGGCTAGTAATAAAAAAGTTTGTTAAAGGTAATAATCGAAGATCTAAGAAAACAGAGTATCCTTCAAATAAAGGATGGACATACCATCAAAACACTGGGTGTACATTGGGCTCCAAAATCTAAAACCTTCCACTTCAAGGAAAACTTACCAAATAAGGCGTTGGTAACACAAATAATCTTACTGTCAGATATAGCAAAATTGTTCGATACGTTGGGATAGCTTACATCAGTAACAGTAAAAGAAAAACTTTTGCTTCAACAACTTGTGCTAGAAGATGTCACCTGGTGCCTCAAGAGGATTAAGTCCAACCCAAATCAACTCTCATAAGTTATGGTGGACATGTCCCAGTTAGCTAAAATACCTCAAGGAATGGTGGCTTCAAAGTAATATAAAAACTAGAGCAACTTAACTGGAAATTAAACCAACACATATGTACAACGCTTACAACAGTAACATCCACCAACAGTATAATCGAATGATTTTCAACCATGCACAAATTAATACGAGTACAAGCAGTTTACAACAAATTCGTACAGAATTGTCGAAATCCAATACAAAGAAGTCAAGCAACAATTCCGAAGCTGAAGAAGCAAGAATGCAAGTAGTAAGATTTACACAAGCAGTGCAATTTCACAAGGAAATTGAAGAACTAAGAGCAGGTAAATCACTCAGTCCGAACAGCAAGCTTTTACCACTTAACCGACTGCTGGGCAAATATTAAGAATGGGAGGACGACTTGAAAAGACAACACTCACTGATAGTGAATACATCCAATAATTATACCGCAGAAGAAGTATGTATTTGACTTACCTTATAATTCAGCAGGCTCTCCGAATAACATTTCAAGGGGGCTATGGCCCAATATAAAGAAGATTCCTTCAGCAGCCAAGGGCGCATTTTAGTGAAATAATTAGCATTGCTAAAAGTAACCTCACTTGTTATTGCTCTGAAACTGTTGGTTTTTTTGCTGATTAGCTCAAAAGCTGGCTGCGATAAGCGCTAAGTGGAACAATCGACGAGGTAATGGTTATGTAAAGCGATTGGTTACTATTACGCGATTCAGGTGCTGCAACCGGTAGAACAAACGACAAGGTTCTTGTCATTGGTTTACATCCGCGTTGTGAGCAAAGAAAGAGTTTACTTCCGAATATGGGGGCATAAAATACCAATGACTGGTCTGACGAGTGACCGTTAGTTATCAGTCAGAGTGGAGTCATGTTTCGGTTCGGGTTAAATTGAGGTTTGAGTTGTTAAGATAGGTCAGTTTTGTTGTCGTAATAAAGAATTAATGTGTTAAAGAAGTTCAAGAGTTTTACTCACTTCGGTTAATAATTGATATTTTCTTATTCGATTGCTTAGGTACACGACACTTTGGCGCAGCCGGAAAAAGTTGAGTGAGGTATTGTAATTTTTATTTTTGCCCGTTTTATTTTAGAATTATGTAAGAGTGATTTTCTGTGTTGTTCTTGTGTTTGTGTTGGGATTTATTATAGGAATCAGTAATAATAATTACACAGTATTACACACAGGGAGCAAAGCTATATTAGCTAATCCAACACACACACTAGGAGCAAAGCTGTATTAGCTACTCCAGCACACACACTAGGAGCAAAGCTTTAGTATAGCTACTCCAACTCACACACTCGGAGCAAAGTTATATTAGCTACTCCAGCCCACACACACACACACACACACACACACACTAGGAGCAAAGCTAAGCTACTCCAGCACACATACTAGGAGCAAAGCTATATTAGTGTTATAATTTGGTTTCTTCTACTCTGCTGTATATATGTATAAATATGTATATGTGTACCTACTACCTTGTTATTCCTTCAGTTGGGAGGAATAGTCACAACAACTCTTTATCTCTTTTCTTACACAATTTTACTTTATAATTTTCCCTTAAGCCTAGTATCGAATTCGAGTAAAATGTTACATTTCCATATAAATTTTAGCGCTGGTAAAATCGCAAGCAAAAATTTTACTGATGATTTTACTAGTGCAGTACGGAGTTCACTGGTAAAAAGTGAATGTTTCTCTATTTTGAGATAGATGGCGCATTGTATGTCTCCACTTATTTTACTGAACATTTTAATGCACGGAGCATTAAAATGCTGGTAAAATTATGACATTTTCTGTTTCTATGACAATTTTCAGATTGTTTTTTTAAATTTATTGAAGGATTTAATTTTAATTGAAAATTTTTAGATTGTTTTATTTATTTATTGGAGGATTTAATTTCTTTTAACAATTTTCGATTAATTCAGTCCATCCTTAATTCTAAATTGTGAAAACGTTTATCTAAACTTTATAAACAATTTGAAGTTTTTCACTGATAAGATTTTTAACAGCTGTCACTTTCTATTCTCCAAATTAATTAACCTGAAAATTTTACCAGCGATTTTAATGTGAAAAATTTGGAGACCGCGTTAAATTTTACTTTGCTCGAACTCAATACTAGGCTTTAACTGTAAAAAAAAAATTTAATTCTTTTGACACAATTCTGATCACACCTTTCTTTAATAAAACAATTTCCTTTTTTTTCAAGAACATTCTTCTCCATTGATACAACACTTAATACACTTGTTTTAATAATAACAATTTTTTATTACAAGTACATTTACTTTTTCTTTTCTATTTTGGAAAAACTTTAATTTTTTAGACACGATACTTGTGTTAATATTTGGTATTTTTTATTACAAGACTTTCTTTTCCTTTTTTCGACTTTATCGATAGAGACCGCTCCGATGCCAAGTTCACCAAATCAAACTCAAAACCGAACTCCCCGCTTGATCACCTTAATTATTATCAAGAGCCGTTGCTCAGGGTAGAAAATGTGAAATGCATTTTTCTAACGCTGAGAAACTTTTTGTCGTTCGTTCTGGACGTGTTCAAACTCATCCAGAATATTTTTGCCGGATGGTGGCTTTAAAAAAATGTTATTTTACACCTTTGTAAATAACAGCTACCGTCTTGGCGTTTGAAATTGCGACGAATACATTGTTGCGAATATACATTCAATGTATTTCGTTGCGGGCATTGCTTTTGCTGAAAGCTTTCGCGATGTATGTACATACTTATGCATAAACATACTGTAAGTTTCCCAACGAATTGTCTGTTTTTTTATTTTTCATTTTGTATGTTGCATCGTAGGAGTATTTTCCGAACTTTAAAATTTTTGACATTTAATACTTTTGTTTTTCTGGGAGTCGTCTCTGCAGCAATTTCGGTTACCA
Source organism: Dioctria linearis (assembly GCA_963930735.1). NCBI lineage: Eukaryota > Metazoa > Arthropoda > Insecta > Diptera > Asilidae > Dioctria > Dioctria linearis. The sequence continues at coordinate 170,467,038 of OZ005740.1, forward strand.
TACATACATTGGAATTGTGTAATTGTGTGTACCACAATTTGTGTTGGGTTTGCGTATGTAACATTCCACTCCAGCATGCATTGATGAGATCGAGGAGTTGTGCTTTTACAAGCTACTCCCACATCCCGTAAAAACACCATTCATTATCAATTTCTTTCTTTCAGATAAAATGCGTTAATTTTAACATGTGATAAATTTCGGAGTAATTTATATGGTGAAATATTTGGAAATAATTTGTGATATAGGAATGTGTTTAGCTACGTGAGAGTTAATGATATGAATTTCACCAGTTTTTAACGTCACGTAATAACGTCGTGTTATCCTCACAGAAAAAATCTTTGTTTATGCGCATTAGCTCGGCTAAATGTATTCTGGTTCCACGCGGTTTATTTGGAAGAAAGCTTTAAATAAAGTATGGTTTATTGTATTTTTTTTATTTATTGCGTGCATCTGAATAAGTCAAATAGAAATATTGAGAAAGCACATGTTTGATTGTGAAAAAAGAGCTTAAAGTAATTGAACATAGTAATTATATTAGAGTTCTACAAAATTTTCGGTTTGAAAAAAGAGCTTAGAGTAATTGAACATAGTAGTTATATTAGAGTTCTACAAAATTTTCGGTTTGATAAATTTTGCAAACTCCGATTGGTACAAACAAAAACAAACTTTAATTTACTGAATCCAATGGTATAAATGTTTATTTAATAATATGATAATAATGATGGAAATGGATGGCGGTGGCGGCAATGACGTCTGCTGCTACTTCTTCTGTTGCCGTTGCGAGATTGTTTCGTGTTCCCCGTTTCTCTGTTCCCTCAGCTCAGCAATGCCATATCGGCGGGTACGGTCAGCAAATGGGTAATGTGGAGTTTACAATTTTGGAATCCCACAGTTCGGCCGTCCTGAAGAATATTCGCCCTCGAACATCTTGCCAACAAATAAGCTCTGAATGGTTCAAATAACGAGAACTGCAAATAGACAAGCATAGTTCTGTGGTGTTTTAATCGTATCGTCAAAGTGTCAAGTCAGTCCGTGTACCTTTTAGTGTCAGTCAGATTCATCTATCTGGTATTTTAGCGCTTCCAATACACATTCAAGATGCTAATGTATCTCTATTACTCAATATTTCTCTAATTAACTCTCTCACCTGAACTCACTCTGGTACATCTGTGTCAAATGCTCCCATTACATGCTCGTGGTGTCTCCAACCCTTACATTCTCGTGATACCTCCGTATCTGGAAGAGCTTCTTAGCGCTTTAACCAACTAATGATATCTCCGACCTTCGAGTTCTGAACAGGGACTTTCTCGGTAAGTCTTCGCAGGGATAAAAATGTCACATCTGGGTTTTAAATAATGGAGATATTGCTATGAACTCTCTTGCTTCACTTCGTTATCGCTCGAACTGTCGTCGTTAGAGTTGTCATATATCTCTTCATACAATGTCCATGGCTTCATGCAGTCACAGCTCACGGTCATTTCTCTGGGTCATTCCCAATTTTAGTAACGTCATAGCCATCATGAGTGTTTATCCTTGACACTCTATATGGATCCAAGTATTTGGGTTGGATCTTCAACGTCGTACAAAACTGTGTCCTCCTTATCGCAACTAGATCTCCAACGTGATACTTAATCGAATCTTTTCTTTTACGATTAAATTCTCTTTTGTTTTCTTCCTGAATTCATAAGATATTTTGCTTGGATTCTTTGCGATTTTCGTCTCGTTCTTGATTAAATAACTCTAATAACTTTTCAGAAATAATTTCCGCAAGGTGAAAGTCTTCGACGTTCCGCATCTTCACTCCAAAAAGAATTTCAAACGGGGTTCTTTTGATACTGCGTTGCCAGGTTAGATTTAAACAACGCTAAACACCTCCAGTGAACTTGTACCATTGCTCTGGTTTCTTGATACTGAGTTTCGTCAAGACTGAAATTATGTTGCGGTTGATCCTCTCAACCTGACCACTACCTCGTGGCACACCTGTGGTTGCAAGAGTATGTTGAATCTTCTCTCTCTTGCAATATTCTTGGAAAACGTTGACGTGAAGGAACCTCCTCTATCGAATATTATTTGCTCTGGGTATCCAAAAATGTTCTTTTGCAACCATAACTTCTCGACTACCTGTTCTGATGCAATCCTTTTGACCAGATAAATCCAGGTAAATTTGCTAAAGCTGTCAGCAATGTTGAAAATATATCGGTATCCTTTTTTAGTTGCTGTTAAAGGACCAAGGTGATCCACATTATAGCATTTTAATGGATGATCATCTTTCGGTAAAGGATTCAGACGACCTTCCTGTTTACCTGATTTCCTTTCAGCGAGAATACAGCGTATGCAATAACTACGCTGGTCTGCAATCTTTCCCTTTAGCTTTGGCAGGTAGTATTCTCTTGAGAGAAGTTCCTCTATTTTTGGGTGTCCGAAATGACCTCGCTCGTGCGCTGATTTAATAACTTCTTTTTGAATTCCACTAGGGACGCACAATAGTTTCACTCCATCTCTCTCCTTGAATATGACTCCGCGTTCAATGATATAATTGTCGTAGGGTTCCTTTTCCAAAATTTATGCTATAATTTTTAACTGCTCATCTTTCATTTGGGCAGCTGCAATTCGGTTTATGATCTCTCTCTTACAATCATGCTTACCGGATAACGACTTAATGAGTTGACATGCTTCATTCGTGTTCCAAGTTGATGTTTCAGCTCGCAGTTAAAGTACTGAAGATATAAGGTCCATCTGGCTACCCTCAGTGGTAAATCCTCTTTTCTCATCGTAGTCTGGAAGGCCGAACAATCCGTGACAATCTTGAAGTAAATTCCAACTAAGTAAACACGCATTTTCTTCACCGACAATATGATCGCTACCACTTCCAGCTCGTAACTACAGTACTTTTCTTGTGCAGGTGTTGTCTTTCTACTGTAGAACATTACAGGATGAAACTGTTGGTTGTCACTACTCCTCTGTAGCAGAATTTCTCCAAATCCCTGCTTTGACGCATCGCAGTGTAACTCGGTTTCAGCTTGTAAGTCATAGATCTGCAGCGCTGGTCTATCTGTTACAGTTTCCTTTATCTTTGTAAATGCTTCACGCTGCTTCCCTCCAAACCTCCAAAGATAATCTGTTCGAAGTAGATCACTCAAGGGTTTCGCTATGCGGGTGTAGTCTGGTATAAATTTGCGAAAATATCCTGACAATCCCAGGAGGCTTTGTAGTTTCTTATTATCAGTTGGTTCAGGACATTTTCTCACTGGCGTAACTTTCGTACTCGATGGCTTAATTCTCCCTTCTGATATCTCATATCCTAGATATTCTATGCTTGTGCAAAGAAATTTACACTTACGGCATTTGATACGCAAGCCATATTTGGATGATGTCTCTAAAGTCAAGTTCAATCTCTGAAGTGCCTCATCCTCATCTTTCGCAAGAACGATGATGTCATCCATGTATGTAGACAAGTATGAACTTCTTCTGAATTAGACTCTTGAAAATGAAATTGACAAATCTCTGAAATTTCATTGGTGAAGTGCACAGCCCGAATGGCATCCTCAAGAACTCATACTGGCCACTTGGGGAAACAAAACTTGTATATTTTCTCGAATTCTCGGAGGCTGCAACATGGAAGAAGCCATTTTCCAAGTCCATTGTAGAAAATATCCTTGCTCCTTGTAACTGATCTAGGTGGTCTTCGATTAGTGGAAGAGGGAATCTATCTCGTATGACCTGTTTATTTAGTTTACGATAATCTATACAAAGGCATTTACTTCCATCCTTTTTGTCGACTAAGACCAAAGGGCTGAGAATTCGGACTCGCTGGGGTGGATTATTCCTTCATTTAGCCAATTGTCAATCTGCTTCTCAACATCTTACTTTTCGGCTGGTGGCAGCCTTCTAGGCCTCGAACTAATGGGGCTTTCATCCTTCAGAATTATTTTCATTTCGAAATTGATCCCCTCCGTTTGCTCAGGTTGATAGGTTTTTATAAGTTCCAAAATCTTAGATTTGTATTCGGATGCACCTACTTCCGGTTCGCTTAACTCTTCAGTGAAGTATGTTTCATTGGTCAAATTCTCCTCCTTTGTTACCAAAACTGATCCTCCCTTAAGCAGAATACGCGTTCCTTCTAGTAGGTCACGTCCATTTCAGATCGTAGGTATCTCTCAGATACAACATGAATGGATGCCTGAAATATTTGGCCGTCTATGCTCACATCAGCAACAAAAGTACCTAAAGTTTTTACTGGCGCCTCTGAAAGCCCTCGTTCCTATTATGCGCGGCATACCTAACTCCACATAGACATCAGCTGGTAATAATGTGAGGTCACTACCCGTATTGATTATACCTTGCACCGGCTTCCCGTTAGCAAGAATTTGTTTGAGTGGTGAGCTACATAAGTATGTTTGAGGTCGCGAAGCTTTCACGTGATTACTCAGTTTATGTTTTTATGGGCATTCAGCCGCCTTGTGTCCTTGCCTTTTGCAATAGAAACACCTAAATCCGGCCTCTCGTTCCTTACAATTTATTGCTTTATGCCCTCTCATACCGCAGTTAAAACACTTTTCTTTTTCTATCTTTTTATTATTCTGGAGTTTCGATGTATTTGTATCATTACGTCGTGCGAGTTGTATTTTCTCTCTATAGTTTTTATAAAGATCCAACCTTCTTTTAAATTCCTTATAATTTGCCACTCCATACAATAGTACCTTATTATGATGACTATCATCAATGCCATCAATAACATATTGACATATGGCTGATTCTTCTACTTGTCCTTTCGCACCTATTTCACGCATTTTCAGTAAAATATTCGTAAGCTGACTCATCTCTATTTTGTTTACGCGCACTCAATTTTCGATGGATATCTGCACTACTTATTACTTCAGAAAATTCGCTCAGTAAAAATTGTTTTACTTTGTGCCATGAACTAAGATTTGGCTGAGAACTAATTGCCAATTTCGCGGAACCGGTCAGTAGCCTCTTCGCATACAACAAATATTCGAGATCAGTCCAACCTATAAGCGCACCCATATTTTCTAAATCTTGTACCCAATTTTTGATACTGTATTCGTCACTACCCGAAAATTGTGAAAGCGTATTCGACACATCCTGTGAGGAAAAGTTTAATAACCGCGATCGATCAACTACTGTTCCTGAATGTGTTGCCATGTTACCATCTCGTTGACATAATTCTTCCAGTCTTTTTTCTCTCAATAATAAATCACTTTCTCTGCGTTGTAACGTTGCTTCTCGTTCCGCGAATAATTCTTGAATTTCTTCAGATAAATGTAATGATTCGGTAATAGAATTTTGTAGGGTACTTGATCTAAACCTCTTTTTATTTTTAGCTATTTTATACAATAGTCTTTCTCGATTTATTTGTAAAAATCAATAACGACACTAAGCTATTATTTTTCGAACTGAAATTGTGTAGTTATAATTGAATTGTTTTATCTTGTAACTTAAATAGAAAGTCCAACAAACTAAAATAAAGTTTTTAGCATTAAAAAGTCATTTACTTCAAAATAGTTCTCTGTGAGTGCCTAAGAGTATGCTACTATTCAACAAGTCAGTGAAATCAACTATTTATGTACGTTACTGTACCCAAGCTTTCTGATTTGAGCACTGACTAAAGCTCATTTAGTACAAAGAACAGTTTTTCGAGCCTCCTGAGACTTCTTGCGGCCCAGCGCAAAAACAATATAATGTGCAACTGTAGAAAGTATCAAACAAAGCACTTTTCACAGCTGGTAAACCAAATGGCAAACCTTTAGAGCACTTATGTCAACAATAATTCACTTTTGTGAACCAGAAACAATTCGTAATTATTCAAAATACCTTTTTTTAATTTTCCCCTTCGGCAATTTGATTTCGCTATAAATGTTGATATTCCAACGCAGGAATTTTTATCCAGTTTGACACAACCTGAAGTGTACGATTTCAATGCCTGTCCCACGTTGGTTTCGACGACTTTCCTAATTGCGATTCCTCTGTGCAATTACTCGACGTTTTTATATCGTACTCCTACAATTTATCCCTTGCGCTCTTGCGGCAGATTAACTCGCACCTCGCCCCTTTCCATTTATCCGGGTTGAGCCCCCAAAACTTGTGGGAATCTTTTGATAAATTTTGCAAACTCCGATTGGTACAAACAAAAACAAACTTTAATTTACTGAATTCAATGGTATAAATGTTTTTTTTAATAATATGATAATAATGATGAAAATGGATGGCGGTGGCGGCGATGACGTCTACTGCTACTTCTTCTGTTGCCGGTGCGAGAGTGTTTCGTGTTCCCCGTTTCTATGTTCCCTCAGCTCTGCAATGCCATATCGGCGGGCACGGTCAGCAAATGGGTGATGTGGGGTTAGCAATTTTGGAATCCCACATACATGCCATGGAAATCTTTCAGTTAATTACGCACCGAAATGTTGGCTTGTATGCGGAGACCTAGTGAGGATACTAAATAGTTTTGGGATAGGATAGTGGCGCAGCTGGACCAGATAAAGTCTGCGGTATCAGTAAATACCCAAATATGGATGGAGGTTTGATAGTAGAACTAGAGGTCGACGCTGTAGCAACTTTTAAAGCTGGTGTTGGCAGCCAGGCCACCCTAGTATACCGTACTGGGAGAAAGTTTGAAGCACTGAAAGAAGTTCGAGAAGAAGCTCTTACTACGAAAGAGATTCAAAAAGGCTAGAAGCTATAGCACCAGGGCTATGTAGAAAAGCACCACAACACTCCACAGGGAAATTGGAAAACCGGAAATTTTAGCAATGTAAGACAGAAACAGCCACAAAGGCATCTCCAAACAGTACAAAGACCAACAAAGAACTGTGAACCTTCAAGCAGGACCACGCAGCTATCTAGAGTTGCCAAATGCTGGAGAAAACAGCCTCATTACTGTACTGGATGTCAGGAGCATGGACACGAGGTGGCGAATTGCCGAATTCATCACGTTAGAGTGACAAACTGTGCAGCTGGCATACAAGATGAATTCCATTCAGGATGGGAGGGGCTTTATTGCCAATTCTGCCAAACTCGTGACCGTTACATGGATATCTACGTAAAGAAGTATTTGGCACAGAAGGACCTTTTCCTTCAAAAGTAAATTTGTGATCACAGTGCCATCGGACATATCTTTAGAAGGTAAGTTTAGGCTTTTAATTGACTCTGGGTCCATGTGTAGTTTAATTAAAGTCACTAGAATAAAAAGGAACACAGCTATACGGACACACGAGAAAATAAGAATTGGAGGTCTTTTTGGATTTGCCAGGAGCTCCATAGGCACTTGTGAGGCGAAGCTGTTGATAGATAACACTCAGCAGGCTTGTCAATTTAACGCCATAGCTGATTCAGCTTCAATTCCAGCAGGCGGCATCCTTGGAATGGATTTTCTCAGTGACAGATCATTCATTGACTGCGTGAATAAGAAATTGTGGATACAAGGAGCCGAAGCAAAGAAAGATAGTGGCGGTGGTGGAAAGGTCGCAGCTAATCGACAAGCTGTAAACAATACTTTTCAGTGTTACAGTCAAGGAAATCCTTTACAAGCCCGAGTTGAAGAGCTTCAAATGAGCATAGCAGGAATCGCCAGACTAGGTGTTAATAACACAAAAAATGAATGGATAGCTAAAGTCGGCAGCGTAGAGACAGTATCACGACATGGCCAGAAAAGTGTACCAACAGTGGAGGAGCCATCACGGGCGCCATCATGCGAAAAAACCTAGAAAATCTTGACCGCAGCTCTTGACAGTGTAAGACTTCACAAGGTAAGAGGCGAAGATTTTATTGAGGGTAGGAGAAAACCGACATACTATGACCGCAGCGGAGATAGCCTGGGGGATGGATGTGCATTTGTAAGAGTTGCTAATGCAAGAGCCTATCCTGAAAAAAGCATGAACTCCTCGGCTGGGCAACACGGACCCGGTAAGTATCCTGAACGATATGCATGGCGCTATAAGGGTAGGAACAATTTCGATTGGCAAATACGAAAAGCCCAGGGGATTCTGCAAAAAGGTAAGTTTAAATTTCAGGGATATAATAGTAAGCTGGATAGGACAGAAGAACGTCAAGGCAGAAGGAAAGTCATTTATGTTGAAAATGCGTTTTCTATAAACCCTTACAAGGTAAGTAATGGTTATGACCCAGGAATCGGGGGGTTTGAACAAATATATGTCCAACAAATTCCCACTAATTACGGGAGAAATTCGATGAGCGAAGCTTGATATGGACAGGAAGATATGGAAGGATATACAAAGGTAACCCAGTGGATCCAAAGTGAGGTAATTTTAGAGATGTAAAGGTAAGCAAATGTCTTTTGGAAATAAAAATGATAGGTTGAAAAGAAACAGAGAATAAGCAGATTGAATAGAAAAAAAAACAACAGAAATAATAAAGTTAAAAGAATATTAAAGGTATCAAGATTGAAACCAAACATATAGTAGGTAAGAAAGAATAAAAAACAAAAGAGTAATGAAAGTAAAGAAAAATAGAATGTTAAGAATCAAGATTTATAAACAAAGAGGTTTTGTATAAAAAAAAGTTAAAGAGGGTGTTGAAGAAAGATTGGAAAGTTAAAAGAAATAAGAGATATAAAAGAAAAGAAGGTGAAAAGAAAGAAATTAGAGATTAATGGAAGGAGAAGTTAAAAAAAGAGGAGAAATATTATTTGACAAAAGAAGTAGAAGGAAAAATTTTTTGAATCACTGTCAAAGTTATAAGCAAGATTAGGTTAGAAGAATACATGTTTGAAATTGTAAATATAAGCAATAAATATGTAGTAAATTTGTAAGGCTTAAAACAATAGAATAATGGAAGGACTGAGAAATAGATAAGAAATTTATATAAACAGTGTAAAATAACCTCGACGTAACGGAAGCAGAAGTAGCAGTCCTATCATGACATCAATCTATCCCTGTATAGGCTACGTGGAGCACGCATCAGACCAATAGTGGGGGTGAGAAAATAACGATGAGCACTTGAGAAAAGTGCATCTTTCACCGTCGACGACTTTCTTATTTGCAGATATTGACCGAATTCTGAAGACTGATTTCAAAAGCAAGAAGGCACCCATGAAGTTTAAAAGCAAAAGAACTTCGGGAGGTATCAGATGTTTGACCTCAACTATAATTGCTGCGAGAAAAGAATGGTATACTCATCATTGCTCAGTTACAACGACATTGAGATATCTGAGGGATTCAAAGAAGTTAAGTACTCAAGACCATCTCATTAAATGAAAGGGGTTAAAAGTAACGGCAAGATTTTACTATACTTAATAAGTCAAGATCAAAGTCAAGTTATATATGGCATCAAATTCTAAACATATAACTGAATACATCAAAAGATTTGGGAAAGATGCAGAATGCTATGTACATAGTTGTAGAAAATACATTACCAGATTCATATAGAGAGAGCAAGTCTATTTTTTTTCTTTCTTTTTCTCGATATAATCGAGAGAACTCCATCGGACATTTAGAAAAAGTACAAAAAATATCTAACAAGTTAGAGATTCAGAGGTCAATAAGAATGAGCATAGGAAAGGAGGAGCCTCCAGTACGATTAAAGGAAACAATGACCATTCCTATAAGCAAAAAAGCTCGAGCGTAAATTGATAATCCGTTCTATCCAAAATCCCGCTATTGGATATACATTTTAACAATCCCGTAGAGAGCACCCCACAAAGAAAAATAGGGCTTAAATAATCCCACTGATATGGTCTAGCTTATAGTAGCCTAAGTCAAGACCGAACGTAACCGACGGCAGCTATCAAGAAGTAATCACAGTAGTATTAGGGCTATAATGTGTATTACTTGTCTTTGTAAAAATAGAGCATTATAAACGTCAATTGATTTTAGAAGATAATATGAATCGAATAAGAAATATATTGTAAAGAGAGAAAATGTTGTTAAGCAGCAGATGAGCTAAAAATATTAGTGAAAATAAAACAAATGTAATCAGAAAGAAGCGATAGAAGACATAAAGACATCGAAACAGAGACATAAGGAAATTAAAAGAAAGATGTTAAAGTAAAATTAGTAAAGAACAAATTTAAAAAAAAAGATAAGTAGTTATTGGAAAAATGTTCAATGTTAAGTATATAAGGAAGTACATTGTACAGAAGAAAACGGGAGAATATACTTTTAATGTGTAAGAGGACTATACATATACTAAGTATAATATTATAATGCATTGAATTAAGTGTTTTTTTATGTATAGGGAAATCACGAAATTTAACTTATAGAAAAAAATACGTAATTTTTGGAAGACAATATAGATAGATTAATATGAGAAGACAATAAGAAAGAAATTAAGTATGAGAAGAAAATTAAAAGAGAAATGAAATGTGAAAGAAGAGTTAACATCTTTATGTAAAATAAAAAAAATTAGATAGTAAATGTGTAATGATTAAATGTAAACGAGGCTTAAAATATTTTCAATTTTAAGACTATTGCAATATCCAGATCTAGTTCCCTGCGGAAACTAGTTTTTCCAAGGGGGGAAGCATGTTATGGCCCAATATAAGGAAGATTCTTTCAGTAGCCAAGAGCGCATTTTAATGAAATAATTAGCAATTTCTAAACAGTAACCTAGCATGGTGATATTGCTTTGCAACTGTCGGTTATTTCGCCGATTAGCTCAACAGCTGGCTGCGATGACCGCTTAGTGGAGCAATCGACGATTGCGATAACAATTAACCTCGCATGGTAATGGTTATGTAAAGCGATTGCTTACTACTAAGCGACTCAGGTGTTGAAACCGGTAGAAAAAGCGACAAGGTTCTTGTCGTTTGTTTATATCCGCGTTGTGAGCAAAGAAAGTTTACTTCGGAATATGGGGGTATAAAAGACCAATGACTGGTCTGACGAGTGCCCGATAGTTATCAGTCAGAGTAGAGTCAAGCTTCGATTCGGGTTAAATTGTTTGAGTTGTTAAGATAGGTCAGTTTTGTTGTCGTAATAACGATATAATGTGTTAAGGAAGTTCGAGAGTTTTACTCACCTCGGTTGATAATTGTTATTTTCTATGGTTACTTATTCGATTGCTTGGGGAGACGACAACCAAAGTGCACTGGCATACATCCGACAACAATACTGGATCCCAAAGACACCAGATATTATACGAGACCTCAACCAGAATTATATAAGATTAATTCGATTTAAATCAGAAGTAACTCAACAACTAATACCAAGCTACCAGCCCCAAAAATAAATCCATATAAACCATTTAAGAGATTTACTGCTAGATTTGGCTTCTGCAAACATCTTATAGCGATTGCGGAACTAACTTTGTGGGAGCGCAAAAGCTACTTAAAAAAGAATTCAGAAATTCAATAACCGATAATACGCCTGAGGTAGTGAGTCTACTAGTTTTTCGCGGCGCACAATGGGATTTCAACCAACCAGGACATCTCACATGGGCGGACTTTGGGAGGCTGGTGTAAAGTCAATCAAACAATACCTTAAAAGAATCATTGGAGAATCATCATAAACCTTTGAAGAAATTACAACATTGCTATACCAACTTAGAAGCATGTCTCAACTCTCAACCCATTTGCCCGCTCAGTGATGACGCAAATGATTTTACTGCGGTAACAGTTAGCACCAGGCCGTGTGTTGATGGGCAAAGCCCCACTAAACTAACCCATTTATGCTAAAAGGGGAACAGATATCAATAGTTTACCAATATGCAAACATGTCAGCAAACTTCAAAAAGACTTCTGGAAAATAAGGTTAACAGAATTTTGGCATGCCTACTACAGAGATCCAAGTGGCGCACAAAACAACAGAACATAGAACCCGAAAAACTTGTTTGAATTAAGGACGAAAACCTACTACGAACAGAGTACGTGTTGTACGTGTAACCGATACACATCCCGATAAATATGGACTCACGCTAGTAGCGAGTCTTCGGTGCAATGAAAATCTCCTTTTGAAAAGACCAGTAACTGAATTATCCAAATTACCCATAGAAAAGGAGCTAGAATGTATTCAACCTCCAGCAACGATCAAATCTTGGACGAATTTTACAACTATTTTAGTGTAGAAGCTTCTAACACAGGAAACCACACCAAAAATCAACAGGAAGTATAAGTTAACAGACAACGAAACCAACGACATAAAAGCCGAGATTGAGAGATGTTCTGAGAAGCCAGTAAATGAAACTTGTCTAAATGCGCCGTCCAATTTAAAAACATCATTAAATCATTTTTTTTTATTTTTCCTTGACGGGAATCGAACCCACACTTGCTAGAATCGGTCAAGACAGAGAATAGAAGAATTTTTAAGAACTTTTATTTTAACCATTCTAAATTAAATCATACAAGAAGAAAAAACTACCGCTTCTTCCGGGGTTTGAAACTGGAATAATTCCCCAATCGATAGGAGCAGCTGTCATCAGGCCAATCACCAATAATAGGACGGTGGTTGGTGCGGGCTCCATTGGCATCCACATGGTCGTAATTTCTCGTCCGTGACCGTTCTGTGTAGAGAAAAGCTTGGTTATTAAGGTTGAGTATATTTTGCTACCCGTGCTTCGAAGTAAGCCCAGCGGCAGGTGAATTCATATAGGGCTCCGGACCTACTACAAGATCTGTATCCGAAAAGGTTAAGGGCAGGGTTGTGGCATAACTTCTCTATATATATTACTCCTTTCTTTTGCGAGTTGAATACCGATATGTATCTTATAGAATGACTTAGAATATTAGATTATGATTTAGAAGTTTACTGGCGAATGTTGCTTGCGTGTTAGAGGCCAATAATTTTAACATCCATATTTTCCACTTCATAGTTAACATTACCATTCTTTTTTTGTATGCGAGCCTTGATAAACTATCTGGCAAGTTTGGACGCGAACTTGTCTGCGGCCTTGCTCTGTACGAAATTCCGGACATAGAAAATTTGCCCTGGTTTATAAGTTATTTGCCGCGCGCGAAGGTTATATTTCTCTGGTAAGCTTCCCGGAGATGGTCTTTAACTCGCTCATGTAGCAGTGGAATTCTGTAGTTATTTGGAAATACTTCGAAGTTACGTTCTGCCAAGCCTTCAATTTGGTGGAGAAGGTTGTATGTACCTCCATATAAGATCATGTGATATCCGTAAAGTAAGAAATAAGGGGAAAATTTGGTCGACTGATGCGTTGCATGACGCAAAGTGCAAGCCACATCACTTAGCTGGGAATCCTAGTTGGTATGTTCCTCTTGCACATACGACTTAATTGATGCCACGATGGAGCGATTAACTCTCTCTGCAGCATTGGGCTGTGGCGAATATCCTGCAGTCTTTGTGTGGCGAATGCCGAAACGCTCTATCATGCGAGCAAACTCTGTTGTGGCCCATTATCAGTATGTATAAACTCGGGTACCCCGTAACTGTGAAATATAGTTTTAGCCTGGTGGAAGGCCTTCAGTAGAACAAATTTGGAAAACTGGTCTTCTTGGAAGGGGTCCAATATAGTCAATACGCAATCCTTGCCATGGCCTTTCTACCTCAATCTGGTTGCCCATTTTGGGCCTTAGCCTGCAACTGGGAGCTTTGGCTTGTTTGCAGACATCACATTGTAAGATATACTCGCGGGCTTGTTGGCGCATGCCTGGCCATGAATAATATCATCGCAGTCTGTCGAGGGTTTTATGGATTCCACCATGAGCTGCAGTGGAACTCTCGTGCTCCCTTCTAATTAAATCTTTGGTGAGCCCTTGAGAAACCCAGAGTTTTCAACTGGGGATATCGGATAGATGGTTATCACCACCGCCCTCAATTCGGATGAAAATGTGCAGTTTAGTGACATGCACGTTAGGATACTGAGCTGTTGTAGCAGAGATTTTGTCTTTCCAATCTACGTAAGCAGGGTCAGAAAAGTGTGCTGATTTTGGGTCTACCAGGTAATCTAGCATGCTAAGGTCAGAGATAATCGCCTCTGGTGAATCAAGATACATTCGAGATAATGCATCCGGCACTATATTTTGACTTCCTTTTACGTGCTCGATCTCCCCCCGTGAGTTCCTTTTGAGACATTAGCCACTTCAAAATCTGGTGGTCCGTGATGATTGTAAAGTGGAAGCCTTCGATGTATGGTCTAAACTTCTTTCCGCTCAGTACCGCCGCGAAGCATTCTAGTTCCGTGATACTATAATTTCGCTGGGCAGGATTCAACTTTTGGGACATAAATGCGATTGGCCTTTCGGCATCATCCTCCGACTTTTGGAATAAGACACTCCCTTCACCCATAGTACTAGCATGCCACTTAATATAGAAATACTTCTAATAATCTCGATTGGCTAGCAGTGGAGCCGAACATAAGTGTTTTTTAGTTGTTTAAAAGCATCTTGAGCCTCAGGAGTCCACTGAAACTTCGCACCCTTCTTCAGAAGCTCTGGGATCGGAGCAGCGATGCTCGAAAAGTTTGGGATAAATCTCCTGTACCATCCAGCCATGCCAAGTAGTCTACGTGTTTGCCGAACTGTTGATGGGCTAGGAAAATTTACAATCGCAGACACCTTTTCAGGATCGACCTTCAGACCTCCTTCACCTACCACATAGCCAAGGTATTTAATTTCCCGATGAACGAACTTACTCTTCTCAAGGTTTATGGTCAGTTCTGCCTGACGAAGCAGGGAAGCGACTTCCCTCAGTAAGTCCAAATGTTCATCGAACGTAGTGGAAGTAATGAGTAAGTCATCTAAGTTGACGAATACGCGATCGTGGTATTGATGAGGTACTACCCGGTCCATAAGGCGACACATAGTTTGCGAGGCATTTCGCAGACCAAACGGCATGACTTAAATTGATATAAAGGCCTTCCAGGAACTGTGAATGCAGTCTTATCACGAGCGGACTATGCGGGTGGTATCTGCCAGAATACGTCTTTCAGATCTAAGCTGGAGATATATCAGGTTTCCCGAAGGCGACCTAAGAGTCCATCTATCAATAGTAGTGGATAAGCATCCTTCTTGGTAATAGAATTTACTTTACGAGAATCTAAACATAGCTCTAGTGTGAGGGTGTGCTGCGGAGGATGGATCTTCGTAGTTTTATCAATATCCAGGGAGTATATTACAGCAGGGGTAATGCCAAAAGCATCTAAAAATAATCAATTCCTAAGTAAAGTCCCTGTTGTAAGCTAGGCAAGTGAAAATAGATAGTTTCTGTTTTCTCAGCATAACGGACGGGCCACTTTATGTGACCAATGACAGAATTCCGTGAGCCATCCGCTGTACGAACATATGAATGACTCTAGTTGTAACTAAGATTATTCTTACGCAGAAATTCTAGAAAGTGTTTTCCCAATATGCTCACAGAAGCTCCACTGTCGCTCAAACCAACTAAATTTTCTTCAGCTATTTTCACTGTGACGTATGGACGATGATCTTCCCCATCACTCTGAATAGCGGCGTATACTGCTTTACGAAGCAGCTTTTTGAGTTTCCAGTATTTCCGAGATCTAAGCTGGCGCCGCCGACCTCGACTCGAAGCGATATATCTAGAGCGAAGGGATTCCTCAGGAGTTGTTTTGGATGTGTCTAAGTCCGATTGGACAGCTTGGGTTGATTGGGTTGATGCTACGTGGGAAAGGAATGAAGTGGGTTGCAATGTTGATAAAGTATGCACATTCTCTACCGATGAGCTGCAGGCTCGGTATTTGAAGCTGCTCCTACTCTCCTGGCACTGGGGTAACTGGCCGTATGGCCCAAACGCATGACCCCAGCTCGTTCTGTGTTCGGGGTCTTGTTTACCGCGCGGCCTAAACAGGTCCCATAGTTTGGCTTCAGCACGCCAGGACGTCCGCAACCGTAACAGAATATCCCAAGATGACCCTTTGAACAGTCTTGATATCTGTGGCCTAAGTCTCGGCAGTTCCAACATATATCAAAAGAAGCGCGGTTAGCAGTGTTCCTCCATAGCACTGGGGTAACCGCTGCTACTTGTGGGTCAATGTCATTATCAACGTAGTCTGACAAGAATATTACTTCCTCCAGCTCTTCGATCTGCGCTCTATTTCTGAAAGTGCGAGCCATAGTCAGCTGACGAGGATCGTGCCCAGATCTAGCCCACAATTTTTCTAGCCTCTGGCAGATAATTCTCACCTCTTCCGTTGATCTGAATATTGTCGTGGTAGTTGCACTCTGCAGAGCCGGGTCCATGTTTTCTCGGACAATTTGGAGTAGCTCTCTGTCAGGAAATGGTCTTCGCAGCCGACCGTTAAGCCATTCTACGTCCAGCAGGAAATTATTGAACGTTTCTTTCGGGCCTTGTCTTCCCGTTTCAATGGCCCTTCGCGTTTCTCTTTCTGAGACATAGCTCCCGAATCGCTCGAGCAGGGCTGCCAACTCATATCGGGATACTTCCGCTTGTAAACCCAGAACCAGCTTTCAGCCGTACATGAAAGCAAATTAGGTAAAATGCCAATTAAACGATCCAGCGGGTAGTTATCTTCCTTGGAAAGCATTTCTAGTCGGAAGACGTCAAGTCCCTCTGGGGACCCGTTAAAAGATATCTTCCATTTTGGTAGTCTTGGCTGCCATATAACGATTGTTTATCGCTCAGTAATTTTATATGTTTTTTTTATTTGAGGTACAAGAATTGGATTAGAATTTAAAACTCGGCAAGGTCCAAATTATACTAATATTTTTAATAGCAATTCAATTGAATAGAAAAAAATATTCACCTGTCTGCTTCCTTAATTCTAAATAGCCTAATCAAAATGGCGACTTAACTTATTGTGTGACGGCTCTCTCTCCTTAATGCATGTGGCTTCCTGATGTCAGGTGACCGGATCTAGCGTCGAATATTCCTCCAGATATTCGTTTCGTTTTCCTTTTCTTATTCTTTGCGGCTGATATTCCTCAAAATATTTGTTTCGTTTTCCTTTTTGTTTTTTTATTGTTAGCTACGTAGCGGGATCTCACTGATCATCGACTCCACGTGTTCCTTTATGCTCCTGTTTGTACTTCTATGGTGTGTCCTTGTTATTCCATTTTGTAATCAAAACAGGATTCTATTTTATTAGATTTATACCCTAACAGGTTTCCCTTTTCCTTCCTGCGTTTGCGTTACCTGACATGGGCGCAGACACAATCCACTTAATACGTATTTTATTTTTATGCTCCCTGTTCCCATTTATGAAAAGGTTGTTCTCACTTCTATCCTCCTTTTGGTTTTGTTCCTTTTTTTATTTTACTTTCCCTTGAATTAATTCTACGTTTAAATCAAACTTTACCATTCAGCTCGGGATGCTCGCACTTCTCCATCTAAACCACACCAAAAAATATGTCCACCGGAACTTATGCCAAATGCTGCCACCTTTCCGGAGTCCGATTCGGCCAATTTCTCGCGGTATAGCATGATGGTACTTCCTAAAGCCGTTCACACACTACAAGATTAACTAACTCCTTAACCAAACGCGTAAGCCTAGCACTTGCTTTCTACCTTAAACTATCATTCATCACAAAATTACACAAATTGTTATATTTACAGATCGTGGTAACACTAAATATACCATTAACATTATAAACCTCATACTACTGCACACAAAGTGAAACAATTATTTACTTAATTCGCTACCTGCGTCTAAGCTCACTACAAATGAAAATCTACTACCTTAAAGGTCTCTAATTCTATCCCACTGCCCTCTGGTTGATATTTCTGTTTGACAATTCGAAATGACATGACAAAATTCAATTGCAAGAATTTCATCATAATACACAATATTTCCACGTTATTATTTTGTTGCAGCAGGCCTGAGTTTATCATTAACTGGTATAAACCAGCGTGAGTGAGTGAAGCAACATATGGGAAAAGTGATTTGCATTTCTAACTATAATTATTACTTCGTGTAACTTCCTTAAAAATCCGTCAATCTTGGTGAAATTCCGTACCTCCTTGCACTTCCAGTCTCAGGAAGTATTAAAATTTTGTTTATATTCAATTGTAATTGTTTTGATTTATTTCGCCAATTAACTTATTGAATCTATTGAGTGCATGCGCCTATATGGGCATGAAGATTTTGCGAAGTGTTTAAATGGACTTCCCAGATCTCCCTGTTTATGTGGACCTTGCTGGATAACTTTACTTACATTTTTTTTTCTAATTGCATTCTTTTATTTACAGGCATTCTTTTTCTTTAAGCTCTTGAGTGTTTCTAATTACAATCTTTTATTTACAGATATTCTTTTCGCTAAGCACTTGGGTGTTTATTCAAATTCTTATCTTTTAGTAAATTGGTCGGGATACTGTACAAATGTATTCCTTAACGCTACCGTCCGTTACAGCCAATAAGGAGAGGTTGAATTTTCTGGGCGGCCACTATACTGAGAATGGGCATTAGGTTGATTCCCGCTAGGGTTCCTTCCGCGATTTTGTTCGGTAGGGAAAAGAGTTGTTGACAAAGGATCACTCTGATTGCCCATACGCGGCGTCAGGGTTGTATAAGTTAATGGATTCGTGGTTGTGCTCAAAAACTGATTAGGAGACCTTCCTAGATCCCCTACTAAACAAATCAAAACAATAAAATAACTTAGAGGAAAAATTAAAGTCCAATAGAAATGCGAATATAAGTACAGTTAATTAGAAATAAAAACGTACCAGTATATTGTAAAATAATACAATTATGACTGCAGAAACTGAGCCAATAAAATTGATGCCCTGGCTCTACAGCTTCCAACAAAACGTGTACTGGTATATTTATATACTTATATATTTATATGTATATAAAGAAAATTCGATAAAAAAAGTAGATTTCCTGAATTGAGTTGTGGTTAATATTTCTTCGTTTGGTGACGCGGTTCATTAAGTTCAGGTTTTAAGGGTTTGATGAGTCAGTGGCGAGTGGTCCAAGGTTTCTCCTATGTAAGTAAAAAGATTCTATAATCGCTATCATCTCCACCAGCGGGGCTAATTGAGAATACTAATCTTCTGAATCTAACAGCCGCCATGCGGAGTATGTGATTGGTTGATTATTACAGAAATAATTATTTAACAAATTACACTAGAATCTTAAAGTTACGTCATATCAAATCTCAAGCAGGGAATGCTTCAAAGACCACATCACTTGACGGAAAGGTTGTCGACAATGAAAATGAAAAAAAAATGGATACATGAAAAATAAGAATAGCATTCTCTAACAAGGTTTTTTTACAAAACCACTAAGAGTCGCTAATACCAATCGAACATAAGGGCGAAACCTGCAGTGAGGAATATCCTTACAACTTAGCGAAGGATCGACATGAGCACTTAAGAATGCAAAAGTGTTAAAGAAACCAGAGTTAATCTATAAACGTTCAAACCTAATAGATTGACGCTATGGTTATAGCGCAACTATATTCAGTTGATATCTTAACACGTAAAAAAAAATAAACAGCAACAAAAAAACCATTCGTTTGTAAGCTGTAGAAAATTATGCTTGTTTGGGTGCCATATTTGTAATCTTCTGGCCAGTCATATCTACCGCTTCTCGACCATCCTGCTCAGCCAGACTCATGGCTACTTTATGTCCCTTTTAAAGTTGTTGTGGGATAATGGAGGTTGATCTTTAGGCGAGCACGGTACAGGGTTCAACCACCTATTACTGTACCGCTCTAGAGGAATAATTAAGATAGAAAGAAAACAAAATGAAAAAAAGAAAACTGATAGATCGAAATACGGACCCCACTCTGCACATAACACGCACAAACACAAAAACAGATAATAATATAAGGGTCTATGCTACTACATGAACATGTATGGATAATTATTAACTATGCATCCCTATGATGGTAATATATTTATATGTAATATATTAATCTGTATGTATATATAAGAGGAACACAAAACACGAGTATAAAAAAAGAAAACAACACGTGAAAAAGCTAGAATTGGTCTAAGACCAATTCTTATGATACCCTAGATGAATGCACGTATGAAATTTCGTATGGTCACCCATTTGAGCAATTTTAATTTTTTGCATTGGTTTCTCGCATATATTTCTAGAACGGTTCATCGGACAGAAAAAATGATGATAACCAAATTTATAGGATTTTTTATTCTGAAGATGATTTAGTACAATAAAAATGTCTAGGACTGATCGTTTTCAAAGTATATGTAAAAAACCAAAAAATTTATATGGCAACACCAAGGGGTTGCCCGATTTAGTCCATTTCTGAACTTTTATTTGTTATTAGTATGAAAACACAACGTAGCAAATTTCAGCTTTCTATGTCGACGTGTTCTCAGGTAGTGTCCAAATATATCGTGGAAAACGAAATTTTTGTATGGCAACCCCACGAAAGAGTTGCCCGATTTGTCTCATTTTCGAACTTAATTTTACTTTTTTTTTTAATGTCCGTGTACAAAATTTCAGCTTTCTAAGTGAACGCGTTCTCGAGTTATCGTGCGCACGGACGGACGGACGGACGGACAGACGGACAGACGGACATGTGTTGAAAGACTTTTCTTCCTTCTTTCTTTATTGCGTCTAATTCCTCCCAGGCTTAACTTTGTGCACGTTGATTTGCTTGGAGTAGCAGTATATGCTCGGTTCCTAGCGAAGATATGGAATAGCTTGTTGAAGCTCAGCTCCCGTTGTAGATATGGAGTAGCTTGTTGAAGCTCAGCTCCTATTGTAGATATGGAGTAGCTTGTTGAAGCTCAGCTCCTTTTGTAGATATGGAGTAGCTTGTTGAAGCTCAGCTCCTAAATGAAAATAATCTTCGCTTGAATACCACTGGTTATACTCGATATGGAGTAGCTTGTTTAAGCTCAGCTCCTAAATGAAAGTAATTTACGACTGAATACCACTGAATTTACTTTTTCCTGCTCATCTCTTTTACATTTTACTACTCTATATACATATATAAATTGTTCTTATTCTATACATGGAAAAGTGTTGTACTTACTTCCCGGTACGGAAGATGTGCAATTTACTTCCGACTACATTTTACTTCCGACTTAACACTTTGTGTACATAATGTTCACCTTGTACAAAGTGTTAAGTCACGCATATTACATTCTTCAATTAAATCGCGGCACTCGTGGCGTTTGTATACATACAAATATTTTGCAAGAACCAGAATCACTTGCTGTTTGTTGTTTATTTATGATGTAATTCTTGGGTTACAGTAGGCATTTGTGGCTTACTGTATTAACCGTGAATTAACATCTTGCTAGTTGCTACCTACATACATATGTTTCACCATCGGTGCAAGGTCGTCGTATTGCAACTTAAGACTTCTTGCGCGCAGGGGTATTGCGACATCTTCGCTGTTTTACATGAAGAATATTTGACGTAGGTCAGTGATTGAAATTCTTCAACGAACCAAAAGTGATGTAGTAGATAGGTATGTAGGCACAATGTTTTTAGTTATGCGTTGCAATAAATATGTTTTCTTCCTACATGATGTAGGTATGTATATGCGCATGTGCTTTAAGTATACTTTCTTCCTACATGATGTAGGTATGTATATGCATGTGCATTAAGTATACTTTCTACATGATGTAGGTATGTATATGCATGTGCTTTAAGTATATGTATGTAACACATGCAAAAATCAAAATAAATTTTAATTTTATGCGGGGCTGTCCAATCCATTTTGCTCTACCATCATTATTTCTGTGAGTTACAAATGAAATGACAAACTTAGTATACCCTACAGATTTCATCTAGGGTATAAAAATACTAAGATCGCTATAGGGAAACAAAATTCACTGTGTCATTAAACTAATTTATGTACCTATAAATAGAAAAAAAAACTGATAGAGAAAACCATTTCGTTAGTATACTAATATTAAGGTCTATATCTTAAAAGGAACAAAACAACACAATTCGTATAACTAAAGGCGTTACGCTACAATCTGCTCTGGTACAAAAAAAAACACATTGCGATATTAACAGGTATTATGGAAACAAAATTGCTACAAAGGTGTTCTTACGCAACCATTTGGCTGCCAATTTAGATCTAGCCCACTATGATGTAACATATAAAAAAAAAATTTAAGTATTATACCATAGAGACAAGGTTCTTACACTAGTCAACCCGATAATTGATAAACTCCATAGGAAGGAGATCTTACGATATTATAGACATACGCATAAATAAAATCAAGAAAACAAAAAGTTTTACACTATCCCATGGAAAAAAATTGTGCATTATTTTTATGGATATACTGAAATCTAATTGACTATCATAAACAATGTGAGCTCCAAGCGAAATATGAGAAGACAAGAGAAACAGAGCATTTTGTATTTATTTTTTTCTTTTTGCAACACTACACTATAACGACAAAATATAAATTGATGGGAAACGGTGTTGGTACTTACATATTAATCCCCCCGGCGATGAAGCGCTTCAGCAACCTGGTGATTAACGCTGTGAAAAAATAAATTTTCTTGTTTTCTTGTGTTTTCTTGTGTGTAGTGTTTTTGTTTCTCCGCCTTCTCCCTATCTCGTCCCGTTGACAATTAGGTTATACGATTTTTTTTCCAATTCCGGATGGAGTTAGGCGACTATCGTCTCCTCAACGGGTATGCTGAAAATCTCCTGAAAAAGAACTTTGGGTGCCCAAGCAAAGCAAGGCCTGGTTTATGCCGAGATAGGGCTCGCTTCCTAGCCGATTTTGTCGTTATTGTTGATTCATGTACCAGTGTAATCACACAATTCACAGTACAGACGGAATCTCTTTCACCTGATATATAAAAATTAGCTAAATAAAAAACTCCTACCACGAGAAGGTAATTCCACCTCACCTTGTAAGTAAAATAAAAAAAACTTGATCGAACACTTGGTGGCGTTTAGATCAACTCGCAAAATAAAACAAAATAATTAAGACTTCTGGTGTGTTTAATTCACTATAACTGGAAGATGGATAAATATCGATCGCAACTTGCAGCAACAAAAAAAAAAACGTAGACAAACACTTGGTGGCGCTTGGGTCCACCCACAGAGCAAAACAAAGTATTTGAAATGTGTTGTGTGTACCATTCACTATAACTGAAGACTGTGAGGGTCTCGATCCTCACTTTGTTGATGACACCCAAGGGGCGATAAAGAGAAAATTACCCAAGTGCATTGCACTTTATTGATCAGCACCTTTGTTGGGTGATCGGAAATGCTCAAATTGCATTTTCTTTGTTTTTTTTTTCTTTTGAAAAAAGAAACGTTTAGTGAGCGATTTATTTTATTGAGTTTCTCGCGATTGATTTCCACTTGGACTCAATTTATTGAGTTTACATTGCAAGAATTTATTATATTTATATTTTTTTTTCTCTGTGTACTTGGACAAGAAGTTCATTTCCTTTAATTAAATTATTTTACTAGAGACTGGGTTTCGAATGCATCTGACTAATGATGATTATTGATTACATATGTATGCCCTGTTGCCCAAGATACACGAAATTAGAATTTTGCAAATGAGAAAAAAGAAAACTTGATAAAATGAATAATATGTAAAGTTTTTATTCATATTCCTTTTATAAGTAATATGATAAATTTGGTTTGAAGATTTATGGAACTCATAATTAAATTTATCAAGTGAATATTATAAACTTTTATAAATTTAAGCTATTACATAGATGTATAAATTTTTTCCAAAATTCTATAACTCGAGTTTGCACGTTTGCTGTCTTACTTACGTATAAAGTTTATACCACGTTCAGATACGTAACATTTTCTGGAAAAATGTTTAATTAGTTGGAACTTGGAACTAGTCAAAATTTATACTACAGTGGATATATTTCATACCATGTTAAGATAACGATTCGTATGTATACGATTTTACTATTCATTTTTGACAAGTTTGTTATAAACACTGAAAAGTAACTTTTCTACACATTCGTCTTGCGTAAACATGCATTTATTTAATTCGCCGTACGAAATTTGAGTGGAAAACATGTCAGGATTTCAGATGTATATGCCGGTATATTTATGACGTGTGAATACGATAAAGTGAGTAGTAAACTAGTAAAGGTACAAAAATTTGTAAGTGAGAAAATAGAACTGGAATACCTATATGGATTTTGTGTTTTCGGATGAGTTTATTTGATAAAAAAAAATATATGTTGTGTTTCCCAACATAACTCCTGCCATTTCTAACGACTCTCAAATTAACAAATAAAAAAGCTAAAATTGGTCTAAAACCAATTCTAATGATACCCTAGATGAATGCCTTTATAAAATTTCGTATGGTCACCGATCTATGCTAGTTTGATTGTTGAAGTGGCTTTTCAGCATATATTTCTAGAACGGTTCGTCGGACAGAAAAAATGATTATAAACAATTTTATAGAATTTGGTATTCTGAGGAAGTTTTTAGTACAATAAAAATGTCTGGGACTGATTGTTTTCACAGTATATGTAAACACATAAATCTTAAATGGCAACACCAAGAAGGGGTTTCCCGATTTATTCCATTTTTGAAATTTTATTTGTTATTAAGTACTATAAAAACACCATGTATCAAATTTCAGCTCGCTATGTGACGCGTTCTCAGGCAGTGTACAAATATATAGTGGAATCCGAAATTTCTGTATGGTAACCAAAATGAGTTGCCCGATATGTCTCATTTTCGATCTTAATTTTACTTTTTTTTTAAGCTGGACTGCACCGGTGTAGAACTCGTTGAAAAGAATTCAGCAATAGTGAACGCGTTCTCGAGTTATCGTGCGCACGGTCGAACGGATGGACAGATAGACGGACAGACGGACGGACATGCAAAAGTAAAAATAACTGGGTGTCCAATCCATTTTGCTCTACTGTCATTAATTCTGTGCGTTACAAACGGAATGAAAAACGTAGTATACCCTATAGATTTCATCTAGGGTATAAAAAGATTCAGCAGGACTTGAATAACGTTCAATGTGCTACATTTACTGATCAAATAGAATTTGTAAAGGAAAAATTAAGAGCAACTATAAAATTCAGAAGAAAACAAGTTAACGAATCTGTGGTGTTAAAGTTTATGGGAATTGTATCTACATTTATACCACCACAGAATTATATACTCGTAATTCAAAGATATTATTCAATCTATTGTTTAGATTGCCTTCTGGAAATTGAGCCCACTTGCCCTGGTCATTCATTCCGGGAGTGGTGCGGTACAACGCAGTGGCATGCGGCAAAATAGAGTTTTCACACCGGGAGCGGCGGATTTTATCCAAATGTATTCTAGTGCCGATGAAGTAGTTATGTCATTAGTAGCTCTGTTTGAAGAAAAACAGAGAAAAGTGATAAGCTTCTATTACGAATACCTTAGAATGCAAAAAGCCTCATTTAACGTATTGTGCGGACTTATTTCGAATGAAAAAGAGACTTTGCCGTCAGCGGCAGTGGCAAAATTGTGTTTTTGAGTAATCTCCAAATTGCAGCGAGGCAACTATTTTGCCGCGCCGCGCGGCTCCCGTTGTTACCAATAGATTTAATTTTACACAAGCAATCGTGCAAAGGAAACTTAGAAATGCCGCGGCGATCCCGGTGTAACAACTACTTAAGACAAGTTCAAGACAACACAAGGAATTTGCAACTTCACTTTCATTCTATTCCAGCGCAATGCAGCTACATATACAAATACTGTTATATTAAAAGCAGAATTAAAGCCGTACTGATATCAATACGAAATTTGCCAAAATCTGTTTCAAATGATAAATAATCATGCGCTGTTAATTTACCACATTTCACTTATCCAACAACAATAAGTTTAACTTTGTGTTTGTATTTACTTGTATGCACGTGCTTACATTGATTTGCGTCTTTTCTGTTGGATTTATCAACCTATTTTTATCAACAAATTTAAACATATCATCGGAAAGAATAAACGAACTTGAGCTAATGGGAATGGCCAACATTACAATGAATAGTGAATTCGCTAAGAGCCATAATTAGAAGTAAACAACACATGGAAGATGACACAAGGAAAACTAAGTTTTCAGTTTTATTGATTATTGTCAAATATAGATCAAGTCACATGGGTAATATTGACTTGCGACTCGCGAATGTGCCATTTGGGAGAATGTACAGCAGAAAAAACAAGTGAATCAAACCACATCCAAAGAAAAGCTCTCGCAAGTCAACAACCATAGACCATACAATTCTTGGTCTAGTCCACAAGTTTTTCAGACGGGGCGTTTTCATAAGAAATATTAAGATCGTTAAGATATAAAGTGAAATTCAGGGAATCGGCTGACAGTCCACAGTTCTATATGAATTCGTGAATCGTGATGTTCTTCGGTCTCAGCTCTAAGTAATGTATCTGTGCTTATCATTTTTGCGTGTAGCCTTGTTATCAGTCAGTCGCGAATACAACGTTTAAATAAAAATTCGATAAATTACTTGTATCACCATTATCAAATTAACTAAATGAAAGTGCGGTAATTATTGTAGTGAATGAGAAGTTTTTTGTGGCATGAAGAGTATCCTATATTACGGTTTCAAAGCTGCTTTGAGGAAATTTTAATCTAAATTACACGATTCGTCCAAAACACACAATGACTGGGTGAGTGAAGTTCACAATAATTATTAGGCGATGCCTAAATCGGCAAGTGAGACAAACTCATCACGTTTGTTTAAATTTAAATTCCTAATTTTAGAAACATTTGATAAGAACTAGTAGACAGTTTGGGATTATACTAACTAAAATTCAGAAAAAAATTATTTAATGTTCTTGAAGTAAATTATTATGAATAATAGCAGCAAACTATCGATAAAAATATCTGATAACATGCTCTGGGTTGTGCTTAAATATTGCTATGATCTGTGATAATTACATTATGTATATACATATGTAGAAGCATTTCAAAGTTTTGACAAAGCAATCATTTTCTTCTAAAAATATGTAAGTGTATTTTGTTAGTGTCATTGAGATCTGCATAATTTGTTCAAAGTGTCACTTTAATTAGTTGTGCTTTTTTGGAAAAAGTTATATGACAAAGCCATATATCTTTTTGACGAACATAAACAAAAAAATAGAATATACTTTCGAGTTTAAAAAAAAAAAAAAACTTTAATAGGTATATATTATTTTAGATTTCATTAAAAATTTTCCATTGCTTTTAATAAATTCTGAAAAAGCGTTACACTTTTCTGAAAAAGATTCTAAATTTGTCAAAAAATATTTAACTAGATTTCGGCAATGTATTTATCAAATGTCATAATATAAATTTTAAAGAAACAAGGTTTTTTTTACTGGAATCCTTCGCACAGTCCTTTTAATCATTCAATCAAATAAGTTTGCACTATGATTTTCAGAAACTATAAAAAAAATTAGCGTATACACAATTTTTTTTAATTTTTATAATGACTTTAAATGAAATGGATTAGAATTATATTCATATATCACAGAGGTCTCATCACAGTGGTTATCTCTGATCGCTTACTACAGAAGTTCGATAATAGGGTCACCCAGTTACACATATAAATACTTTTTAACAAAATCAAGTGTGAATTATATGGTAGCAATATTTCTCATTGCAATTTTCAAATTAGGTGATTATTCCCCTGTTTGCCGTATGACACTCGGATAACCCAAGTAAAACTCTAAGCAGGAAATTTTTCGGCTTTATTAGACTGAAATTCATTGGAAAAAATGTTTTTTTCCCCCAACGAATTTACAAAATGCATTGAGATGCAGAAAAAATATCGAGCTTTACGACCCAGCGATTAGAGAGCTCTCATCATGTGGTTATCCCTGATCGCCTACCACAAAAGTGCGATGATAGAGTTCACCCAAGTACCCATATAAACACTATTGAACAAAAGCCAATGTGAATTATATGGTAGCAAGATTTCTCATTGCAATTTTCAAATTAGGTTATTGTTCCCCTGTTTGCCGAACGGCACTCGGATAACCCATTAAGTCTTTAAGCTGGAAATTTGTTCTCTTTATTAGGTTGTAATTCATTAGAAAAAAATTGTTTTTTTCCACCAATGGATTAACAAAATACATTGAGATGCCGAAAAAATATTGAAATTTATACCCAGCGACCAGAGAGCTCTCATCATGTGGTTATGGCTGATCGCCTACCACAAAAGGTCGATGATAGAGGTCACCCAAATACCCATATTAACACTATTGAACAAAAGCAAGTGTGAATTATATGGTAGGAAGATTTCTCATTGCAATTTTCAAATTAGGCGATTATTCCCCTTGTTGCCGTATTGCATTTGGATAACCCAAGTAAAACTTTAAGCTGGAAATTGTTCGTCTTTATTAGACAGAAATTCATTGGGAAAAAA
This sequence comes from Dioctria linearis, assembly GCA_963930735.1. Lineage (NCBI taxonomy): Eukaryota > Metazoa > Arthropoda > Insecta > Diptera > Asilidae > Dioctria > Dioctria linearis. The sequence continues at coordinate 170,495,226 of OZ005740.1, forward strand.
ATGTTTTTTCCCCCAATGGATTTACAAAATGCATTGAGATCCAGAAAAAATATCGAAATTTTCGGCCCAGCGATCAGAGAGGTCTCATCAGTGTGGTTATCTCTTATCGCCTACTACAGAAATTCGATGATAGCGGTCACCCAATTGCCCTTCTAAATACTTTCTAACAAAAGCAAGTGTGAATTATATGGTAACAAGATTTCTAGTTGCAATTTTCAAATTAGATGATTATTCCCCTTATTGCCGCATAGCACTCGGATAACCCAAATAAAACTTTGAGCTGTAAATTTCAATTTTTCGGCTTTATTAGACTGAAACTCATTGGAAAAAAAGAAAATCCCCCCCCCCCCCCCCAACGAATTTACAAAATGCATTGAGATGTAGAAAAAATATCGAACTTTTCGACGTAGCCATCAGAGAGGTCTCATATGTGTGGTTATCTCTGATCGCTTACCACAGAAGTTCGGTGATAGAGGTCACCCAATTGTCCATATAAATACTTTTTAACAATAGTAAGTGTTAATTATATGGTAGCAAGATTTCTAATTGTAGTTTTCAAATTAGGTGATTATTCGCTTTGTTGCCGTATGGCACTCGGATAACGCAAGTAAAACTTTAAGCTGGAAATTGTAATTTTTCGGCTTTATTAGACTGAAATTCATTGGGAACAAAAAAATTGTTTGTTTCCCCCAATGCATTTACAAAATGCATTGAGATGCCGAAAAAATATCGAACTTTACGACCCAGCGATCAGAGAGGTTTCATATGTGTGGCTATCTCTGATCGCTTACCACAGAAGTTCGATGATAGAGGTCACCCAATTGTCCATATAAATACTTTTTAACAATGGTAAGTGTGAATTATATGGTTGCAATATTTCTAATAGCAGTTTTCAAATTAGGTGATTATTCCCCTTGTTACCGTACGTCACTCGGATAACCCAAGTAAAACATTACGCTGGAAATTTTTCGTCTTTATTAGACTGAAATTCATTGGAAAAAAATGTTTTTTCCCCAATGAATTTACAAAATGCATTGAGGTGCAGAAAAAATATCGAACTTTTCCACCCAGCAATCAGAGAGGTCTCATCAGTGTGGTTATTTCTGTTTGCATACCACAGAAGTTCGATGATAGAGGTCACCCAATTGCCCATCTAAATACTTTTTAACAAAAGCAAGTGTGAATTATAGGGTATCAAGATTTCTAATTGCAGTTTTCAAATTAGGTGATTATTCCCCTTGTGGCCTATGGCACTCGGATAACCCAAGTAAAACTTTAAGCTGGAAATTCTTCCTCTTTATTAGACTGAAATTCATTGGAAAAATTGTTTTTTTCCCCAATTGATTTACAAAATGCATTCAGATGCCGAAAAAATATTGAAATTTCGACCCAGCGATCAGAGAGGTCTCATCAGTGTGGTTATCTCTGTTCGCCTACCACAGAAGTTCAATGATAGAGGTCACCCAATTGCCCATATAAATACTTTTTAACAAAAGCAAGTGTCAATTATATGGTAGCAAGATTTCTATTAGCAATTTTCAAATTAGGTGATTATTCCCCTTGCTGCCGTATGTCACTCGGATAACCCAAGTAAAACTTTAAGCTGGAAATTTTTCGCCTTTATTAGACTGAAATTCATTGGAAAAAAAATGTTTTTTCCCCAATGAATTTACAAAATGCATTGAGGTGCAGAAAAAATATCGAACTGTTCCACCCAGCAATCAGAGAGGTCTCATCAGTGTGGTTATTTCGGTTCGCATACCTCAGAAGTTCGGTGATAGAGGTCACCCAATTGTCCATATAAATACTTTTTAACAATAGTAAGTGTTAATTATATGGTAGCAAGATTTCTAATAGCAGTTTTCAAATTAGGTGATTATTCCCCTTGTTGCCGTATGGCACTCGGATAACCCAAGTAAAACTTTAAGCTGGAAATTATAAATTTTCGGCTTTATTAGATTGATATTCATTGGGAACAAAAAAAATTGTTTGTTTCCCCCAATGCATTTACAAAATGCATTGAGATGCCGAAAAAATATCGAACTTTACGACCCAGCGATCAGAGAGGTTTCATATGTGTGGCTATCTCTGATCGCTTACCACAGAAGTTCGATGATAGAGGTCACCCAATTGTCCATATAAATACTTTTTAACAATAGTAAGTGTTAATTATATGGTAGCAAGATTTCTAATAGCAGTTTTCAAGTTAGGTGATTATTCCCCTTGTTGCCGTATGGCACTCGGATAACCCAAGTAAAACTTTAACCTGGAAATTGTAATTTTTCGGCTTTATTAGATTGATATTCATTGGGAACAAAAAAATTGTTTGTTTCCCCCAATGCATTTACAAAATGCATTGAGATGCCGAAAAAATATCGAACTTTACGACCCAGCGATCAGAGAGGTTTCATATGTGTGGCTATCTCTGATCGCTTACCACAGAAGTTCGATGATAGAGGTCACCCAATTGCCCATCTAAATACTTTTTAACAAAAGCAAGTGTGAATTATATGGTATCAAGATTTCTACTTGCAGTTTTCAAATTAGGTGATTATTCCTCTTGTTGGCTATGGCACTAGGATAACCCAAGTAAAACTTTAAGCTGGAAATTTTTCCTCTTTGTTAGACTGAAATTCATCGGAAAAAATGTTTTTTTTCCCAATGGATTTACAAAATGCATTCAGATGCCGAAAAAATATTGAAATTTCGACCCAGCGATCAGAGAGGTCTCATCAGTGTGGTTATCTCTGTTCACCTACCACAGAAGTTCAATGATAGAGGTCACCCAATTGCCCATATAAATACTTTTTAACAAAAACAAGTGTCAATTATATGGTAGCAAGATTTCTATTTGCAATTTTCAATTTAGGTGATTATTTTCCTTGTTGCCGTATGGCACTCGGTTGACCAAAGTAAAACTTTAAGCTGGAAATTTTTCGCCTTTATTAGACTGAAATTAATTGGAAAAAAATTGTTTGTTTCCCCCAATGAATTTACAAAATGCATTGAGATGCCGAAAAAATATCGAACTTTACGGCCCAGCGATCAGAGAGGCCTGAATATGATATCGCGTTGTCGCCATTGAGTAAGTTTCCTTTTTTTTTAATTAAGTTTGTTCGTATTTTTTCCTTCTCTATTTGTTTCAGTGTTGTATTCCAGAAGCTTCTTGACTGTTCTATTCATTCTATTCATTTTATTCCTGAACCTTCCTGTAGATTCGATAATCAATTCTCCGAACCTGAAGTCGTTTACTCTCCATTGCCAGTAGATGTCACCAGTTGTCTCTTTCTATTGCACGTAACAGTATGTATTTTTACATGTGATCCTATTGGGGAGGACGTCTTATTCGATATTATACTGGAGATGTTTATTGTTGGGATAAAATTTTAGTTAAATTTGGATATTTTGACGTTATTTTCGTGTAAGATGAATTCTTTGCTTCGTACATAACAACCGGAACAGATATACATTGTTCCCTGCTCCTTGCAGGATTTTCGAATTGATCGAATTTTCACAAATTATATCTATGTGTAGGGATTCTTTTAAGGAGAAAAGCCAAGCTTTCTGCTGCGTTAATTGCGTCCAATATTTATCCTGTTCTAATGTTTGGATTTTACATTTCGATGTAAATGGTTCCTTCTTAATCAAATTTATCTCGCATTGATTTATCTTGGTATTTGCATTTAAGATTGGGGATGAGATCTTGCAGTAAAAATGCGTGTGATCCAACGGTGCGCAATTGTGGATATCTTTGGCTGTTAATTCAATATAACGTTCACGATTGTAGTCTATTAATATGTATTCCTTCGATGGTTCAATATATACGAATGATCCGTAAAGGAGTGTTGGTAAGGGCATTGTTTTAAGTATTTGATATGGCTCCTTGAAGGGAAGGGGTATTCTGAGCTCTACAATTATTTTGTTATTGAAGATATTTGCGGCTATTGTAATCAATTTGTAAATTTGCGTAATTAATTTTTCTCTGGGATTTATGGGAAGCATCATTGAATTTGGCAATTCCTGCGTGATGTTCAATAAAAGTTCTTCAATTTTTCTGGGGGATATGAGTAAAGGATGAAATCTTCCATGCCTGGAATCGGTTAAAAGATCTATTAGTTCTGTCTGGGTATTTTGATATCCAAATACCATTAATGAGATTAGTGCATAACCAGGAATTCCTTTTCAATTGCGGCTTTAGTTTTGTTGAAAATATTTGCGGTTGCTTCGACTATCGCAGTTTGGCTTTTCATAAGTGATAGCAGGGAGTTTTGGTTAAGGGTGAGGTTACGGATTTGCTCGTCATAAATCTTGGCATCATCTTCGTCTAATGTGCCGAAAAGAGCTTTAGAGATTGAGCGTATTGCATTAAATAGTGCTCTTTGTTTCCTATTTTGAGTTACAAGTAACATATTCCTGCCCTCTATATTTGCCATAATAAGATTGATTTGTAGTAACGTACCCTTACATGTGTGGAACATCGCTGAATTCTTACCAAGCGTCTGACAAGCTACTGTTATTTGCTGTGCGATGAACTGGATATTATGGAATTCGGACTTGAAATTTGTCATGTCATAGTATGTCACTATCTTCCACTCGTTGGTGTACATGTTGGCTCTGCCAATTTCCTCAAAATAAATGCCTGCAGTGGCATTTTGCTGATTGACTTCTATTCCTGAACCGTAGACGAAAGGGATGAAAATCAAATGATCAAATGATCAAATCATTTGGAAACCTGGATGATGATAATGTATTAATCATTTGGAATGATTTTTGGGGAGGATGAAATTACTGGCATTAATCTGTAAAAAGTTTCATGTCATTATTATGGACTGTTTTATTTTTGTTGTTGACCTTTATGGTGGAATTTTCGGAGGAATTAATCTCCATTATCTCATACGGACCTGACCATAATGGTGAGAGCTTATTATCTCTCACCCTGCTCTTGAGTAAGACTTTATCACCAGTATTAAATAATTTTTGGACGGAGTTCTTGTCGTATTGTATTTTAGATTTTTCTTTATTTCCCATGGCCATGTCTTTAGCTATTTTGAAGCTATGCTGAAGACGCGCTTTTAACTCGTTTGCGTAATTGTCGTAATTATAGCAAACGGTTGGAGAAGATTGCAAATTGTTTGGAATTTCGGCTGGGAATCCGTAAATGAGTTCGCGAGGAGTATAATTAGTACTCGAGTGAGGGGTCGTATTGTATACAAACATGGCATAAGGAATCCATGTATCCCAGTCTTGTGGATCTTTTGCTACATAAGATCGGAGATATTCTGCTTATGTTCTGTGATTTCTTTATGAGGTTAGAACCTTGATCTGTGAGGATACTTTCTGGAATACCATGTCGACAAACTATTGTTGTCGTGAAGGATTTCGCTAATGTCTTAGACTCGGTGTTGACTATGGGAATAGCCTCAGAAAATTTTAAAAGGTCGTCTTGGATTGTAAGGAGATATTTATTTCCAGATTGTGAAATTGGGAGAGGCCCTAATACATCTAGGTACACTCTTTCGAAAGGTATGGAGCTAATGCTCGAGATTTTCATTGGAAGTTTAGGGTTTCTGGATACTTTCTTCACCTGACAAAGTTTACATTTCCTTACGTATTTGATAATATCGTCTGACATGCCAGGCCAGTAGAATTGCTTTTTAATTCTTTTAATAGTACGGGAAGCTCCTTGATGGCCTCCCGTCGGTAGGGAATGAATATCTTTTAAAACTTGTTCGATGTCATTAATGTTGGATAAATATTCAATCGAATCTTGATGGAGCCTTATGTTTATTTGTTTATTAGTGAAGACCTGTGTAAAAGCGTTTTTAATAATCATTGGATTCTGTGGATCCAATATAGGGAAGGAGATATTTATTTGTTTTAACTGATTTGCTTCTGTGTATGAGCAGATTTCAGTTAAAATCTTTTCGAGGTTTGATCTATCCCTTTGGGATAGGCAAGGTAAATTAATCTTGGAAATAATTTTTATAGAGTCTTTTCTTTTGAAGGAGTTCAGTTCAGTTAATAAAGATAGGGATTTATCCGAAAATTTTAGTTTCGAATCCAACACTCTTTCAAGTTCAGTATCTTGCATGGGTAAGATGAAAAATTTAGTATTCGCATTTTTGGTTAATAATAATGGGAAATTTGTCTCAGTTATAATGACTGAGGAATTATTCACTTGTGATGGAGTTGGATTTTGATTAATGACACTCGTGTTGGGAGTATTCGAATTCGCCTGAGCCAAAACCCCCGAGAATACTTCTCAAGCCATGAAACAGAAATCTATATGTATGCGTGGTGAGTCCGTTTTCTAAAACGTTGAAAAATATTGACTTTATTTATGCTATAGAGCCGAAACTGCTATCGATACAGGAAAATAGTCTTCTAGTAATCTAAAGCCTGGTTCCTTACCTTCGCAACGGCTACACTTCATATATGTATACCTTAGTTAACAAAATAATAAAATAGTTTTGATTACAAAGTAACCTTACCATTTCACGCTCAATACCTCTCAGCTGAGTTATAATTGCATGTGTGTATGTGCAGCCGGAGTCCGAATCTGTAGGCAGCTACATTCGATTTCATCAGCAACGGCATTCCACGACGGTACAGCGGCATATACAATGATTAATCAGCTGAGAGTTTTTGTTTGCGGAATCGTAGTCATTTGGTTAAGATAAAATTATTGAAATAATTTTGTTAGGAAATGTATGAAAATTTTATTACGATTCGGAAGATAAGAAAGCAAGCTTAAGATTATCAGAATACCATTTTTCTGCATGAATAAGTAGTTTAGGGCGGAGGAGCTATTCAAATCAAACATTTGTCAGTTTTACATAAGAACACTGCAAATATTTTAGAATGTAAGGACTCCGTTGGGCCTCGCATGTGGTAGGGAGGGAGTCTGTTTCATGGCTTGTGAAGTATTCTCGAGGGTTTTGCCTGAGCTCTAGCTTGATTCCTTGTTACCACATTTATGCAGGTGGTAGGTTCTACGAAATTTTCGCTACTATCAGGAATAGCTCTACTGAGAGCGTCTGCATTTGTGTTGAGCTTACCTGATTTATGGACTATCTTCTAGTCATATTCTTCAAGACGTATTGTCCATCTCATCAGTCGTGAGGAGTGATCTTTCAGATTCATGAGCCATAATAATGGTTTATGGTCAGTTATAATTGTAAACTGTCTACCATAAACGTATGGTCTGAATTGCTCAACTGCAAAAACGATGGCTAAGAGCTCTTTTTCTATTGCTGAGTAACGAGTCTCTGCACTATTGAGAACTCGACTCAAATAGGAGATTGGGTGATCTCCTTGATCATCAACTTGTGAAAGAACAGCTCCGATGGGGTAGTCACTGGCATCGGAGGTAACAAAAAATTCCTTGTCGAAATCAGGATATGATAGAATTAGTGCTGAAATTAATTTATTTCGCAATTCACAAAATTTTTCATCACAAATTGCGTCGTTGAAGGACGTATCTTTCTTTAAAAGACTTGTGAGTGGTTTGGCTATCTTCGAAAAAATTGGTATAAAGCGGCGATAGTAGTTAACGAAACCAAGGAAAGCTTTGATATATTTTTCCTTCTTGGGTCTGGGATATAACTGAACTGATTTTATTTTTGCAGGGTCTGGTTTGACTCCATTTTCTGTAATTATGTGCCCTAAATACATAATTTCTTTCCTTACGAAATGGCACTTGTCTGGTTGGAGTTTCCAATTGCAGTTGCGGAGGCGGCTAAATACTGCTGTGAGTCTGGAATTGTGATCTATGAGATTGCATCCATGGAATACAATATCGTCCATGTATACGAAGCAATAGATGCCTTGTAGGCCAGATAAAACATTATTCATAGCTCGTTGAAAGGTTGCAATGGCTCCTTTTAAACCAAATGGCATACGATTGTATTCGTAGTGGCCATAGGGTGTGCTAAAGGCAGTTTTCTCCCTGTCCTTCGAGTCCATTTTAATCTGGTGGAATCCACTGGCTAAGTCGAGTGTGGTAAAATATTTCGACTTCCCCACTGGTCTAATATATCAGTGATATTAGGCAGTGGGTATACATTGCCAATAGTAATGTCGTTAATACGACGAAAGTCTACCACTACTCGCCACTTTTTGTGTCCATTCTCATCTGATTTTTTGGGAACCAGGAGAAGTGGAGAATTCCAGGGACTATAGCAAGCTCTGATGATGTCTGACTCGAACATTTCTTGTATTTGCCTATTTATCTCAGTTCGGCTTGCTTCAGGAAGTCTATAAGGCTTGGTATAAATTGGCGGTTTGTCTTGGAGTGTCTCGATTTTGTGGGTAATCGCATCTGTATATGAAAGGAAATCCCCTTATATGAAGAAGAGATCGTTGAATTCCCTACAGATGTTGCGAATACTCTGGGATTCCTCCGAATTGAAGTGATCCTATTTGATAAGGTTTTGCAATTTATTTATTCTGCCCTTAATTGGATATCTTTCAGAGCCTGTGTAGATGACCACAAAGTCGTCCAAGGCTTGGTAAACTGGATTCACCTCGTAAGGGACCAGATCGGCGTCCTCCTCATTTGTGTTGTGGATTAGGACTTTTGCCACACCGTAGACTGGTTCCACGATCGAGTTTCCGAGAAATAAACCTGGCCTTATTTGCTTCTTGAAACAAACCGATTGATGTTGAATGGAAGGAGTTGGAATTTCAATAATATACTCTGATCGAGCCGGAATTTTAAATTAATTTAATTTATCCGATTCTTTCGGGTTTTTAATAGGAAGGAGATATAATTCCAACTTTTGAGGAATTTGGAAGGTGTTATTCAATGATTCCGACTCGATAGGATTTGAGGGAGATAAAGCTTTATTGAAATTCCTTACATTCTTTTCCGATTTATTTCTGGACCATATCTTTTGTGAAGTGTATGATAATGGAGATATATTTTATGTTTTTGCTTCATATCTTCTGAAGCCTTGGATGGAGATAGGATTTTATTTAATTCAGCCTCTTTTGTGGCTATAGATGGAGATATATTTTTACCTTTATGCTTCATTTCTTGTGAAGCATTGGCTGGAGATCGATTTGCATTGCTTTTCGAAGCAATTGATGGAGATGGAATTGTATTAATATCTTTACTGGAGAATGTTATCCCTGTATATAACAGACTCTTTGTTTGAGATCTCTTTTCTGGGTCTTCGCTTTTCAAATAAACATATTGATAATTGGAATAATATTCTTCGTAAGGATAAGATTCATTAGAATCGTTTATTCCTGAAGAAATATATTTATTTTTGTAAGTGAAACTAGCATTGTATCGAGATAAAATATCATGACCAAGTAGGCCATCGTATGAGAGGATGGAGTTATTTCCCACTATTGGAAATGGGTGTTCTAGAATGAAGCTATGATTATTCGAAGATTCTAAATTTAATTTAGCAAAGCTGAGCCCTTCCGTAGAAGTGGACTCTGTAAACAAAGTATTTATATTGCAGACAGCATCTCTGTAGCAGATACTGGCTAGTTTCAGTGGATGGAGTTTTAGTAAGCTGATCTCTTCTCAGTAGGTCAATTAAAAATGTAAGTTTTGGAGCAGAGCAGCTGTCGACAGGCAAGGAAAGCGTTAGTGAATTTTTATTAATTTGGACGGGGATACGGATTAACTTCTTGCTGCCTACTATTCCGTCGATATTATCTCGGGATTCCTGTGGACTTGTGCTGTAGTTTGTATATGCGAGGGGTTGCCGAATGAGACCCCTCGCTGCATCCAGTTTCCCTGACTGGATGCCGATGAAGTTCGATTATTCTCCCTATTTGGAGAAGGTGATCTTGCGGAGATATTCGCATTATTATATCTCGGCGCTGGAGTTTGACTTTCTCGGATTACTGGCTGCGTCTAGTTCCTGTTCTGTGACTGTCTGCTAGCCGAGTTTGTTGGTGGAGTATTGTTGATCTTCTGGAAATTATTTTGATTTCCCTGATTGTAGCCAGAACGATTGTTGTTCGTCGCTCTTGTCCGGCATTCTTCGATAGTGTGCCAAATTCGATGACAATATCGACAAGATCGGACCTGTGACGGAGATGTGACCTTACTGAAATCCGGAGGGCGTTGTAATTGCGAGTTTAGTTTTGGAACTGCGTTGAAATTTTGCATGGAGCGTTGTATGATTGGGCATTTTGATGCAGCATATCTTAGTCTATTACATTTAAAGCACTGTAAATTCTGACTCGTATTTTGTCTGAAAGGAGTTGCTGTCTTGTAGTTCGTTTGAAAGTTTAGTTGCTTCAGCTCCAAACGTGATGCATGATCCATAATATGTGATTTTAGTGAAGCGAATGAATTATCGGGGTGGATTTTTGCTAAAGTCTGTAGTTTTGGTTTGGATAATCCGTCCTCTATAGCTTTCACTGCTTGACACTCATTATCTTTTAAACGAGATTTTAAAAGTACCTTATCCGTTGTGTAAGAGTGCGTTGCCTCATTTAATTAGATAGTGTTGCATTTAGTCTTTGAAGAAAGTCTTTTACAGTTTCCTCTCTACCTTATCTTTAATTATTTAATTGAGACTGTAGGGTGGATCTACAGGTTTTCATTTCGAAGGTTTGAGTTGCCAGAGATTTTAATTCAGACCAATCTGATATCTGATTGTACCTATATACATCATAAGCCTCTGCAGATAATGTACTCCTTATTAAGCTAAGGAGGGACTTTTTTCCCTCACCGTCGAAGCTGTTGCGTACATGTCATCACAACTTGAAATAAATTTGTGGAAATCCTTAGAATTTCCACTAAAATTTGGAATTAATGACCTTGCGTCTGATAAGGAGAAATACGACTGGACTCTAAAAGAGACATTATGATGATGATTTATTAAATCATTTGTAGTATTTGATAGCTCTTGAAATCGCGAATCCAGCTGTTCCTGAAGCGCAATTATAGTATCTGAATATGATGTTTCCATATTTATATAGACATCTTTCGTGAAGTAATCGCTGCCTTTGTCCTTAGGGCCAGCATTTGAAATTATTTCAGTATGAGTTGTTTTGAAATCATCCCAATACCCATGGAGCGAATGTAAATATGCCTGGCTTGCAGTTGGTAGTGAATTAAGATTGATAGACTGGCTAATATGTGTTATTGTTTTTGTCTACCCTCCTGCAGCCGAAATTGTACTATGTTTTCTTGGTCTGCGTTGTCCTGATTATCTATCGATTTTGCTTTTTGTGAATTTTTGGGAGGTACGATGTAAAATGGGTTATTTGTGTTATCCTCATGAGTTGAAATGGATTTCAACCTATCAGACAGGGTTCCTCTGATTAGGTTGTACCAGTCTTCTGTTTTATCAGAGCAGGACTGTTTGAAATATTCGTGAGTCTCGTCGAAATCAACATGTTCTTGAATGAAGGATTCCGTTTTTTCAAAGGCCGCCCAGTGCTCTTCTTATTTTTGGATCTTAAAACAAATTCTGGAGTTCTATATTTTTTGTTAGTACTTTGGTATTCCTTTATTATTTTTCTAATTTCTCCGTTTTTTTGTATTTGTGACAAGCAAAGCTCATCGAAGGATTTGTTTTCTTCAGTCATGTCATGTTTATTTGGTATACGTGGGAGAATTGGAATTTCGAATAAAAGTTATTAAAATTGAGAGAAGTTAGGTATATATTTACGTATTGTTTTGTCGAAGGGGTAAGGACATAAAACAGTTATAACTGCAACAAGGTAACAAATCGATAGGGAAATAGGATTAAAAAAAGGATTGCTCGTATTACATGTTCAGATTTCTGTATGGTTTTTTTTTTTTTTTTTTTACTTGGGATGAAAGAGAAAACAAAATTTTCAGAGCAATTTCTTACATTCTTATATTCGTGAGTCTCGTCGAAATCAACATGTTCTTGAATGAAGGATTCCGTTTTTTCAAAGGCCGCCCAGTGCTCTTCTTATTTTTGGATCTTACTTGAAACAAATTCTGGAGTTCTATATTTTTTGTTAGTACTGTGGTATTCCTTTATTATTTTTCTAATTTCTCCGTTTTTTTGTATTTGTGACAAGCAAAGCTCATCGAAGAATTCGTTTTCTTCAGTCATGTCATGTTTATTTGGTATACGTCGGAGAATTGAAATTTTGAATAAAATTTATTAAAATTGAGAGAAGTTAGGTATATATTTACGTATTGTTTTGTCGAAGGGGTAAGGACATAAAACAGTTATAACTGCAACAAGGTAACAAATAAATAGGGAAATAGGATTAAAAATAGGTTTGCTCGTATTACATGTTCAGATCTCTGTATGTTTTTTTTTTGTTTTTTTTTTTTTACTTGGGATGAAAGAGAAAACAAAATTTTCAGAGCAATGTAAGAAATATTAGTAGAATAGAACACTTTCTCTTGTTAATTATGCTTTTATATGTACATAGGCTGTCAGGTTGCAGATCGACTGCTACGGGCAGTAAAAATTAAGGTTTATTGTAAAGAAAGCCAACACATTTTTATGACCTAATAATAAATTGTGCAAATACAAAAAAAAGGAAATATTAACGTGTAAAAAATAAAATATTTGCATGTATATATGTGTATATAGTATTGTATATATAAAAAAAAATGAAGTTACTTGCCAAATACAGGCAAAATTTAAATAGCTTTCTCCAACCAAAATCTCTCCTTTTCAGTAGGCTTATGAAGTCGTCTGACCGCCAAGCCCACGGGGTCTTACCGCAGAGGTCGCTTCGTGGAAAAGCCGGTTTCAATCTGTATGTATAGAATTAAAAAAAAAATTCAAATTAGATGAGAATCGACGGTGATGGAAAAAAATTAATTTGCTTTCCATACACATATATAAACCACAAACCAGAAAATATCCAGATGTGTAATTGATCACGGAAGATGTAAATAACCAAAAAATATGTAATAACCAAACAAAAAAAAAAAATTAAAATTATGCAAAGAAAAATAAAAAAAAAACTTGCTTCTTCCTCTTTGCTCACTACTAATAGTGTAATATAGTAATAATATTGGAAGCTTTGATTCTTCTACCTTATATACTTTCCAAAATGTGTTTATCTGGATTTAATGCTGGCTATGGTGATGATTATTAAAGTTGGGATGAAAAAGTTGGTAGGATGTTGTTAAGTCGCGCGTCATGGGCGACGTTTTCTTGCAGGGTCAGAGTTGGCGAAGGTTAAAGTTGGAATTTTCGGGTGGTTTTGTGCTCGCGATGATGCGTCAAGGGTCTTCCTTCCTTGCATATATAAACCGTCTCGTTGAGGCAGGGATAAAGCCTCGCAAGTGTCCCCCGTTGAGCGCTATGGCGCTTAAACTTTTTGTTTCCTCTAAGTACCTTACACTGGGTACCCGGGGCTTATTTTTTCTTCTTTTTTTTATTATTATATTTTTATCACATTTTAATGAGTTAATGTTGTTAAAGTTGTTGTCTTTTTGTGACAGTTTTTTATTATTTAATTTTTATTTTTTAACTGTTTAATTTAAATTTAACTGATTTGATTTTTTTTTCTTTAGCACTGATTCGGGGTACCGCTGCCAGCAGTTGTTGTCTGGTAGATTTATATTATTATTTTAATTTTTCGTTTATTTTAATTTTTATTAAATTTTATTGGCACTGATTTATTATTTTGCGGGTAGATACAGCGCTGCCACCAGTTGTTGTATTTTTCTTGTTTGTTCCGTGCTCCTGTGGAGCGAGCAAACACCAGGATATGTAAAAATAAAACACACCTCTTGATTAAGCTTCCTTCTATATTTTTCACAATTTTTCGACTTAATTTCCTCTATATTTTTCACTATTTTTCGACTTAATTTCCTTTAATACCCTATTTTCACTATTTTATGATTTAACAATTTTTAACTATTTTCCGATTTAATTTCCGTTAATATTCTTTAATAAGAGTCACCTCGACGGGATGGTACCCGTAAAAACCTTTTAAAGCTTTTTTCATATTTTTATAGCTTTCTCACGACGTTAAAAATCGTACGTGAGAAAATGTACAAAAGTTTTGATGCAAGCTATGTATATGCATCTATGCAAACTGTGATTCGGTATGCACTTGTGCGCCCGTCTAGAAATATTAATCTTAAGAGGGCGCGAATAATTGTGATAATTGTATGTATGTATGTACAATTAGATTGGATTAAGTAAGTAATGTGCGTGTGTACAGTGTACATACGGAAAAAAACTAAGAAGACACTGTATGTAGGTAAGTATGCATACCGTGTGAGTGGAATGTGTGCCTGATTACAAAATGCAATCTATGCTAAATTGCATTTTTTAGGTAATATCATAGTATGTTTCGCGTTGAAGCTTGCTTGAGATTTCTGAAGTCGTCCTCCCACTCTTAAAACCCCATCTTGATGGAGAAATGGACTTAATGATTTCAATGAGCTCTTCTTGGAAATGTTTTGGCCAGTTGTTAGCTACTTAATTTCTGATAAAAAGCGATGTTCTTGAGTGCACCTTATACAGACTACTGTTGCTTGAACAATCTCTCGAGCACAAAGATATCCAGATTTCCGTTTATCCCTTTCAACCTTGCTGTTAAGGGAAAAACGTAAGCAATAGAATTCTGATTAATTTGGAATACGTTGAGACTCGACTGATGACCTTTGAGAAAGTCCTTGAAAATTTGATGAAATGATTTTAGTACGCTCTTCTTGAGTAATGTTGTTTTCGGAGCACGGCTGAATGTTAGGCCATATGCTGGGTTCTTGTGAAAGCCAAGTTGGTCCCATCCACCATAACTGCAAACTGGGTAGATCTCGAGGTGCAACTCCTCTTGAGGCTAGATCAGCCGGATTTTGCTTAGAGGGAATAGTGCGCCAATGAAAACGAGGTACAGCTTCCAGAATTTCGGCCGTCCTGGTGGCAACATAAGTTTTCCACCGTCGAGGCACATCTGACAACCAAGCTAAAACTAGTTGAGATTCGTCCAGGTGTATAAGGTGACGTCCTTTAAATCAAAGGAATCCTTAATTTTTTCTATCAATCGCACGAGCAGTAAAGCGCCAGAAAGTTCCAATCTTGGTAATGAAATTTGTTGCAGGGAGAGAAGCTATGCAGCTGTATGTTGGTCGGTGTGGACCAAATCTGCCACGGGACTTTTATTCACATCAGTTCGGGTAGCTGTGATTTCCAGCATATCTACCTCTGCAGAATTTCGGAGGGTCAAATATTCTCGAAGACTCCGACAAAATAGTTCTTTTGAAATACGCTCTGAGACAATTAAAGAAACAGTAAATGAAAATATGTATTCCTTGTGGTTCCATAACACACCAAGCACTTTGGTTACTTCTGGAATGCTGTCGATCTTCATGCTGGAATTAATTTCAAATGTAAAATCCTTCTTCACCAGGTCAGGTGAATTGGACTTCCATTTAGTGAGATGGAAACCTCCAGGCTCAAGAATATCTGTGATCTCTGATTTCAATGAAAGTGCTTCGGAGAGAGATTCGCATCCACTAAGCAAGTCTTCAACGTAAAAATCTGATTGTATGATGCTGGACGCTTTTGGGAATTTTTCCTTACTATGTTCTCCAATTTGATGTAGCACTCTGGTTGCCAGAAAGGGTGCAGATGCAATACCATATGTAACAGTCTTTAGTCTATAATGATCAATTGAAGAAGAGGGCTTTCACGCCACACGATGCGCTGGTAATCTCTGTCAACAGGGCTCACTAACACCTGCCGAGATATCTTTTCGACGTCAGCAGAAAAGGAAATTTTTGATTTTCGGAAACTCAACAGTAGTGCAAGCAGGTCGCGTTGAACTGTAGGGCCCACCATTAATTTTTCATCCAACGAAAGTCCGGAAGAAGTTTTACAGGATCTGTCAAACACGACCCGAAGTTTTGGCTCTGGTGAACTTTTAAGAACTGCATGATGCGGTAGATAGTAACAATCTGGCAGAGTCTTATTTTCTTCTGCCTTAGGGATGACCTCCATGTGCCCCAATTATATGTACTCTCGCATAAAACTAACATATTGTTATTTGAACACATGGTCCTTCAGAAACCTCAGTTCCATGTCAAATAATCTTTTAACAGCACTGGCCTTAGATTCGCCACATTCGTGTCACATTCTGTACAAAGTGCTGCTCACACTCAGCTTCTTCTGATGTCAATGGAGATATTCCTTGACTAACTTCCTCAGTTTGCCAAAATTGTTACAGCGTCTCATCTATATGTTCAATGGTTGTGGTTAGACTTAATGCTGAAGAACTCGCTAACTGAAAGTTTCCAAACAAAACCCAACCGAACATTGTATTTTGTGCATACAGTTGGCCGACATCATTATGTAACCTTTCTTCGTACAACGTTTGAAAGAAATAGTCTGCACCTAGGATGATGTGAATGTGGGATGACTGATTGAATTTCGGGTCAGCAAGTTGAAGGCCGTCAACATTTAACCAATTCGGGATGACTTGAGTTACTGTTGGTACATGACAAGTTAACTGATTGAGAATGAAAACGGTTGCTTTAATTGAGGCTGTGGGACTCCATCGAGAGTGTATGTTTATAGATAGCTTTCCTCTTGTTATTCCTGCTCCAGAGGATTGCAGACCTGTTACTGACAGTCTTGCATTCTCTCGTTTTAGTCCTAACAGCTAACAGCACATGATTCCGAAATTAAATATATTTTGGGACCCCGAATCAAGAAGTACCCTGCATGATATTAACCTTCCTTGATTGTCACACACATTTGCCATAGCGGTAGGAAGTAAAGCTCTTATCATATTTGCCGAGCTTTCAAATTCAGGATTGATGTCTACATGTAAGAGTTTTCCTTTAGTGCGAGCGTTGAGCGGAGAGAAAGATGTTCCTGGATTTTCTTGAGATTCGGTGTTGATTGTAGAGTTACTAGCCTTATTTAAGGCTGACATTTGGTTGATAGAAGAAGTGTTGATTGAAGGTATTGTGTTGATAGAAGAAGAATTGATTGGAGATGTGGGACAGCATATTGAGGACTGCGCTTTATTGAAATCAATTTACATTGAGCAGTTATGAGTAGGTCCGTATACTTGAGACACATGCGAAGACACTGTCAGTGCACCAGTCGATATGAGTAGCAGCGGATGATGTTGACCATTGCATAACTTGCAATGCACCTTGGAACGACAAGAACGCACTGTGTGATTTGTTCCAAGACATTTAAAACAAAGAGATTTTGAGAAGACGAAAGCCTTTCGATTCTCAACTGACTCAGCCTTAAAGGTATCACACTAATAAAGCCAATGATCTTTACTGAATTTAGGACACGACTGTGTAGTTGACGATACTTGTTCTGACATAGAAGTAGCCAAAAATGTTTTCACAGGAACTGTTACCCTTTTGCCCAAGGCCGTGCACGTCTCCAACGCATCGCATCGATTGATTAAAAGATCTTGGAATGTCCGAGAACTATCTCTATCACCTTTGTTGCCCAAATCTCCTTCGTTTCATTGTCTACTTTAGATAGAGCTAAATAAATAAGCCAGGGATCCCTGCTTTCAGCTCGATTCCCTAAAGCTTTTAGACCTCGTATAACCTTGTCGAAAGTGTCATACAGACTTCTCAAAGATTTTATTTCAGGATTAATTATAGAAGGATGATTCGTGAAAGTTCTAATAAACGAATTTATGATTTGGTTTCTTTTGTCAAAACGCTTGTTCAGTTTAGCCCATGCTTCATCATAATTAGCATCACTTATGGTGAGATGTTTGATTACAGCACTAGCGTTTCCGACTAAATACCCCTTAAGGTATTGAAGTTTTTGGCAGGCAGTTAATGAGGGATTATTATACACAGATGCCTCAAAGAGGTCCTTAAAGGATGGCCATTCAGAGTATTCTCCAGTAAAAGAAGGAGCGTTTAGCTTGGGTAGTCGAGCGGTTGACTTGAATTGGATGGTGCAGATGTATTAGTAACATTTCGTTGGTTCAAAGTTTGGAAAAAACCTTGCTGCTGTGTCATGAACTGACTGATGGTAGAATTAAACAGTTCGGTGAATGAGTTATCATTATTATCACGTGGAATTGGAATTCTTGTATTAAGGGAACGAGTTAATGCTGACTTCGTTTCATAGTAGGTACGCTCATATTCTTCAATGTTAGAACCTTGATTTTCAAAGAATAAAAGATTGTCTTCAATTGATAGGAACTCATTCCACGCATCATCTAAACTTTTCAAACGAAGATAAATGTCTTCAGACGGAACATTTTCGGCTATATTCTCAGAAAAGCCCTTTAAGCGGGTTAGAGTACCCTTTACTCTACCCCGTTTTTGAATTAAAGATTGTGGGTCCATGACGGAGCAATTTCAGATGGGAATAAAATCAAATAGCTTGGCTGTGGAGTATAAACGATTGCAGAGAATTGTCTATTTGAAAGCACAAAACAATAGTTTATATATGTATGTCAAAACGCAAGATATACGGTGATTTCTTGGCTTAATAAAAAAAGAAAAACTTATGTATTGTATCGCAATTTCACTAACTAAGTATATTGATGCACGTGAATTAAATTTAGTTCTTACATGTTTATTTCACTGAAAATTCTGTACATACATACATCGCTCGTAATTCCAACGTAATATCAGATTATAATTTTATAATTTATTGAAATATGTTCGTATATAAATGCTCAAAAAGATCTGTATTAAAACACAACTAAAATTTAATTTTATTGTCTCGGCAAAACATACTGTACTTCATTATAATTGAAATGCACTATAATGTTGGGTACGACCTTGATTATGTGATCACACGTGGACTGTATTTTAAAGCGCAATGAAATTTATATTTTCAATTGTTCTGAACAGTTATTTTATGGTAATTGGTTGATTCGATGAAAACACTACTATTTTCACTGACCAGATTCTATCATCAAACGTAATGCATGTTAGTTCTTCACTTGAAAAATGTGCATTGAAATTTCTTAAATTTTATGAAACAAATTATTTTTCAGATTCCCTTTATGTGAATCTTCAGTAATTTTTCTTTGTTCATCTCGTCACAGAGAATTTTATATTTTTAGCACAGATGTATCACCATTATTGGATACAGTGATATCAAAGTTTTGCTCTCACCGCTTTTCAAAATACACTTGCTCACATATATTATATTTTATTAATGTTTTATGTACTTCAGTTTTTTGATTATTTAAAATATGATCATGAATAATAACCTTGTAAGAATTAGGCATAGATAAATTTTCAAATTAATCAAGTACCATGGAAAATGAAAATATGTGTACTTATCTCGCAATTGTATTAATGTTGATAGATGAATATCCGGATCTTGAAAGACCAGAAATGTTTGGGCGATGATCTTAAAAATGCTTGGCACGTTACTTTGTCATTGCAACAGGTGCAATATTATGTTGAACACTCTAACCACATATCAAATAGCCGCACATGCTATTGAAGATACTGTGTTTAATAACTGCACGGCACGTTGTGCTAGGTTCTTCCAATACTTGATTCAGCAAACTACATAAATTTTATTTAAATTAAAATTACAAGCAAAACTGGTGACCATCCACTCTTGATAAAGTCCAAAAATTATGTGAAGGCACCCGATCTCATTGCTGGATGCAAAACAAAAAAAGGAGAAAAGAATCTATGTCACCGTTAGCAGCTGGGTTCAATGAAGTGCGAAAGTTGACAATACGATACAATGATGTGAGTGTATGTATATGAAACATTAGATGTACCAGCTACTGAACTAAAATTAAACTATTCGAGCAAATAGAAAATTATTAACATTAATGATACAGTGTTGCCGATGCAAATTATTGTGGGTTTTTTACAAAAAAAAAAGAGTTTGTATAAAAATATACCAAAAAAGGAGATTGGGCTCGAACAATTAGACTGAAGTTCATTAGAAAAAAAAATGTTTTTTTCTTCCAATGAATTTACAAAATGCATTGAGGTGCAGAAAAAATATCGAGCCTTTCGACCCAGCGATCAGAGTGGTCTCGTCAGTGTGGTTATCTCTGATCGCCTAACACAGAAGTTCGATGATAAAGGTCACCCAATTGCCCATCTAAATACTTTTTAACAAAAGCAAGTGTGAATTATATGGTAGCAAGATTTCTAATAGCAATTTTAAATTAGGTGATTATTCCCCTTGTTCCGGTATGGCACTCGGATAAATCAAGTAAAATTTTAAGCTGGATATTTTTAATCTTTATTAGACTGAAATTGATTTAAAAAAAAGCTTGTTTTTTTCAAGCAATGAATTTACCAAATGCATTGAGATGCAGAAAAAATATCGAACTTTTCGACCCAGTGATCAGAGAGGTCTCATCAGTGTGGTTATCTCTGAAAGCCTAACACAGAAATTCGATGATAGAGGTCGCACAATTGTCCATCTAAATACTTTTTAACAAAAGCAAGTGTGAATTATATGGTAGCAAGGTTTCTAATTACAAAATTTCAATTTTGGTGTCTAATCACCTTGTTGCCGTTAGCCACTCTAATAACCCAAGTAAAACTTTAAGCTGGAAATTTTTCGTGTATATTAGACTGAAATTTATTGGTAACAAGATTTCTCATCGCAATTTTCAAACTAGCTGATGATTTCCCTTGTTGCCGTATGGCACTCTGAGAACCCAAGTAAAACTTTAAGCTTGAAATTTTTCGTCTTTATTAGACGGAAATTTATTGGAAGCCAGATTTCTCATCGCAATTTTCAAACTATGTGATTATTCCCCTTGTTGCCATATGGCACTCTTACAACCCAAGTAAAACTTTAAGCTAGACATTTTTCGTCTTTATTCGACTGAAATTCATCGGAAAAAAATTGTTTTTTCCCCCAATGAATTTACAAAATGCATTGAGAATCAGAAATAATATCGAACTTTGCGACCCAGCGATCAGAGAGGTACCATCGGTGTGGTTTTCTCTGATCGCCTACCACAGAAGTGCGATGATAGAGGTCACCCAATTGCCCATCTAAGTGCTTTTTAACAAAAGCAAGTGTGAATTATATGGTAGTAAGATTTCTCATTGCAATTTTCAAATTAGGTGATTAATTCCCCTTGTTGCGGTACGGCAAGCGGATAACCCAAGTAAAACTTTAACCTGGACATTTTACGTCTTTAATAAACCTCACCAAAGCGAAGAAGAGAACTGCAAGCGTGTGAACACATCTGAAGTCTTTGGAATTACGTTGAACGAATCCTAGGCATCTACGAGCTTTACAAACTATAAACTCTACATGTGGTGTATAACGAAATTTAATATAATGCATAACCGCCAAGTCATTAATTTCACGAATCCTAAGAAGAGTACTGCTATTTATAATATGTATATTCAAAAAGTATTGGGTTGGATAAACGATGAAATGTCATAGATTTACATTTACCAATGTTTAAGTGAAAATTATTCACAGAACACCACTCAGAGAGACTCGTAAGATAACGTGTAGGAGTGCGCAATTATCCACAGAATTGGCTTTTAAAAACAATTTCAACTCATCAAGCATTTTTCAAATTTGAAACTTCCGACTATATCGTTAATAAAAAGCAAGAAGAGCAGAGGACCTAAGTGGCTCCCTTGAGGCAGATAGGATTCAATCTATTTCAAAGAAGATAAGTGAAAACCAGGTATACTAAGTTTATATAAAAGTAGAGAAATATTAATTCTATCAAATGCTTTAGAGAAATCTGTGTAAATAACATCAACTTGAAATGAATTTTCTATAGCATTAATTGCATAATGTGAAAAAGAAGTTAAATTAGTTACACATGATATCCATGCTGATCAAGTACAATAATTTATTTGGTTATAAAAGCAACTTTTGAGTTACTCAACGAATCAAGAATTTTAGGAATTGCTTTCATAACAATTTTTCATTCGAGAAGTGCATAGAAATTCAGTGTCAGACTTGGTACTAGATTTTAAGTTTCTTAAGCACTGCAGTACGTTGCTGGTAGACAAGGAAACTACACCAATGTCAAGAGAAGACGGAGGCGTATAATCGACTACATTAAGATAAGCAGAGTCATTACTGTACACGAATTCGAAGCATTCAGCAAACAGCTCACTACTAGATTCTAAATTAAAGACCTTTTTGTTGTCATATTGCAACATTTTCGGAAGACCTGTAGAATTACGTTTTGTATTTATGAATGACCAAAATGTCTTGCATTCAATAGATCGAACGCATGGATTGTATATTCATAAGTGTAAGTAAGAACTTATATTCTCGCCTAAATTGACAGTATGTTATTCTATCGGAGAGATCACCAGATTTTATTAAAGCTTTATCCGCCTTAGTTTTTGCATTTTTAAGTATTATGAGACTTTTGTTACCATTTTGGATGCTTATTGGATTAGATTCTTTTAGTAGGTACATGGTTTTTAGGCCTTCATGAATAACATGCAAATCATCAGAATATATCGAATTGCACTCATAATTTAAAAAATAGTTATTAAGGTTATGGTAATCTGTCTTATCAAAATTATTTTCAAAAATATCTACTTCATAACATTGGGAACAATATTCATAAACAGAAATGGAACGATGATGAAAATCAATAGGCGTACTAGGAGTACTTATTTCATAAACTTCAAATTTTAAATGATTACTTATAAATATTATATCTAACAATTTACTAAACATATTTGTTACCGAATTGGATTGAGTTAAATCTATCTCTATCAGATTATCTACAACGTAACAATCTACTTCAGATGTGACATTCTTTGGTATTAACATGGATACCTCTAAATTTCATTGGCCGATAAGGGCAACGATCTTTACAATAAACAATATATTTACTCTCATCGAAAAGTTCTCCACTATAGATATGCTCATTAAGCCAAGTTTTAGTGAGTACAATAATATCATAGTCAATTTCAATAACAGGATGAGAAAAATCATGAAGCTTCGTTCTCAAATCACGTACACTATGATAATAATTGTTTAGCATTTTATAGTTTAATTTTGAATTAGTCTTTAAATTTGATCATGAGTTTGGGCTTGAGGTTGAGATTGTGGTTGAACTTGAGTGTGGTGTGAGGTAGAGATTGTAACACATTCGTTGATATTACATCATTTTTTGATATGTTGGAAAATTTTCTGAGATAAACCCCTGATGGCCAAATGTCGGCGTTCAATAATTTTGATATTAAATACTTGGGAACACCCAATTCAAACGTCTTAAATTAAAGTGAAGACAGACAGCATCCTTTTTAAAAAGAGGAAAGCAAATGAACAAATCAGATGAAAATCCTATATTCGCAGAAACGAAAGCTATACACATGCCGGGGTGTGTCTGGTTGTTCAAATCGCATGTGTGTGTGTGGGGCTGTCTCGCAGGGCTGGGCGAAACTCCCCCTTCACCGCTCATCTACCACTCCCAGCATTCGGTTATGTTGGTTGGTATTATACTATTGGCGGAAAGGCTTGTAGCATTTCATGAAGTGACTAAAAATTTCATACACATCATGTAAAAGGTCATTCAGCGCAAACTGTTACGCTATCTGCCTACATTTCATGAAGTGCCCATACTTTTCATGAAGTTCTGAGATACATCAAGTGTCTACGACATATACTATAATGTGAAGTCGAAACACTGCTTTCATGTATTTACTCAAATCATTTTTTGTTACATAAATACTTAGCGTAATTTCGTTATTCTCAAACGTTCACCGCATTTATAAAATAAAAATAAAATAATTAAAAGAAACCAAGTTCTATAATTTGAAAATTATAAGGCCACAGTACTCTTCAACATAGTCAGCATTAAATTCGTAGTAATCATAAGCCTTCGTCATGCAACTCGAACTTTCGAAGGCTACACATGGCTTCATTCGGCTGGCTGCGTACGTGAACAGTAATAAGCGATTATTAATTTGGACTCTTGGAGGATATTAGTTAATGTACCCGTCCTTACCGAGAACTTTCTCAATAATATAAGGGAGAGTTGTGACAAGCTCACTTTTAGATAAAATGAGTTCACCTTCCGAATATTTTCTGGGGCAGTTCATTTCGGCACAACTCATACAGTTATCAATATATATTTTTACAAAACCCCTTATTCTCGGGAGCTGAAAATTTTTCTGGATATGCTGTAAACGTAAATGACCTAAACCATCGTGAAATATTCTTGCAATATGCAGTTTGAAGATTTATAGAACAATTTTACGCCATTAATTTCATAATTTTTCATAGGATATTTATACTGCTTATGATTCTTATAAGATCGAATATGTATAACCACCATCAGTTTGCAGTTCTGACTCTAAAGCTTAACTACCCAGTCTGCTTCTGATACTCTTACTACAGTATCTCGTTTCCTAATTCGTGTATTTCAGGATCCACTGAACAAGTCGCTCGACTTGGATCGAAAATGACTCATATAGATCATTTTCGATCGATCCCTATATTCCAACTCGAAATTACATTGCTAAATTTTGGGCCACCATCTGGCTATTCTCGTAGGTAATCTTTTTTTGCTGGGCCGCTTTGAGGGATCCACAAGCGGTGATCACCTTGAATATCTTTCCAGCAGGGTAGTCCTTGAATGTTTCCAGACTTCAAATCACTAAAAATGCTTCTAGCTCGCAAGTGTGATATTTTGGCTGTAAAGCAATGGTTTCCCGACTAAAAAAGGACACAGGTTTTTTTTTACCCCATCATACAAATTTTGGAATAAGATACCAGCAAGTCCGTGAGAACTAGCATGGATATAGAATTCGTGTAATACTTCAGACTTATTATATAACAAAAACCGGCTTTTCCATCATCCTCTTTTCAAGCTCATCAAAACTATTTTGTTGTTCATCAAGCGATTGGCAAACAGTGCTCTTATGCAAAAGGGCATTTAAGGGAGCGGCAATTTCAGCATAATTTCAAATTAATCGGCGAGAATACCAGCTTAGGCCCAAGAATTATATCACCTGTGTTAAATTTTTCGAGTATACGTAATTCCGAATGACTTGTGTTTTACCATAGCCCTGGTTTGACTCCACCCTCACTGACTTCATGCTCCAAAAAGTCACGATTTTTTTCTTAAAAAAACACTTCTGTATGTTTAATGTGAGGTTAAATTGTCTGAGCCGCCAAAACTTAGAGACTTTCTTCAACATATTTTCGATATGTGCAACGACCCTCTTATCATTCACTTCCTTGCACACAAAGTCCATTAGATGCATGGAAACAGACGGAGCATTTGTCAGCCCGAATGTGACTCATTCAAACTGATAATAACCATGAGGAGTCACAAAAGGTGTAAAAACTATTGAATCTTCCTGAACTGTTATCCGATAATACCCGCTCATTAGGTTCAACAATATGACCATTTTTGCCTCAGAAAGTTAATTTAAAAGCTACTAGCTATTCTCAAAAGAATTTAATTTTTGATATGTATATGATAATGTATTATCTTTTTCTCCAATTAAAATTGTAGGATTAGCATAATCAGATGTAGAATCTTCAATTATGTTATTCTTTAATAAATTATCTATAATATTTTTCAATGCCTATTCCTGATGATAAGAACTTTTTATGGCTTATACCGAACTGTATAATTCTTTTTCAATCTTATAATCATTTCAATCCAATTTGTTTTACCTCCATAATGCATTTGTCTCCGTCGCAAAACAATCTCTATATTTATTAATAAAAGACAGGGGATATCCTATGATGCAAAGCATAGCATGGAAGGAAGGAGATAGGGAAAGAATTGGAGGCAGTGGGAAGGGAAAGTGGCCGGAGTGCTGATATATGCCACGCTTGAACCGTCGAAGATTGTAAGACTTAAGAGGAGTCAGTATTCAGCAAAATATTCAATTTAGTTACCCTGTAGCAATAAAATCTACTATACGTAGATTTGTGTCCTGAAAGTGATAAAATTCATATAAAATTAGTCTAGACATCTAGTGTGACAGAAACCCAACATGCGACAAAATTATCTAATATGAAATGAACAAGTGAAAAAGATAGAATTGGTCTAAGACCAATTCTTATGATACCCTAGATGAATGCACGTATGAAATTTTAAAAGGTCACCCATTTGAGCAATTTTGATTTTTTGCATTGGTTTCTCGCATATATTTCTAGAATGGCTTGTCGGACAGAAAAAATGAATATAACCAAATTTATAGAATTTCTTATTCTGAAGATGTTTTTAGTACAATAAAAATGTTTAGGACTGATCGTTTTCAAAGTATATGTAAAAAACCACAAATTTTATATGGCAACACCAAGAAGGGGTTGCCCGATTTAGTAAATTTTCAAATTTTATTTGCTATTAGTATGAAAACACAACGTACCAAATTTCAGCTTTCTATGTCGACGCGTTCTCAGGTAGTGTCCAAATATATCGTCGAAAACGAAATTTTTGTATGGCAACCCCACGAAGGAGTTGCCCGATTTGTCTCATTTTCGAACTTAATTTTACTTTTTTTTTAAATGTCCGTGTACAAAATTTCAGCTTTCTAAGTGAACGCGTTCTCGAGTTATCGTGCGCACGGACGGACGGACGGATGGACGGACGGACAGACGGACATGCAAAAATCAAAATAACCTTTAATTTTATGCGGGGGTGTCCAATCCATTTCGCTTTACCATCATTATTTCTGTGCGTTACAAATGGAATGACAAACTTAGTATGCCCTATAGATTTCATCTAGGGTATAATAAAATAAGTAAAAAACGAGTTTTCAAACAAATCTGAGGCCAAGCCGCATGGAAAAGTAGAAAATAACCTTTTCTTCACACACAGAGGTGGACTCAGATTTTTTGATTGGGACATTTCTCTTGAATATTCTTTCTCTTCATGAATCAAAGCACTTATTATTATTACCTCTGATTGATCATACTGAAATATATCGGTGATTGTCAGCGAATAAAATCTGAGTCCAACTCTGTGTGTGAAGAAAAGTTTATTTTCTACTTTTTCATGCGGCTTGGCCTCAGATTTGTTTGAAAACTCGTTTTTTACTTTTTTTATTTTCTACCTTTTTCACGTTAACTAAATTGTAATTACGTGCTGCATGGAGATATTTTAAAACAATTTTATGACGTCTGCAAAGACACTGATTTACCAGTTTTTCAAAAAAATTATACGAGTAAAAATTATTATGCAACTCATTTCGCTCTACAACTTTGTCTTAGGTTGCAAAACGCTCAAACGCTTCCTTGGTCGGAAAAACTCCGGAAAAGCGCTTTACATGAATTTTCCTCGATTTTTTCTGCAAGTTTTCACCATTGTCGGAGGGAAAGTAATGATGCCAGTTGATAGGAAACTTGATCCTGCATAATTTAGAAAACTTTTTCATCGGAAAATTTTCCGGAAAAATCGGAAAAATTTTCGGAAAATTTTTCGGAAAAATCGGAAAATTTTTCGGAAAAATCGGAAAGCTCTGCATTTTTCCTGAAACGGATTTATCACTAATCAAATTTGTACCAAATTTTCAAATGATTTTTCCCGTTTTTCCGGGTTTTCCATGGAAATTTCCGGTTCGAATTTTGATAGATTCAATTGTCACGCGACATGAACCTGTGTGCCAAATTTCAGCTCGCTGTGATGACGAAAAGTGGGTCAACGAGAGTGTCGAAAATAGTAAAGAAATAGACAAATTCCTGTAGGAGTTAAAGGGAATGGCTGGCCTCAAAAATGATTATTTGCAGTTCAAATAAATTAAATATTTTTGACGAGAATTAGCTCTCCCTAAATTCTGTTTGCACATAATTGTTAAATATACTATTTTTTCAACAACTTTCAACGAAATATTGCAATTCGTTGGTGAAATATTGGGTGAAAGAAAAGTCAAGTACTATTAGAGTCAAATAATAAAAAAAAGAAAAAGAAATGCTACTAAAAAGGAAAAAACTCTAAGTTATTTGCTAGATCTAGGCTTTATCTATATAAATAGTCACAATCTAAAGAAATGTTAATACCTATAATTTTTATCATATTTTACAAGTATCTGAGCTAATATCTCTATTCCAATACAATTTTTTTAATTTTGCCGACGTTATTTACTAGACTACTTTGTTAACTTTAATTTAAGTTATTAATCATTATCCTTCTACAAATGGTTTGCCAGAAATTCGCATTGAAAAATGTAAGAAACTTGCAAATATTGGTACTGACTACTCCTCTTAATACATTCACTGCCCATGCCGGCGCGAGCATTCTCC
The DNA here is from genome assembly GCA_963930735.1 of Dioctria linearis. Taxonomy (NCBI): domain Eukaryota; kingdom Metazoa; phylum Arthropoda; class Insecta; order Diptera; family Asilidae; genus Dioctria; species Dioctria linearis. The sequence goes on from OZ005740.1 coordinate 170,523,341, forward strand.
TAGCAGTCGACACTGAGGTTCGTCTACTAAATGTTATGTAGCGACGTGGGTACTGCAGTTGACCTCTGTATACGGCAGGGCACGTTGTTAAGGATATAAAAAGTACTTTGTATTGTTGGTCCGGCGTTTGCTTGTTGTGCGTGCAATTTACTCGTTGTGTTGTAAAAATAATGGCGGATAATACTATTCCAGAGCCGTCTAGACCAAAACCAGCAATGAGGGATCTAAAGAATGCAACGGAGGATCAAATATTGGCTTTGATGTTCTACTCTGGCTCAGAGGAATAACCTTACATTAAATCATGCAGTGACTGGAGCGTAGCTGAAGAGGTAGAGCGGTGTATTGCTGAAAATAATGATCAGTCTTGGCAAGTAGTCAGTGATTTGGAAGAGCATGACCTGAAATATTCAGAGGCATTAGTGCCATTAGAATCACTTCTGCACTGGGTAGAAAATCCTCCCGATCTCAAAACAATTACATCTACTATGCAGCAAAAGCTGAAAGTTAGAGTACCAGGTGAGGGCAAGCCCATTGACTTTTTCAAGCTTCTGGCAGACCACGAGTTTTTTGATTTGCTGGTTAAACAAACGAATAGCTATGCTGAGGTTGTATTCCTGAATGATCCAAGCTCTGGGCTACATTCAGCGGATACCGTATGATGCAAAACACAGCCTGGAAGGTAGGAGATAGGGAAATGATTAGGGGACATGAGTAAATGGCGGAGGTGCCGATGTATGTCACTCTTGAATGTTCGCAGATTGTAAGCCCGAGGAAAAACAGAGGATGGTTCGGGATAAGAAAGCATCACGGATTATTACTGTACGGCCGAACGTATTTAGCAACGCGAGTATTGCGAGCAGGAGTTAATCTACAAGGCATCAGACTAGATATTTTATCAGAACATTGGCCATACGTGTAGTGATAAGGGAGCGAAAGACATCCAACATTGCGGCGGTGCTCGAGTGAGTCGATATGACAAATTATCGCCAAATCGCCAATGAGCTTAAAGGCTCTCTTTAGCACAATATCTAATGAAGCTAAGGCTGTACGGCCAGCCCCAGCCCAGATGTGAGAATTGTATTCAATTCTAGGTCTGATATAGGACTTGTAGGGTAGAGCTAAATTTAATGGGCTGAAATATTTCATAAACCTTTTCAGAAATCCAAGACATTTCGATGCTTCCTTGGCAACAGAGAAGATGTGGTCTGTTCTGCTTAATTTATTGTAAATGTTAATGCCAAGAATGCTTAGTGACGGTAAATCTGAAATTAAGGCTCCATCAAATGAAATGGGAGTGATTACATGGTGATCTTGTTTTAAGGAGATGAGACAGCTTTGGGGCTTAGATGCATTGAATTGCATGCGCTTTGCCCCAAGTAAGGATACTATCAAGATCGCTATTCAATGATCTAGTCATGCCATCTCGTTTCACACATGCGGCATTCCCTCCGGAGCCCTCGAGAGTATCAAAGCAGTAAGCGATATTAAGGGTACTGTCATCGGGATTGAAAGTAAGGGAAAGTAGATCATTAATGAAAATTTGGAAGAGAGACGGAGAGATAACTGAAGTCTGGTGCACACCGGCATGAGGTTCAGATGTAACACCATCTAATACAACACATACGACCAGATGAATACTTTCAATCTATAATAGAAGAGGACGGGAGCGACCAAGTTCTTTAAGTTTGGCTAAAATGGCAGGATGCCGGACTCTATCAAAGGCCCTTGTAATATCCAAAGCAACAATTTTGGATTCGCAAAAATTGTGGAGACTACGGTTCCAATGTTCCGTAAGAGAAGGCAGCAAGTCTCCAGATGAACGTCCAGTCCGGAAACTTATTTCAGCTCTGGACATGTATATAATTGTCAAGCGCGAAAAGCAGACTCTTTAGCTAGCTTGGTTGCACTAATCGTTAAACCAAGAGCGATTCAACTGTTGCTTAAATCTGCTGTATGAATACGAAATGTATTCACACATGCCAGGTCTTAAAATATTACTAAGCTCCAGAGTGCATTTATCGACAACCCCGAAGCAAAACAGATCAACCAATCAATCTCCCAGAGGTCCTGAGAGAGACTTTCCCAATCAGCATTTTCATAGTGCCAGAGAACCTTACTTGTAGGTGGAGGGGTATGGCGGCACAGATTGGAGGTGGTAAATTGAGCCGTGATTAAACAGTGGTCAAAATTACCAAGGGAAAACCGACTGAGATTGCATATTTGTTGGGGTGAGATGAAAGAAACAAGTCTAATAAATTAGCTCTATCGCCACGCCAGATGCTTCAGGTACTCTGGTTTGTGCATCCAGTTGCAAATTTCACAAAAGAGTTCAACGAAACGCCCCGCAGGACTTGTGGTAGATGAAAATCTGAGCCACTTTATGTTGTGGACGTCGCTGGAGCCCGGTGAATATGCACGGAGAGTCTGGGAATTCGGGAGATGAGAATATTCGTTTTCTCCAATTAAACTCCCTAATTCTCCATTCCAAATTCACGAACATGGTTTGAGAATTAGGGAAAATGTGAGAGAAATGCGAAAAGAGAGGTTGCAATTCGCAGCGGTTAATTTGAAAATTCGTAGGTTACCTAGGTTACCTACCTTCTCAAAATACAACATAAATAGACAATATGCTCAGTTGGGAATTCTTCTTCTTACTTTTCCACAACTAAAACACCGGAGAATTTAAACAAGTGGAGTAGAGAATTTGGGAATTTTCAAAACAAATTCGGCGAGTTACAGAATTCCGAGTGAAGAATTAACTGTCAAAACAACTCTCATTTCCGGCCCCAGGACTGTGTCTCGATTATGTTTTAAATATTTTCACAAAAATATTGCGAAATACTTAACGTTTCTGTTTGTTACCTCATTACATATAATTATTTCAGAGTTTCTATTAATTATTTCTTTATATTTTCATTCCTTTATTCAATATCTCTTGTATGAAGGATTATAAGTATGTTATTTTTATTTATATTTTTTACAATGTTTATGTAGTCTGATAGTATCATGTGTCAAAATATGTTTTATTTTAATTATCTACAACGCTCGTTTTCCTTTGCATGTGCAATAAGTGGCATATATCACCAAATTATATTTCACTTTAACTTGGCTGCATCATGGTTTTCGCGATGCTGAAATCTTTGACAATTCTTATCAAATTTTTAGAAGAGATAGGTATACTGATTCTGAAGCTCGTGGCGGTGGCGTACTCCTCGCCTGTAAAAACCACTTAAATTGCAGCCAAGTTGAGCTCCCCAGTTTCTCCAACACTCTCGACATTGAACTTATAGTTCTTAAGATGTCTCTCTTATAATATGACTTATACATACTTTGTTGCTATATTCCTCCAGACTCCATAAACATCATCGACGACAAAGGTCAGAATATTTATGACCTACTCATTTTAACATCTAATTTTATCCATGATAAGATGGAACCTCTTGACGAATTACTAATTATTTGTTGATTTTAACCTACCCAATATACAATGGGTACTTAATGATGATGACGATGACTATCTTCCACTTAATAACTTGACAACAAAGGAATCACTTTTCCTTGACACTATTTCATCTCTTGGTCTCAGCCAAATCAGTAATGTTAAGAATGACATGGGTAGGCAGTTAGACCTGGTATTTTCTATTGACGCGGGTAACTTATTAGTTGAACCTAGCCTAGTTATAATGTCTACTCTTGACAAATACCACCCCCTCTTCAAATTACCCATTGCTATGTAACCGAAAACCTCACATATTGTGACGAAGCGCAATACTTTTTCAATTTTAGAAAGGCTGACTTTTCAGAACTTTCCAGTATACTTACCTCTATTGATTTCTACACATTTCTCTCTTGCAATAGTGTTGATGAAGACGTTTCTAAGTTTTACATAATTCTTTTCGATTTATTTTCTTCTTGTATTCCCCGCGAGCGTCAGCGGTTGAATAAAACATCACCGCCATGGTTCAATAAAGAACTTAGACGTCTTAAAAATAGGAAGAATAAACTATGAAAAGTTATATGAGGGACAAGGACATTATAAGTCACAGCAACTTCCTCACATCCTATAATAAGTGCAGAGAACTTTCTTCTGCACTTTATGATGAGTATGTTCAAAGGATGCGTACGAAATTATTTAGTGACCCACGCATGTTTTTTAAGTTTATTAATATGAAGAAAAAAACGGACAACTACCCCAATACCATGAGGTGCAAGGATTCTGCTAGTGATGATTCATCTGAAATTTGCGATATGTTTGCTTCATTTTTTGACAATGCCTTTGCCTCATCAAATTTTCAACCTCAAAACGGCAACTTCGGTCATATGAATGACTTCCATAACGTTTCATTCACTATCCCTTCAATTTCAGAAGAGGATATACTGGATCATATTAATGGGCTTCCAAATGACTTCACAACTGGTCCTGATGGGATCCATCCAGCCTTTTTTAAGTCATGCTGCCTCGCCCTGGTAGCTCCGCTGAGAATTATCTTCCAAAAATCGCTCGATAGTGGTTGTTTCCCGCAGCTATGGAAAAACTCCTTTATCATACCTATCCACAAAAAAGGTAGTAAAAATGAAATTTCTAACTATAGACCTATTGCAAAATTATCTTGCATGCCCAAATTATTCGAATCTATCATTTACTCTCAACTATCGTCTTCCTGTAAGAATTTGCTCTCTTCAAACCAGCATGGGTTTATTTCCGGCAGGTCTACAACCACTAATTTGTTGGAATTTGTTTCGGATACCATATGCGGGTTTGCAAAAGGCTATCAGACAGATTGCGTTTATACAGACTTTAGTAAGGCGTTCGACAATTATCTCATTCCGTGATACTGCTTAAAATGGAAAAATATGGACGGAGTCTTATTTAGATAACAGAACATACCAAATCTTATTCCGCCATTCCATCTCTAGAGTATTGTAGGCTTCGTCTGGCGTACCACAAGGGAGTCACTTGGGCCCGTTGTTCTTTATTCTGTCTATTGACGACATTGTCTCTGTTATGAGGTACTGTAAGGTCTTGATTTATGCTGACGATTTTAAGCTTTTCGCTCAGATTAAATCTGTTAACGATTGTGAAGAGGTACAGGGTGACCTTCAGAAATTTTACAAATGGTGCAAGAGCAATGATTTGGTACTCAATATCAACAAATGTGAGGTTATGACTTTCCACAGGAATCAGAAACCAATCACTTATGATTATGAGTTCTCGGATTCCTCGGTTCGCCGTGTGGACTCTGTCTGTGACTTGGGTGTCAAATGTGACCACAGATTGAATTTTATCTCCCATATAAACTACATGGTTTCAAAGAGTAGTTCTATGCTGTGCTTTATGAAACGTTGGTCGCGAGAGTTTTCAAATCCTACCATAACATTGCGTTTGTACACTTGCTTTGTGAGACCACTTCTTAAGTATGCTAGCCAGGTCTGGTCTCCATTTTACGGTACACACATCGACCGTATCGAGTCTGTTCAGCGGAACTTCCTACGATTTGCTCTCAGGCATCTACCCTGGAATAATTCTTTAATTCTTCCACCCTACGAGGATCGCTTGAAGCTTTTGAATATGCACTCGCTTGAGAAACGTCGCTTGGTTGCCGATGTAACATTTGTGCAGCAACTCTTAAACGCGAATATTGATTCTCTATTGTTACGTAACAAAATCTCTTTCCGTAATAGTAGCCACAATTTGAGAAGGCTACCTCTGTTGCATGTTAACTCCTCAAGGTCTAACTTTAGCATGTATGAACATATTAATCGCATGTGTATTACTGTCAATAATATGGCTAAGCATTTTGTTGTTGACGTCCCTAAGCATGTTTTAAAAAAACGCCTATTTAATATTTAATTTTGTTTTAATTAACTTTTTTTAAATTGTCTTGTTCTATGTTGCATGTCATTTTATCCGGTGTTCAGTGTATGTTTAGTGTAACACACTACTACTAACACCGACTAAATAATGAAACGCATGTATTGTTGAGACGTTTATTTATTAAACGTGTCCATGCAGCGAGCTTGTGTTAAGCTGGTTCTGATAGTAAAAAAAAGCGTATTATTTCCCGCAGACAATGGTGTGTCACTCGGCACTGAGCAATAAATATTACTGTTCAGTGCCCACGCCGCAGCATATGAATATGTTTTGCAAAAAATACCAGAAGTATTTGCTTAAAAACCTTATTTTACCAGGTTTTTATTATACATCACACTAATAAACTACGATTCTCCGTCTGGTACTGGTGAGCCAGATACCCGAGTACTTGGGAAGTGAACGTGTTAATCACAATTGCGCGGCGAGCAACAATTGTGAAAAAAAATTCTGCAGCTCCCCGACTGTACCTACATAATCTTGCCGGCGATACTTTTTATAAATATCGCGGATATTGCTTTATCTTTTCTACAATTATTGACTGAACTAAATTTTTAAATGCAAAATGTCACAACTCCAGCATTTGTATTTAAGCGCCTCGCAATATCCAAAATCAAGTATTTTTTATCTAGTGTTTGTCTTGTAAGTTGTAAATTATTTTGTGACTTCGCACAGTTTTTCTTTACCATCCATATTTTTGCTTTTTTTTTAAATTAGCGCGGTGACGCGTCTTTTGCGCGTCTTTGTCGACTTTTGTAAGTTAAACGAAAAGACAATTGGTAACGTATTACCGGTACCCCGAATCAGGTATATTTTTGACATATTAGGTCTGCAAGGTATTTCACCACCCTCGATTTGGCCAACGGCTATCACTAAGTTCTTGTCGACAAAAAGGATCGGCATACAACTGCTGTCTGTACAATTTATGGGCGTATGCCGTTCGGGCTCAAAGGAGCCCCCGCAATATTACAAACACTAATGAATTTCGTCCTGAGAGACCTATAGGGCCTGGAATGTTTCGGTTACCTAGATGACATTGTCGTCTATGGTAACAATTTAAACGACCACAACGAAAAGTTGAGAAAAGTCTTCCAACAAGTTGAGAGAGAACTACTTAAAACTGCAGCCAGAAAAGTACCAGTTTCTATGATTAGAAATTGTCTATCTAGGACATAAATGTTCTAGCAAAATTGCACTCTCAGATTCATGTAAGATGTCGTGCGTCCAAACATTTCCTGTTCCCAGAACAGTAAGGCAAGTCCAGTCCTTTTTGGGACTTGATAACAATTACAGAAAATTTATCCCAGATGTAAAGTTACCTTGGACAGAAAAATGTCAAAAAGTATTTCAAAGCATAAAAAATGCTTTAATTTCTCCACCACTTCAAATGTACCCTGATTTTTTGAAATCATTTAATCTCACTACGGACGAAATTAACGAGGCTCTAGGAGTTGTTTCTTCTCAATGAGAAGCCGGAAGGGACCAGCCCATTCCCTATGCAAGCTGCGCGTTAAACAAAGCCGAAAGAAACTAGTCTACAATAGAGAAAGAGTTATTGGGTCAGATGTGGAGGAAGATAATTCCCCGAAGACGAAAAATAAAAAGAAATCCTTTCATTGCTTCGCCGTGACTCAAACTCAGAAACCAAAAGCCCAAGAGCCCCAAAATAACTCCAACCCAGTGATAAACGAGCACACGAAAGCGGATATAATCGAAATTCTTATCAAAGAGGCAGATATACCAATCCCAATAACGCTTGATCCAAATATAAGTAAAGGTAAGACACCCGAAGAAATCGCACAGAGATCCAAACAATCTTAAAAGATTACCACGATTCTCCATTCGGTGGCCATCAAGGTGTAAAAAACGTATAAGACGCAAGTATTACTGGAGACACATGCTTAGCGATATTAAAAAATACATGAAAAGGTGCCCAAAGTGCTAAGCTATGAAAGCATCTCTCCAATTCAAAATGCCGATGTTTATCACAGACATCGGAGAACAGCCCTTCGACAAAGTTTACCTTGATATTGTAGGTTCAATAGAAGAGACTACATCAGGTAACAAATATATCTTAACCTATCAAAATAATTTAACAAAATTTGTCGATTGGTATGCAATACCTAATGGAGAATGATGAATGATGAAATCGTTACGCGGAATTAAACGATATTTTTTTAATTGACGTGCTGAGCGAACAAATTATTGTTGAGAATAGGTTTGAAAATAGGTTTGAGAATAAGTTTAGAGCTAATAACTCTTAAAGGGCTTCAGATAGCACACTGGGTGTAATAGGTCAACTTAAAAAGGAGAGTCTACAGTTTACAGTTTTAATAAAATAAAGTTATGTTAACGATCATTTTCTGGAAAAATTGGCTTCAACGCCACTTCATCATCTGTCACCCAAACCAATTCAGAAGCTGACTGTTTTGATGTACTAGGCGCTTTGCGTTTTGATGCTGGTTTTTTTGTCTTGCTCCTGGATTCTTCCGCTTAGCTCGTCCTTCTGTTGATATTGCAGTATTGTGATTGTGACTGCGCAGTTTCAACTTTTGAGGTATCTTCTCTTGTTCCGCTGGTAGTTTCTTTTGAGGTGTTATCCCTTTCTCTAGTGCTGGTGATTCGTCTTGCTCTGATCTACAGTCATATTTGGAATTTGCTTGAGTTTGGGAATAGCTCTCATTTTCTGGTGAACCCCTGGCTTGTATGCTGGTAGAGCACCTAGTAGTAACATGTCTGTTGGTGTTGTTGTACTCACAGGAATATTTGCAGAGGACATAGAAGCATCCAGCAAATCAATTTCCAAATCCGTCATCGTAGTGTTCAAGGCATCTGCGACTTTTAGATACTTCACTAAGACATCGTCAGCAATCTCAAACCCGCCTTCACTTCCATAAGCAACAGTGCAAACCAATTCCCATGTAGCCTTCAATTGCCTAACTGGCAAGTTTTTTAGCGTCCCTCCTCCAACTTCATCACCTGAATCCTCCTCAGACAATTCCCCTTCGTCGGGTGGCTCAACATAAACTCGATCCACATCCTCATCATCAGATTGAAGCGAGTCCTAAATAGTCTGCAACCATTTCTATCTTTGAAACGCTAAAAAAAATAAAAGAAAACAGAAATTCATCTAATGCTGTAAGAAGACTAACGTTACATACATGCAACGGACACTTTCAAGTGACAACCATTTAGCTCAATAGCCGGAAAAAAAAATGTATTTTTAGACGAATTCACTTTTAGTTCATTTCTCAATAAAACTGCATAATTAGAAATTCAAAAAAATTCAAACAAATTATAAAAATAAGATAATTACAATTTCCTTGTTCCCATATTATAGGTTTCTTCTTTTTATATTTTTCAATGTGTTAATACACATCCGCTAGATTTAAATATTTCCACTAAAGTGATCACAATGAATTTTTAATCTGTTAGCTTGCACATATAAGTTTCTACGAAACTAATTAAAAAATTCGCCGAAGTTGGGTAACCATTTTTATTTTGCCTCTACTTCGTTGGAATACCAGTGTTACATATATGTAACGTTAGTCATTAATGGGTTAAGCATTTTCTACCCGGAATAACGGGACTGGATACGATTAAAGTGATTAAGAAGGAGTTGATTTTTAACTTGCTTATGGGTCGGCCTCCGTCTTGGAAAATAGTAATTAAAGGTAAAAAGAAAAAAAAAAAGATTTTAGTTGATATTTATTAAGTAGTATGAAAGTGGAAATCAAAAATAAAATCGAGTAAAATAGAAGAGAAATGAAATGAAATTTGTAATTATAATAAAAAGCTCAGTGTAAAAGAATCCAACACACGAAATTTGTGCGAAAACAATAGATAGGAAGACAAGTGTGAAATTTGAAGATGCAATTGTGAGATCAACAGTGTGTTTTTTTGAGTGTGTGGTTTGTCAGGGCAAGAATCCAACACAGATACCTATTCAAGGATAGAAAAGGTAGGAAAATACATAACACAATCATTAATTATACACAAGAGAAACATTTTAAGGAAGAACTCCAGAAATTGCGTCATGGTCAAGAACTATCAAAATTAAGTCAGCTACTCACGTCAAATCCATTTTTTTGATTCAAACGAAGTACAACGTGTTGGTCGTATACTAGAAAACTCAAAGTTGACGTTCAAACAGATGCATCCAATCAGAATTCCTCATAAAAGTGAGTTAACTACACTTATTACAGACCGAGCTCACAAGAAAACATTGCACGGTGGAAACCCCTTAACCTTGGAGAGAATAACATACGAAGAAATTAAGACACTAATGACACAAATAGAAGGGTGTCTCAATTCTCGTCCATTATGTTCACTTTTTAACTAGTATCAATACCAGATAAGGACTACTTAGAAACCAATACAATAAGAGGTGGGACGGAGGGGAAAAAGATGTACCAGGACTTCTGGAAAGAGTGGTCGAATGAATATCTTCGAAGACTTCAACAAAAACCAAAATAGGCGCAGAAGAAATCAAACTCAATACAATGCGACATCGTATTAATAAAAGAAGATAATTCACTTCTATCTCGTTGAGCTTTTGGAAGAATAATTAAAGTACATCCGGGAAGTGACGGACTTGTCCGAGTCTGTGAAAACGAGATCTGGGATCCTTAATCGACCACTTATCAAAAACAAAGTTGTCACAAACCACGAAGGGGTGCAAGGACCTATAATACAAGCCATTCAAAGATGAATCGACAGGATTTTGTAACATCATCATTATTAAACCATGCTCGCAAATCTAACTCTCTGAGTGGTCTGTTCATTATTACTACTTTGTTGGTCGTAGCACTGGGTGAAACGGTCAGCGCACTATATCGACTAGCTAAGCTTGATAACCACGAAGGATTATATTTTGATGAAATTTCCGAGATGTGATTATACTTTAGCGAATGGAACTTGGTAGTCTATTACAACCAAACTACATATTGGAAAGAACTCTATGGCATTCGAAAATCAATCCGGAAACTGAATCAGTTATGCGATGAAGAAATTCGGCTGTCCAGAGTTCTATGTTATGCCACTTCACAAGCATTCAAACTTGAATTTTTAGAAATCGAACAAATGAACGAAATATTATCAACAAAATGAATATTCACGAATTCGTAATATGTGAGCACCATTTGAGTCAATAGGAACGGTCACCAATAAATTGTTTGGAATTCTAGACCTAGACATTGCTGACCAACATCAAAAGCAAATAAGTGAAATCAAGGCAAATGAAGATTATGCTATACAATTATTCTCAATAGTAGAGAGCGCGTACAACATTACGAAAAGAAACAATAGCCAATTAATTAAATAATTCACAATACGAGGCAGTCCTTCATCAAGCAGTTAATTCCGCACTTATTTTGATAACCCTGAATCTAGTTACATTTCAACGTTTACAAAGGGAAATTCTATCACTTTTTACAGATACTAAATATGGAAAAATAAATACATTTATTCGAATACCTGCAAAACTTAACGAGCAGCTGACAGCTGACAGCAATTCGTGAGCACTTACCACCCAACGTACAATTACCCGGGACTTGGAGTAAGCCTTTTCTAATAACATTTTACAACTCAATGCATGTAAGGACAAGAATCACGGAAAAGAGTGTACTATTCGACATTCGAATTCCTCTGGTGAGCACAGAAAACTATCGATTGTATGAAATAATAATTATTCCTACTAATCACAATGAACAGTATATCTACATCGATCCTTCTAGCAAATATCTGGCCATAAATCGACGACTAGATCGATTTTCTCCGATAGAAAAGGAAGATATAAAAAGGTGCGAGAGGTTAACAGAAGACCAGCTTGTATGCAACTAAAACAAACCAATTTTCACTTTCAAATCAAACCAAAGTTATTGTGAAGTAGAGTTCTTCAATAACGAGAATCATACGTCACCATTCTGTACACTACGAACTAAAGACGCGGATAACTATTTGGAGAATATTACAAATGCCAAGTACCTGGCTGTTCGTATTACGAGAAAGCCTGACCTTCGAAATTAATTGCGACAAAAAAATACAATCATTATCACTAAATGGCAATGGAATCATTCAAATAAGAGGAGACTGTATTATCATAAAACTCTATACATAAGCTCAAAGGATCGCAGCTCGAAATTGCACATACCACCTATACCAGAAAATACGGTTATATCTAACTTCATAACTATGAATAAAGATCAGCTGTAGAATTCGTCAAATATTACTATGCCACAACTAATTCAAGAAGTAAACAATAATGATTTGGAGAAACTCGACAACGCACGCGCAATCATATTTCAGCAAGAACGCATAGAAAATATGCCAAAAATAAACATCCATTACCTACATCACTACAGTATGCCATAGCTTATCATATTTGGTGTCATTGCCATAGCTCTTTCCGTATACTGCAGACGAAAGAGGAGTTTTAAGATTAGAACAAGGGCAAGGCTATTCACAGCACCAAGGTCCACCACGGAGGAGCAACGAAATTCCAACATGAAATTACCTACACTTAACCTTGAGGCGGGAGAATGTACAAAGTACATATTGTCACGTGCCACAAAATGACATAAGCGACATTTGTTGGAAATGGAAGCAACTTTAGGCTAGTGACATCTTAGTAAACCTTGGGTTCGGAAAACGGAATATTCATGAAGGTTCTAGTATAATTTGTAGAGTATAAATACGGCGCTACTCACATCCAGGAGGCGAGTATTATTTCAGACAGCGAAGTGAACGAAGTAAACTATTTGGAGTGCGATAATTAGAAGTACAGTACTAGCGATAAAAAAAGAGTTGATTTGATAATTATTTGTTAATTTGTGAGAGTAAACAGTAAAGTTAAATAAAGAAAGAACTTTTGAATTATATCTGAAATATTGTGTTTAAAATAACGAACCAAGGCCACGCTCGTAACAATATAATTACTTTTTTCTACCTAAAATTACAATTTGCATTTCTCATATTTATTCATAAAAGGTCATTGTCAAAAATTTATATGTTTGTACGCTCAATGCAAAATTCATTCATTGCAGCAGTAACAAATGTTTTGCGTCAGAAAAATTAAGCGTTGAATGAACTCCTCATTGCGTAAATTATTCTCAGTTTGTTTTTGTTGTATGTATGTAAATAATTTTTATGCATATGAATATAATTGATGCATAATTATTTGTACAGTTATTTTTTAATCGTCATAATAAATCGTTTTAGAAAAGAACCTCAGTCTGGTTATTTGAACAACAACTATAACGTAAGTTGTGGATTAAAAGCTTTGATGATATCAATCTGTAGGTATCTTTTATAAACAAGAGTGATCTTGTTATGATATTCGATATCTAAAAATAGGTAATGGCTGCTTGGGATGGTAAGAAACATGAAGTATAAAGTATATATTGCTTCGCAGCAGTGGTTTAACTATAGTGTATAGCTTGTGATACGGTATATAACCATTATCCCAGTGGAATCCATGAAAATTTCTTTCAACCCTCTCTTTTTATCTTTGTATCTGAATGGAGGTTGTATTATAAAGTGCTGTAACTTGTGTTCGTAAGCAAAAAAATTGCCATTTGTGTCCTTGTACGTCTACCATGGCGGCCTTTTTCGCATTTTAAAATTGCCAGTTCTTTAGTGATAAATTCATTGAGGTTTGTTTTGAATCCTTGAACGTCTACGATGGCAGCCATCTTCTTAATTTAACTTTCTAACTTCACTTGTCAGCGGACTGTATTTCACTATTCTATCGTGTAGAAGCAGGCAATATGCTGTTGTATTAACTGGCATATTTCCGGATGTCTTGAATTCAAGCCTCATGTCGATAGGTCCACTTCTTATTGTTTCATTGTCATGTGAGCAATCAATGCCAGCGATCGGAGCACCAGTTTTTAGCGTCTCCGATGAGAGGAACGGTGGATACTAATGATTATAGCAAGATTGTGCAAATTTCATATATACATATGTCATACATCATTGCGTATTTATTATGTTCAAATTTCAGGCTCAAATCATCATACTGATGTGATTCCGAGATCAAATGAACTGTGACGTCGTCGGTGTGTTCGCAGTGATAAAATTTCAACATTCTTTCGATTTGTTTGTAATGCTAAGATGATAAATGGAGGTTTCCCCAGTGGAGTGGAAGTTTTAATTGACCAGGTTTTATGGGTAGACGGTGGTAGTACTGGATACTAGAATATGTTCCTGCGGAATGGTATTTGTATTAGACAACCTCTCTTGATAATTTTAAGAGTTGCAGCCTTTCATCATCGGACGCTGTAACATGTGGAATGCTCCATTGAAGTTTGGTAATTTCAGGCATTAGCATGTGTCCTACTCCATATTAATATAAGCTCGTGTTTGGCATTTACAAGAATTTTCTTGTAGTCTTCAGCGAATCCCAATAAATATTTCAGAACTACGCAATAGTTGAAGAATCCATTGGCTGATATAACGGATGAATCTGGGGACCAATTGCCGTTGAGTAGTATCCTGTTTGTATTTGCATTTAGCGATACGTAGTTTTTTAATGTTGTCGCAATCCCAAGTTTCTTGTACGATCGATTTCCACTGCATTTAATTATTAGCGTGTTTGTTCATAAAGAAAGGCTACAGTGTTATTGGTTAATTTTGCAGTTGTGCTCATGCTCAAAACAAGTAGAAGAAAAATTTGATGTGGAAAAAAGTTAAAATTTAGGACTTTTTTTTATTTAACTACTAATTTTATCAAACACACGTCAGCAACACTTATTGTTCATATTGGCACTTTTTCTTGAACATACATATCCAGTTAAAATGACTTATATAGTATTACGGATTCCTACGTAGTATCCGTTGCCCGTCGACCACTTTTTTGAATTAATTTCATTACCACGACCAGAGAGACCGACGAGACGACGACCATTGCAGTTATAGGAACAATTTTCTCTAGAAACGTTTTATGGAGCGTTTATTGCATAGGAATCCGTCGACTGCGCTATCGTCGCAATTGTGTTTAAGTCAAGTTGTCTACCTTCTGGCACTTATTGAACTTTTTCACTGAATTTGCTTAAAAAAATTGGCAAAACCGGAGAAAGGTAACTTTTTGGGTACAGAGTTTAATAAGTAATTTTAAAGCTAAGATATTGGGCCTCTTAAATCCAATGTAAAATATTGTTTTTGATGACGGCTTTTTTTTGTATAAAAATAGTAGTTAAATAAAAAAAAATCCGAAATTTTAACTTAATTGCATATCAATCTTTTTGTTTTGTTTTAATACTTGTTTTGAGCAAGAGCAGATGGAATCATGATCATTGCATCACATTATGAAATTCAATATCTAAAAGTAGATCACACTAAGTTGCTTGGGATGGTAAGCAACATGAAAGCATTAGATTGAAAGTGGGACCAATTTACGGCTTCGATGAAAGAAGGCGGTAGTATGTAGTATAATATTTTAATTTGAGGAATATCTTAGATGAGTAGTGGCAGTTGAGACCGTTAGAGACCGACGAGACGACGACTATTGCAGTTATAGGAACAATTTTCTCTAGAAACGTTTTATGGAGCGTATATTGCATAGGAATCCGTCGGCCGCGCTATCGTCGCAATTGTGTTTAAGTCAAGTTGTCTACCTTCTGGCACTTATTGAACTTTTCACTGAATTTGCTTAAAAAAATTGGCAAAACCGGAGAAAGGTAACTTTTTGGGTACAGAGTTTAATAAGTAATTTTAAAGCTAAGATATTGGGCCTCTTAAATCCAATGTAAAATATTGTTTTTGATGACGGTTTTTTTTTGTATAAAAATAGTAGTTAAATAAAAAAAAATCGAAATTTTAACTTTATTGCATATCAATCTTTTTTTTTGTTTTAATACTTGTTTTGAGCAAGTGCAGATGAAATCATGATCATTGCATCACGTTATGAAATTCTATATCTAAAAGTATATCACACTAAGTTGCTTGGGATGGTAAGCAACATGAAAGCATTAGGTTGAAGGTGGGACCAATTTACGGCTTTGATGAAAGAAGGCGGTAGTATGTAGTATAATATTTTAATTTGAGGAATATCTTAGATGAGTAGTGGCAGTTGTATGGGTGCAGTAAAAGCCTTATCAGCAAAATGTTGGTGATCAGGTGTAATGGGATGACCAGTGCTGCCACTCGAAATCTTTCTAGAGTAGTCCGGGAGTGGTTTGAGTAGCCACACCTGAAAAAATCTTACATGAATATAACTATGGAGTAATACCCAAGTAGCCATTTGTCTACTTGATGGCCGAGAGTTTTAGTGGCAATATGCGATCGCTTACTTGCCAGCTTGGTTATCAGTTGTTTGCTTTATATGTTCTGACAGCCTGAGGTTATCATGCTTGTTCTGGGTTGGGATGTATACTTCTTGGTTGATAGCTGTAGCAGCAATGCAGAGGGGTGGATATGAATGTGCAGCTGAGGTGGATTAAGAATGTTGTGAAATAAAATAAAACTTTCTTGGTTGATACGGGGATTGAATCGATGAATTTTGGAGGTATACGTGTTTATTTGACTGGAGCAAAATATGTTCACGGCTTCCTAAGCAAGGCTTAAATATAGTTGGAATTCATAAAAAAGTTGAATCAATGACAAGAACATGTTAATACTTGTTTTGAGCATTACATATATATAAGTAATGAGTTTTAGCATTTATAAGTAATGGTAATAAAACTTAAGAGGAAAAAGAAAATAATAATTATATAAATAACATTAACACTATTTGTAATAAAACAAACAAATGCAAAAGAACTTATTTTTTTATTTTTTATGATCACGTGTAATGGCGTGACCAGTGTTGTCACTCAAAATCTTTCTAGACAAGAGTTTTAGTGTAACGTGTAAGTGGTTTGCGTACCATACCTTATAGAAAATCTAAAATCTTACCAATTTAAAACTTTGAAAGATGATAGTGCTATGGTATTAATATAGTACGATATGTTAGCTCAGATGAGTAGTGGAAGTTGTATGGTTGAAGTAAAAGCCTAAGTTTTGATGATCTGATGTAAAAGCATGACCAGTGTTGCCATATGAAATCTTTCTAGAGTGGCCTTTTTTAGCGTAGCCGGGAAGTGGTCCCTTTTGTAGTTAGGCTATGAGAGTTTGTGGAGACAAGAAACTCAGAATGCAGCCCAGTTCCGAAATACAATAACGCGACATATTGGCAACACTAAACCTTATGAAGTTTGTGCTCTCTTGTTCTCACCCGCACTCAACGTAATTAATGTACAACATACTGCAGTACAAACCTCACGCAGTTCAAGCTCACATCTTCATCCAGCAAGTGGTTGCGGCGCGTCTGTCAGCTTAATTAAGTGCAGTTGAATATTTATATAATTATCTAGTTTTTATTGACGTAGTCGAATGAAATAATTGATTTAGGAATTAAATATAATTGTGTGTCAAAGTGAAGTCTTTCATTTATACTCTACAAGTGGTCAAGAGGTAAACGCATCCACGCAGTGGCAACCAGACCACATTGGTGACCCCGACGTGATCGAAAGCTTCCAGATTCCAGAAAATTTCATTAATATTCTGCAAAAATCTACCCGACGTGATCGAAAGCTTCCAGATTCCAGAAAATTTCATTAATATTCTGGAAAAATCTGCCCGACGTGATCGAAAGCTTCCAGATTCCAGAAAATTTCATTAATATTTTGCAAAAATCTGGCCGACGCAACCACGCGACGAAGCTGTGCCGTTATAACGGCATCAACATACACATTCCAAAAAAACAGAGACGGCAATAGGAACAACAGCCAGCGAAACCGAACGAAACGCACATGCAAGCATACAGCAGAAATTAATAGAAACAGTACAGAAAATCTAGCAGAAATCAATAGAAACAGCACAGAAAATCTAGGAGATCCAATAGAAATCCAGAAGGAATCCAGCAGGGATAAAGACGGAAAACAGCCAAATTTAGCAGATCATAGCAAGCAGCTAGCAGCAAACAGCACACGGCGAAGTGACAGCTTGAGTTGGTACCTTTTATACAAGCAGCTGTGGACGTTAAAGTCACGAGTTAATTAATCAACAAAGATCTAACTAATTTGAGTTAAGTGAAATTTGAATTATATACAGTTTTCCGCTTGAAATAATTAAAAAAATTAATAAAATGTTTTAGATAAGCGGTTCGCAAAGGATTTTGTAAGGCGGACGTGGTCGCAATTGCTGACAGGACGGATTTCTATTTAGAAATACAAGTTGTAAGGTGACGTGAGTACAACAAGAACATTTACTTAGTATTTTCTTTTCGTATATTGATTAACATCAAATTTTCTTATATTGATTAAATATTTAGTAATATATATCACAAATGTTGCAAATTCTTCGTTCTAATATCGTGTCGTCGTTCAAACAAAAAGTTTTTTTTTTTATACAAGCAGGGACGTCTTACTTTCTCGTCTCTACATCACGATCTCGTTTTTATTTCACGACTTATTGTTACGGCACTGTCCTAAAGTAGGCCTTCGAGGGGAAACTATTGAATAAGAATATTTTGAAAACATTTTCATTTACATTTGTTTTAAATCAATTCAACAGATTTAGCACATCTTTGTTCTTTTATTTTTTTTAAACAACAAGTATAGCAGTTTTCGAATGTGATTTTGCTCTGATTATATACGAGTATATTATATTGTTTTCCAAGTATTTCACGCGTATACGTCACTATGACTGAGCCAGAAAACAAGACAAACAATGTACAGCCAGGAAATTCAACCGATTTGTACGCAATCAATTTAAAGTTACCACCCTTCTGGCCTAGTACCCCTAACGCTTGGTTCATTCAAGCTGAGGCACAGTTTACAATACACAACATAAAAAAAGATACTTCGAAATACTATTATGTACTTACCTCTCTTCCACAAGAAGTAGTAAACGGTGTAACGGATATTATAGAAAATCCTCCATCGGAACAGAAATATGAAAACCTTAAGAAGAGTCTAATCGAACGACATTCACTCAGTGAAGAGCGACGCATCGAGGAATTGTTGTCTAATGCCGAATTAGGCGATCAGCGACCCTCTGACTTTTACAGGCACTTGCGAAATCTGGCTGGAACAGCTTCCAGCATAAGCGAGAACCTAGTCAAGAAATTATGGATAAGAAGGCTTCCGCAAGCAATTAATTTAGCATTAATACCACAGGATAAACAAAATATTACAGAGCTAACCGTGCTAGCTGACAAACTGTGGGAAGCATTTAAACCAGCTGGAATTTATACAATAAATACGAATACAGCTCAAAACGGACAACAAAATCGAAATCGTAGTCGGGAGCAAGTAAGCGAACGTCCTTCAAATTATGAGCTTGCACAAGAAGTTTCAGAATTAAGAAGAATGATCGCAAACTTGAATATTTCACGAAAAAATTTCACGCCGCGAAATACACGAAATCGGTCTGCAACACGGTGGGAGATCCAAAATCGCGCGCGGCAACAGAGCCGAGATCGTCAGCATAGCCGCAGTCGTCAACGAGATAGGAATCACACCTCGAACAAGAACAAAGTGTGTTGGTATCATGCTAGGCACGGCTCTAAGGCTAAAAATTGTGTTGATCCATGCGAGTTCTCAACATTTAATCAAAACAACACTCAGGTGCCAACAAACTTCTGAGTCCTTCCGTGCAAGCGGCAGCCGGAAGGATAAACAATTCACGCCGCTTATTTGTCCGCGACAGCAACAACACAATAACATTTCTCGTAGACACAGGCGCTGATCTCTCGGTAATTCCTCATTTTATCTTTAGTAAAGTCAAGAAGGACAAGCATTTTCAGCTGTCAGCTGCAAATGGAAGTCCGATTGACACCTTTGGCTCGAAGCTTTTGAATCTCAACATAGGGCTTCGTCGAAATTTCCCGCATACTTTCATCCTCGCTTCCGTAGATCGACCAATATTAGGGGCAGACTTCCTTGGCAAACATGGCCTTCTTGTGGATATAAAGAAACGCAAGCTCATAGATCCACTAACAAAATTACAAGTAAATGCCACCGCGGCATACGTAAGTACTGTAACGCCAAAGCAATATATCATCGAAAACAAGTACGGAAGCCTACTGGCTGAGTTCCCATCTCTAACAGAACCCCCGAACTATAAACTTCCAGTAAAGCACAACATTGTGCACAAGATTATCACCAACGGCCCACTACCATTCTCACGACCACGACGTCTGGACGCAATAAGGCACAAAGCTGCACAAACTGAATTCGAGCACATGGTAAACCTGGGAATATGTCGAATTTCCTCTTCTTCCGCAGCATCCCCGCTGCACTTAGTCCCCAAGAAAGATAACTCAGACTGGCGTCCATGCGGTGACTATCGACGCTTAAATTCCGTGACAGTGCCAGATAGGTACCCAATACCTCACTTGCACAATTTCACAATGCAATTGAGAGGATGCAAGATATTCACACACATCGACCTAATACGAGCATACCATCAAATTCCGGTGGCCAAGGAAGATGTGTACAAACAGCTCTAACTACGCCGTTCGGCCTTTACGAATTCACCCGAATGCCATTTGGGCTAAGAAATGCCTCACAAACATTTCAACGTTTTATGAACGAAGTAGTAAAAGGCCTAGATTTTGTATATGTTTACATTGATGACATTCTCGTTGCCAGTCAAAACGAAACAGAGCATCTTAATCATCTAAGAATTCTTTTCAAAAGATTAAGAGAATATGGAATCAACATCAAAGCCTCCAAGTGCGCATTCGGTGCAAAATCTATAGAATTCTTGAGTCACACAATATCCAAGAGCGGCATTCAACCATCCAAATCTAGAGTGGATGCCATTTTTAAACTGCCAGCACCCAAGACAATAAGGCTCATACAACAGTTTATTGGGATGATAAACTACTACCACCGGTTTATTCCCCACGTCGCAGAACTGTTATATCCCATCCACAATCACCTCACTTCTTTGCTCAAGAAGAAGCAAACAAAAGCTAATTTCACATGGCCAGACGAATGTCAAGTTGCCTACGAAAAGGTAAAAAAGGAATTAGCGCATGCAACCTTATTAGCACATCCCATGAGCAACGGCACATTCAGCATCGCGACTGATGCATCACAAGCAGCCGTGGGAGCTGTGCTCCAGCAACAAAATAACGGATTGTGGGAACCCTTGGGGTTCTTTTCAAAAAAACTCTCCCCAACGGAAAGTAAATATTCAACGTTTGATCGAGAATTGCTTGCAATATACCTCGCAATCAAACACTTCAGGCATTTTGTTGAAGGCAGACAATTTGTTATCTTCACGGATCACAATCCCCTCACGCGAGCTCTACAAAGCAAAACAGAACGTAGTCCCAGACAAGCAAACCATTTGGACTACATTTCCCAGTTCACAACGGACATACGACACATAAAGGGAAAACACAACCTTATAGCAGATGCTCTATCGCGAACAGCAGACACTGACGTTGCTGTCCTAGAAACCAACTCACTCCAAGTAAAGACTTTAGGCAAGTTGCAGGAATCAGACAGCGAATTGCAGAAGTTAATCGAGAATCAGACGAACAAAGCCTCCTCGTGGAAACTAGAAATAAAATACTTTACGGAAGTACCACTTTGGTCTGAAACATCCACCGGGCGCACACGTCCTTTCGTACCCACCTCATACAGGAAAACAATATTTGACCAACTTCACAATTTAAGTCACCCCGGAATCCGAGCAACACGTAAACTAATAGCTGAGCGGTATTTCTGGCCTAAAATCAATAAAGATTTGAGCAACTGGGCAAGAGAATGTGTTGCTTGTCAACAATCCAAGGTCCATCGACAAACCAAATCACAGTTTGAAAGATTCAATATCCCGGAGGGCAGGTTTGAGCACATCCACATGGATCTTGTGGGTCCTTTGCCACCATCCAATGGATACGGTTATGTACTTACTCTAGTGGATAGGTACACACGCTGGCCAGAGGCTTATCCAATTAAGGATATGTCTGCTAAAACCGTCATACAAACTCTAGTTAACGAATATGTTTCGAGATTTAGGATTCCAAGAATTATAACAACTGATCAAGGAAGTCAGTTCGAGTCCCGTATGTTCGCAGAACTCGGCAGACTACTTGGTTTCCAACACATCCATACAACCGCATATCACCCGCAGGCAAATGGGATGGTAGAACGGTTTCATCGTACTTTAAAAGCCGCAATAATGGCACGACAAAGCTCCAACACTTGGTCTGAAGAATTACCTTTCGTACTGTTGGGAATACGGAATAGTATCAAAGAAGACATAAAATGTACTCCATCCGAGATGGTATATGGACAAACACTTAAGCTTCCAGGTGATCTTTTCGAAGACAGTACACTCATCATTCCCTAAGAACGAATCCATGTGTACCAAAGTCCCTTTATGATTGCGAATTCGTATTCTTAAGAGTGGACAAAGTTAAAATTGGTCTAACAAAACCCTACGAAGGCCCATACAAGGTACTTCGACGATTCCGGAAAAGCTTTCTAATTGATATAAACGGAAGAAATTGCACCGTTTCAATAGATAGACTAAAACCAGCATATCAATCTGCAGGCATCTTGGTAAAACATTACAGAAGCAAAGTCACATTCAAATAAGCTAACTTTAAGATATTACATGTATTGAAATAAAACACATCGGAACGATGACATAATCTAACCAATGAATTCTTTAAATTTATAATAACATATTTTATATATTAAAATAAAAACATATCGGAACGATAACGGAATATAAGCCATGATATCTTTAAATTTTTAATACACAACCATCATACGCTACGCTGGAAGGGGAGTGATGTGGAGACAAGAAACTCAGAATGCAGCCCAGTTCCGAAATACAATAACGCGACATATTGGCAACACTAAACCTTATGAAGTTTGTGCTCTCTTGTTCTCACCCGCACTCAACGTAATTAATGTACAACATACTGCAGTACAAACCTCACGCAGTTCAAGCTCACATCTTCATCCAGCAAGTGGTTGCGGCGCATCTGTCAGCTTAATTAAGTGCAGTTGAATATTTATATAATTATCTAGTTTTTATTGACGTAGTCGAATGAAATAATTGATTTAGGAATTAAATATAATTGTGTGTCAAAGTGAAGTCTTTCATTTATACTCTACAAGTGGTCAAGAGGTAAACGCATCCACGCAGTGGCAACCAGACCACAAGTTCCACAGCAAAATTCAATATTATTTCATATCGAAGTCCAAATTTACTTTTGCTAATATCTCGCTCTAACATATCATCTGTCTCTCTGGCTGGCTGGAATTATCATGGTTGTGTTGGAGTGAGCTATATACATGTGGGCCTTAAGTTGAGAGTTGCTTACATTAAAAGCTTTAATGAAAGCAGATAGTGCTATGAAAATAATATTTGATGATACGGTGTGTTCAGTCCTCACATAAATTGACATCCCACAATGAATATCCTACCAACGTTTTAATTCACCCGATGCTTTTCCTTGTTGATAATTATATTTAAAATACAAATTAAAAGAAATACAAAGATCCAAGTTCTGAAACCATAAACAAAAACTACATATCTGATAGTTTCCACATTTCCATCAAAATCAAATCAGGAAACATCCACTAGAACCCTTGGGAGCTGCAGTTCACCTAAAAGCAATCAAAATTTATTAATAAATACAAAAAGTACACAAAAGCCTACGTACCTCCTAATATTTACAATTGTTGATGACAGCAAGTGACATACGTCAACCAGCTGTCTGCGGTATATTCAGATATCACACCAATCGTTGCTAGGGCAACACCAAGAGATGAGAAGACACAACTGGCTACAGCGGCTACATAAAGCCGACGAAATTCAATAGATGGCACCATTCTTTTGGCAGAGTTGATCTGTATCAGAGCTAATCTGAGTTATAAAGAATCTTGATTCCTACCTTTTCCACAGAAGATCATTCTGGTCAGGGATGACCTGAATTTCCTATCATACAGAAGATAATTTTGATCAGGGATAACCTGAACGTCCTATCCTTTTACACAGAAGATAATTCTGGCCAGGGATAACCTGAGTGTCCTATATTTTCTATAAAATCATTTTAGTACCCTGGTGCCCTCACGCACCATCACCGAAGATAATTCTGATCAGAGATAATCTCAGTGTCTGATTTTTCTAACAAATCATTTTACTACCAAGGTGCCCTCACGCACCAACAAAGGCATTTTGTCAATTAATAGTAATATTTGAAATATACATATTTTGTTGACAATTGCTTAATTCGAGTTCTTCTTCTTTTTTTTAGAATTAAAGCAAGCAAGAAGGCGTATCATTTTGTTTTAATTTGAATTTTTAATTTGTTTTTTTTTTTTTAATTTTTTTTTTTTAGGTTTTGAATTGTACTACTTTGCAGGTTAATTTGTTCCTGAATTTTTGTCATATTAGGTTAAGCAAGTGAAATTGAATTTTTTGAAGAAATTTTATATTTGGATTTTAAAACTGAGTTGTCCTTGACAAACCAGCACTCCCTCCCACGTCCGAGACTACATCTCACGCGGTGAATTAGATAAGTAATGGAAATTGTATGGGAGCAGTAAAAGCATAATTTTTGGGTATCAGGTGTAATGGCCTCAATTAGGAGGTAATTTGATACCACCTTTTGCCAAGATTGTGGCGGTTGAAAATGTGTCAAGTTTGGTGGTGCTTGAAGTTTCTTTTATGATGGCGGGTGTGTGTAGTATAAAGCATTAGTGAATACCGTACTTTTCAACAATTTGACTCTAACACAACATCTGTGTCGCTTTAACATAAATCTGTGCTTATACTTGAGGTGGACATGATAGTTTAAAATTATCTTATGGATATTGGTCAATTAGGAAGTCTACAGGTTTTGTTTACAATTCAATATATTTTTCGGTCTGGGATTAACAAATATTATGAGAATACGTTAAGTTTGGTGGTGCTTGAAGTTTCTTTTATGGGCGAGATGGGTGCGCATAATTCAGTAGGAAGCTTTATGAACCATCTCACTCTTAACAGATAACATATGATCGTTTACATGCCAGCTTGGAGCGCTTTGTGTTATCAGTTTTTTTTTATTTATATGCTATGGCTGCCTGGAATTATCATGCTTGTGTTGAACTAGGCTGTATACTTGTTGGTTAAGAGCTTTAGCAACAATATGCTATCGTTTTCTTGCAGCTTGGTGTTATCAGTTGTTTACTTTATATGCTATGGGGCTACCTGGGGTTATCATATGTTGAGCCGAGCTGGCTGTATATATATCTAGAAATAGATCATGCGAAACTGCTGTAATATTGGAGTATTTTCTTATCAGGTTGAGAGTGGGTTAAATTAAAAGCTTTGATGAAAGAATGTGATGTTATAGAAAGCAACAAAATTAAAGTTTGTAACAATTTGGTAACTGTATGTTCTATACAAAATCTAATAAGTAGAAGAAAATTATAAGAATCTGATAACATGTTCAATACACAATTTAAAAAGCGGAAGAAATTTCTATACGAATCCGGTAACAGTATGTTCCATACAAAAGCTAACAGGCAAAAACAATGTCATAATATTCTGCAAGTCTTTCCTTTTTTACAGGTTTCCCTGGTAATCACTCTTTTCAAAGTTTCGAATGGGATCTCATAAATGATAGTATTGCAGAGTTATCCATTTCAGAACCTTTTTTATCTAGTTCATTACTCTAGATATCCATATGTCCAGGATATGCCGTATGGATATTTCCTATAGCATATAGCATAACCCAAAACGAAGCCGACTACCTTTTTCTCAAATCAGTGAAAGCATATCCTATAATGTTTAAAAATACTGGTAAAACAAAAATTTTATAAGAATTTGGTAACAGTATATTCTATCCAAAATGTAATAAGCAGGGAAAAAATTTATAAGAAACTGGTATGTTTTATACAAAAATGGGAATAGCTACTACTATGTAAGTTGGCCTTAGTCAAGAGATGATTCATGTGATACATGTGAATGATATGGTGTTGTCAGATGCCTGAAATAGGCTGTAAATTCTACGAAAGATTGTCACAAAGTAATTGCGAGGCATGCCTTGAAAAGTGTGATTTAATTCAATGCTAGAAATACTCGTTTTATATACCTGGACAGCAGATAAAATATCATGGAAACTTACACTGCAGGCAGATGTAGATTTCAACGGCAGATCATCATACAGAGGAAATTTTGATCACTTCTACCATAAAGATTACAACTCTGTACGATTATAAAAGGTGAAATAGAATGATAGACTAAGAATTGATTGTTATTATTTTATTATTATATTATGATTTAGCGTGAGTATGGGAAAAAACTTTGACAAGTCGTCTTCAAAGCTACAATTTGACCCTGGCCTTTGATACCACCTTGATTTTTGAAACCGGAAGTGTCTGGTCTTGGATGGCCCTTGAAACCGATATTTGATACGTGGCCTTGATGGCTACAATTTGACCTTGACCTCTGACGACACCTTGACCTTTGAAACCGGAAATTTCTCTTGGATGCTACAATTTGACCTTGCATCTGACGTCCCCTTGATCCCTGAAATCGGAAATGTCTGGACTTGGAGGCTACAGTGATTTTCTTATAGGTGTTCTGCGGTGATATAAACAAATCGGTGAATTTTATAATATGAGATTTGTGAGGGAGAGATAGAAAGTTTCAGTACAAAAAAAAATGAAGCAAAACCCTCCAAAAATAGATGCCTTACCCTAATAGAATGGAAGAAGAAGAAGATGCTAAATGAGCCGGAGAAAATACCACACTTTTGTATGGAAAAACTGTAACAGAATCCCCATAAGACATCTACTAATATTGCTAAATCTCTGCCTCTCCAATTGGTCCATATACTAGTTTGAGAAGATGTGATGCAGAATTGTACAGAGGCCTCCTTTTTTAAAGTGGAAGAAGGTCTAAGATACCCTTTTAAGCTGTGTTTTTGCAAAACAGCTAGCGATATGTTTTGTTTAGCTTTTATCTATCATATAAGAGAAGCGTATGTGATCCCAAAATCATTTTTATTTCTAGTCCGTAATTTCTTCCGAATAGACCACCATGTCTCCATATGGCCGCTACAGCTTTCTGCAAGACTATTTGCAAATGAAAATTCCAGATGAATCTCATTGTTGAACAATAATCCTGAAAAATAAAAACCATTAGAACACTGAAAATAAAGTATTTCATACTTCCTTGCATAAGTCCCTTTGGTACCGCATCATCTGGTTTATGCTATACCTTCGGATAATCATCTGAAAGAAAAAGAAATACATAAATTAGTTAATTAGTTTTGAGATAAGTGCAGGTAAAGTTCAGACCTTTATTATAAAAAAGTGTACGATAATATTTGTTTTTAAATTTGAATAAAAACTTCATTGTTTTCCGTGTATTTATTTCTTGAATTAATTTCCGTTAAAAATTAATTATTTTGAATGTATGTTGATATTATGGCAAAACTAGATTTCGAAACACATATTTTATTACTTCAACATCTTTAATTTGCCTTAAAGATTTAGTTTTTTCTAAACAAAAATACATTTCTTCATTCATATTTTTATAACTTTTTTACCGAAAAAGGCCTACTTGAACCTTTTGGGATTCACCGGTAAAACGAAATGCATAAAAAAGGAATTATTTTATTTATTATATCACACAATAATTTTATTTAGGGCGGAAAGTTTCAAGTCTTAGTTTGACTTATCAACAGGTCCCAAACAACAGACATGAGTGATTTAAAAAAGAAATTATGAGAATAGCAGAAAAATTCTCCATTTTCTCATTTGAATTTTGTTTTTCGAGTCACTAAATTTTATTGTGTGGGATATGTTGATGAGTAAAACCAAGACTTGAAATTGTTCGGTATTCCAAATTTATATCTGCCAGCTGCCATCAAAATTGACTCCGAAGTAAATTGTGCCTATA
Source organism: Dioctria linearis (assembly GCA_963930735.1). Taxonomy (NCBI): domain Eukaryota; kingdom Metazoa; phylum Arthropoda; class Insecta; order Diptera; family Asilidae; genus Dioctria; species Dioctria linearis. Next base: position 170,551,116 of record OZ005740.1, read on the forward strand.
CTGTATTTCTCTTCTCTTCTTTTTTTAAATACAATATTTTCCTTTAGAAAATGGTACCTTTTGGTAATTTAATAAATAAGGTTTTTGTGAATATGCCAAGAAATCCTTTCTTGAATTTGAACTATAGCTATACATCTGCGTTACTGCATTTTACTTTGTTTTATCAATGACACAATATTTGAATTTCAGTATTCTTTCTTGTTGCAGATTAATCATGAACTAATGTGTTTCGGCATTCGTCATCGAAATTTTATATACGTCTAACTGGACGCGATCTCCGACAGTCCCCAAATATATAGTGAAAAAACCATAGTTTTGTATGGCATCATCAAAAAGCGTTTGCTCGATTTAGTTCAGTTTGAAATTTTATTTACTATTGCTACGAAAACACCATGTACCAAAGGAGAATGCTGATTGTAGGCCCGACATCAACAGACATGAGAGATGACTTACACGATGCATTATGATACTCTGAACATATTGTATTATTTTATTGTAATTAAGCGGAACGGGGGGAGGTGGTTTTTGAAAAATCTAGTAGAGAATCAAATTCCTTAGGACCTGAGATGAAGTTTTAGAAGTTTTACTCAATTTTTAAGTATTATTATTCAATTAACTCATTCAACATGGTGAGATATTCATTTTGCCAAGGTAAAGTACCTTCCTTACTACTAAAATACGTATGAAGAGTATCACGCAATATTGTTTCCTTGAAAACCACACGGGACGATGCTGAACCCTAACGTACTTGCGCTGGTACAATAGCGTCACAAGTTTACGTCGCCAAAATCTCTTGGAAACATAGCTTCAGTGAATGCATTTTCGAGTAATCGTAATTATGTACGGACAGACGGACGAATGCACAGTTAGACAGACAGACGGATAGTTGGATGGACATGCAAAAATCAAAATAGATTTTAATATTTTGTGTTGGTGCCAACCCATTTTGCTCTAACAGCATTATTTCTGTGCGTTACAAATGATGATTTCATCTATAGTATAAAACGTATAATGTGAATAATCGTTAAATGGTCCACCTCAATCCTAATTTAGATGGACTACGCTTTGACAGTTTTAAGTTTGTTAATTTTATTTTTATTACAACAATGCGATATAAAAACATTATACTATTATCGGCTGGCGGTAACTTAGCCTATTATGGCTTTAGACAAACTTGGTGCACTTGTTGACTTCTTCGCGTGAACTGAATTTCAAAATTTCTGAATTCTATTTATACAAGGCAATTTCGCAGCAACTACATGGAGCAGACCAGTTTTTGGCAAAATTGACTTTGAATACTCCCACGTGGAGCAATGCCTATTTTAAATTTTAAATGGTTTTATATTTCCACACGTATATCACAACAATATTTAAAAAAATAATTTAAATTATTTAATGTAATTCATAGCCCCACATATAAACAAATTTGATTTGATATAAACCTATTGTGAGATCTAGTCTCAAGCGTGAGGGAGGGTGTCGGTTGGAAAAGATAACTCAGCTTTATTGTAATTCAAAAATAAGTTTTTATTCTAGTATACTAGCTTAAATATCAGAGTTCAAATTCAGTTCAATAAAAATTTATTTCTATTAACACGATTTAAAAATTTGATAAAATTCCAAGAGTTAAAAATTTCTATAAAAATCCAATTTAGGATCAAAAAATCCAGGAATCCAATTAAAAGAGGTGCTGTTTTTCACGTGTTCTCCTTATTTCTGGAATAAAAAGAAAAAGAGAACTCAGATTTGACTCTTGCGGAAGATAGGTTCAGATTAAACTCTGAAACGAGAATGGGTAGTAAAATTTGATCTTTTAGATTTATGTAGTATTATTCTTCTACACAAATAGAATTGAACTTCTATATGAAGGAGGAAGCAAAAATGTTTAAAGGATAGGAAACTCAGATTAGACTCTAGAGGAGGATACTTTCAGATTAGACTCTGACAAATTAATGGTGATTTCGCTGCGGCTCTCCGCTTTTTTATACATGCCGGGGCCTGTGGACTTATGCTGTTGCCTTGGCAACGCTTTGTTTTGTTTCGTCCACTTCTGATTGTGGTGACACCATCTGTCTGACGTAATGTCACTAGATGACAAGTGACAATGTAAGTATGCGGAGATGGTGCATTATAGATAGTTTGATGAGACTTGCAAATTTATTAATCATTTCTCAGGTTTTATTTATTTTTTTTTTTTTTTTAATCAATGCTTGGAATAGACGTTCTTGGATATGTTGATGCTCGGAGGAGATTAGTGTTCAGATAAGCATGTTCAATTTTCTTCGATTGCTTTGACTGATTTTTCTAGATTTTACTGTAAAAGTCGATTGGTTTCAAAGAAATTAGTGCCTTCGTCAGCCTACCTCAGTGATTTGGAAGGGTAAGGACGTGTTGAATCTAGCTGAGGGTAGAGCACTCATTATCTGACTATTAGGCCTTGCATTGACCCGAAAACAGTCAACACAAGTATGGGTGCGATGTTTAATCGTATTGCGGGCGTTTAGTAACCAATAGTGTTTCCTTATAAGACTTAATATTATTTGGGTGGCTCCATGTAACGTATACTGGTGAATGAAGATATTGGTTATATGATGGTTGTCGGAGAATGTTGGCAGAGTCGAGCTTGGGATTGAGGGAAAGTATTCGACTCTTTTTAGGAAGGGGCAGATTTTTTTGGTAAGTAGGAGATATCAATGGGGAATGTAATGTTTTGTAGCATTTTAATTAAACATCGTTCTGCCGTTTTTAATTCGTGTACTGAGTTGAATGAGTTTGCGTATAATATTTATTAATCGGAGGCAGCAGGCGGTTATTCCTTTTTTGAAACTATGAATATTTGTGAAGCAAAGGAATTTGTTCGTCGATAGTAGTAGTGAGAACTTTTGATTTCTTTTTACACTCTAATTGAGTGTGCACATCTATTGAATAAATAACTAAGAAGGAAACGGCATATCGGGCGAAAACCTAAGCCACTCGCCGAAATGTATTAGTGTGCTGCGTTTGGATTCATTTAGTCATGCCAGTAATAAAATCGTGACATTTTAAAGGGGACATTTTTTATAATCCGAATTGCTATGTAAAATAATCAAATTTGTAGCGCCCCCATATTTTCAGATAATATTTCTTGGCCCTGCTTTGAATGATTGACATAATTTAGGCAGCAATTACAATTTCATCAAATATGAAATGTCAGAAATATCGAACTGACGCACAGCAGGCAGTTGGCACTCTTTTCCTTTTCCACCCTGATCATAGGTCATACTATCATTAAATTGCTTAAGCACGTACACTGTATTCGCACGATACCCCGCTTCCTTATTAGTTGTTTATTCTCTTCAAGTCAGAACACATAGCAAAGATGACAATGGAATTTATGCAACGATCAATAAATTGCATTCATCGGACAATTAACTATAAACCGATCACCACGCAAGCACATTTATGCTCAATAGGTTACAAATTGCTGAATCTTTCATTGCACGTCTTAAGAAATTGTTAATATTATTGTTAAGCTAAGCATTTTTCTAACTGTATATAAACGGTGTTAAGATATTAATAAATCAGTTGTTATTATTATCAGCCAACGTTTTTAAATCAGCTTTTAGTCACCTTGGTCACCAGAGGTAAGGGAACAAGATAGGAAACATTGGTCCTTCTAGCAAAAACTGAACCGCGACTATTTCATCAGCAAAGTAGGGATAAACCGTACCTACTAAACGTCTAGATGACATACTACCACCGATATACTACCATCATCCGCATTCACGATTCACCAGCCATAACATAATCTGAAGAGCAAATTAAACTACATCGACAAAAAAAAACATTGGTCATAAGCAAAAAAAAAAAATCAGTGAGCTCAAATTAAATTTAAAAGTATAAATTTCTTGTAGAGAGAGAACAATCGTCATGGAGGAGTTAACAAGCAAACAAATTGAAGTCGGTGAACAATTGACCAAACTCTTGGAAAACTTCAGAAGAGAACGTAAAGGGAGGAGAACAAAAGAGCTTATCATAAAAAACGACAGCAATACGAGAAACTTTGGGAAGAGTTTAAAGCCGCCATGAAGAGATTTCTGCATTTAATAAACCTAAGCACCAATACCATACGGAAGCTTACTACGATCAGGTAAAAGAAGCTACAACACTCATAAAAAGAAAACTTACAAGCAGATTTGGCAGATGAGGCAGACACTACCCCGAATGATGAATCATGCCACTCAAACAAGCAATATAAGCTTTCAGTAATCACCAGTGAAAATGAAAATGAGGTCCGTCGTAAACGAGAAAGACTGCGCATTGCAGCTTTCACAGAGCAAGTACACCAAATATACAATGACCATGAAGTCAATTCAACACTAATTGAGTTCTACATCCGCATATTCAGCGAGAATTGTAAAAGCATTCAAGAACGGCATGAAGAAGTTCTGCTATACCGCGAAACAGACGATTATGAGGAAGAAGAAATGGAGAGAATGATAGAGCTTTTTCAGCAAGCAAAATATAATTACAACAAGGCCATGATATCTCTTCAAGAGAAACAAACGTCGCTTCAAAGCACACATTCAGAAAATGATATCAGATTGCCAAGACTTACTTAAAAACAAACTTACTTTAATAACAAAATTAGCAAGTCAGTTCTTATTCTCTTCGTTTACTATTAAGCTGATAAATAATTTTTTGCAAGGACGTAGTCAAATTGTTCTAATCAAGAATATTGATTCCAAGCCCGAGTTCCTTAGCTGCGGCGTACCCCAGGGATCCATACTGAGGCCTCTACTGTTCTGTCTTTATATCAATGATCTGCCTGACGTAGTGCTGGATGCATCTGTACATCTCTATGCGGACGACGTGCAAGTTTATCTCAGCAGACCAATAGGATTAATGGAGGACTGTTTATGTCGACTTAATGATGATCTCCAACGCATTCATGAGTGGTCATTACAAAATAGTTTAGCACTTAATCCAAGTAAATCAAACTGCCTAGCTATTTACAGAAATGGTATTGACTCAGGTATGCTTCCTCCCATTCTATTAAACAGGGTAACACTTCCTTAGAGGGACTCTGTCATGAATTTGGGCGTTGAACTTAATTCGAAGTTCTCTTGTTTCAACCACATTAAAAGGACATTAGGGAAAATATATGGCTGTTTGAGATAACTCTGGCTCAACTCTAGTATCCTCTCACTTAGTTTGCGTCAGCGGTTAGTCAAAACATTACACATTTTACTTTTGCCAGCATAATCTTCCCAGTTCTTGACTCAGTCTGCCGGAGAAAAATACTCATAGCATTCAATGATGTGATTAAATATATTTACAAATTGCCTAAAAATAGCCACATCTCATTGTATGCAAGAACTCTTCTGCGATGCAATTTAGAGACTTATTTCACTTTTCGAAGCCCGAAATTTCTGCACAAGCTTATTTATCTTAAGAATCCAGTGTACTTATTTATTTCAGTTCCTGCAATCGATCAGACATGAAAACCTTTTAATTCCTCGATGGAGGGGTCAATATGGTGAGCGCTCTTTCTTCGTTCCGTGCGCTCGTAAGTGGAATCGGCTGCCAAGCAGCATTCAGCGCACGGCTTCCAACAGTAACTTTTGTAATGGTGAGTCTAGATTCCAATCGCTCTTGAAGCATTTGGAGACAATAAACGGCGTGAATTGCCTCAAAGGCGGAAATATGATAAAATACAAACAAGAAGCATAACATATTAGAACTATCATTCGAAAAGAACTCACCAGTGTAGATACTGCCAAAATGATCACGCAGTATATAATTGTATATATGAAGAGCTAAACTTTGTATAAACTGCCTAAATCATGATGAACAAGAGAAATGCTTAAGCAAACACAAATGCAATATCTGCCGCAAAATGCACCACTCTTTACTACACGAAGTCTATCAAGATAAGAATTCCAAGGGCATTATTAACAAAAACATACAAGTAAGACCGCTGACTGAAGCCGCTAAAGTACAAAACCGCATTTAGCACAACAAAATAATACTGTTCTTCTGACAACAGCATTAATTGGGGTACGATCGGAGACTGGAAATCTAGAAACAGTGCGTGCACTCATTGATCCCGGCTCACACTCATCATACCCCGAATGAAAATATTTGCCGAAATAGCAAGAATATATGCAGCTAACGCAGAAATAGCTCATAGGAAAATTCATGTGTAGATGCAACCAAGAACCCCATCTACATTTAAACACCAAGTCGAAGCTCTTGTATTACCAAGGCTCACTAGCATTCTACCAGAAAAATACCTAAATCTTGACTTACCATGGAAAAATATTATCATGACAGACCCACATTTTGACTACCCTGGGCCAATTGCTGTCATTATAGGGGCAGACGTATACAGCTCAATAATATTAAGGAGTTCAAAGCAATCATCGCGAACTGCTGACACAGAATACAGAATTAGGATGGATTATATCAAGACAGACCCATGTCAATAAAATGGGACCAAAAATTATCAGTATGATCTCCAACGTTGAAACAGATGACCAGCTAAAATGATTTTGGGAATTAGAACAGGTATTTACAGAATATCAGATGTCTAAGGAAGATCACGATTGTGAAAAACACTACCAAGCAACTTATAACCGAAAGCAAGATGGAACGTACACAGTTAATATTCCCTTAAAGGAACAATTGGTAAACTCCGTATTTTCAAGGAAAATAGCGCTAGCTAGATTACTTCAGATTGAAAGAAAATTCAAAACTGACAACACATTGGAAAGAGAATACAACAATTTTATGATGGAATAAATAAAGTTTAAACATATGGTACCTGCAAAAATTCCCATGGAGTCCCTATCCAACTTATGCTACCTTCCACATCATGCGGTAAACAAATTGGATAGCAGAACTACCTAATTGCGAGTAGTCTTTGACGCCTCAGCAAAAACTGCTGGAGAAAAAAGTTTAAACGTAAGAATGCTGACAGGGCCTCAGCTTCAACAAGACTTACCAGCTATCCTATTGAGATGGCGCAAACACAAATACGCCCTTACAGCTGATATAGAAAAGATGTATATGCAAATAAAAATGTACGAAGAAGATCAAGATTTGCAGCGAGTACTATGGCGATTCTCACCAGGCGATCCAATACAGGAATACAAGCTAACAACAGTTAGATATGGCACATCGTCTGCACCATTCTTAGCAATTAGAACATTGCAGCAATTAGCAAGAGCCGAAGAAGGAAAATATCCATTGGCCTCTAAAATCGTCCTAACAGATTTTTATGTAGACGACATGATGTCCGGAGCAGATACAGTTCAGGAAGCAGAGCAATTCGCAGGTGGATTCAAGCTGCGAAAGTGGGCTAGTAACAAACAAAGCTTGTTAAAAGGAATACCCGAGGATTTAAGAGAACAGACTATCCTTGAAATAAAGGATGGAGATACCATCAAGACCGTGGGTGTCCATTGGGCTCCAAAATCTGACAGTTTCCTATTCAAGGTAAATCTATCCAATAAGGCGATGGTAACAAAGAGAATTTTACTATCAGATATAGCAAAGATTTTCGATCGATCCGTTGGGGTGGGTTGCATCAGTAACAGTAAAGGCTAAACTTATGCTTCAACCATTGAATAAATAACTAATAAGGAAACGGCATATCGGGTGAAAACGTAAGCATCTCGGCGAAATGTATAAGTGTGCTCTGTTTGTATTCATTTCGTAATGGCAGTAATGAAATTCTGACATTCTGAAGGGGAACATTTTTTATAATCCAAATTCGTATGTAAAATAAACAAATTTTTAGCTCCCCCTTATTTTCAGATAATATTTCTTGGCGTTGCCTATGTATAACTGGAATAATTTACCTACCAATGACACAATTCAATTGTAAACAAATAAACCGGCATTGGTAAAATGTTAAATCTTTTGCCATGGCTCTTTATTTTTACAGATATTTCACTTTTATTTTGTTTAAAACAATATAATTAATAAGTAAAGTTATTAAGCTTACCTGAAGAATGATTTCCCACGACAATAACTCTGTTCGTTCCTGCAGCACAGCACAACGCACTTCATCATGCTAATTTAGGACTCCGGAGTCTCTATTACACAAAATGTCGTTCACAAAAGAAATATTCCGCACTTATTTCACACTACTATTACGTAAAAAACACGTTTAATTCTTTATTTTTCACAATATCGCGAATTCAAATCCGAGAACTTATTTTCAAAATTATGAAATGTCAGAATATTGAACTGACACAAAATATCAACGACGCCCGCTTGTCATCCCCCCCCCCCCCCCCCCCGACCATGGGGCACACTGTCATTGAAATGCTCAAACACGTACACTGTATTCGCACGATACCCCGCTTCCTTATTAGTTATTTATTCAATGGCTTCAACAGCTCCGGCTACAAGGTGTCTCCTGGGACGGAGAACTCCCCTGTCAAGTGAAAACAGACTGGATTAACTTCAGAAACGATCTACCAAAAATGGAAGAATAAAGCCAGATGCATTTGTCAAACCCATCGCACAAAAACAATCGAGCTACATGGTTTCAGCGATGCATCTGAAAGGGCATACGCGGCAGTGATTTACATTGAGGTGCCTTCCCACGTAACAATTTGAATGCTATTTAGCTTTACTCAGGTTTTATATGTGTTTTATTAAGGTTTTGAACTTGCTAAATAGTCTAATGGTGATTGTAAGTCATGCCAATTGGTCTTCTAGACCAAGTGATTTTATCGTGATGTTTTAAAAATCGCTTAGAGAGTAGTAATAAAATTATTTAGCATTTAAGTCCATTTGTAATTATAGAAGTTTTATCGTTGTTATTAATTCAACTAGGATAAAACCATTAAGCAGCCAATAGGAATTAAATACAGCTTGATTTTATAATGGTTTTATGGCATCCTCCAAGACTATTGCATTAATATTTGATAAAACTTAAGAATAAGGGTCATGACGGTTATATTAAGAAGCACGCAGCGCTAATTTAAACCCAATTTAAGGGACACTTTGGTCTAGAGAGCTAATGGTCTATGTAGGCATCTATCATAAAACTATTATACACAGAGGTTTTAAGAATGCATTTCAAGATTCTTTCACAAAATCATTTTAAGATTACGAGGTTTAGTCAAATTATCTATAAACCTAGTACGTCTTTCCAAGTGGCTTCGTCATGTGACATGCAAGAATATTGTATTCCATTCTAGGTCTGATACAAGACTTGTAGCGCTAGATTTGACGGGCTGAAATACTTCTTACACCTTTTAAGAAATCTGAGATATTTCTATGCTTCTTTGAAAGAAGGTGTAATCTGTCCAGCTTAACTTACTGGAAATATTAATGCAAAAAATGCTTAGTGACGGTAAATCAGAAATTAATTCTTCATAAAAAGACGAAAGTGGTTCAGTAATGATCTTGCTTTAAAAAAATGAGACAGGTTTGGGATGATATTTTGCAAATTATAAAGTAGATTATAAATGACTAGATGTCAAGAAGAAATCGACAAGTCGAAATAAGTTTTTTCGCGGATATATAGAAAAATAAATTGATTGAGAGCATGTATCCTTATTTGAGTCTCAATAGAGTTAGAACGGTTTTAGCTGAGAATAAATAGATTTCAAAAAGCGCGAACGGTTTTACTAGACACTAAATTAAGGTCAAATAAATTTATTTTGCCATTATAAGTTAAAAAGACTATTTTTAATTTAAAAATTCTCCGAAATGTATGGATTTAAATTAGTAAAAAATGCTTCGTACGAACAATACATATAGGTACTATAAACCTTATAAATAGTATAAAAGCACGGTAAAGGAAAAAACAAGATTTATGTTCGTTGCAAATACATATACAAACATACACATATATACAACGGTCATAAGTGCACTAAGCTTTATAATGCGTTTATACAAAACTAAATTGTTTTATTTAATAGCAACTGGCATTATCTCAGCCTAGGAGCACTCAGAAAGGATTTATTTAAAACCGAATAGATTTATAATAGAATGAATTGTTTTAATCGCAGCCATCCTAATATCAAACGGTTCTACTACGGCCGCAAAACTAGCAAATAGGCTTTAATGTGAAATCGCCATTTTATGCTTAAAATGCATTATTTTTAAATTAATTATTTTCAGGAATTTAAGACTTTCAGAACAAGGAGATATCATTTTCAATTTTTTTTTTCAATTTCGAACGTATAATATATATATAATATCTTATATATATAATTACATATAAAATAAAATTGAATTACGTTTCAGCATTTTATTAAATTATTGTAAAGTAGAGCCTATAAATATATTCGGTTCTAAAGAGGTAATTATGGATTTAAAGATTACTTTTATTTTGAAGTTGCAAGTCTAAAAGGTTTGCTGAAATAGTGTTTACAATGCCTTTTTATCTTAAAAAATAATTGAGGAGTAGCCTTACGATGGTTTTGATAACATTATATGGATAGTTTGATGATTTGAAAGTACGCTTTTAGTTTTATGAAAGGTTTTATAGAGGACTGCAAATCATCGCAAAGAGTAATTCAGATAAAACAAATAAGGCTTTATACAGTTTTATAAATAGGTCCTGAAAGCTTAGTGTGGTGTGCCCTTTTAGTTTTATAAGAGGTTATTTACGGTCATATTATTGTTGGTTTGACTAAATGGCTTTACAAGTTATGTAAAATATGAAGTATAGACAAAGTTATGTAGGCTGTGTTAAAACTATCATTGTTACTTGGGTTCTCAAACCTAGAGTGCAACAGTCACATTACTTACAGCCAAATCAAAGGCAGCTCTCGCAAAATCAAAGGCAACAGTACCAAGTTTAGAGCTGTGTGGTGCATTACTACTTGCAAAATTAATGAAGAGCACATTGAAAACCATGAAAATCGATAACACAAGGGTCTTTCTATGGTCAGATTCAATGGTTGTACTATCTTGGATAAAGAAAGATGCAGGCAAATGGACAAAATTTGTCGCACATAGAGTTGAAGAAATGCAATCACTATCTAACCCAAACCAATGGAACTACATAAAGTCGGACGAGAATCCAGCAGACTGTACCTCAAGAGGACTAAGTCCAACCCAAATTAATTCTCATAACCATCTACCTGGGTGGCTAAAATACCCCAAGGAACGGTGCCCACAAACTAATATAAAAGCTCGTGCAACTGAACTGGAAATTAAACGAACATATACAACACTTACAACAGTAACATTTACCGAGAATATAATGGAACGATTTTCAACCGTGCACAGATTAATACGAGTACACTAACCTTTTGCAACAAATTCATTCGGAATTTTCGAAATACAAAGCAAAGAAGTCAAGCCTTAATAATCAGCACTTCCGAACTTGAAGAAGCAAAAATGCAAGTAGTAAAATTTACAAAAGCAGCGCAATTTCGCAAGGAAATTGAAGAACTAAGAGCAGGTAAAGCACTCAGTCCCAAGAATAAACTTTTACCATTGAACCCAGTATTAAATAAGGTAGGTATACTAAGAGTGGGAGAGCGATTTGAAAACTCAACACTCAATGAATACGAAAATATCTAATAATTTTGCCGAACAAAAGCCATTTGACTAACCTTATAATTCAGCAGGCTCGCCTAAAACACTTCATGGGGGTAACCAAAGTACACTAGCATACGTCCGACAACAACATTGAATCCCAAATGCACGAACTATTTATCACTCGAGACCTCATTCGTAAATGTATAAGATGCTATCGATTTAAATCAGAAGTAACTCAACAATTAATGGGCAAATTCGCCAGCCGCAAGAATAAATCCATCTAAACCACACAGGCGTCGACTACGCTGGTTCAATTCATTTAAGAGTATTAAAGGGGCGTGGATATAAATCCTATAAGGGATATATAGCCGTTTTTGTATGCCTTGCAAAAAAGGCAATACACATTGCGGTTGTTACAGAAGCATTTTTAGCGGCATTCAATAGATTTATTGCTAGACATGGCCTCTCAGACATCTTTATAGCGATTGTGGAACTAACTTTGTGGGAACGCAAAAAATACTTAAAGAAGAATTCAGAAAAGCTATAACCGATAATGCGCGTGAGGTACTCTGGCAGGCTGAAGTAAAACCAGTCAAACACCACCTTAAAAGAATTATTAGAATTATAGGAGAAACAGCTTTAATCTTTGAAGAATTAACGACATTACTATACCAATTCTTGATCCATTTGTCCGCACAGTGATGACCCAAATGTTCTCGCTGCGTTAACACCAGGCTATTTTTTGATGGGCACAGCACCGCTGAGCACACCTATTTGTGCTGAAAAGGAAACAAAAATTAACAGTGTAACAAGAAACTTGTAAGCAAACTTCAAAGAGACTTGTGGAAAACATGGTCAACAGAATATTTATCACGCCTACAACAGAGACCCAAGTGGCGCACAAGACAACATAACGTAGAGCCCGGTCATCTTGTTCTAATCAAGGATGCAAACTTACCACCAACAAGGTGGCTCCTTGCCCGTGTAACTGAGACACATCCCGGCAATAATGGACTCACGCGAGTAGCAAGTCTTCGATGCAAGGGAAATCTCATTTTGAAAAGACCAGTAAAAAAACTATGGAAATTACCCATAGAAAATGATTAGGAATGTATTGAAACTCCAGCAGCAATCAAACGATACACGAATATTACAACAGTTTTAGTACAGAGGTTTCCAACACAGGAAACCGTACCAAAAAATAACAGGAAGCATAAGTTAACAGACAACGACACCAACAACATAAAAGCCAAAATTGAGAGACGATCGGTGAAAACGGTAATGGAAACTTGTCCAAACTCGCCGTCAAAATTCAAGACACAATTAAAAAAAAAATTCCGACACGAACATGTAAGATGTATGTAACACCTTTCCATTGACATCCATTATGATCAAATACTTCAGCATTTAAAGGAAATTGGGCGAACGTTATCCCATGAAATGAGATTGCTAAACGATCTAGATACCAAACGAAAAAGGCGAAATATATTTGGAAATATACTAGAGTACGTTTTTAAAGTCAATGAAGATGTGTCTACAGACATTATCACTCTTCGTCTAAACCAACATATATTACATCAAGCAGCCCAACATCAAGTCTAATGCTCTCACCTATAGCCATAGTCAACGATACAGAAGCTCGCGTAACTAAAAAAATAAACATGTTTACAACCAAAGAAAAGAAGGCTCTAGAGGAAATCAACAAAGTTCAAGGATGGTTCTCCCAAACTGACACCAACAGGATTAATATCAACTTGCCATAACCTTCCTCGGTGACCTAGAAAAACATTATATAAGACTCGCGATGATTACTATTTGAATTCATGTCAACTTTAAGGTCTCTGGCGCACCAGAAGAAAGACTGGAAATACTCAGAGACAACGGAAATATTATTATTTACAGATATCTTCCCATTACGGATAGGGATCAATCCACCCTAATGAAGGCTACCGCACTTTAAAAACAATACATACGTAGCACCAGATATTAGCAGATCCATACAAACTATAACACTCAAAAATACTTCGAGCCAATTGTATCACCCATACAAAACACTTGATATTGTGTACAGTTGTCAGCAGTATCGAAACAAACCCAAATTGTATAATGGATGAGATTTACCATCGCCACGAAAAACAACACCGCTCCTTGAAATAGCTCTATCTATCAACCACATTATGGAAGCATCTTTAAATAGCCAACACTTGGCTATTTATCAGCAGCTGACCCACCACCGAAGCGGTGAAATGCAACGTAGTAAGAGAAGAGATCATTCTCAATAAAATAGGAATAATTCAGATAAGAAAAAACTGCCTTATCCAAACTAAAAAGAATACACTAACATCAACAATATTTGCTAAGATACCACTTAAATTGACATTTAACAAGGCAATGAATTCTTATGTTGAAATTCATTGCCTTGTTAAATGTCGATTTAAGTGGTATCTTAGCAAATATTGTTGATGTTATATGATGTTATAATGACAAGAAAAACACACAGAGAAATCGCAGAACGTGACATCCGACAATTCATTCGATGCAATTAGGTAGCAAGAAGTATTACAGCAGGACCTAGCGCACACCTCAACTACATCCAAACCAATTGGCCATCACACGGCCTCGGTAGTCAGTGCAATCATAATTACCATCCTACTGATCACACAAGTACAGACCTGCTGCCCGCTAACCCGAAGGAAGGTTGAAGGCATCCCCGAGATTAAATTAAGCCAAAAGACCCCGCAACCCGCTAAATGAACCAGCCTAGTTCACCATGCAGATTCAGAATCATCAAGAAACCCGAGTTTCACCTTAAAATTACTTCCACTCCACCATATTGCGACTGCAGTCACCAAGGGGGAGGCTGTTCAAGTCAGAACACATAGCAAAGATGACAATGCAATTTATGCAATGATCAATAAATTGCATTCATCGTTCAATAAACTTTAAACCAATCACCATACAAGCACATTAATGCTCAATAGATCACAAAACATATTTTGCTGAACCTTTTATTGCACGTCTTAAGAAATTGTTATTATTATTGTTAAGCTAAGCATTTTTCTAACTGTATATAAATGGTGTTAAGATATTAATAAATCAGGTACTAATTATCAGTCAAAGTTTTTAAATCACCTTTTAGTCACCTTGTTCACCAGAGGTAAGAGAACAAGATAAAACACATTGGTCCTTCGAGCAAAAACTGAACCGCGCCCATTTCTGACGTTTGTTGAGGTCAGAATTGCTTGCAATTGCGTAACCAGGCACGACCATTCCACCATATTAAAACTATGGCTAAGGCGTTCGGTGGGATTCCTCTAGATGCCATATCTGCTGGATTGCATTTTAAAAGAGCGTTTTTCATATGGCTAGTGGAATGCTGTCATGTATTTCGGAGACACCGTTAGCCACGAACGTTTTGAGGTTGATGGGTGTTTTCGTAGGCAATCTAGAACAATGTTGGAGTCTGTCCACGTTGTAACCTTAACTTTTTCTAGTTCTAAATCGGTGACAACTTGTTCAATAAGTCGGGAAAACAAGACAGCAACACATAGCTCTGTTGGAGCTAGTGAGACTGGTCTTTGGTTTTTGATCCCTCATAATGCTCTTTGCTGCGAGTGGATAATTACTTGCTTCATCATTTGCTAACTGCTGCAAAGTTTTAATGGCGAGATATGGTGGCTAGTACCATGCTAAAGGTGACTGTCGTTAGAGCGTAGTCTTTTATTTCTTCCATTGGTGTATCTCTCCAGATTATTCTCTTGTAATGTTGGTGTTAAGGTATCATCTGAATCATTCTGTACATTTTTTTTAATATCTGCTGTAAATGCAAATTTGTACAGTCGCCATTTCAATAATGGTACCCATTCACTTACAGTCCGCCTGCAGGCTTTGTACTACAGCCGAGAGGTCTTCCGGCTGATTTCCACCCTACATTTACAGGCCGCCTGATATCCAGGCGTGCAGTCCAAAGAAACTGATAAGTAACTGACAGTGTGTGTTGCAGCATCGACGTCCGCGCCCGTCGCCTGGAACTTTTGTTTCCGTAAATATTTTAAGCGCAATTCAGCATACAAAAATTTAAGAGATGGCCAAAAGGGAGGATTTTATTACCAGATGTATTAAGTATTATGGCAAATCAATTCAAAATCCAGTTATCCTTTTTTAAAGCATTATAAACGCATTTACATTTACATTTTCGGTATAATGGTTCCCAAAGCTTGCGGCAATATAACCGTCGACAATTTTCAATCTACGAAGCTACGTCCAATGCCCAGAAAATTTAAGGTTGCAATAAGTCTCTCTTCTGCGGTTATAGCACGTCATAATCCTGTATTCATTTTATATCCTGTTTGAAATTATAGGGTATTCTAAGTTTGTTGTCCCGTTCGTAACGCGTAGAGATAATTCTGTTAGCACAAAATGGATTGAACACCCACCCATACTATTAACGGTTTTTTTTATTGTTGCATGGCTGTCTGCCGGTACTTCTGTCTGTCCGTCCGTTTGTCCATCTATGCAAACGATACCTTAAGAGCGCGTGTACTTAGAGAGCTGAAATTTTGCACAAGGGCTTTAACAAAAAGTAAATTTAAGGAAAATGGAACATATCGGGTATCTCCCCCGTGGGGTTGCCATACAATATATACACTATATATTTGGACACTGCCTAATCACGCGCCAACGTAGAAAGTTGAAAGTAAGTACACGATTTTTATATAAAAATAGTAAATATAGTTTCAAAAATGAGCAACATCTGTTGCCATATAAAAATTTAGGGTTTTTACGTATACTGTGAACACGGCCACGCTAGAAATATATCCGAAAAATGACTTCAAAAGACAAACTTGCACAGATGAGTGACCGCCCATTCCAAATTAGATACGGGCATTCATCTAGGGTATTACTTATAATTAGTCTTAGACCAATTCTAGCTTTTTTACTTGTTTTAATGTAAGTTTCAAGAAACTTTAGTAAAATGTTAAAGCACCGGTCATCCATACGAACATAATTCTTCAATTCATCCGTGCTACTGCTTCTTAACCTTTCCGCGAGCATCTGATGCGAAAATTTCGCTCATTCCAGAAGCCAATTTTTCACCCAAAATCCTTTTTAATTTTTGTTGGTTTGTAATAAAAACAGTATAATTTACAAAAACCACAACTCCTTTTTCCTTGCAACAGCCATTTTGTCGCTTTGAAATATGAAGTTGGACTGTCAGGCGAACTGATAGTGTGTGGCGAAATTGCAGCTTGCCTGCAGGCTATGGCCAGACAGACGTGACCTGCAGGTTTGGACTGTTGGTTAAACTGAAAAATGTGTGGCCTACATCAGCTCTCATCTGCAGTCCAGATCTAAAAGGCCACGGCTTGCAGGCGGACTGTAAGTGAATGGGCATCATAAGGTGGTCCAAAGTGTTGGTTGGACTGTAGGTTCAATCAATAATTGTTCCTTCATTGATCTACCAATTGATGTACGTGCTGATGCATTGAATACAATTCAGGGCTTAGTGATGGTGCTCCCTTTGAATACTGCATGATGTGCTAAGTAGTAAAATAACGTGTTATCGCATGATTTATTTTCTAGTAATAGTTGTGTCGTTGGAATAAGATGCATATGATCGAGATGAGCGTATTCTTCGATACAAGTTTTGTATAGTTTCTATAATTCTGGATTTTTGGATAGCCTTTTCTTTAGCTGCAAGAATTGTTTGGCGGCCATATTTCTAGACTGTCTGAGCTGTGGTGTATTACAGCCTTTGAAAGGTAGATTTACCTCGTATTTTCCAGAGGGTAATCGTTTTGTTGATTCATTATAGAGATCCTCGTATAATTGGCCTACTGGTAAGCATTCTTCGAGCCTCAAAACCTTTTTACCTGATTGTCTAATTTAGTATTTATAATGGTGTGAGTGGACAGCATGGTCGTCATCGCGCCTTTTTGGTTCTGGTACTGCTCTATTAAGATCCAGCCAAGTTTTGTATTTTGGGCAGTAGGTGTATTGCAAGGTCCTCTTTTATGCCATTTGTGAGAAAAATGTCTATTACTCTTGGAATATCGAATTTAGGATCTGCAAGAGGGAGATTATCAATATATTTCCATTTCGAAACGTCCATAGTATGGGCTGGCAATAGTTCGGTGATGTGTTTTATTACAAGCATGTTGCTTGTTATATTAAAGTTTGCATGTAGTGAATTGATTGTGACTGTTCCTTGTTTTAAGGCTGTAATGTTGGGAGTCGTGCCAAGTACAATTAATTCATGGGAGTTAGAAAATTACATTTATCTTCGGAGAAAAAATTAAAAAATAAAAAAAAACAACCAATTTATTAATTGAGATATATATATATTTTATTTATTTATTCACTTTCAACATCACAAACAAAAATTGGCACAGTGTCTCTGGAGTGAGAGCTTTTTTAGTAATTCTTAACTACGATGTTAACGACATAAAACTTCCGACAGAACTGAGCTTATTACATTCTAATTGTTCTTCACAGCTTTTTCTTTACGAAAAAGTGTGAGAACGTTTATTTGCTAGTTAAGCAAATTTAGCTTTTTTGATATACATTGTGAGAACTTATGAAGTTTATCCGAATGGGTTAACTTATTGTTCCCACAGATTTGCGACGGAAGAAGGTGTTACGTTACTTGTGACTTTATGGCTTTATATATTTTTGCTTTAGATCTTCTAGGTTAAAATGTTCTGATGAATACAACGGATTTGTGTATTCATCACTTTTATTGTGGGAAAGTGTATCTTGTAACGTAACTCCTCCCTCCTTAGTTTTAAGATTCTCCTGAATCTTATTTACAATTTTTAGTTTTAATTTCTTTTGTTTTTTACAGTATATGACAATAAAAATCACTATTCCGAGTATAATATTAGTAGTAATACTTCAGTTCTGTAATTTCGTTTGTATTACTTTCTCGGTTCAAAATTATTTCTTCGAATGTTAGTTTATTTTGTGCTTGGATTGATTTCTCTACTTGTGGTATTACATATCTTTCTTTGTATATATATATATATATATTGTTACTGTACCTTATGTTGTCGATTTCTAGTGTACAATTATTATAGGTTATAAAGTACTTCCCATTGAGAGTGAGTTTCCTCTCGTCAGAAGTACTACTAAAATTTTTATTTTTAAAGTTTTTTAGAATTAGCATGTTATTATCTAATTCGATAATTTCTTCTTGTAGATTTATTTTAAGTTTACAGTTTTTATGGAAGATACAATTTTTGCTTGGCTTTAATTCCCGAATTGATTTGTTATCTTCAAATGTTTAAGTATGATTGTTGATTTTTACAAAATATTCCAAGTCTGAGTCTAATTCCTTATGTTCACTATTTGTAATAGGTATTATTAATTTCCTATTAGTCTTAATTGACTCTACTGGTAACTTAATTGCAAGTAAAATATTATTATTATTAAACCTAGCAATGCCTGATCGTATATTCAAAAACATTTTAAGATCAATGTCATATTCTGTTATTTCTTCATTTGTCAGGATATTCGGTTGGAATAAACCTCTTCTTGCCAAGGCAATATTTTCTTGTATGTGGTCTACCATTTCTTGTATGGCTTTAATTTTTAACATTTGTTCACCAAATGAACTGTATGTTACTAATTGTTGATTTATCTTACTAAGTTCGTTAAATTTCTTCTGTATTTTTACTCTGTCAGATTCAATTATTTCTTTTATTTGCAAAAACGTTTTATTGAAACTATCATTAATTTTGATTTGCTGATTTAAGTTAGATATAATATTATTATTGTTTTCGTCAGTAATTCATTAACTTGCCTAAACCGTTAGTAAGACCACGTCTAATCCTATTGGGTATAATTGTCTTTATTTTATTCCTAGTTCTATTTCTTTCTTTTTGTAACCACCCTCTATGGTTTCCTAAATCTAATAAACCTTTGTTTGACTCTAATTTATCAACTATTCTAAGGGTCTACTTCGGATCAATTATATGTAAGATGGTGTCGTACTTCGCGACTATTTCTTCTTCATGTATCAAGATCTCTGCGTAGATTAGATTAGATTTGTGAAGGGGTGTATAGGCGTTAGCCTCGCAATCACTGCGACCTGAAAGATCTATTGTGAGTCCCCGTTGAATTTGCTCCATTTATAGGTTTAGACTGTTAATAAAGTCTAGAACCATTCTGGGCTTAAGGTTCCATACGTAACTTGGTGGGGGAAAAGCATGTTCAAGGTGGAGTAATCTCCAATGTGCCAATGGCCCATCTAACCTTGTTAGGAGTGAAGATTCTTCCCGCAAGGCTTTTGCTCCTGTTAGAGACTCCGTACTTGTCCACCTCAATCGGGTTTGGAGCTACTATTCCTTGAGCGGGAGTGAGAGAGTCGGGAAAGTGAGTTTCTAATAAGAGCCTGACTGTTTCCTCGCAACTCTGGGTGTAGTTCCCATCTTCTTTTTGAAGTGTGCCTATACCATTTGTGTGATCCTTCGAAAGTACCTTATGGAGCCTGATAGCTGCGGGCAATTGATCTATGCCTTCGCAGAAGGTCGGCCAGGTTCTTCTTTTGGGTCTTCTTAATTCCGTGTTATATTCCGTTAGAGCCTTTTTATATTCCCCCCAGATGCCAGAGAGTTTAGCTCTGTTGAATAGTTTCCTGATCTCTTTTCTTTTTAGACTCAGTTCCCTATTCCACCATGGTACCTGCCGATTGCAAGTCTTTTGCTTCAGAGGGCAACTGTGTTCGATTGATCGAAAGATCTCTGCGTAACCTACGTCGGAGTCTATTTTCTCATTTGTCATCTTTTGGCTGCTTAATGGTACCATTATCAGTATCCAGAGTAGTATTAGTTTTACCTGAAAATTTCAATGGCCGTTTAATATTGTTTTCATGCACCCCTTTTAATTTTAGTTTCCTAAACTTTGGTTGTTCTTTGTGTCTGAAGCTAGCGTAGTTTTTAATGAAACCTATATCACGATTTTCTAGATAATCTTCCCTAACTTTGTTTCTTTTCTCAATGGTAATTTTCTTTTTACTTTCGATACGGTCCTTTATAATTTTCCTATCAGCTTTTCCGTTCTGTACTTCAAATGGTGTAGCTTTAATAGTAGAATGGTAGGTATTGTTATAATACTCAATTGCCTTTAATATTTGTTGTTTTATTGGAACCTTTTCTTCTAAATTGAGAACTCTAATTTTCTCGGTTATTGTGTTGTTCAATCTTTCTACGTCTGAATTCCCTTTGTGGACGTTGGGTTTTACGAAGTGGGTTTTAATTCCTTCTTCTTTACAGAAATTTTTTATGTTTGTGTTGTTAAATTCATTGTCGCCTACTAACTTTTTCATTTTGCCTTTAATAGAAATAAATTGCCTTATCTTTTCAACCAGAGTAAGACTATTTCTATCTTCTAAATGGAAACATACAGCATGCTTTGAAAATTTATCGATAAAATTAATGAATGACTGTTTGCTGTTTACGTAAGTGTCGACATGAATTATTTCATTAATGTCTTCTGGCGTCTCAGTAAACTCAATTTTTTTCTTAATGGGGTTCCTATCGTATTTTGCTGCTGTGCATACATCGCAATTGTTCACTACTTTGTGAATTAGGATTTTAAGATTTGGGAAATATACTTTATTTTTCATTCCTGCATAATTAGCTACCATACCAGGCCATTTATTCTTCTATTTTATGATACAATGATATTTGCTTTTTAGCTTGTTCTTCATTTTCTAAATCCTTTGCCAGTAAGCTACATCTAATAAACTTAGTTTTAGAGTTACTTGAAAAAAGTTCGATCAATTTTTGTTGAACTTTGTTGTATTCGGAGTCTGCTAGTCCTGAGTAAATTCCTATTTTACCTTTCCTGATGTGTCTCCTAAATATGTCTGCTAAACTATCGGGGATGTCTTTTCTCTCGATGTAAATTCTATGATGACCATGTATTTTTTCAAATTCCTTGTCTTTTTCCTCCAAAATAATTATGTGGGCTTTAAAACGGTTGCCTACAGTTTCGACGATTAGTATGTGATCGCTTAGATCTTCCTCTTGAGAGTGGACTGTCTGCATATCTAGAGATTCGTTGTTAATTTCTTGGCATTCTTTCGCTGGGATTTTGTCATACATTTATATATAGTCTACAGCATTTCATTCGTTAGTATCTTTGTTAATTCTACTAAGGAAATCCGCTATTTTATTTTCCTTACCTTTAATGTAATCAATCTTAATGTCGTATTCCCCTAATTGTACTAACCATCTTTGTAGTCTAGGGTTTATATCTTTCCCGGTGTACTTCGCTTGTAGCCACTTGATTGGTTGGTGGTCTGTATGCAAGTCGAATTCCTTCCCGAAAAGGTACGGCCTGAAGTATTTCGTCCCCCATACTACTGCTAACAACTCTTTTTCGAAGGTCGAGTAGTTTTTCTCGTGGTCGTTCAGGATTCTCGATGCGTAACAGATGGGATGTCCATCCTGTGTAAGGACGGCTCCTAATGCATCGGTTATTAGTTTAAATTTCTTGTCGTAATCAGGATATTTTAAGATAGGGTAATTAGTAATTAGGTCTTTGAGTTTCTTAAAGGCGGCTATGAAATTCGGATCGTTCGAATTTATTTTTGCTCCCTTCTTTAGGTATTTCGTAATTGGGTGTGCATTTTTTGCGTAATCTCTCATAAATTTGCGATAATACCCAGTGATACCCAGGAATGATTTTATCTGTTTCCTAGTAGTGGGTAATTTTAAATCCCTGATAACTCCAATTTTATCTGGGTTCGGCTTGACGCCATCAGAAGTTAAGACGTGGCCAGATATTCGGTCTCTTTGCAAAGGAAGTTGCATTTGTTGACTTGTATCTTAAGTCCAGATTTTTATAGTTCATTGAAAATTATTCTGAGATTACTGAAATGTTCGACAAGAGATGTACTGAATATCAAAATATCGTCTAAATAGACGACACATATTTTATTAATATGTTCTCTTAGCACAGAGTTCTGGAGTCTCTGGAATGTTGACGGCGCATTTTTCAACCCGAATGGCATCCTAACATACTCGTAATGGCCAAAGGGGGTGGAGAATGCGGTCTTTTTAGTATCTTCGGGTTTCATCAGAATGTGGTGAAAGCCTTTCGCTAGATCTACAGTTGAAAAATATTGTGATCTACCTAATTTGTCTAGTACTGCTTCAATGTTTGGTATTGCGAATTGTCGATAATAGTTACTGCGTTTAATTTACGATAATCTATCACTATTCTCCATTTCTGACTACCGGAATTATCCCTTTTCTTGGGGACAATCCATAACGGACTGTTATATGGCGTATTGCTTTCTTTTATAATACCTTGCTTTAACATATCGCTTATTTGTCCTTCGATTTCCTTTTCCTGGGTTCGGGGATACCTATAGATCTTAAAAAAGATAGGGTTATTTGTAGTTGTTACAATTTCGTGGTCTATATGAGATGTTGCCGATAATGTATCACCGTCTTTGTAGAAAAGATCTTCGTATTCTCTAAACAATTTTACTATAGACTCTCTTTCTTCGTTATTTAGATGGTCAAGATTTAAGCTATCTTTGATCGATTTGTCGCTCGATTCTAAGCTATGTATGCAATTTTCATCATATGGATATTTTGTGTCAATAAACACAATTTTATTGCCTTTAACTTCTATATATTTGTTTTGCAGATTAATTTTTACGTTAAGAGCCATAAGTAAGTTTTGGCCTGTAATATCTTCATAATTCCTATTAGATAAATCTATAACTTTCCAAGATATAGTACCATAAGTGTTAAATTCTTTTAGTAAAGGCGTTACTACTTTATTCGTAACTTCAGTGACACCATTTATTGTTGTATAGTATAACGGATTTTCTAATGGTTCTTCTGGAAAATTACAAAATTAAACTTGTCGTTGAGCCAGTATCCACTAAAGTTTTTATTTTCTGATTACCGATTGTCAGGAATATTAAAGGTAAACTAGTATCAAATGGTTTTTTATAGGAGTTTATTGTTTCAATTTCCATTAGTTCTGGAACGTCATTAAAATTATTTTGTCTGCTGTAACGTTCTGATCGTCTAGAGTCGTCGTTTGGAATAATTGGTCTCTGGAATTGTCTAGGATTGTTATGAAAGTTTGTTTGGCTACGAAACTGTCCTGAATTATTATTATTATTATTTGTATGCCTTTGAAAATTTTCGTAATTCTTGGCATTGGTATTATAATTATAACTGTTTTTGGTCACATTAAAAGAAGAACTTTTATTCACTGGCTTTATGAAATTTTTGTCGTTATAAAATTTGTTTAGATTTTTTATCTTCCTATGATTAATATCTATTGTCCTATCATCGTCTAGTAACTTTAATCTAGCATATTTATTATAAATTTGGATCATACTTGAATTTTCTTCTATATGAGCTCTTATGTTCCCATAAATTTTCTCAATCAATATTTCTACTAGATCCCTATCTACATTCTCTGGTCTATATATTTCTGGTCTACGTTCATCGAATTCATACAGCTCGTTTAGAAGATAATTGGTATTTTTGAAATCATCAAATAATCCACGTAAATTACTTACTTTTACATATCTACAATGGTTGAACAGTTCTGCATAGCTTCTATTGAGCTGAAAGCACTGTTTCAGTTTTTCCTTTACGTTGCTCCATGTCAAATCATCACCTAATTGACAGATCCACCTTTCTGCTTTCCCTTGAATTTTTTCCGTGAACACTATCTGCATTGCCATCTGACGTAGAGCCTCATTTCTTCCACATGTTGTACTTTCGACAAATTTTATCAAAGACGTTAAACTAAGATCGCCGCTACCATCAAAAGCCCTCATTCGTCGAAATTGGTTGAGAACTCCTTCGGCGATTGGATTCAGTGGATTCTGATTGTGATCACCTTGTTGCCTTCGTTCTGCTTCCTGTCTAAAATTAATAAGTTGTAACCCCTGTTGTTGTACAACTTGCTGTAATTGTGCAATTTGTTGTTGAAGTTGTTCCATTTCGAAATCTTCAAAATCCTGACGCAATTCTCGATTTAAATCGAAAAATCTGTTCCTGTTCTTTATCATCCACAAGAAAAACTCAGAATGTCGTTTCTTCGCACTTTCTCACAAAATATTTTAAATATTTGCTCCTTTTTTTCACTTTGTATCTTCTTTCGATACGTTTTTCATACACAAAAATTCTTTCCCAACTCAGGTTTTTGTTTATGGAAATATTCGTGTACACATATATATATATGTATATATATCATTTAAAAAAATGTTTGTTTGATCACTGGATCCCTTTTTCTTTTGAAAGGTATCCTACCGACTGCGCCAGTTAGAAAATTACATTTATCTTCGGATAAAAAATTAAAAAATAAAAAAAAACAAGCAATTTATTAATTGAGATATATATATATTTTATTTATTTATTCACTTTCAACTTCACAAACAAAAATTGGCACAGTGTCTCACTGGAGTGAGAGCTTTTTTAGTAATTCTTGACTACGATGTTAACGACATAAAACTTCCGACAGAACTGAGCTTATTACATTCTGATTGTTCTTCACAGCATTTTCTTTACGAAAAAGTGTGAGAACGTTTATTTGCTAGTTAAGCAAATTTAGCTTTTTTTTATATACATTGTGAGAACTTATGAAGTTTATCCGAATTGGTAAACTTATTGTTCCCACAGATTTGCGACGGAAGAAGGTGTTACGATACTTGTGACTTTATGGCTTTATATATTTTTGCTTTAGATCTTCTAGGTTAAAATGTTCTGATGAATACAACGGATGTGTGTATTCATCACTTTTATTGTGTGAAAGTGTATCTTATAACGTAACTTGTAAGTTATTTTTTTATTGCCCTTTTATACTACGAGATATTAAAGGTGGCATTTCTTACCTACGGCACTTTTTACCCCACCCAACCCTAACAAAGAAATCTAGCAAATAACGTCGGCAAAGATTAAAAAAGTGAATTGCAAGATATTGTGTTGTAAAATATTGTATTGTAAAATATGGTAAAAACAGAGGTTTTTAAATCAAATTCCTGTTAGTAGGCATTCTCATTTCTTTAGATTGTGACCATTTTACAAAAATAAAACCTAAATTAGGAAATAACTTCAAGTTTTTCATTTTTGGTGGCGCCTTTTTAATTAGTTGACTCTAATATGTAGTACTTGCTTTTTCTCCTGATATTTCATGGATGAGAAATTACAATACATATTACGTTGAAAGTTGTTGAAGTACAAGGCAAAATAGTATATTTAATAGTTATGTGCAAAAGTTATATAATAATATATTATATCTATATATTACCTGCAAATATTTATTTTTCGTCTTATTTTATTCAATTTTGTCGCATGTTGTGTTTCTGTCATTTCCGCTAGTTGTCTCTAATGTGGTCTAGGTCTAGGGTAATTTTATATGAATTTTCAAACTTCCATGACACAAACCTAGGTATGGTAAATTTTATTGCCTACAGCCTTGCTGGTATCTAAATTAAAACTCTTGTTGAGTACGGACTCCTCTTAAAAAATTCAATAAAAATCAAACATATTAACAACGGAAAAGAGAATAATTTATATCACTTACATTATACATCCATAAATTAAATACGGAACAAGATTTTCTGAGAGTGAGAGTGACGATTTACCAGAATTATACTTCTGCTGCAACATGCTGAAGCGTGTTAGCAGAATAATACTTCTGTTACACCGAATGTTGAAACGAGTAGGCAGAATTATATTTCTGCTACACGACTGGGGCAAATCTAAAATTTTCTGGGAGATTGGATTATACGTTTACATCAATAGAATTAAACTTCTATATGAAGAAGCAAACAAAATTACACTTATGTTTAAAGCATAGGAACTCAGATTAGACTCTTGCAGAGGATAGGTTCAGATAAAACTCTGAAACGAGAATGGGTAGCAAAATTTGATCTTTTAGATTTATGTAGAATTATTCTTCTACACAAATAGAATTAAAGTTCTATATGAAGGAGGAAACAAAATTGCTTAAAGGATAGGAAACTCAGATTAGACTCTGGAGAAGGATACTTTCAGATTAGACTCTTAAAATTGAATGGTGATTTCGCTGCGGCTCGCCGCCTTTTTAAACACGCCGTGGCCTGTGGTTTCATATATATAATGCATTTATACAAAACTAAATCGTTTTATATAATAACAAATGGCATTATGTCATCCTAGGAGCACTCAGAAACGACTTTTTTACAACCGACTGGATTTACAATAGAATGAATTGTTTTAATCACGGCCATCCTAAGATCAAACGGTTTTATTACCGCCGTACAACTAGCAAATAGGCTTTAATGAGAAATCGCCATTTTATGCTTAAAATGCATTATTTCTAAATTAATTATTTTCAGGAATTTAAGACGTTTCAGGACTAGGAGATATCATTTTCATACTGTGTTTTTCAATTCCGAACGTATTTAAAATAATATCAAAATTAAAAACAGTGTAAATAAAAAAAAATTTATTATACAAATATTTCTAAACTTTTCCTAATTTTAATTATTTCTGAGGCGTGTTATTATTTTTCGAGCTATCCTATATGATATAATCAGTAAATTTTCAATCGCCGTAAAATTTCCTACATTTAAATTGTTAAAACTGCACTCAAATATCTTATATTTATACTTACATATAAAATAAAATTAAATTACATTTCAGCATTTTATTAAATTATTGTAAAGTAGAACCTATAAATAAATTCGGTTCCAAAAAGGTAATTATGGATTTAAAGATTATACTTTTATTTTGAAGTTGCAAGTCTAAAAGTTTTGCTGAAATATTGTTTCCAATGTCTTTTTGTCTTAAAAAAGAATTGAGGAGTAGCCTTACGATGGTTTTGATAACGTTATATGGACAGTTTGATAAGTTGGAATTACGCTTTTAACCTTATAGTTCAGCAGGCCCGCCTAAAAACACTACTTCATGGGGGTAACCAAAGCACACTGGCATACGTCCGACAACAATATTGGATCCCAAAGGCACGAACTATTTATCATACGAGACCTCATTCGTAAATATATTAGATTCTTTCGTTTTAAATCAGCAGTAACTCAACAACTAATGGGAAACCCATCAGCCGCCGAATAAATCCATCTAAACCACACAAGCGTCGACTACGCTGTTTCAATTCATTTAAAAAGGGGCGTGGATATAAATCCTATATGGGATATATATCCGTTTTTGTATGCCTAGCAACAAAGGCAATACACATTGAGGTTGACAGTGATTTAACCACTGAAGCATTTTTAGCGGTACTCAATAGATTTACTGCTAGACATGGCCTCTGAAAACATATTTATAGCGATTGTGGAACTAACTTAGTGGGAGTACAGAAATACTTAAAGAAGAATTCAGAAAAGCGATAACCGACAACACGCCTGAGGCACAATGGCATTTCAACCCACCAGGAGCACCTCACATGGGCAGACTTCGGGAGGCTGATGTAAAATCAATCAAACACCACCTTAAAAGAATTATTTTAAAAACAGCTTTAATCTTTGAAGAATTAACGACATTACTATACCAATTCTCGATCCATTTGTCCGCACAGTGATGACCCAAATGTTCTCGCTGCGTTAGCACCAGGCCATTTTTTGATGGGCACAGCACCGCTGAGCACACCTATTTGTGCTGAAAAGGAAGCAAATATTAACAGTGTAACAAGACGTAAACTTGTAAGCAAACAGCAAACTTCAAAGAGACTTGTGGCAAATATGGTCAACAGAATATTTGTTACGCCTACAACAGAGACCCAAGTGGCGCACAAGACAACATATCGTCGAGCCCGGTCAAATTGTTCTAATCAAGGATGAAAACCTACCACCAACAAGGTGGCTCCTTGCCCGTGTTTCTGCGAAACATCCCGGGAAGAATGGACTCACGCGAGTAGCATGTCTTCGATGCAAGGGAAATATCATTTTGAAAAGACTAGTAAAAAAATGCAAATTACCCATAGAAAATGAGCAAGAATGTATTGAAACTCCAGCAGCAATCCAACCATCTACGAATATTACAACAGTTTTAGTACAGAGGTTTTAGCCGCAATTCAGCATACAAAAATTTAAAGGATGGACGAAAAAGGAGGATTTTATTACCAGATGTATTAAGCATTATCGCAAATCAATTCAAAATCCAGTTATCCTTTTTTAAAGCATTATATGTAAATGCATTTACATTTCCATTTTCAGTATAATTGTTCCCAAAACTTGCGGAAATATAAGGGCTTTAAAAAAAAGTAAATTTAAGTTGGAAAATTGAACATATCGGGTATCTCCTCCGTGGGGTTGTTCACGACTTTTTATAAAAATAGTAAATATAGTTTCAAAAATGAGCAACCTCTTCTTGCTGTTGCCATAAAAAAATTTACGCGGTCCGTCCTACACATTTTTATAGTACTGAAAACTTCTTCAGAATAAGAAGTTCTATGAAATTCGCCCAATAATTTTTACTGCCGCGCTAGAAATATATCCGAAAAACCACTTCAAAAATCATACTTGCACAGATGGGTGACCGCTCATACGATATTATATACGGGCATTCATCTAGGGTATTACTTCTAATTGGTCTTGGACCAATTCTATCTTTTTTACTTGTTTTAATGTAAGTTTCAACCAACTTCCGTAAAATTTTAAAGCGCCGGTCATCCATACGAACATAATTCTTCAACTCATCCGTGCTACTGCTTCTTAACCTTTTCGCGAGCATCTGATGCGAATATTTCGCACATTCCAGGAGCCAATTTTCACCCAAAATCTTTTTTAATTCTTGTTGGTTTTAATAAAAACAGTATAATTTACAAAAACCACAACGCCTTTTTCCTTGCCATTTTATCGCTTTAAAATATGAAGTTGGACTGTCAGGCGAACTGATAGTGTGTGGCGAAATTGCAGCTTGCCTGCAGGCTACGGCCTGACGGACATGACCTGCAGGTTTTGACTGTTGGTTAAACTGAAAAATGTGTGGCCTACATCAGCTCTCATCTGCAGTCCAGATCTAAAAGGCCACGGCCTGCAGGCGGACTGTAAGTGAATGGGCATCATAAGTTGGTCCAAAGTGTTGGTTGAATTGTAGATTCAAATTGTTCGTTCAATGATCTACCATTTGAGGTACGTGCTGATGCATTGAATACAATTCAGGGCTTAGTGATGGTGCTCCCTTTGAATACTGCGTGATGTGCTAAGTAGTAAAATAACGTGTTATCGCATGATTTATTTTCTAGTAATAGTTGTGTCGTTGACATAAGATGCTTGTGATCGAGATGAGCGTATTCATCGATACAAGTTTTGTATGGTTTCTACAATTCTGGATTTTTGGATAGCATTTTCTCTAGCTGCAATAATTGTATAACGGCCATATTTCTAGACTGTGGTGTATTACAGTCTTTGATATGTTTATTAAAAGCCTAGGAAGAAGCTCTTTTCATATATGAAGTTAAGAAATTTTGAACTTTTTATTCGTTATTTCTACAGCCGAGTGTGCTTCGCTTCCCTTCCATGTTGGATTTTTGGGGCGGAGTCTTATGATTTTTGTTACAATGATCACACTTTTTGGTACTTGTGTAATTTTTGCATTAGTGTTTATTTCTGGCAGCTTCGTGTCATTGTCGAGTGGTCAAGTTTCGAAATATTGGACAGTTAGATATTAAATTAAATAGTGGTATTTTTTGTAGGTGGTTATTTTGGCGATACAATTTTAGTTTTGTTCAAGAGTCCATATGTGGGCTTGGGTGAGAACGGTTTTCTCTGTGTCATATTTGTTTCCTAACATATCTAGAGCTCGGAGGCGAGACTAGGAATTTTTTTAATGTTTTTCATTCATGCGGATAGAAGAAATAATAATTTCTTTAATTGTACGTGTACTGCGATTCGCTTATTTGAGTGTGGTTCCTTTAAAAGCTGCCAAGCTGTCTGATAATTTGCATCGCATACCTCGTAATGCCTGAGCAATTTTTCAGCTTCTCCTACTAGGTTTGTCTTTAGTTAGTACAATTTGTCTACGTCTCTTAAATTATTGTTGTTGTGAATGATCGAATTAAACAAACGGAATAAAATCTACGTAGAATAATGTCCATTAAATGAGGGTAGCTTTATTCTACGGAGTCTTTCACAATTACATGACATATTCCTGAACCTTACTAATTATCCCTTTCGTGAAATATTCTAATATGAGATCTTCGTTTGACACTCTCCTTAGTATTGACTTATGACGAGTTTGGAATTCTTCCCAATACTCAGTGTACGCTTGTAAGTGTTTTTCTGTCGATTTGACAGTTTTCTTTTTCAATTCAACAAAACACAGACGAGCATTCCAATTTAATATGATAGTCTAAGCTTTTTTTAGTTGCATCACTGTAAAATGTTATTTGTATATATATAATTTTTGGAAAATCTTTGTAGCCGCAGTGAAATTCAGATTGTTGTTGATATTTAAATTGGTAGCTATAACCTTTTGTCTTTTGTCTGCCTTATACCCAATATTTACCCCCGTGGCACTTTTAACACCGGACGGTACAAGAACATGTTTTAGATAGAAAACAATATGGTTTTAAGTAGTATCAGAGTGTAGCAATATAACGATCCTTACTTGATGACCATGATGACCAAAGTCTGCAAGAAAGTAATACGTCCGACACGATGTTTTTTTACTTTTTGCCAAATTAATAGCACTATTACCTACATGTACGCTCTTAGCTAATGCCTGGCAGCGACTGGCTATGTGGCGAAAATTACCCCCACACGAAGTGCATTCCTTGCATGTAAGTTCTTTTTTTATTGCCCTTTTATACTACGAGATATTAAAGGTGGCATTTCTTACCTACCGCACTTTTTACCCCACCCAACCCTAACAAAGAAATCTAGCAAATAACGTCGGCAAAGATTAAAAAAGTGAATTGGAAGATATTGTGTTGTAAAATATTGTATTGTAAAATTGTATTGTAAAAATAGAGGTTTTTAAATCAAATTCCTGTTAGTAGGCATTCTCATTTCTTTAGATTGTGACCATTTTACAAAAATAAAACCTAAATTTAGGAAATAACTTAAAGTTTTTCATTTTTGGTGGCGCCTTTTAATTAGTTGACTCTAATATGTAGTACTTGCTTTTTCTCCTGATATTTCATGGATGAGAAATTACAATACATATTACGTTGAAAGTTGTTGATATACAAGGCAAAATAGTATATGTAATAGTTATGTGCAAAAATTATATTATATTATATATATATGTTAACTGCAAGTATTTATTTTTCGTCTTATTTTGTTTAATTTTGTCGCATGTTGTGTTTCTGTAATTTCCGCTAGTTGTCTCTAGTGTAGTCTGTGGTCTAGGTCTAGGCTAATTTTATATGAATTGTCAAACTTCCATGACACAAACCTAGGTATAGTAAATTTTATTGCCTACAGCCTTGCTGGTATCTAAATTAAAACTCTTGTTGAGTACGGACTCCTCTTAAAAAATTCAATAAAAATCAAACATATTAACAACGGAAAGGAGAGTAATTTATACCATTTACATTAGACATCCATAAACTAAATACGGAATAAGATTTTCTGAGAGTGAGAGTGACGATTTACCAGAATTATACTTCTGCTGCAACATGCTGAAGCGTGTTAGCAGAATTATACTTCTGTTACACAGAATGTTGACACGAGTAGGCAGAATTATACTTCTGTTATACGACTGGGGGCAGATCTAAAATTTTCTGGGACATTGGATTATACTTTTATATCAATAGAATTAAACTTCTATATGAAGAAGCAAACAAAATTACACTTTTGTTTAAAGGATAGGAACTCAGATTAGACTCTTGCAGAGGATAGGTTCAGATTAAACTCTGAAACGAGAATGGGTAGCAAAATTTGATTCTTTAGATTTATGTAGAATTATTCTTCTACACAAATAGAATTAAAGTTCTATATGAAGGAGGAAACAAAATTGCTTAAAGGATAGGAAACTCAGATTAGACTCTGGAGGAGGATACTTTCAGATTAGACTCTGAAAATTGAATGGTAATTTCGCTGCGGCTTGCGTTTATACAAAACTAAATCGTTTTATTTAATAGCAAATGGCATTATGTCATCCTAGGAGCACTCAGAAACGATTTATTTAAAACCGAATGGATTTACAATAGAATGAATTGTTTTAATCACGGCCAGCCTAAACGGTTTTATTACCGCCGTACAACCAGCAAATAGGTTTTAATGTGAAATCGCCATTTTATGCTTAAAATGCATTATTTCTAAATTAATTATTTTCAGGAATTTAAGACGTTTCAGAACTAGGAGATATCATTTTCAAACTGTGTTTTTCAATTCCGAACGTATTTAAAATAATATCAAAATTAAAAACAGTGTAAATAAAAAAAAAATTGTTATAGAAATATTTCTAAACTTTTCCTAATTTTAATTATTTCTGAGGCGTGGTATTATTTTTCGAGCTATCCTATATGAAATAATCAGTAAATTTTAAATCGCCGTAAAATTTGCTACATTTAAATTGTTAAAACTGCACTCAAATATCTTATATTTATACTTACATATAAAATAAAATTGAATTACATTTCAGCATTTTATTAAATTATTGTAAAGTAGAACCTATAAATATATTCGGTTCCAAAAAGGTAATTATGGATTTAAATATTATACTTTTATTTTGAAGTTGCAAGTCTAAAAGGTTTGCTGAAATAGTGTTTCCAATGCCTTTTTATCTTAAAAAAGAATTGAGGAGTAGCCTTACGATGGTTTTGATAACGTTATATGGACAGTTTGTTGAGTTGAAATTACGGTTTTAACCTTATAATTCAGCAGGCTCGCCTAAAAACACATGGGGGTAACCAAAGCACACTGGCATACGTCCGACAACAATATTGGATCCCAAAGGCACGAACTATTTATCATACGTGACTCAGTCGTAAATATATATGATGCTTTCGTTGTAAATCAGCAGTAACTCAACAACTAACGGGCAACCCAGCAGCCGCAAGAATAAATCCATCTAAACCACACAAGCGTCGACTACGCTGGCTCAATTCATTTAAGAGTACCACAGGGGCGTGGATATAAATCCTATAAGGGATATAGGTATAGCCGTTTTTGTATGCCTAGCATCAAAGGCAATACACACTGACGTTGACAGTGATTTAACCACTGAAGCATTTTTAGCGGTATTCAATAGATTTACTGCTAGACATGGCCTCTGAAAACATCTTTATAGCGATTGTGGAACTAACTTAGTGGGAGTACAGAAATACTTAAAGAAGAATTCAGAAAAGCGATAACCGACAACACGCCTGAGGCACAATGGCATTTCAACCCACCAGGAGCACCTCACATGGGCAGACTTCGGGAGGCTGATGTAAAATCAATCAAACACCACCTTAAAAGAATTATTGGAGAAACAGCTTTAATCTTTGAAGAATTAACGACATTACTATACCAATTCTCGATCCATTTGTCCGCACAGTGATGACCCAAATGTTCTCACTGCGTTAACACCAGGCCATTTTTTGATGGGCACAGCACCGCTGAGCACACCTATTTGTGCTGAAAAGGAAACGTATATTAACAGTGTAACAAGATGTAAACTTGTAAGCAAACAGCAAACTCCAAAGAGGCTTGTGGCAAATATGGTCAACAGAATCTTTGTTACGCCTACAACAGAGACCCAAGTGGCGCGCAAGACAACATAACGTCGAGCCCGGTCAACTTGTTCTAATCAAGGATGAAAACCTACCACCAACAAGGTCGCTCCTTGCCCGTGTAACTGCGAAACATCCCGGGAAGAATGGATTCACGCGCGTAGCAAGTCTTCGATGCAAGGAAATATCATTTTGAAAAGACCAGTAAAAAAAATGCAAATTACCCATAGAAAATGAGCAAGAATGTATTGAAACTCCAGCAGCAATCAAACCATACACGAATATTACAACAGTTTTAGTACAGAGGTTTCCAATACAGGAAACCACACCAAAAATAACAGGACGCATAAATTAACAGACAACGACACCAACAACATAAAAGCCAAAATTGAGAGACGATCGGCAAAACCGGTAAGGGAAACTTGTCCAAACGCGCCGTCGAAATGCAAGACACAATTAAATCAATTCCGACACGAACACATGCAACGGAAACGTAAAGGTATTCGCATCTTCCCCGTAACAAGATACAAACACTAGTACCTATATAGAAAAACAGTTACATACAGTCAAGGCTCACGAAGAACGCTACAAATTACCTAAATTAGCTAAGATGTACCATTTTGAGAGACATAGAAGTTCCATCAATCACGGAGGACACGGAGGGGTGGACAATTACTTGCTTCATCCTTTCCTAACTGCTGCAAAGTTTTATTCACGAGATATGCTGGCTAGTACCATGCCAAAGGTGATTGTCGTTAGATCGTAATCTTTTATTTCTTCCATTGGTGTATCTCTTCGGATTATTATCTTTTAATGTTGGTGTTAAGGTATCATCTGAATCATTCTGTACATTTTTTTTAATATCTGCGGTAAATGCAAATTTGTACAGTCGCCATCTCAATAATGGTACCCATTCACTTACAGTCCGCCTGCAGGCTGTGGACTACAGGCCAGAGGTCTGCCAACTGCATATCCAGGTGAGCAGTCCAAAGAAACTGACAAGTAACTGACAGTGTGTGTTGCAGCATCCACGTCCGCGGCCGTCGCCTGGAACTGTTGTTTCCGTAAATATTTTAGCCGCAATTCAGCATACAAAAATTTAAAGGATGGCCAAAATGGGGGATTTTATTACCAGATGTATTAAGCATTATGGAAAATCAATTCAAATGCATTTCCATTTACATTTTCGGTATAATGGTTCCCAAAGCTTGCGGAAATATAAGGGCTTTAAAAAAAAGCAAATTTAAGTTGGAAAATTGAACATATCGGGTATCTCCTCCGTGGGGTTGTACACGACTTTTTATAAATATAGTAAATATAGTTTCAAAAATGAGCAACCTCTTCTTGCTGTTACACGGTCCATCCTAGACATTTTTATTGTACTGAAAACTTCTTCAGAATAAGAAGTTCTATGAAATTCGCCTAATAATTTTTACTGCTTCAAAAATCAAACTTGCACAGATGAGTGACCGCTCATACGATATTATATACGGGCATTCATCTAGGGTATTACTTATAATTGGTCTTGGACCAATTCTAGCTTTTTTACTTGTTTTAATGTAAGTTTCAACCAACTTCCGTAAAATTTTAAAGCGCCGGTCATCCATATGAACATAATTCTTCATCTCATCCGTGCTACTGCTTCTTAACCTTTTCGCGAGCATCTGATGCGAATATTTCGCACATTCCAGGAGCCAATTTTCACCCAAAATCTTTTTTAATTCTTGTTGGTTTTAATAAAAACAGTATAATTTACAAAAACCACAACTGCTTCTTCCTTGCCATTTTATCGCTTTGAAATATGAAGTTGGACTGTCAGGCGAACTGATAGTGTGTGGCGAAATTGCAGCTTGCCTGCAAGCTACTGCCTGACGGACATGACCTGTAGGTTTGGACTGTTGGTTAAACTGAAAAATGTGTGGCCTACATCAGCTCTCATCTGCAGTCCAGATCTAAAAGGCCACGGCCTGCAGGCGGACTGTAAGTGAATGGGCATCATAAGGTGGTCCAAAGTGTTGGTTGAATTGTAGATTCAAATTGTTCGTTCAATGATCTACCATGCATCTATGATGCATTGAATACAATTCAGGGCTTAGTGATGGGGCTCTCTTTGAATACTGCGTGATGTGCTAAGTAGTAAAATAAAGTGTTATCGCATAATTTATTTTCTAGTAATAGTTGTGTCGTCGGCATAAGATGCATGTGATCGAGATGAGCGTATTCATCAATACAAGTTTTGTATGGTTTCTACAATTCTGGATTTTTGGATAGCATTTTCTCTAGCTGCTATAATTGTTTAATGGCCATATTTCTACATTGTCTTAGCTGTGGTGTATTACAGTCTTTGATAGGTAGAGTTACCTTGTATTACCAGATGGTAATCGTTTGTTGATTCATTATAGAGATCCTAGCTTAATTGGCCTACTGGTAAGCATTCTTCGAGCCCCAAAAGTTTTTTACCTGATTGTCTAATTTAGTATTTATAATGGTGTGAGTGGATAGCATGGTCGTCATCGCGCTTATTTGTTTCTAATACTGCTCTATTAAGATCCAGTCAAGTTTTATATTTTGGGCAGTAGGTGTATTGCAAGGTCCTCTTTTATGCCATTTGTGAGAATTGCGGCGTAGATATCTGCTCCGAGAAGAATGTCTATTACTACTGGAATATCGAATTTAGGATCTGCAAGAGGGCGATTATCGATGTATTTCCATTTCGAAACGTCCATAGTTCGGGCTCGGTGATCTGCTTTATTACAAGCATGTTGCTTGTTATATTAAAGTTTGAATGTAGTGAATTGATTGTGACTGTTGCTTGTTTTAAGGCTGTAATGTTGGAAGTCGTGCCAAGTCCAATTAATTCATGGGCGGTGGGAGATCCTTTAAGTTGTAGTCATTTAAAGGTTTTCTCGTTCATGATGTACTCTTGAGACCAAGCGTATGTTAGTGCTCGAAACACCATTGTGATTTCGAATGATGCAGTTATGTTTATTACAGGCCTAGAAAGAAGAGCTCGTTTCATATATGAAGTTAAGAAATTTTGAACTTTTTGTTCGTTATTTCTACAGGCGAGTGTACTTCGCTTGCCTTCCATGTTGGAATTTTGGACCGGAGTCTTATGATTTTTATAACAGTGATCATACTTTTTGGTACTTGTGCAATTTTTGCATAAGTGTTTATTTCTGGCAGCTTCGTGCATTGTCGGGTGGTCAAGTTTCCAAATATTGGTCAGTTAAATATTATTTAGCTACTTTTACAATGGCTGCAAGTGGTATTTTTTTATAGATGGTTATTTGGGCGATGCACTTTTAGTTTTGTTCAAGAGTCCATATGTGGGCTTAGGTGAGAACGGTTTTCTCTGTGTCATATTTGATGACATATTTTTGTTTCCTATCATTTCAATAGTTCGGAAGCGAGACTCTAGGAATTTAGTTAATGTTTTTAATTCTGGTAATTCAGTGCTCTGTTCTCACAATTTTTGCGAATCCGGGTATGATTTTTGGACCATCAAAAAAATGATCATTGGATCGCAATTCTTGGTGGCTAGTCCTAAGTTCTGTAGTGCTACTAACACTACTGTTATATTGTCTATTAATTTTTGGATATTATCGGCGGTATCGTGATTTACGGATAGAAGAAACAATAATTTCTTTAATTGTACGTTTACTACGATTCGCTCATTTGAGTGGGGTTCCTTTAAAAGCTGCCAAGCCGGCTGATAATTTGCATCGCATACCTCGTAATGCCTGAGCAATTTTTCAGCTTCTCCCACTAGGTTTGTCTGTAGGAAATACAATTTGTCTTCGTCTCTTAAATTGTTGTTGTTGTGATTGTTCGAATTAAAGAAGCGGAATAAAATCCACGTAGAATATTCTCCATTAAATGTGGGTAGCTTTATTCTACGGAGTCTTTCTCTATTACATGACATATGCTGCCTGGGGAGGACTGTTGATAGATGGCGTTGGTGTTATCCGGTCTGTATTCTCTTCCATGCCTGCTGCCTTTTTTTATGTAATATTCCTGAACCTTACTAAATATCTCTTTCGTGAAATATTCTAATATGACATCTTCGTTTGACACTCTCCTTAGAATTGACTTATGACGAGTATGGAATTCTTCCCAATACTCAGTGTACGCTTGTAAGCGTTTTTCTGTCGATTTGACAGTTTATTTTTGCCCTCTTTCGAATGCTTTTTACATAGGCCTGTCATTAGGTCTTTGACCTCGAGTTGAGGCTCAATTAATTCTGACATAGAATCAATGGTTTCGTTAACATCTTCAGGACTGGTAGAGTCGGCTTTTTTGGGAACTTTTTATAGAGTGACTTGAATAGTGGTATTAGGCAATTTATATTTTACTAGCTGAGTCAAGCGGCTTTGAAGGACCAATATGAGATCTAGTCTTAAGGGTACGGGAGGGTGCCGGTTGGAAAAGATAGCTCAACTTTCTTGTAATTCAACTATAAATTTTTATTCAAGTATACTAACCTAAATCTCACAGTTCAAAGTTCAATTCAAATTCAAATTCAATTCAACAAAACACAGACGAGCATTCTAATTTAATATGATAGTCTAACCTTATTTTATTTGCATCACTTTAAAATGTTATTTTTATATCTTGTTCAGCGAACCTGAAACAAAAAAGGGAAGAAAATCAATAAAGACTTACAACATTATTATACATAAGGTTACCTGCACCTGGAGACTGCACAGGTGAAAAAACTCCAGCGAAGATCTGAAATTAAATAAAGAAATGGATTAAAAAACAAAATTAAATCAAGAATTTTATTATATTGGGAATAAAAGGTCATTGACACTAGCCAAAAGGATTGCTGTGTGTACATGCCTATGGTACAACAACAATGCCATGCAAATGAAAACCATGTAGAATATGAATAATTTCATGTTTCCCATAAAACACTCAACACAAAACATTAATATATATATATACTACTATGTGAATAACAACTTATTGTTAATAGGTGTGGACAAATAAGGTGAAAAAATGCTACGATAGCATTCACCTGACATTTGTCCACAAAGTTTCATAATTTATTAATTAGAAAATAAATTCAATATATTCTCAAGTAAAAGCACTCACCTGTAATTATATATTGTGTCAAACGTCGAACAACCTGGAAAAAACCACTAAAATTTAATTAAAAACACTAAAAATACAACTTGACACTCGAGCGCGAAAGTGTCAAACCAACAAAAACTTCATACTACGGCTACGTTTGACATATCGAAACGGGGTGCAATCGAGCCGCTATCTCGATGGCGGTATTCGTGTCGCAGTATTTTTCACGGGAAACGCGATATCCGCGATTTTTTATTTATTCACTTCCGGCAATGAGTACGAAAGAGACTCACAGTGAGAAGAAGACAAAAAATTATTACAAATGAGAGGAAAAACTACTACATCGAAACGTAACGAATCGAGATTTTTATAGCAAATGTACCAAAAATTACAAAAATTGATTAAAATCATCAAATTGACAATCAATTTCTACGACAAATGTATCAAAATGTAAATCGTTAAATTTGCTATCGACTGACAACAAGAAAAATGCAACCCTTTGGCATTTTCAGTGAAATTTTGAAAGATTTCGCTAGCGAAAACGGAACAAATTTTTCAATAAAAAGGAGGTCATTTGTTCATTCTGTCTTCTATTTTCAACAAATTGTCAAGGAACGTACATATGCTAGCAAGTCATAGTATCTTCAAATTTGCAAATGTTCTAATCAGTGCATAATAATATTTTTTGGAGTTATAGTTTTCTTCGTTTTTCTTTAGTAATTTCACTTACTTGTTTTTTGTTTTCTTTTTTCATCATTTATTTTTTATTTCATTTAAAGTCAGTTTTTTTCGTTCTTCAAAATTAAAGTAGTTCTATCATTTTTAGTTCATTTTCCTTTTCTTTTTTTTTAAAGAATTTGTTTCCAGTGGAGTTAGGGAATTATTAAAACTCGACGTGTTTTCTTTGACATTTTACAATAAATTCAAGGTATTTATTTCAGATAAATCTTTGGTTAGGTGAAGGGTATCAAGGTGTAAGATTGCATGCCAATTGTTTATTGGACATATTACACAAAATAACATCACCACAAACTAAAAATTTATTGAACATAATTTCCTTGTGATTTCAGTTGTTATACCCTAGATGAAATCTATAGGGTATACTAAGTTTGTCATTCCATTTGTAACGCAGAGAAATAATGATGGTAGAGCAAAACGGACTGGACACCCCCGCATAAAATTAAAAGTTATTTTGATTTTTGCATGTCCGTCTCTCCGTCCGTCCGTCTGTCCCTGCTCACGATAACTCGAGAACGCGCTCACTTAGAAAGCTGAAATTTGTACACGTAAAACTAAGTTCGAAAATGAGACAAATCGGGCAACTCCTTCGTGGGGTTGCCATACAAAAATTTCGTTTTCCACGATATATTTGGACACTACCTGAGAACACGGCGACATAGAAAGCTGAAATTCGGTACATTGTGTTTTTATAGTAATAGCAAATAAAATTTCAAAAATGAACTAAATCGGGCAACCCCTTCTTGGTGTTGCCATATACAAATTTTGGTTTTTTACATATACTTTGAAAACGATCAGTCCTAGACATTTTTATTGTACTAAAAACTTCTTTAGAATAAGAAATCCTATAAAATTGGTTATAATCATCATGAGCAAATTTGATTTTTGCAGTGGTTTTTCGCATATATTTCTAGAACGGTTCGTCGAACAGAAAAAATGATTATAATCAATTTTATAGGATTTCATATTCTGAAGAAGTTTTTAGTACAATAAAAATGTCTTGGACTGATCGTTTTCACAGTATACATAAAAAACCTAATTCTTTATATGGCAACACCAAGAATGGGTTGCCTGATTTAGTCCATTTTTGAAATTTTATTTGCTAGTACAATGAAAACACCACGTGCCAAATTTCAGCTCTCTACGGTGACTCGTTCTCAGGCAGTGTTCAAATATATAACGGAAAACGAAATTTTTGTATGGCAACCCCACGAAGGAGTTGCCCGATTTGTCTCATTTTCGAACTTAGTTTTACTTTTTTTTTTAAAGTCCGTGTACAAAGTTTCAGCTCTCTAAGTGTACGCGTTCTCGAGTTATCGTGCGCACGGACGGACGGACATGCAAAAATCAAAATAACTTTTAATATTATGCATAGGTGTCCAATCCATTTTGCTCTATCATCATTATTTCGAGGTGTTACAAACAGAATGACAAACTTAGTATACCCCTTTAGATTTCATCTAGGGTATAAAAACGAAAGTACTGAAAGGAGTAGATATTGTTGAAGTGGCACTTGCTCAATTGACAATTTTATGACTGAAGTTAGCCACGAATAACCGTGCAACCACAAGTGAACGAAATTTTAACGAAACTTTGATTAATCACGTAAAGTTTAATACAGTTGCATCCATTTGAATTTGTGCTTTCGTGGTCCTACGCCCGTCAACGTAAGTCCATTATAGTTCAGCTTCAACTTGTTTCGGTTGCTGTTCTTTAAAGCAATCTTACATGCTCGTAACCAATGGAAGTACGAGTATATGCTTTTGAGTAAGCTAGAATTGATAATAATAGGTTGTAATAGTAAGTTTTAACCCATGTGTAAAACAGTTTTTGTATATACATATGACATATATTTTGTAAGATTGGGGATGATACATTCCAAATTATGGGAGAAATTCGTCCATATACGAATGCGCCCCGTAAATACATATACATATATATATATATATATATATAAATAATTTCAGAGCCATGGTGCGAAAATTCAAGAAGAATGATACAAGAATCGGTGAAGTGGATGAAGAGGCAACGTCCTCACCTATGAAAGGAGTACTATCTTAAATAAGTACATTTCGGATTGTCCTAAGATGCATTATGGATTAACAGAAAGCTGTCAGGGTTTTACGTGAGCACCTGTCATTATGGCTTAATCTCACGGTATTCTTCATACACGGATTAGTAGACAATCAACGCCCTCGAAAGGCAGAATATATTTATATTCTGTCTCAGAAGTACC
The DNA here is from genome assembly GCA_963930735.1 of Dioctria linearis. Classification (NCBI taxonomy): domain Eukaryota; kingdom Metazoa; phylum Arthropoda; class Insecta; order Diptera; family Asilidae; genus Dioctria; species Dioctria linearis. Next base: position 170,593,306 of record OZ005740.1, read on the forward strand.
AGTTTATGCCAGTGAATGCTTGACATTGAACTTACTGGTCGAAACGAGACCTACAGTTTGTATAGCGAAGGAACTCTTTTGTTCTCCGCTAGAGTACAAGTTCTTGTACTTGGACTCTTGTCGTAGTTTAGATATGACACTGGTTCATGGACCAGTAATTTGAGGAATTGTGCAGGGGTTCTTAGACCGTTACGCTGTTTGAACTACTGATTACACTGCCTATAATTAGCGCGGTGTATGAAATAGAGACGACGTATAGTAAAAACACAATTTTCTATTGAAAATCAAAGAAATCGATCCTCATCAGGAGACCAACAAATATTTGGACAAGAACTGTATAAGCGAAAGCTGCAAGCATGGTAAGATTTTGCGTGGAACTAAAAGCAGCCGCTCAGAACAAAGAGGCAAAAGATGTTAGTTAATGAAAATAGAGCGTTATAAAATTGGTCTCCTACAATCCCTTAAATAAATATTTTTAGCCGAATTGGCATAAAGTTCTGATGGGAATGAATTTTTACTTTAATGAGCATTTTCATACAAATTAAATGAAGCGAGACACTTATGTTTTTATAAAATAAAATACTCTTCCATGAAAAGCATTTATATTGAAATGGTATTTTTCTAAAATAATAGATGGTAGCAATGACAGTTTGAAAAAGAAATAAGGAATGAGCAAACTACGGGTAATGATAGAATGGAGATTAGAAAATGAGTAAATAGTAAACTGGATTTGGAAATAGCCCATTCTTACTAGAAGATAAATTGGTGAGAATCCTGCATCAGTTCCAACTTTATATAATGTCACAGAAAGATTTTCAAGTTTTCCTTAAATTATTTACAGGGAAAGATTGAAAAGACATGCATAATTTATTAAATCGGGTACGCAGGCTGCGGTAGGGAGGCTTTAATAGCAAAATTTTAAACAAAAAATATTTCTAGATACGGGATAGCATAACTCTCAGTGGGTTCTCGAACTACTAGGTAGGTACCAGTATTTTTGTCATTATTCCCTGCCGTTAATCTCTCCGTTCAAAAGTTATTAGTATTTCTATCTTATGCGAAAATTACCTTAACTTAACATGTCATATTTTAGGAGAAAAAAAAATATTACCTTGATGTAAAAATTTAACGGGATAAGGGATAACACAAAAAATGTGTATGAAACTTTTTCAGAAATAATCAGACCTCTGTAGACAAAAGAAATCATTTCCGTAAGCCCATTAATACTGCTTTTACTACTTCAAGTTTCCAATAAAGTGGGAAAGGACAGTCGATTTAACCATTACTACCTCCCGAAGTAACAAGTCTGACCTCCGACCTATCAGCCTATAATATTATTTAGCGAAAGCCTTGGAGAAGCGCATTTCAATTCAGAGTATTGAGTAAAGCTCGTTATTGTCTGCTTGTCAATTTGGCTTTCGTCGAAAACACAGCTGCGAAACAGTTTTACTGAAAGTTACCACCGGTATTCGTGAATCGGTTGACAAGGATGATATGGGAATGCTGATTATATAGGACTTTTCTCATGCTTTTGGCAGTGTTAATCACAGGAAATCATTGCAATAAATTTGACATGTGGAATTCCCCAAGGCTCTATTCTGGAACCGTTGTTATTCAGCCTTTATATTAATGACTTACCGGATGCTATATGTCAGGCTGATATACATACATATGCGGATCTTTATGAGCTGTCTTATTGGCTTGTTTCAGAATTGCATTCTCAAAAACAATAGTGATCTTAAGCTGATGGATCAACTGCCAGCATTAAACGACCTTGAAATTCATGCTAAAAAGTCTAATTATATGCTATTACGCCGAAGAGACTTGGATTCTTTAAATTTTGCTCCTCTTTTTCAAAAAACAGTAGTTTTCTTTCATTGGGTTATTTAAACAAATTAGCCTGGAATAGTCCGCATTTTGATCGATTTCCTATTATAATTTTGGAGGTCTCTTTCGATCAATTTGTATACCCCAGCTAAAATCTCAAAAGGTATACTAAGTATATCATTTTGAAACGCATAGAAAAAAATGCTGGTGGCGAAGCATGGATTGGACACTTACGCATAATATTAATAGTTATTTTGATTTTTGCATGTCGGTCTGTCTCTCCGTCCTCACGATAAATCGAGAATACGTTTAGTTTGTCATACATTCACTAAATATTTGGACATTCCTTGATACTTGAAATTTTGTCCATGAGGTTTTCACAAAAATAGTAAATACAGTTTCAAAAATCGACGAAATCAGGCAACCCCTTTGTGCGATGTTGTATACTTGTGGTAAAGTAAGACTTTTGAATGAATGAATCATAAAAATTTAATACATAAGTTGACTGTTCTTTGTTTTCCTACTAGCTTTGTTCATTGCCCTTGTTCTTACTTATCTGATCGTACGCAGCGAGCTAAACTCCGCGCAGCTCTTTCTGACAAAACAGACAATAATTCTATCGATCCTCAAGCAGCTATCTTGGACCACTCCTCTTGATAATTTACATCGATGATGAATCTCTGATTTTGGCTAATTCAAGAACACTTTGCTATGCTGACGATAGCAAAATCTTCGGAATTGTTTATAATGAAAACATGTGTGGAGTTTTAAACTCGGACTTAGATACCTTTCATAAATGGTGTACTAACTGCCCCTGTTCCTCTTAATATCGGCAAATGTACTGCTATGCCTTTTTCTCGTAAAAGGAGAACTTTGAACTTCAGTTATATTTTAGATTCACAAAACCAAAGATTTGTGTATCTTCCTTAATACTCATCTTTCCTTCGAGGATCATATTAACGCATTCGTTGTCAGGACAAATGCTACTCTGGGGTTTGTAAAGAGATGGTTAAAGCAATTTAATCATCTATTCATAACGAAGTTCCTTTTCTGCAAATTCACTAGACCCATTTTGGAGTATGCCAGTCCAGTCTGGTAGCCCTTTTATGCTGTATACAGAAATGGCATCAAAGCTGTGCAGCGGAGATTCGTTCGATTTGCCTTGGAATTCATTGGGACAACCTACCATATGTTGACAGGCTTAAACATTTCCATTAGATTCTCTTGAGAAGAGACGAAAACTACCTACTACCTACTCTATAAATTGCCCTAGCACCTTCCGGAATATTCCGAAAGTTGTTTATGTCCATACTTAATTACTCAGTCCACTCGAAGTACGAAGATGTCGCTTGTCCTTTTTCAATTTGATGTAACAATATATTTATCTATTAGAAATTGAAACTGAAAATAAAAATTTAACTCCTTTTAATTTAAATCTCATTCAAACACACTATTTCACACTATAATAAATGAGATTAAGGATAAATTGAATTTTAGTTTCAGGAACATATTCTATCTCACGGAAGAAAAAACACTGTTTGTGGGTAAGTAAACAAACCTACGAATAGTATTTTCTTCTTCTTCGTATGTATACATACCTCCAGTCTAATCGCATGTACGTACACACAATTAATTCTGCCGGTCCAGCGAGAGTTACTATTCAAGAGGAATCCCTCTCTCTCTCTCTCTTTAATAGAAGGAGATTACCTACTAAAGTAGGGTGTAATTTAAAAAAAAAAAAAAAAAGATTAATGCAAATTTTGATTTACTTGATTCTTTCTGACGGGGAAATTATTACATTTTCCAAAAATAAAATAAGTTGTTGTTTACACACTGTCGATTAAGGGTGTAGTGGTTCATTTTACACTCTGTACTACAAGATATTTCAATTGTGAAATGGGAACTTGTCAATCCACTTCCCCTTATTAGAACATTTAAGAGCGAAATGAAAGGTAGGGAGGAGTAGCTATAATTCATTTCACTCTTTATCATGTTTTAATCTTCTTGCCTTTCTCTCGTAAATTTATTCAGAACATGGTAAAAAAGTTTGTCATAATTCTACTGGGCCGGCCATAAATAAATTACGTATTTACAAATTCAATTATTTCGTTAATTAGCTATGTTTACGTTACAGTGTTTTTGAAATGATATATAGACATTTAAAACTTCTATTATGTAACAGTACATTAATCCCACGAAATGTACATTTTTAATCACAAATATTAATGTAAAGAAATATTGAATATTTATATAGGTTACATTATTTGTGATCCACCCAGTATATTTAAAAAATTTTATAATTTTTATCTACCTGTTCTGTTACGCACCCAATTATGCGCACACGCTAGCTCGTGGAGTGGCGGGGTTCGCAGGGCGGGATAGACAATCACCCGAAACTGCTGGAAATTTAAGAAGAACTGGGCGCCACGTGGTCTTTTCGTAGAGGATAGACCACGAAACCTGGAATAATTAAGTACAGTTTTTTTTTATATATACAGGGTGTCCCGTAAGTCGACGTCAAGCCGGAATCGGGTGATAGACCGAATCATAACAGTTACCAGAAAAATATAAAACAAATTCAAGTCATGTATTTTTCAAATTATAGACATTTCTTTTGTTTTCGAGAAAATGTACACCTTGTGATGGTTTTTAGCTCCTGTTGCTACAAATCTTTACTTTTTTCAATTTTGTTTTTCTTATGTAATCCCGAATAGTGCTTATGTAACCTGCTGTTTTAAATTCTAAGCCTGCTGTTCCAGCTTAGAAGAAAATGTCACATTTTGCCGAATGAAGAAAAGAAAATTAATATTTCACCCAACTTTAACTGACTGTATTGAAAAAAAATGTACTACGCCAGTTTGGCAAGTAACTTTAGAAGTTGACGCATTGAATAAGGATTCTAAAATGGTATAATACTTGTTACAATATTTCTTAGATTACGGAAAAAAAAATTTTCTTCAAGAAACCCAGTTTCGAAAAATTTCTTTTGACCTACTAAAAATGATTCTAGTGTACCCAAAGCTTGCCGTAAGACCGTAACTTTAAGAATCTAGTTTGAGTGAGACGGAGATTCATTACATGAAGTGTGAGTGAGACAGATAGTGACGCTTTCAAGTTAGAGATCCTAACTTTTTGTTGAATTTAGGACAAATTTTCCTTAAGTTTAAAATTAAACACCAATTATTTGGATGCTAAGATTTATTATTTACAAAAGATGTTCAAACTGCCTTCATTCAGCTGCAATACAAGCTCGACGTCTTCTTAAAAAGGATCGGGTTATCAGACGGGCAATTCTTCCATTGCTGACAAATTCAACTGCTTCCGTAATTCTGGAGCTCATGATTTTGTAAAATTCGGTGAGCTATACTTTAATACACTCCTGTAGTTTCCTGGTTGCACGTACAAAAGTACTTGGGTCTTCTTCAACTGTTTGAAGTACTACGTCCTCGTAAGGTAAGGAACTCTTCCTTCACCATGTACTTGGGTTTTAAGTTGGCCCTCTGCGGAGAGTAGACGATCCACATTTGTAAAAACTCAATGATTTGACGAGCTAGCGTCACTATCTTGCTCACTAAAATTTCAGGCAATGACTCTCCGTCTCACTCAAACTAGAATCTTAAAGTTACGTCTTACGGCAAGCTTTGGGTACACTAGAATCATTTTTAGTAGGTGAAAAGAAATTTTTCGAAACTGGGTTTCTTGAAAAAAAAAAAAATTTTCCGTAATCTAAGAAATATTGTAACAAGTATTATACCATTTTAGAATCCTTATTCAATGCGTCAACTTTTAAAGTTACTTGCCAAACTGGCGTAGTACATTTTTTTTATTACAGTCAGTAGTTGGGTGAAATATTAATTTTCTTTTCTTGGTTCGGCAAAATGTGACATTTTCTTCTAAGCTGGAACAGTAGGCTTAGAATTTAAAACAGCAGGTTACATAAGCACTATTCGGGATTACATAGGAAAAATAAAATTGCAAAAAAGTAAAAATTTGTAGCAACAGGAGCTAAAAAACCATCACAAGGTGTACATTTTCTCGAAAACAAAAGAAATGTCTATAATTTGAAAAATACATGACTTACAATTGTTTTTATATTTTTCTGGTAACTGTTATGATTTGGTCTATCACCCGATTCCGGCTTGACGTCGACTTACGGGACACCCTGTATGTTCCAGCAAATATTTATCACGTTATAAATCGTAATTCAGTTTAATCTTGGAACGCTCGCTTATGCTCGCACTGTATTATATATTTATATGTATATATATAGAATATAAATGCTACAACTAAACAAAAATAATTCTTAGCAAAAATAATACTTAGGCGTTTTTTTTTTATAAGAACAAAACCAAGACTTCGTATATGCTTGTTCAAAATAAAATTGATAAAGGACAATTCTCGCCTTCCTATATATATGTAGAATAAAAAAATATTTCAAATTATGTATACTTAATATATATAAAATACTATTTAATTAAAGAAGGATACTATTCGTTGCCACACAGCCAGTCAGCCACAACGGGGAAAGAATTAATCAAATTAACCAATAGAATAAATTACTTATCTTGTCATCCTGTTTACTATCTGCCAGCCGTCTACGTTTGGGTTTCTAATTAGAATCCCTTTCCTTTTTTTCCTTTTTCCTCGTATTTATTAATTCCGTCCAGATCCCTTTTCATGGAATATATTCCTTTATTCTTTACAATGATCTTTTCCTTTATGCTTCCTCCTGGTTTTCTTTTTATTCTTGTTTCTACTTCGCTTTCCTTTATTCTCTTATTTAATTTGCCTTTAATTATTTCCTGTTATTAAATTATCTTGTCCGCTTATACGACTTTGAAAAAAACCGAAATTACTTTGCAGCTCGACAACTCGAACGGAAAAGAGAGGGAATCTTGTCGACTCGCTACCTGCTGCCCTTCTTCTTGTTTAAAAAAAAACCAAAAATGTTCCCCCCATCCGTTCGTTAATTCGCTGGTGGTACCGCTCGTCATTTGCGAATGCGGCTAAACCTTACGACTGCTCTGGTTTTCTTTGTCACTTTTCGTTGAAGTATTTTAATTGTTTTCTTATTGAGCGTTGCGCCGAAATTTATGCTTGTTTATTTATTTGGTTTACTTGTAATACGTAAAGACTCTGGAGGCGCTTGCCTGGGTTATTATACTCTAGATGAAATCTAAAGGGGTATACTAAGTTTGTCATTCCGTTTGTAACACCTCGAAATAATGATGGTAGAGCAAAATGGATTGGACACCCACGCATAATATTAAAAGTTATTTTGATTTTTGCATGTCCGTCCGTCCGTCCGTCTGTCCGTCCGTCCGTCCGTGCGCACGATAACTCGAGAACGCGTACACTTAGAGAGCTGAAATTTTGTACACAGACTTTAAAAAAAAAAAGTAAAACTAAGTTCGAAAATGAGACAAATCGGGCAACTCATTCGTTGGGTTGCCATACAAAAATTTCGTTTTCCGTTATATATTTGAACACTGCCTGAGAACGAGTAGCCGTAGAGAGCTGAAATTTGGTACATGGTGTTTTCATTGTACTAGCAAAACAAATTTTAAAAATGGACTTAATCGGGCAACCCATTCTTGGTGTTGCCATATAAAAAATTAGGTTTTTTATGTATACTGTGAAAACGATCAGTCCAAGACATTTTTATTGTACCAAAAACTTCTTCAGAATATGAAATCCTATAAAATTGGTTATAATCATTTTTTCTGTCCGACGAACCGTTCTAGAAATATATGCGAAAAACCACTGCAAAAATCAAAATTGCTCAATTGGGTACCCATACGAAATTTCATACGGGGGCATTCATCTAGGGTATCATAAGAATTGGTCTTAGACCAATTCTAGCTTTTTCACTTGTTTATTGATGCTTTTCTTTATTTAATTGGGGCAGCACTCTATTTATTTTGTCCTTATACTATGCACTTGGGATGTCCGTGTTCAGGTAGTTCAGTTTTAGTGTTTCGGTGCGAGTCGTTTTTTATGATTAACTTGCTTGGGTCTCTGTTTAATTTTATTATTATTGTGGTTTATTAGAACGAGTGTCTTATGTGTGATAATTGTATTGCATGGTTATCTATTTAATTCTTAACTTCGTTTATATTAACACAGTTATATTGCATGGATATTTATGTAATTTTAACTTCTTTTATATTAGCACAGTTCTTAGCACAGTTATATTGCATGGCTATTTATGTAATTTTAACTTCTTTTATATTAGCACAGTTATAGCATTTTTTTATTATAACTAGTCACATATGATTGCCTTGATTCGAGAGGCCTGGACTCGGTTTGGTAGGTTGACGTTATATTACGGCAGAATGGTAAGTGTAGAAGACTGTCGAACAGTGGCGGAGGATTATAAGCAGAAGATCATGGGAAGGAACTCTTTTCCTGTCATCGTGGCTCAATGTCTATGCTTCCAGCGATATCTAATTATACTTATGTGACTCTAGTAAACTAATGACACTATTGTAACTTTAACTTAACTTATTCCTAATAAACTATTAACAATCTCCAGCTTTAATTCAATTATAAGGCAATTCAGATTAATGCCAATGAGACTATTCTACCCGTTTCCTGGTTTCCAATATTTAAAGAAAAAATAGTTACTAATTGACAAGGCGGTTTTGAGATGGTTGTGTAAAATGTTCCTCAGCCTAATTGTGATCTTCAATGAAAGAGCTGAAAAGTTGCTTGTCCAGCTAATTGTGGTTATAGCGAAACTCAGCTTTTAAAGAGAGCTTTTCAAGATGTGACTCTAGAGGTGATGATATTATTGCGTTGGAGTCAAAGATGGTTCCTACAGGCCCTAGGTCGTAGACAATGATGATCTCGATCCCCAAAACTCCCAGGGGTTGACCCCGAAGTTGCTTCCGACAGCAGTTGTGCGGCAGTGTAGGTGGTTCTGAAACAGAAATTGCAAGCAGCATCAAAACTTTCAAGGAATTAATGGACAACACAACACAGTAGAAACCTTCACCTTCTAACTTTTCTTTTCCTTCCTTTGGGACCGTAACAAAATGATATTTTCAAATTAATATTTTAATGGAGAATTGAAGAATTTTAAGAACTTTTATTTTTAACGATTCTAAATCAAATTATAAATACAAGAGGAAAAAACAACCGCTTCGTCTGGAGTTTGAAGCCGGGACCTTCCGTTTTCTGTGTGACTGCTCTTACCACTGAACTAATGAGACAGATAATTTTCCATCTTGTATTTCTTAATTTGTAACTAGCCTACTAAGCCACGCTTGCTTTCAGCTGGCATTAAGCAGTAACGATGAAAGCGCATAAATAAATTGCAAGTTCAATTTTATTTATTTTTTCCGGTCGGGAATCGAACCCACACTTGTTACAATTTGTCAAAGATGGAGAATAGAAAAATTTTAAGAACTTTTATTTTTTACAATTCTAAATCAAATTACAATTACAAGAGAGAAAAACAATCGCGAGCTCGATTCCCGTCCGGGATAAATAAAGAAAGTTGGATTTACAATTTATTTGTGTGCCTTTATCGTTACTGGTTAATGGCAGCTGAAAGCAAACGTGGCTTAGTATGTAACCTTCAAATTAAGAAATACAAGAAGGAAAATCATCTTTCTCGTTAGAGGCGGTTGTTTTTTCCTCATGTATTTATAATTTGATTTAGAATCCTTAAAAATAAAAGTTCTTAAAATTCTTCTATTCTCCAACTTTGATCGATTCTAAGAAGTGTGGGCTCGATTCCCGTCCGGTAAAAATAAATACTATTTTAAGACGACAACAACAGACATATCAAAGTGAAATTCATTTAAGAAAGTCGTACCGCATGAAATTTTTTTTTTGTTTGTTTCCACATTCGTTTCAACGTCGTGAGAAAAAAATAAAAAAAAAACATGAAAAACTTCAACTTAAAAAATATCGTGGGTACCTGTGAGCTCAAACCTCGAGGAGTTCATTTTAAAAACCGGCGGAGAAGTGTCCTGATTTTGCTTGAAAACTAATTAAAACCGAATATAATAAAATTGATTTTTTTTTCATAAATTGATTTCCGGTCAATTTAATATAATGAATGGAAGTGTGAAAACTTGTGCAACCTTAATAAATAAATAACGGAAACTACTAAAATTGTGAATCTAATGTTAATAAATAAATATTGTTCACAAATATTGTGAAACTGCGTATATTGTTTCTTTCAAGAGTGAATTTGTAGAAGAAAATTTCCGCGTTTATTCCTCCAATCACTTCTTTCTGGCCGTTATAAGTAGCATGCGGAGTTGGCCCAATAACATAAATTATATGACTTATATTTAGTTTACGATCTAAGTGCTACCATAGATGGCACAAGAACTAGATGTCGCATGCAGTACCAAAAAAGTATACAAAATTTATACGCCTGGGTGGTCTATTCCGGAATGGACCACAATATTTGAAATGATGTACACGTCGAGCGATTCATATTTTTTCGTAACTGAAGTGTTGAGGAAGTCGATCAAATGTATACAAAACTGCTATTATAAAAATATTTGCTTTCGGCATGCTCTAAAACATGTTATGGTCCATTCCACAATCTGTATACTCTGCTCTAGTATGCCATGCGACATCTAGTTCTTGTGCCATCTATGGTGCTACCTAGGAGTCAAAGCCATTCCAATTCAATCCGCTTTTTTGTATATTTCATGAAATAAGTACTAGATTTTAATTGACACTTGGTATACATACGTACGCTACTTTTGATCAGGTATAACAAAAAAAATGCTAATAGTTTTTAGTCGCATAACTTGGTATACTTAAAATAGCAATAACCCTATTTTTAAATATTTGAAATACTCCAAGAAATAAAAGAACTAATATAAGATAAATAATTATTTCAATTTGCAATATGTAGTAAATAAAATTCGTGTCATAGGTACCAAAGCAATATTTACTTTGTACCAGTAGAAATTATCTACTAATCCATCAAAGTTCTGTCTGATTTTTGCTGTTGGCCACGCCTGTTATACCAGTTCAAGTTCTAAAGATAAAGGACCTCCGTCAACAATCTTCAGCAACATTTTACGGACTTATACTGAATTCGTGATGGGTACAACAAATGCACATTACGGGTATACCCGTAAATATTGTCTTGTGTATTGTATGTGTTGAACTCTTTTTCTACATCCGTCACTGTTAAGTCTGATGTTTCTCAAGGCTCAGTTTTAGGACCACCCTTATCTTGAGCATTTATCTATGACGGTTGGTCTCGTTCCGGACTGCGCTTCTAGATTAAATGATGACTTAGACCGCGTTTAACATTGGGGTAAAATTGACCATCTTTATTTAAATGCGACTAAATCAAATTACAGGATTGTTGTGCGAACTGGAGGCCATACCCACCAGCAACAATAACCCTCTGGTTCGAGTATACAAAACTAAAAACTTGGGAGGTATGCTTAACAGTGGCAAGACTTGCTGCGATTACACCAACGCTGTCTATCAAACGGCTTATGGTACGCTTGGAAGGCTTTGGTTTAGATTTATAAAAGCCCTCGTTCTACAACTTTTCACGTTTAGTAACCGTATATACCCTTCCATGGATTACTCTTATTGCAACAAAATTACTGTCGCATTCAATGACTGTATAAGCTTTGTTCACGGCTTGAGACTTCCTATTTAATTCATTTCGCTTGTTCCTTGCGTTCATCCAGACGTATTGACTTTCAGATTCCACGATTGACTAGTCTAATTGGCAAATGCTCATTCTTTGTTCAAGCTTATTTGTTGTTTAGCTTATTTTCAATTTTGATATACTTTTTCATTTTATGGTTATTATTTATTAATTTTAAGTTCATTAAATAATATGTATAGTTGTATATATTTGACAACTCAAGTAATATATTTTTATTGTACAAACTGAAAAGAAGTTTTTTTAGGTCTTGTTATCCTCTATCATAAATAATGCATTGTGTTTAATTGTATTGTACTGTATTGCATTGTATTGTATTGCGTTATATATTTTTTTATATTTGCCAGTTGATTTATGGATACGGATCAATACTGCAAATTACCTACATAAATTACACATCTATGTTACTTGAGTCCTTTTAGTTCTTTTTAGAGTATTTCCTAACTTTGTACAGTCGAGTTTTTTGATTTTGGTATTTAAGTTTATGACTTCAAAAGTAAATTGCCTTTTATCTTAAATATTTACAATAAAAATGTTCTCAACTGCTTGGTGAAATTAACTTCTCCTGTTTGTTATATGCATATATCTATGTTCTTAGAATCACCATATCATTTTAATCACATCTATTTATTTGTACTATTCTTGTTTAATAAAAGATTTTTACATGTACGTATTTCGTTAAGAAATTTCTTGAAATTGATTTAGGTATATGAAAACACAGATGAAGCTTATTTATTATCACGTCAATTAATTAATTGGTGTTAATTAGCTTTGATCTATTTAGCTTGTTCGAGGATAAGATAACGATCGGTAGATTAGACATAAGTGTGTAGCATATTACTACGAGAAAAATTATGCAATATGTATTGAAATGTAAGCTATTTTGTGTAATTTCTATGGAACACTTTAGCTCATATGATTATCTAATCAAAGCCACTAAAATAATAATAATAACATTATACAAATTTGTATTAAGTATATTAGTATTCTATTCAGTTGAATTCTACTCTATCTCAACTACTAGAATCAGATATGTTAATTTCATTAAATATCAATATATCTTTGACACAATCATAATATTCATGTTGACTGAGTTTTGGTAGGTATCATGTGTAATATATTTTAATCTTAGAAGAGCAGAATATAAAATAGTAATCATCAATCTTGTCGAACCCCAGATGAAAATAGCAGCTCTCTCTCTCGTTCTTTGTGGCATGCTTAATTTTACCAAGGCATGGACCGACTACCAGCCAACACTATTCTTCATAAGATATTCTATTATTTGCCCGGACTTCGGAGAATTTGCCGAAAAATTCACAATTCATGATTTAATACCATAAATGCACACCAATAGTCAAACCGCATAATTTTAAACTGCAATTTCATTGCTTTAGTAATGAGATTTCATAAAAAATTTCTTTAGATGCATCAGAATGGAAATGAAAGGATTGAACAACAAATTGAATAATTTTTGATTTATGTAGAAAAAATCAAAGATATATATCATTCGCTTTGCAGTAAATTATGTTCTTCTCTCTGTGCATAAAACTTGTATGTGATATGTTAAAATGATTAGAAGTAACGGGAAGTTTTTTTTGGAATTTAGAAAAATTAAATTCACTATGAAACTACAATCGAAATCGTTAAAATTATAAATGTTTTGAAATGGTCGAAATCAGATGATTTTATGTTTGTCTCATCCCACAGCGCACAGTAAGCAAATTTCTCACCATCAAAGAAACAGGCAGTCGCAGTCAAATTAAAAGAATTTATTTTTCGTTTATTGTAAAAACCTGAGTGGAAGAGAAAACACACTTCATAAAACAAAGCAAACGAGGACTACTTTCGAATCACTATTATGACGATCCAGGTCCTCTCTGCTTTCAGACATTTCGTTTCCAATTTGTGTCTATAAAGAAGATTTTCTTCCTCACTAGGATTTTTTTCGGTTTATATAGCAGACGTCGATCGCTTTGATCTTTTTTGGTTTATAAAAACCAAGGTATATAGAAGACAAGTGTTCCCTTTAAGATTTTGACACATTGCAGCTGATAGCCTGTGACGTAATTCTGTGACTAATGTATATATATTTTTATAGGAAAGACAGAGAGAGGAGAGAGAGAGAGTATTGTGCTCTCTGTACCGTACTTACCTATACATTTCACGATATTACGTGACCTAGTTGTGGAACATGGTTCGTAATGTGAATATCTTGTATTATATATACCTTGGTAATAACAATAACTGAACTTATCTTTAAGTACATTCCAGAATGTGTTTAGAGAAACTGGATCTGACTTATTTTCTTTATAAAGATCATACATTGTCTTAACAGAAAAATTGGTGCAAATATTTTTTTCGTTGTTTGCCCAGCAATACTGTGAATCGATCACAGGGAAGGAGAAAATGTGCATTTCTACCTCCTCAATTTTTCAGAATTAGTTACACGCTTATCGTTTTCTCCTATTTTTCTCGGCATAGAATCCGCGTTATATGGGATTTGATGTGAAATAAATTTTTCTGGTTTTCGTTTGTAATTTTTTTTTACATGGAAATACTTATATTACAGTTCGATAATCGTTTAAACTACTTTCCGCAGAGAAAAATGTTTTTTCGGGACTGCTGTACGCGAAGGAGTCAAGCAAAACCGAATAATAAGAGAATATACACCACAGCGTTCGCAAAAGATTGTGGATGCAAATTAATTTGCATCTGTCAGATAGATTATGTACCCTTATATGAGTATTTAGCGAAAATGTACAGACTATGAAATAGGAAATAAAATATATTACAAAAAGTTTTAAAATAAATAAAATTAGTACACATTTGTCTTATTAATGTGCGGTCCAGCGAGAGTTACTATTCAAGAGGAATCTCTCTCTCTTTTTAATAGAAGGAGATTACCTACCAAGTAGGGAGAAATTTAAAAAAAAAGAGAAAAAAAGATTAATGCAAATTTTGATTTACTTGATTCTTTCTGAAAGGGAAATTATTACATTTTCCAAAAATAAAATAAGTTGTTGTTTACACACTGTCGATTAAGGGTGTAGTGGTTCATTTTACACTCTGTACTGCAAAATATTTCAATTGTGAAATGGGAAAATGTCAATCCATTTCCTCTTATTAGAATATTTCAGAGCGAAATGAAAGATAGGGAGGAGTAGCTATAATTCATTTCACTCTTTATCATGTTTTAATCTTCTTACCTTTGTCTCGTAAATTTATTCAGAACATAGTAAAAAAGTTTGTCATAATTCTACTGGGCCGGCCATAAATAAATTACGTATTTCAAAATTCAATTAAGATTTCGTTAATTAGCTATGTTTACGTTACAGTGTTTTTGAAATGATATAAAGACATTTAAAACTTCTATTATGTAACAGTACAATAATCCCACGAAATGTACATTTTTTATCACAAATATTAATGTAAAGAAATATTGAATATTTATATAGGTTACATTATTTGTGATCCACCCAGTATATTTAAAAAAATTTATAATTTTTATCTACCTGTTCCATTACGCACTAATCACAAATGATATTGCTTTCATTTTGTTAGTATTCGCTCACAGGGCGAGCTGCCTAAACAAATGTATCTTACTTTTCTCTTCATCAGAACTTGGAGACATACAGTACAATAATATCGTTGTGCCACTGAACAGGCGTTTAGGTAATATCATCGCCTAGTTGCCGTAGTCACGAAAGAGGAAAATTAATCCTTTGAGATAAAACGATTTAAAGATTTTATCATTGTAGCATAAATCAGTGAGAAAATGTCTTTTGTTTGAAAACATTATAATTGTTCAGTCCACATACATATTCATAATTAATTACAGAAATTTTTTAAAACTAAACTAACAAGCACTTGATTTGTGAGGAAATTCATACGGATACTCCCGCATTTGCCAAACTAATGATAACTGAAACTATGCATATGAGCAAAACAAATTGTTGCATTCCTTAAAAAAGGGGGCAACTCTCAGCTTAGAAATTTTGGTCCAGTATTCTAAAAACTCTTGGAGCCTCCTTTCTAATTCATCCCGCATATAAAAGATTCCTCAACAGGATAGAAAAAAATCCTACAAAGTATCATGCTTCAAGGATTAAAATATCTTGAAGCGCGTGCTTACCTAATTGGGCTTAATCATCTACTGCAGTCGCTATGCTTGCCTACAACCTTCCTGCATTGCAATGTGTCTAAAATAAAACATAAAACTATTTCTTTAAATTACATATAAATTAACAAAATATCTCAAACCACCCAGGTTCCACTTCCCTCCGATTATTTGCATTTTTTAATGTCATCTAATGACATTACGTCCGACAGCTGGTGTCGCCACAACCAGAAGTGGACCAAAACGAACCTAGCGTCGCCAGCGAAACATCATAAAGCTACAGGCCACGGCGATTGTAAAAGGGCAGCAAAATTACCATTCGTTTTTCAGAGTCTAATCTGAAAACATCCTCCACCAGAATATAATCTGAGTTTCTTATTCTTTGAACAAAAGTATAATTTCGTTTACTCCTTCATATAGAAGTTTAATTCTATTTGATGTAGAGGTATAGTTCTGCAAAATCCAAAAGATCCAATCTTGCTACTTAATCCTGCTTCAGAGTATAATCTGAAAAATATCCTCTGTCAGAGTCTAATCTGAGCTCCTATCCTTTGAACAAAAGTCTAATTTTGTTCTTTCCTTCATATAGAAGTTTAATTCTATTAAAATCCAACCTTCGGCACCCTCACTTACACTTGAGACTAGATATCACAATAATATATAAATGTATATGTATTTTAGGGTGTGAAATTAGTTTTGGAATTATGGTTAAAATTTTCCATTAAAAGGTACAGTTTGGATACTTTTATTAACATAGAATTATTGAAGTTTGCTCTGAAGTTTTTTTTTTTTTATATAACCAAAATATATATTCATAAATATAACTATAACAAGCTTTAGATTCACAATAACGTAACGCAATTCATATATACGATACCACGTAAGGAAAAGATATAAACACAAACAAAAATATTTTACAAAAAAAAAAATCATTTGTATAATAAAAAATTATTCGTGTTCCGAACTTTCCTCGTCATTTGGTTCTATTTGGTTCTGGAAGACAACCTGCGGTGACTTTTGAATTCCGATTATTTTTAAAGAAAAGTGTGGCAAGCTCTTGGAATGGTGGTAATCGGTGCACATTTTCATTAAAAATCTTGATATTTTAGTGCTGATATTGGCAACGGTTCAAAAGTAAAAGCTTTCACTTCTAAAGGGCAGAGCTTGTTTTTCGCGTGCCTTTTAATTTAGTTCCATCCTTCTGGGAAGTGTACGGAAACATTTTTTGATTGCGCTTGAAGTTTTGTATGTATTTAATCACACTTCATTCCAATATGCTCAACCTCGAAAAAGTTGTGTTCAATTGTTTGAAGTGATGCTTGTTCTTGTACAATTTTGGAAACATAGTGACAAAAACTGACTGTTTCAGCTGTCCTCCTTTAACTATCAGACACACTTTGATCGAAGAAATCAATGTTTGGGAGGATAAGATAAATAATTTTACACAAATTTTATAAATATAATCATCTTTCAAATAATCCACCATATTTTTTTTTAAAGATATTAATGTTTGTTTTGATTTAAGTAATGTTCATTGGTAGAATTTTCAAACCGTGCGAATCGCGCTACATAACCATGTTCTGGGTTCTCATATTTGTAAACGCTTCCCTTGCGAAAAGTGAAAGCCACAAAAATTTTACGTTACAAGTCATGTTATTTTATTAGTAAAAAAATAAAATATTTGTCTGATCGTGAAACGTTTCTGATCGATAAAATTCAAAGCTATTTACATACATTAGTACTCGACATAAATAGTTTGGTTAGTAACAGGCTATTTTACATTTTAATACGATATTAATCATTGTTGCATGCTGCAGCAGCTGGGTGGAACAAGTGTAGACAAAAGGCAACCTATTAGGAAGCTAAAAAAAGCTCTTGAAAGACTATTAAGCTTAGTCTACACTTATGTAGATACTTGTATCGGGATTTGTATGAGGCACAAGAATATTTGACAACTCGAGATACAGCTGCTCATACAAATACTCATACATTTTGTAGTGCCTCACACAAATGCTAATATATTTTGTACTCGTATATGTTGATTTTGCTCTTGATTTGACTTGTCGCGATATTCCTGCGTTTAGCTCTCAGTATATCGTTCGTTTAGCTCTGTAGAACAGGCGGCCTAATTAATCTGAAATCATGTCATCGTGGTCATAAGAAAAGACCTACTTCATATAGAAAAAATAAGAAAATTTTATAATTGTGATGTCAGATCGAAATCACATTAAGACTTTAATGAGAAAAATCATAAGTTAGTAGAAACCGCTCAGGAGTTAAAGTGTACGAAAAAAGAAATTGATAACAAGTGGCATAATGTAAAAAGTCACATAAATTTCTCATTATGTTACGTACTGCACTTTTAAATATTTGGTGATCAAAGACGCAAAGTATTCACCGGTTGCCAAGAATCTTAATGTAACCGCTAACTGATCAGCAGGTGATATAGAATTTCTAAACCTTGTATATTTCTACATTATAAGTGGCGCCACTAAGTTCAAATAAACGCTATTCATTCCTACAAAGTTTTTAAAATAACTACCATCTCTCCAAAGTTAAGTCATTTACATATAAGTATATTATATGCCCCATGTGTTTCACTTTTTTTTTTAATTCACGTTGCCATCACTTACGCTTTCTTTTATCATTTGCCTAAAACGACTAAAGATGAACTTAAAAAAGGAAATCTGTTAACATTTTATTACTACACAGAAAACAACTTAGTATATCGACAAGTGCCCCTCTAATGTGAACATAAGTCAAATCTATTCTGAATGTATGTACCCATATAAGTTGAAAAATGTGGCGATATAAATGTAGGTACAATTGTCGATACAAGTGCCGATACAAATGCCGATACTTGTATCTAAAAGTAAACGTACGTTTAGATCTACCGGTATACGCAACATTATTGAAATAGAGTCTGGATTAATGGAATACAGAGCCCTGCCAGATGGGTATAGTTAATGGAACTCAAAAACTCTATTCACTTTAACTAAACGAAAACGAATGAAAGCAAATGCAATACTGAATACGATATTAGAAATAATGGTAGTTAAATACAACCTCCATTTGACATGCAAGACTATGATAACAAATATACTTAAAATAGATTCAAATCTTAAAAATGAAGAACCAATCTTGTACACCGACCGAGAAAGGAGTAGGGTATACATATAAGGTATAAAGCCAAGAGCAAACATTTATCAAGGCCCAGGAAGCTACCCGTCAATATTCCGGGTAGAAGTTGCCATCAGCAGATGTGCATACCAAAACCTCAGCCGCTTCTTCACTAACAAAATATATATATGTCCATGTAGGTAACCAAGAGGCACTGAAAGCCATCTCATCGAAAGCCATCTCATCACCTACGGTCAAAACGAAGTTAATGGGAGAGTGCATCCAAGCATTAAGAAACCTAAGCAGAAAGAGCCACCTAACACTTCAATGGGCGCCAGGACACTCGGGATTTGACGCGAATCACAAGACAAAAAGAGAACACACATGTCCCGTATCTGACCGGAACTATTTTGCGATATCTCCTATAACACCGCGAAACTTGTTATACTAAATTGGGTCCACAACAAAACGGACTAGAAATGGGCATCAATAAAAGGCTCCAGAGAAGTAAAAATATCCAGTAAAGGAGCTTCAGCAAAGGAATAGGAGCGGAATAGGCATATCACATACTTTAGTATGTAGATTATATCTCCGAGAGGATGAAACTTCGGAGCTCATCTTATATGAATCCGAGGCTTTTTGCACGATGTAGATGACTCATACTTTTTCAAGCCTGCCGCAAGGAAATTTTATTAAAGAAGATACTGCTATTCTTAGGAAAAGTGGGATGAAATATAAGGAAAAGCGGAGTGCAATAATTCAAACTCAAATTTGTGTCAAAGTAACAATTAAATAATTAAGATACAAGATACCTTTAGTGGGTACATTACATCACATTACAGAAAATACATATCAGTAAAAAAATAACAGTAAAGTAATAATGTTACAAAACACTTCATATAAAGAAGTAATTAAATACAGCACAAAAGAAAAAAGGTAAAAGGGACAAGAAAGAACGCATGTGAGACAAGCAATTTACTTATGAACAAGGAAAAGACCAATTCTTATGATACCCTAGATGAGTGCCCGTATAAAATTTCGTATGGTCACCGATCTATGCAAGTTTGACTTTTGAAGTGGTTCTTCGCATATATTTCTAGAACGGTACGTCGGGCAGAAATTTTTTTTATAACCAATGTTATAGGATTTCATATTCAGATGAAGTTTTTAATACAATAAAGATGTCTAAGACTGATCGTTTTCACAGTATATGGAAAAAACCTAAATTTTTATATGGCAACACCAAGAACGGGTTGCCCGATTTAGTCCATTTTTTAAAATTTTATTTTTTATTTCTATAAAAACACCATGTAGCAAATTTCTGGTCTCTATGTCGACGCGTTCTCAGGCAGTGTCCAAATATATACTAGAAAACGAGATTTTTGTACGGCAACCCCACGTAGAAGTTGCCCGATTTGTCTCATTTTCGAACTTTTTTTTTTCAAAGCCCATGTACAAAATTTCAGCTTTCTAAGTGCTAAGTGATCGCGTTCTCAAGTTAGCGTGCGCACAGACAGATGGAGAGACGGACAGACGGACGGACGGACGGACATGCAAAAATCAAAATAACTTTTAATAATATGTGTGGGTGTCCAATCCATTTTGCTCTACCCTAATTATTTCTGTGCGTTACAAACGGAATGACAAACCTAGCGTAGTAATTAAAATTCTCGTGCACTTAGGATGCGATGATGGGAGGCAGCCATAAGGCAGAGCTCCTATGGGGAAGCTTAAAAAGCAGATCTATTTATAGTCGCAGCAGATGCCTAAGAAGAGTCTGTACAAATGTCGTTTACTAGTTTTGCTTTATATAAATTAAATTATAATCGTGACAATATGCCACGTTACCGTGTAAGATGCTTGCTTTTGAGTTTATCAACTCTTCAATTCAGACGTGAAGTGAACTGTGCTATTTTTGTAAGAGATATTTTATCTTATAGAATTAACTCCTCTGAACTGTTGTCTTTAATCTGCTTTTATGCACCGGAGAGACCAATTCGTTCACGAAATTTGCTGTATGCTCCTCAAAATAGAACAAATTATGGCATGCATGAACCTATTTCAAATTGTATTGTACTCTTTAATTCATTTTCTGCATTTATTGATTTTACAATGCCTAGGGAAATATTTAAATCAACTCTTTATGAGAATGCTAGTCGCTATTTAAATTATTATTATTATTTTATTTAGAAATTATTCTTTTGCTTATACATATGCTCATTAATAATTTTGTATTTTGTAAATTAAATGTGCTAGTCTGTAAGACAATCGGTAGACCTATGAATAAATAAATAATGGGGAATGCAGCTAAGACTAAAAGACAATCGAAATAACAGGTCTTTTCCTTAATAAGACTAACGACTTTATTGAGCTATTCTAGCTTATTTATAATAAATTAAATATGCTAACCTAAACTTAATTATGGTTAGTACATTGCCTTTTGATGGATACCTACATGCATGGCCGTGATTTGGGACACGTTAAATCAAATCGCTTATTTGCAATAATGTGCTTAACTTTGGTAGAAAGATGAGACGCAACTAGCTTGACCCGAGTTACGCTGGTTGCAAAACATGTAAACAAAACGCGTGTTTAGTCTGTTCTTATGTTTGTGACATACATGTGGTTTAATGCATGTTTTGGTTAATTGCAATAAGATTATCGAACGCATTTATTGCGATCGATTAATTGAGCAATGGATTTCGGGTCAATTGAATATTGCAATAATGGAGAATGTGCATCACCATGTATTTACTTAGATAGCACTGGATATTTACGGCATACTTGTTGTCATTTTGTGTCTTTGTGTCTATTGACAATATGTCAACAACTTTTATTGGTGTGGTTGTTATAACCATTGCGTCTTTGTTGTGTTTTTGATGTTTGCTTTTGAGCAATGTTCATATTTGTTGACGTACCTAGCTACTGATTTTCTCATCTGGTCCCACGTGTATACATATATGATTTAGTTTGCTAAGCATCCTTGACTATCCCAAGTGTCTTCCCGTTGGTGGTTGAAGTCGTGTAGTATTTGATTTATTTTTTCAATACCAGTCACTTGAATCTGTGGTTTATATATTATTATCTGTATTTTATTTATAACTTTATTACATAGCCGCATTTAAATGTTATATTTATTATATTAAAAAATTGACCCTCTGCAGATATCTCCAGAGACTTGGTCTGAGGATGTTTGCTTCGAATGCCTGCTCTAGTGAGGGTTTTAATAATTGGGTATTATTTATTTTTATTATCCGCTTATAAAATATTATCTAATTTAACGTTAGCGTGAGTTCAATTCGTCTTTTATTATAAACGTTGACTTTTAATTTTGGTAATTTTGTTACTCCTGATGGTGCCAAGGCCTCAGTGATACGCAGTTGATCAGACTGCACATTTGTGTCATTGGCTTCTTCTTCTGTAACATAAGATTTTTTTTTTTTCATTGCACGTGTTTTCATTTGTAATATTGTAATCTTTTTAGATCTGATATATCAAGCTTTACTGGACAATGCATCAGGTCCAGAATTTTCAGTTCCTTTGATATATTGGATTTCGAAATCTTCCAAATCTAACCGCATTCGGGTTAATTTCGATATTGGATTCTTCATTCCGAACAAATACGCTAATGGTCTATGGTCCGTTCTTACTATACATTTCCGCCATAATCATATGGTTTAAAATATGTTACAGCCCAATGAATGGCTGTTAGTTCTTTTTCAATTGTTGACTTGTTGCTCTCTCCTTGATTGGTTGGAAAACTGTGGACTTTCTAGAAGCTGGGTCTAAAGAAATTTGGTGAAATCCATACAAGTTAGAGTAGCGTAGGTTGCTCCTAGTGATTTTCTTGTATTATCTGTGACACCTTGTGTGATACAAGTATTTTTAGGATAATATCGTTGGTCGGCGCCTATTTTGCCTCTTTTATAAATTGATATATCTGCTCCTTTGTCGACTATAAATGTTAAATATCTGTATGTATATGTATGTAAATATCTACATACGCTTTTACGAAATTGGTGAGAATGATATTTAACGTGTGAACTCTTAGTTTATTTGTGAGATTTCCCTCAACCGATCTGTTTCGTCTTCGGTTTGGGGTGCTTGGCATTCTCCCGAATCATAGAATTGAATTCTTCTATTACTTTATTGATTTCCATTATTCCACTGAGGGTTACGGTAATTATTTTGGTTCGGATTCCGGTAAGTATTCTGATTTGAGTAGTTTCTTTGATTTGAATAATTATTTAGGTTCATTGGATGGCCGGTATTGGTGAATCTTTGGGTCTGTTGCCTTTGCCATCTGTTACTATTCATACCACTTCCATTGTAATGTCCCTTGTATTGATTTAAGATAAATCCAAATCTTTGCGGTTGCCTACTTAGGTAGTGTAACACGTTATTCTATTGCGGTTTATCCATCGTTCAGAGATTACTAGAATCAATTCCGTATATCTATTAGATTCGTTATTGGCGAACGTCTGGATGGAAAAATGTTCTCCCAATTTCTCGGCTGACTCTCCAGTCGCAATTTTTTCCGATATGAATGCTCTAGTCAGCTGTTTTGACAGGTCTTCGACTTGGGCAGCGAAATCGGTAATTTTTCTTGCTGGCATGATCTTAATTGTGCTAGTACCTACCTACTGCTTCAGATGAAACTTTCACAGAAAATTTCCTTATCAGGTTATCTTTAATTAAGAGAGCTTTGCTAATTTCGTTAGTTATTGCGTGTTTAGCCTTCCTTGTAATTATGGTTCTGATAAATTTGATCAGAATGTAATTCTGGTCTGTTGGCGTAAGCTTATCTAGCAGTTCTATTGATTCGATGAACGCTTCTGTTTGTTCATCTTTTTCGTCGTATGACTGGACGAGTGACGTCGCGTTCGTATTTCGAAAAGAATGTTTTTCCTTCTTGGTTTCTTATTAGTTCTAAAAATTTGCCCGCTTTTAGCTTTATTTCAGTATAAATCTCCTTTATTCTTAATGCTATTTCTGCAGTAGTTTCTTATTTTACAATCGATATTTCTTGTGGTTTTAATTTTCCACAAGTTCTTTCTTTTTCTTAAGCGTTTTTTACGCATAGTCCATGTTTATGCTTTTATTGAAGTTGCTTAAAATGTTCTTTAACTCTTCCTTTATTTGATTTAACTGGTCCATTCATGCATGTTTATTACTTTGTGTATTCTATTTGTGCATTTTGTTTTAAATCTTGTTTCTTTCCTTTTACTTTTGAATCGTAATTTGCGCTGGACTGTTAAGATATTTTTTTCTAAGCACCCTTCAGTGGTCTCGGTAAACTTCACAGCTGCTATGATTGCCAAAAGAATAATAATCTGCTTACTATCAATATATAAAGATATTCCGTTTATGTTTATAGTAATGGAAAACGAAGAAATTACAAAAATATTTTTTTTTGTTATCTACCGTACAATATTCTTTTACTGTCAATTTACTTTACTTTATATATAAAAAAAAATTATCATTACATTACCTTAACTAATACTAATAATTTTAATACCAGAATGTAAATTAGTACAGATTTTAGCGCAGTGGATGAAGAACAAGCGCTTGCTTACTCAATAATGAGACCTGGGAGGGACATAAGTATTATACCTGGCTATAGAGTTGAAGAGCATATCAATTTTCCTTGCATTATTAGAGTCCAACCTCACGGAAATTTTACACCATATGGTTCACCTAAGCGAATAAGGGGATAAGGGGACTAAAAGAAGGAATGAAAACACTTTTGTATTTCAGAAAACCTAAATGAAATAACTGTACAGACGTCTGTACTAACTGAATAGTTTTTAGTTAATACCTACTTACATATATTATTTTTAATTATTTACAGAAAAGAAGCAGAAGATGCGATGATCAAAGTCAATTCGGCCACAGTCATTAAAAGCGACTTAAAGGAAACGGCGCATTCTGAAGAGCCAGAGAAGGCGAAAATAGCACGGGGAAAACCTCTAAGACAGATAATTGCAGCATTTATAGCAAATCTTGGTACAATAAATACTGGTTTAGTTTTTGGATTTAGTGCTGTTGCTATTCCCCAATTGCAAGATAAAAATTCAACAATACAGATAGATGAGAGCCAAGCATCATGGATCGGTAAGTCTACCAATATTTTTACTGGTTTTGTTGTGTTATTATTACATTTATTTTTAAATTTAATATTTTAAAATGATATTATTCGTGTATAGTGTCCTTTTTAGGGTTCCGTACCCAAAAGGTAACACCGGGAACCCAAATACTAAGTTTTCGCCGTCCATCCGTCCGTCACCGAGCTGCATCTCATTAACCGTATGACGTAGACATTTGAAATTTTCACAGAGTGTGGATTTCTATTGCCGCTATAACAGCAAATGATCAAAATAAAATAAAATTAAAAATTAAGGGGGCCTCCATACAAGACACGTGATTTTTTCATCGTTTTTTTCCTCGTTTTATTCTCATTCATTATTATTATCATAAGTTGGCATTTTTTTTCAAATGACAGCATTGTTATTTTTTTCAAATGACAGCATTATTTTTGACGCCTACTCTCATTTGAAAAAATAAATAAAATGTACATAGTGTTAAATTTTGTACGATATGGTACGAAACCCTTCGTGCGAGTTAAATATATGCATATATTTTACTTTTAAATTCACTTCTTCGGTTTCGGATAACCAAAGGGAAGGTTTTGTTGAAATCAAAAGGTCTCACTGGAAAATTATTAATTATTTTATTATTCACAATCAGAGACATGACAGAATTCAAATACTTCGTTCTAATTTCACGACGGATCACTAATGACTGACTACCTTATCTTCTTTGACTTGGAATGGCAACGTGACTTTAAATTATTTATATATTTATTTATTAATTTATGTGAATCAGTCTACCAAATATAATAATCTTACAGAATTGCAGAGCATTTAACGTAAACAAAGATTGTTCATTATTGCCTTAATAATCTACCTTTACCAAATAAAATAAATTATCATAGAAGAACTAATAATTTTGTAAAGACAAAGCATTTTCAAAAATTATGCTTTTAAATTTTTCTCTAGACATACAAATATCTACAAGTGATGAGAAAGAATTGTAATTAAATACACAATTAGATATTGATTCATGATAGCCATAATTGGTTCTATGCTGCGGAGCATACAACAAATGCCTTGAACGTATCGGTCTTTCAGGAGCATATACATATATTAATTAATAATAGCAATTCGAACGATTTTATTCTAAACGAAAGTATATCTTTGACAAATAAAGCACAGGAATCTTCGCGACGAAGTTTCAGACTAGAGAAACCAAGCAGTTTACATCTAACAGTATATGATGGTAAGTTGTCATTTTGGTAATTTATTCTCCGTAGAACAAATCTAGTAAATGCCTTTTGAATGGATTCAATACGATCAATATGTACGTTATAATATGGACACTAAACAATGGATGGATATTCAAGAATGGATCTCACGATCGAAAAGTATAATGTCTTGAAGGTCTGAATGTTATGAAAGTCTTTGGATTTCCGCTTAAGGAGACCTAAACAACGTGTTAATGTGAGGGGCATTTGGCAAAAGCAAAGCAAGTTGCTATAACATTAATGAAAAGCAGAAATAATAGTGGACCTAAGTGACTACCCTGAGAAACTCCCGAGGTGACCATTATTACATCAGATATAATATTGCCAATCATTTCATATTGTTTGCGGTTATATAAATAGGCCACAATCCAGCTTAAAAAAAGAGGAGTGGAAGCCTATATTTTTCAATTTATGAATGAGAAGAGGTATGCTGATTTTATCAAATGCCTTCGAGAAATCTGTATATATAGTATCGACTTGAACACGATCTTCAAAAGCACTTATAGTAAAGTTCGAAAATAATGTAACCCATGACCTCCCCGTAATAAAGCCATGTTGCTCAGGGACTATATATTCCTTAACTAGAGAGCTAATCTTAGAGTTAACTATAAAATCTAGTAATTTTATAACAGAGACTGGTCTGTAATTCTCTATAGTACTTTTAGAACCTGCCTTAAATATAGGAGTGATTAATGAAATTTTCCACTCATCGAGAAAAGTACGGTACTTAAGGATAGGTTAAAAATTTTCAATAAAAGATCGGCCAAAAAAACAGCGCAAATTTTTAGTAGCGAATGACATAACCCATCAAAATCTGGTCTTAAGGTTGAATCGAGATCATTGAGACCCTTCAAGACATCATCAGCATTTATCGATAAATGACCAACATACAAAGGGGATGTATCAGTGTTAACGGGGTATTCATGAACCAATTCACTAAAAGATTCGTTACTATAAACAGATTTGAAGTAATAGGCAAAAGATTGCAACTGGTGTGCAAATCGAACGACTTATTAGAAACGTAATTTAAAACCTTAAGAAAAGAAGAAGTCGTACGCTTGGATATAATAAAGGACCAAAAGGCCTTCCTATTAGAGCTAATGCTGCTTTCAATTGAACACACTTATTGACCATACAGTTACCTATGCAGGACACCGTATTCGTTCTTAAGTCTATGAAACAACGCCTCATCAGCGCTGCTGCCAGTAGCCCTATATTGCTTGCCGGCCTTTGTCTTACCATTTTTCTATCTTAAAAGACCGTTTACAAACCATTTTGGGTGTTTATTCCTACATTTAGATTTTTTAGCGACAAATTTATGTAGGCCTTCATGGACAACGTCAAGAAATTTGTTGTATGCTCTCAGCAGATCACAATGTTCTAAAAAGGACCAATGGTTAGAGAAAAAGGTATTAAGATCTAAATAATTAACTTTGTTAAAATTAAATTCAATTTTATCGGTAGAATTCTGTAAAGGAGCAAAATCATAAAGAGAAATATTAAAGCTAATGGCATTATGATGAAAAACAACTGGCGTCAGCGGACTTTTAACCTCACTAATCTCTACTACTAAATCAGGGATAACAAATAACAAATCTAGAGTTCTGCCAAAAATATTATTAATATTGTCTAATCGAATTAAATCTAAGCCTAATAAATTATCTATGACAAAACTTTCTGCTTCAGAAGATACATTAATAGGTATTAGCATCGCGTCATCATCATTCCAGGTCCAACGTAAATTACTTAGATTGAAGTCACCCATATAGCATAAGTGGTGGTCCCTGATATTATCAGATAAACTAGTAGTATTGAGTATGTGCTCCTTGTAAACCTCAAGTGAAGAAGATGGAGGAATATAACTGATGCACATATCCAAGAAATTTGTGGTATTGAAGTTACTCACGCGAACACAAAGTTGTTCAATGATTCCCGGCTCATTGGATAAGTGAATTTGTTCGCTAATCATAGAAGTACTTACTGCAATCATAACACCGCTGCCACGTGAAAAACCAGATGCGAGAGGACAACGATCTTTCCTATAGATTGTGTAGCAGCTTTCATCAACAATCTCACTATTTGAAATGCTATCATTCAACCAAGTTTCCGTGATGGCGATGATGTCAAAGTCATTTTCAATTATTGAGAGATAGAAATCTCTCAATTTCGTTCTTAAGCCACGAACATTTTGATAATAGCATTTCAACCCATTCTCTATATTATCAACGTTTAAAAAATTTATTGTGGAGAAGTCAACATTGGGAATAAGATCAGGCAATTCCGGGGAATCGGTTTCCATCGAATTATCAATTAAGACTGGATTTGAGGTCGATTCGAAACCAGCTCGTTTTTTGATGATTTGATGAACCTTCTGACACATGTGCCGGATGGCCAGATGTCAGGTACAAGCAATCTAGATATAAAGTGCTCGGGTGCTCCTAATTTGAATGACACAGATCTGAATTTATTTAAGTCTGCATCCTTTTTCCATAGTGGCTGACATGTAATTTGGTTTCTTGAAATACTAATCAAATTGGCAACATAATTTTTATTTTTATCAGGTGTAGCATCAGGACGTATACGTGATAAGTGGAAATGTCTGATATTTTTTATCGCAGAAAAGTCATCGACGATAGCAGCTGTGCCAACAATCTTTTTATTATTATGGTGAGATCTTTCTTGAACAGTAGTCCAGTTGGAATTACGATTATCGGCGTCACTCGCATCAATATCCGCAGACGATATATGCCTATGACTCAATTCAGTAACAGGTCTTGTTATAGCTGTAGATATACTAGCAATATCGTTCAGGTTATTGAACTGATCACACTTATCTGCAGCATCTGTTATAGCTGCAGGAATACAAGTGATAGCGTTGAGGTCATTGCACTGATCAAACTTATCTGCTGCATCTCTACCAACTAGATCAATATGTAACGGTTGACCTGCACTCCCGACCATTCCATTAGATAAATTTCCTTTGGTTGAGCTGTGATTATTATCAGTTTCAGACAATAACCCACTGATAGATGATACTGAACCGGCTCGATGACAAGCAGAAGCTATTGGTACTGTGGACGGATTGCGTTTAGATGTAGTAGTTGATAAAGTTGATGTTAGCTTGGATGTTAGCACTACAGAGCGAGGGGCACTATTGTCACTAATTATTGATTGATGTTGATCTTTTTTTTCTAATGAAGATCTTATATCAGAAAGTTCCTTTGTGAATTCATTCTTCAGATTGATAAAAGCAACTACAAAATCCGCTAAAGGGTGTGAGATTCATGAAGGACACTTCCAAGAGATCGAGTTGTAGGTCTCAATAAGCTTTACGGAATTCTCTTCAAGTTTAGAGCATCGTCTGTGAAATAAATTAGCACAGAAACCACACCGCACGAATTTATTATCAGAGATACGATCATTACATTTACCGCACAAATTGTTATCCATGACTGTGTTGGGTTTTGGTTGATTAACAAACACCTCACGTATTAATCGAAATATTTATTACGCTACTTCATTAAACTCCAACATTAACTAAAATTAATATACTTGAAAACTAAGCTAATTATAATCAAACTTCTTTCTTTTGACGAAGGAGACGTCGAGCTCGGCGGCAAGCTGTGTATACTCTGTCAAAGTAACTCGTCTTTTTTGGTAATAATGGAGAAGTGCTGTGCATACGATTACTTGCGCGATAGTGTGTGTGTACTTTGCAACGTTGGCACACAAATATGGAACTGCCAGATCGAAAATAAATATTAGTTGTGCCAAGTGCCGCTACACCACTCCCCCTTCAATGAAAATAGTTTCAACTATGTTTTGAATCGTACTACTTTTGGTTTGTGCAAGCGTGATTCCAGTTCGGCTGTGAAAAATGCAGGTTTCAGCGTGTCTATCGAGATCGAGCTATTTTCGCCGTTAATATCGACCACAAAATACTTTCCAAACCGTCGTAATACTCGATGAGGTTCTTGATATGGTGGATTCAAACCGGTACGAATCTTATCTACTCTGATAAGGACATGGTCGGTTACGTTCAAATCTTTAGGTATTTGTATGTTGTTTTGGGTGAATTGCGTTGTATCAGATGCCTTCAGTGATTGCATGGCACTTTTAAATTGGTTTAGTAATTTATGAGGCTCTGAGTCGTTTTCTGTTTGGACACATTCCACAGGGAATTCTCCTGGCACCTTCAGGGTCTGACCATATACCAATTACGCAGGTGAGCAGCCCAAATCTTCCTTCCTGCGGAGTCCAAGAAATACAAAATCTAAGTTGTCACTCCAATTTACAGTGTTTTCTCTGTCCATCAAGGTTGCTTTCAGTTGTCTATGCAACCTTTCCACCATGCCATTTGCTTAAGGATGGTATGCTATCGTCCCAAGAGTTTGGTCAATTCGGCAAAAAGTTTATCTGCAAACGTGGTGGTGATGTACAAAAGATTTAGCAATCGTTTTGGCTGTTATGTCTCTTATAGGAATTGCCTCGGGCCATCTTGTAAATCTGTCGACCATTGCTAGGATATATTCAAAACCATTTGATGGAGGTAGTGGAGCTACAATGTCGAGATGAATATGGTCAAACCTGCGCGAGGGGACTTGAAATTGTCCGAACTTTGATCGTGTGCTTATGTATTTTGGCCCTTTGGCACTGAATACATTCTCTTGCCCACTTGTTGAAATCCTTGTTGATGCTCGGCCGGAAGTATTTTGAAACGACTTTTTTACGGGTGGCACGAATACCGTCGTGCGATAAATTATGGATTGCGTCGAAGATTTGTTTGCGTAGTTTGCTTGGGACGAACGGCCGAGTATACTGCGTGCTGGTTTCGCAGCATAGCTCTTGTGTCGTGGCTGGAACTTTTATGCGGTCAAAAGTAACGTTCGAACTAGGCAAAATCCGTTCCAAAATCTGTTTTAGCTCTGAATCTTCATTCTGTTCCATTGCTAAGCTTCGGAGATCTATTGTGAGGGCATTAATTTCTGCAGGGTTGTTGTTACATTGGCGTGACAAGAAATCTGCCACTGTATTGCTTTTCCCTTTGACATGTCTTATATCACTGGTAAACTGTGATATGTAGTCACGATGTCTGGCTTGTTCGTTCTGCTTTGGACAATAGGGCAGTAGTTAGAGGCATATGATCGGTTGATGCAGAGAATTCTCTACCTTCCACGAAATATCGTGCTTTATGGAAAGATATATTGCCAGGAGTTCACGGTGGAAAGTGGAATATTTTTGGTCCGTAGGGGATAGCTTTTTCGAAAAAAAACGCTAGTGGTTCCCATTCCCCTTGATTATGTTGCTGTAGAACTGCTCCAACCGCCACTTGTGAAGCATCTGTTGTTATGTTGATTGTGGTGTTTTCCATGGGGTGTGCTAGAAGGGTTACTGCTGCCGGAGCCTGTTTTACTTTATTAAAGGCATTGCCACATTCTGGCGGCTACGTAATATTTTTCTTGCTTTTTCGTTTGATTAGCAAGTTCGCCAGATGTGCATGGATTGGAGCTAGCATTTCGGCTAACATTGGTATGAATCGATGATAGAAATTGATCATACCAGCAAATTGCTGAATTTGTTTGATGCAGCTTGGGGCTGCACGGCTGCAGCCGGTCCGTTAAGGCCTATTAATTTCCAGTTTCCATGATGTCGCCTTCTGGTTTGAAGAATAAAGACAAAAAATGTGATATCGCAGATTTACATGCAACGAAACAGAGCGGCAATTGATTAATTTTCATAAATAAATGATAATGACAAGTGGCGGAATTTTCAGATTTACTCTCATGTAATACGGCGCTTTTGTGAAAGCACTTTTTTCTGAGATATTGAAAGAGGTCACCAAAGTTTGTTCCAAAGTTGTTGCTGTATAATCCTAAGTTATTTGAGCAGAACGTGCTTCTGTTTACACGCTTTGCTCTAAAGAGGGTGGGTGTTATCAGTATTGGGAGATTGTGGGAATTCCATATTCTGGCAATTTCTGCCATTAAGATATTGAAAAATAGTAAATTAATATGTAGTAGCACTGATTACTTTGCGCCTAGTTTCTAATGTACTTTTATAGAAATCTCTCATATATCAATAAAAATAAATTAGTTTTCGGATGTTACGTGAACTGAACTATTCCTTTTGGTGTATTTCTTATGCTTTTGGTACCTAGGATAAAAATGGTCGGAATTCGTATAATATAATAATTTGTGGGAAAAGTCGCCATTAATTCCCATTTTCGAGAGAATTTCACCCGCAACAATCTCCCAACGCTACTGTAACTCATTCTCTGATGGGCTTGGGAAAAATGAGAATTTTACTTGACTGATAGACAATTTAACATATCCTTTCAGTACACTGGCCAAAACGACGTTTGTCTTTTTCTTAAAAAATTGAGGTAGAGTAGATATACGAAAAATTCATTATTATGAATAATTTGAAAGGATTTTGAAGTTATTCAAAATTTTGCAAATAATTGAATAAAATCAATTATGCTTGTATGTATATCTTACTACATGAAAGAAGAGTGAATGAAAGAAAAAATTGCAAATTATTAGTAATAATTGCTTCGCATTTCTGTGGAGGGGGGAGCATTGCCCACCCGTGCCCCTACCTCGCTACGCGCATGGTTATTAGGAAAGGTATGCAAATTTTATTACGGTTCGGAAGATAGGAAAGAAAGCTTAAGATTATTAGAACACCACTTTCCTGTATGAATAGAAGTTTAGTGCGGAGGAGCTATTCAAATCAAACTTTTGTCAGCTTTACATAAGAACACTGCAAATATTTTAGAATGTAAGGATTCCATTGGGCCTCGCATGTGGTAGGGAGGAAGTCTGTTTCATGGCTTGTGAAGTATTATCGAGGATTTTGGCTCAGGCTATTCTTATTATATGTCAGTGTGGCTGAAACTGAATACGATTCGAATAAGTGTGCCTGAGCAGTCTCGGCTTCGTGGAAGTTGGATTGATTTGGTTGCTTGGGCTTAGCTAAAAAATTTGTTGAGCGTAGGCTAGGCTCATCAGCGCGGCTTTTTGTCTCAGGCTGGTATAAATTGTTTTCGATGTACGAACGAATTGAAATGGACCATATTTCATCAGAATTGGTGTGCATTGTTGGTTGCTGTAAATGGTCCGAACAAATTCTGTCTGCCATCTTGTGGGATTGTTTGGTTATGAAAGGTGCTGGAAAGGGGTTAGGGGCTGGTGATAAATACATTAATGTTTTCAATATCTCATACTACATACCTTACAACAAATTTTTGCTCTTAGTTTGAATCCCAATATTTATTTTCATATTTCACGGCTACGCAGGCAGGGAAGCCGATACCGCTGAGAGTTCTTGCAATTATTCGTTCTTTGGCTGTACTTAAGTACATAAGAACTGGGGCCGGATTCTGCAGCACAGAGAATTTGGGAATTTGGGAGATGAGAATTTCGTTTTCTTAGAATTCCTAATTCCCTAATTCTCCATTCCCAATTCACTAACATGGTTGGAGAATTAGGGAAAACGAAAGAAATGTGAAAAAGTGCGAATCGCCTGGGACGATTAAGGGTATCACTTTTTGTTGTAGACGGCTAGACTTTTTTTCATACGTGAGATACATCTGCCTATTACCTTCCACTGTCGAAATAAATTTAAATTTCTTTTTTGTTGGGGTAGTTTTTGAGGGATGTAGGAAGGTAGGTTCTCTCGAGTTTTTCCGGGATAACGAGAGAATTGAGAGAAGAAGGAGAATGTATGTGGTATCAAAAAAAATGGGAGCTTAGGGCGAACAAGATAGGTGTAGGAAATGTGATGGGAAGAGTGTGGGGTAGAAATGGGGGCTGATTAACGGAAATTTAAAAAAAAATAAAGACAATATCAGGAGCTGTAATAATTCGCTGGGGTAAGCTCAGGATCTGTATGCCCAATAAAAAAAAATAAGAATTCACTTTGGTAATTAGGTATGCATGGGTATTATAGGCTATATTTTATTTCAATTAACGGTAATTTGCAGATTTGAGCGGCCTCGGCGGTAAATTTTGCTATCACAATATTCACGGGCGCCTAACTCTGTGTGGGAGGGCTGTAGAGTATTGGAATTTTTTTTGATAGATTAAGGGTTTAGAGTGCAAAAATATAGGTGAACAATTTTTGGGGCAGGGTGTTTTGGGGGTTGGGGGTCGTACCACCCCTCATAGGGGGTTGTCCAAACTACGTCATGTTTGGTACCAAATTAAAGAGGGAGTAGAGGGTAATCGGGTGGTGTAGTTTGTATTTGATCATTTTAACGTAATAGCTGAATTTTGACCGCCGAAACACGATTTTTTTACACTAGGGTCATATACACCCAGTTCCTATATTTTGCATATATTTCTTTTCCACAACTTACTAGTTCTTCGCAATGATGAGTTGAAAATATGTCAATTTTTGTACCAAAAACGGCCCTTTTTCACCTTAAAATGGACTGATACACTTCTTTTACAGTTATCTCCAAAATCGTATATCGGATTCAAAAATTAATTACATATTTAATTAGGGGACAAAATATAGATGCGATTTCATGGTACACACAAGCTTTACCGTGTATAATTAAAAATTTTACAGCATCTCTTCTGTACTGGACGACGACCAAATTGATCATTTTCGCGTGATTTATAATTTTTAGTGGGTACCTTGAGACACAAAATCCATGTTCCTCTGTAAGTATTGCATGGATTTCCTTAATTTGTTTTTTACAATATAGCCAGGATATGCAGTGAATACATAATTCAATTTGAAAATCCTAGATACCTAGATACCTTCATAAAACGCAATAAAAGCAGAAAATACAATTTTTCCACTTACTTTTCCACTAGCAAGATACCGGAGAATTAACAAGTGGAATGGAGAATTCGGGAATTCTCTACTTACTTTTCGTCTTACTTTTCCACAAGCAAACATCGGAGAATTAACAAGTGGAATGAGAATTCGGGAATTCCGTACTAACCTCCGAACGAAATTCTCATCTCCCAAATTCCCAAATTCTCCGTGCTGCAGAATCCGGCCCCTGGGCGCGTTTAGGAGACAAAATCGGTCAAAATTACTGATTTTTGCACCGCGTAATTGCAAACCATACCAAAGTGGTTTGTAGGTACTCTTACAAGATTGTGACCAAACGCTTCCAAATCTTCAAAACTGGTGTGGTCTCCGCCTTAATACGCCCAGTGTCGTTCTTTGCATTCCATGAACTGACTTTATTGGGGTAAGTTGAAATTTCACTGTACACTTGCATTTTATCGTCGATTTGCATTAACTTCCCACCAATCCTCCTACTGGTATGCCGAAAATTTTCCCTACTTGCAATTTTAATGCAATTCCAAACATTTAATGATGTCCGAAGCAATAACTTTGGAGTCCATTCTTTGTTAAAATTTTCAATTTTCTTAAATACGGAAACCAAAGTATTTAAAATCAAATTTGTTTGTGGTGATTAGTGACAGCTTGTTAGGCGTTATTTCGGTAAATGTGTGATTTGTCCATTCCAATAAATTTCGCTTAAGTTTGTAAATTAGTAAGCATAATGTTTATTAACCCCCCCCCCCCCCCCTTCAGAACCAACCAATCCCGCAAGATGGCAGACAGAATTTGTTCGGACCGTCTATAGCAGCCACCAATAAAGCACACGAATTTTTAAGAAATATTGTCGATTTTATTTCTAAGAAATAAATTAATTCTTACCTACATTGAAAACGAGTTATAACTGCCTGATACAAAAATCCGCACAGATGTACCTAGTCCTGCGCTCAAACAATTTTTAGCTAACAAGCCCAAGCTACCATATGAAACCCACATCCACCAAGCCGAGACTACTCTGACACAACTTATTCGAATCATCCTCAGCCACCAAGCCACCAATAATGCACAAGAACTTTCAAAAAATAAGGTCGATTTAAATTCCAAGAATGAAATGAGATCTTGCCTACATTGAACAAATTTTTACAAAAAATGTTCGTTCGTAGATTCTTATTATACCCTGATGAAATCTGTTAGGTATTGACTCAAAATTTGTAAGCTGGATGTAGGGCTTCTTCCGGCTTGCTAATAACCTTTCGGTCATAGTCAAATCTTATTATAAGTGGTATAATTCGTCCACCATTTTTGAGCCGCCGCGTCGTATCGATTTTGTGTTATTTGTATTATAAACAGTTCTAAAAGTGTATTTTCATCCAAGATGTGTGATGTGACAAATTTTAGGAGAAAACAAGACAAGAAAAGTGTAAAAAGCGTTAAAAGTTGTGAGCCCCGTTGCGTTTTACATCTGTCATTTCCCTGGGAGTAATTCAAAGTAAAACACCAGGAGCTCTTGTTAGACTAAAACTTTAATTACTTTGCGAACTTTACTTGCACAACACGATAGCTTAATTGATAACAACTCTTTCCATTTTCAAGCTTTATATTATTTAATCTTAATCACTCAACTCCGACCGAAAAACTGAGCAACCTGATCTTCCAAATCAGCTGTGCTCACCTCCACTCAACCATGCGGAAGCGACTTTGACCCAGTTACCAGCGCAATACCTTGCAATTATGTTCACAAAGTATAACATCTATCACTGCCGTCAGCTAGAAGGCACAATACCGTATGTAAACAAACATTAAACCCAACTGAGTAATCCACTATGCAAACTGATTTACTTAACCATGACTCAATGCCTGATTACAAACAGTAGTGGAAGCGACAGATATTAAGTAAACAATCCGCAATCGCCAAGCATTTCACTGTACGAAGTAAAATGCTTAGTTATTGCAAATCGCTTAACTTACATGTACACCTGCTGCTGGCTCGAGTTGTGATGTCACAATTTCGCCAACTGAATATTGACCCACGACATTCCTCTCCCTGAGAAAAACTGATTCCCAAGTGGAATCAGATCGGGGTGCTCAGTTTGGTCACAATACCTAGCTTAACTAAATTAAAGAAATTAAAAGACCATATTCAATATACATTATAACATTAATTATTTCCTTTTTTATTACAAAATGATTATACCTATGTTTACTTTCAATTAATAAACCTATTTTTACAGTTGCCATAACTAGTTATATCGTTATTTATGTATTTATGTACAGATTGTTGTACCTAC
This sequence comes from Dioctria linearis, assembly GCA_963930735.1. NCBI lineage: Eukaryota > Metazoa > Arthropoda > Insecta > Diptera > Asilidae > Dioctria > Dioctria linearis. The sequence goes on from OZ005740.1 coordinate 170,630,487, forward strand.
ATATAAATTTTCTTTTTATATATGATCCTATTTTTCTCCTTATATATATACATGAAATTTACATAAAAGAGAAAAAATAAACATAAATACATAAATAACGACATAACTAGTTATGGCAACTGAAAAATAGAGAGATTGTTGTACCTACAAATAATTTTTTTTTATATATGATCCTCATTTCTCCCTATATATATACATGAAATTTACATAAAAGAGAGAAAATAAACATAAATACATAAATAACGATATAACTAGTTATGGCAACTGTAAAAATAGGTTTATTAATTGAAGATAACATCTAATAATAGTACAATTATAGAAGGACAAAAAACATTACAAAAATTCTAAACATATTCATTTTAATCTTTTTACACTATTGCTTCCCTACCTAGCGGTTGCTTCGACCTACCTAAATGATAACGATACACAGGATTATACTACAAATAGAATACATTTATATAAAAGAAAATATAGAGTTATATAAAATAGGTACAAAGTTTATACCTCAAATGTCTAAACCTACTAAACTATTCTAGGCGAATGAGGTGTTTTCCCTCGATGGTAGGTAGAACTTCAGTTCGAAAGTTTGCAGCTGTTGGCATAACTAGATCTATACTGTCAGTCCCTTCATTTGTGGGCCTGCCGACGGGGCTCGGGGATGTTTGTTGGATGTCTAGATAGTGAGTAGTATTGATATTTTCCCAGTGCTTGCTCGTCCCTGTTGACGTTTCCAGCGTCTTAAATGGAACACTTTTCCTGCTACTAAAGTCAAACTGATGATGCCTATCAGCCCAATCAAAGACGTGACTGCTAAATAGATCTGATGCGGATGAGCCTGCTGCCTGTGAATTTCCTCGCTCCTGACGGCGCTTTGAACCTTGGCTGTCTTCTCAGCATGACCCTTCCAGGCTTGTTTGAAATTACCTGCTGCTAGAAGTTGTAGTTCTCCTATTTGACCCTTAGGATGTTCCGGATTTCTTGGACTTGTTGGTGGCACGATGTTTTCCCATTTAGGTAGTGTGCTGGCTGCCAGAGAGTTACACTTCTGTGGGCATCATCTTCAGAAGCTGTAAGCAAAACTCCAATCTGTAGATGACAGCATTTCTTTACGTCCAAACTCCTATCGATGAGAGCTCTCCCATTTCGGTCGGTGAATTTCGGTGGTTGACCTCCAGCTTTTCTTTTTCCACCATCACAAATAGCCCGTGATTTCTGGTCACTATTCGCGTTAGAAAGCTCCATTTCGGGATGACTTTTTCCTTGCAAGCCTTGGCATTGATATTGAAACTGCGAAACAGTTTCAACATGCAGTTATCGCCAATGGCCGTAATGATCGGGCTTAACTGTGGGCACAGTAAATAGGTATGATCCGCCATGGTAATCAGCTGCTGACACTTCTGGTACTGATGATTATCTAGTTAGACATATTGCCTCTCGTGATTGTTGGCTGAAACAAATTGTGCGCCTAAGACATACACATGCTTTCCGGCTTCCTCTACTACTGCGGGGATGGTGTAGATCTTGTGGGTCTCGAGTGAAGTTCTGTGGGGTTGGGGAATGTCTACTTTGACCGGTATGCGTTGGTCAGTCAAGATGGCCTTCACTCAAGCAATATGTACCTATAACTGGAAATCCTGAAACTCCTCGTTTAGGTCCAGCTCTTTGATGGCCTTCGTCATGCTCTACGTCAATTGCCGATCGTGGGCTATTAACGGATGTAACTTCCCTACGCTTAGTGAGACCATAATTTTCAAAATGGTCTTCAATATGTCGCTTATCTCGCGTAGCTGGAGGGTCAGTAGTGCTAGACTCTCATTTAATTCGACTCTGCGCTGCAATACTGCTAGCTGTCCAACAGTGGTACTCTGCGCGGTCATAAGGCCAGACATCGGGGTCCAAATTTGCTGCTCTCGCTCCGCCTCTGCCTTGAGCCGCGACAAGTTAAAAATATCGAACATTGATATCTCAAGTGTAGGTTAGGTTATGTTAAGTAAGAGGGGTGTCGCTAGACAACCAGCCAGTCTCACTTAGACCTCCAACGGAACCATTGTGCCCATAAGCCTCATGGGATAACCCTTCAAGCCGCGGATTTATCCTGCCCTCCTTGGGAAACTCAGGATATATCCAAGACCTTTAACCTAGATCCATCCTGCCTCACTCAGAAAACTCAGGATGTCTCTGAACTTTATACTTTGAAGCCCCCCCAGACTTGAAAAGAAGTAGCTACATAGTAGCCTACCTCTTTTATTCATCAGACCGGGCCATTCGCAAAGCACATGCTTGACGGATTCAATTTCCTCCGAGTCCCTACAACTCCTGCAGGAATCGTTCGCCGCTATTCCCAGTCTTCTAGCATGGTCCGCTATGGCCCAGCGACCCGTCATGGCCCCTGCTAGATTCCTGGTATTTGCCCTGCTGATATTAGCAGTTCCTTGTCCTTTTCCTGTCATATGCAGGCCACAATTGCCTCGCAATACGACAGGTATCCCTGCTGGTCCATCGGAGGCCAGCCTTTAGATAGACGTCCCTGATGATTTCCCCTTTTAAGCTCCGATTGGCATCCTCACGTAAGCTACAGCTGCGGAGCTATCCAATTCGGAGCCCTTCTTGGCCAACTCATCAGCCATCTCGTTGCCTGAGATATGGCCAGGTACCCAGCTTAGGGTCACCTTGTGCCTTACAGTCAATTCCTCAAGCCTAGTTTTGCATAACTGCACCAATTTTGATTCTACCAGCCCAGCATCCAGCGCCCTGATGGCTGCCTGGCTCTCTGTACATGGATACCAATGTTGCCGCCTGATAAATAGCTGTGAGCTCTGCCTGAAAAACACTGCATATGTCAGGCAGTCTATAAGACTCGTGCCACTGGAGATCTCTAGAGTACACTTCAGCCCCTGTGCCCGCACTCGTCTTGGAGCCATCCGTAAATATAGAAATATCGGATGTAACGACCACCTCCTTCCCCTCCCAGTCACTCCTGGTGGGTATCGTTGTATTGATACCCCCACCAAAAGTCAGGATGGGTACTTGTGTTTCTACCCTGCAGTCCCTACAGTCTACCTTCTAGAGTTTATTGGAGTGCCTAAAACCCCTCTCCGTCGACCAGGGTCCCACTCTCAGCCTGACAGCACTAGTTGCCACCACACCCTTACAATAAAGGTCCAGCGGCAATAGGTCAAGCATGACCTCCAATTCCGCCGTGGGCGTGGTGCACAGATACCCAGTTATACCCATACAGGCGGCTCTCTGGATTTTTTACAGCACATCAAGGTTATAATTCCTCGTCAGTGCCGTCCACCAGACCATAGAGCCGCAGCAGAGGATGGGCCGAACTATGGCTGTGTACATCCAGTGTACCACCCTGAGTTTTATCCCCAGTTTCCGCGCACTCGAGCCTTTCGCTAATAGTACAGAGAAATTGCCAGTTACCAAGATGTATATGTCATCCGCGTAGGCAACTACCTTAAAGCCCTCTCTCTCTAACTAGATGAGGATTTCCTCCATTACCAGTAGCCACAGGAGTGGTGATAGCACCCTCCACACCTGCGGTGTACCTCTATAGACTGCTCTTCTGACAGTAGCGTCACTTGAGCACGAGCAGATCTTTCTACTGAGAAGCATTGAGTTGATCCAGTCACATAGGCACTTATCAACACCCACCCTTTTCAGCCCATGAAATATAACCTCCGTCTTCACGTTATTGGAAGCCCCCTCAATATCCAGGAAAGCACCTAGAGTGTACTCCTTATACTGTAGAGACTTCTCAACAACAGACACCACTGCATGTAATGCCGACTCTACCGATTTCCCTTAATATTGGCATGCTGACTACCACTGCCGGCCTGCCAAACATTTCTTATATGCAGCTCTATCAATCTCTCCAAGACCTTAAGCATAAAGGAGGAGAGGCTGATAGGTATAAAGTCTTTTGCCTCGATATGGCCTGTTCTTCCTGCCTTCGGAATGAAGATTATCCTCACTTCCTGCCAGGCCCTGGGCAAGAAAAAGAGCCTCAGGAAGCTCTTGTAAATCGACACTAGCCATAGTATTATGTACCTTAGTGCTTTCTGAAGCAGAATGGGTCTTAGTCCATCCACCCCAGATGCCTTAACGGGATTAAAAGAATGGACCGCCCATTTCGTCGCTTTTTCACTAGCTATGGAGCTGATCACCTCCTCCTTTCCATCCTGTAGGTGCCGTTCTGAAGAACTCGACACCGACGAAACTATCTCCTCGCTGCCCGGAATGTGGGCGTCAAGAAGTACATTTAACAGCTCGTCGTTTGTGGTTGTCCAGACTCCGTTCTCCCCTTTTATGAAGGTCGGAGTACTATGGTCCTTAGCAAGCACCTTCCGAAGTTTGGACGCTTCTGTATTAGACTCTATTGGCTGGCAGAATCTCCTCCATGAAGATTCATTTGCCAGCCTTAGCGCCTTCTTGAATAATCTTAGGCCGTCCTTATAGCAGGACCAGTCTATCTGATCTCCTCTGCGCTTGGCTGAATTAAACAACCTACGCGATTTTTCTCTAAGCTTACCCAGTTCCGCATTCCACCATGGTGGCCTTGATTTTCCACTGGATCTGCTTATGGGGCAGGCTTCCAGGTATGCTACGTTTAACGCCTGGGTAATCTGGTGTTCTACAAGGCTGAAGATGCGATTCTCTTTCTCATTGAGATCATCGAGTGCACCGTAGATTTTTTCGGAATCCTCATAATCTATCGTTCCAAAAATGTTTTTGGATACGACATCTATTCCATCGAAAAAAGAACGTCATCTTCTTGGTGTAGTTCTAGCCTGGGTGTGATGTGACAGCTCCTCATCTTGCTTCGTACTCTGCTTGACCCAAACGTCAATTTCCCTTACTGCTACCATACAGCTTGTTTTTACTCCAGAATTTATAATTTCGGTACAGAGATCTGCCACCAGACTAATGGACTTGACGGCGAAACTCAAATCTTCTGATACATCGGGAATCTGCAACGTAGACAGGATAGTCTAATGCCGGGTGTAGAAGTGTGTCTTTCCTAGGTATTTGAAAAGCACTCCAGATATTGCTATCTCCTTAATACCATAACCGCTCCGTTTTACGCATATCGCCGATCTTAGTACCAGGAGCACTATCGCGGTCACCTACTGCCGTTCCGTTTCTTCCTTTTTTTCTTTCAGTTATTTATATTTCCTATACTCTTTTTTATCTTCCTTCTATTTTTTTTAACCTTCGTTTCTTATTTAATCCTTATTTGCTCTATCCTTTTCCTGTTACCTCTATTATTTTTTGATCGTACCCTTTCCACAAAAAATAAAATGTTTATCTTTCCTTCCTTCTTTCTTTCCAGTGAGCCTGTTCCCCTGCCCGCATTTTCTGCGTACTTCCTCTGATTTTGTCATCTTACTCTGAAATGCAAAAACGATTATCAGTGACAAGAATGGTTTAAGTTCAGAATTATTTACCTGAAAAGGTGGAAATGATTAGCATATAAATACACGCCCGTACCGTTAATTAATCACTGTTAAAATTTTTTCAGTCGATTGACGTTTAACTTTTTTAGCCTCCTCCCGAACTGGGTTCACTTCAATAATACTCTCTTCTTTTTTGTTTTTGTCTTTTATTTTAAAATTCCTTTCCACTACAAAAACTTTCTTTTTTAATTTTAGATTTCTTCTTTCTCACAACTAAAACCTTTTTCAATTTTTGTTTATTTCACAAATAAAACCTTTTTAATTTTCAATTTATTTTTGTTTCACAACTAAAACCTTTTTTAATTTTCAATTTATTTTTGTTTCATAACTAAAACCTTTTTCATTTTTCAATTTATTCTTAGTTCACATCAACCGAAACCGCAGCGACCAAGTTCAAAAAACCGACCCTTTTTCTTCTAAAAAGTCGACGCCAACCGCCGTTCATCAAATTTAAAATTCAACTCGATTTCGTTTTAAAAATTCGACTGCGCTCTTGATCACTTTTATCGCGATCAAGAGCCGTCGAAAGCCCTGAGAAAAATTTTCACCTACTCTGAACTTGTTTAAACAAGTCCAGAATATTTTTCGTTGGACGGTGGCTTGAAAAAATGAAATTTGATGTTTTTATAAACATCAGTCACCGTCCCGTCGATTGAAATTGCGGCGCGCGTATACATATAATGTATTTTCGCGGCGCGCATTTCTTATCGCGAAAGTTTTTTATGTGATATGTATGTGCGTTCGTACATACATATTTTAATTTTCACGACAAATCGTACTGAAGGTACGATTTGTATTTTCTTTTATTTTTTAAATTAAATAAATAAATAAATTTCGTTTGACTTTATGGAAGGTGAGGAAAATTTTATGGATGAAATCTTTTAACAATTGTTCGTTTCTTTCCGGGTGTGTTATTTCAAAGGTTTCTTTAAGTCTTTCTTGGAAAACACCGGTTAAACAAAACACAACAAAAAAATTAAAACACGATGCCTCCTTTTATATTTTTGTCTCTATTTTGGATGTGAAAGGGCAACGTTTCGGACCTAGGTTTGGTCCATCATCAGGCCCTATGAAACAGATATAAATATTTATAAATCAAAATAAAAATAAGAATGAAAGGTTTTTTAACAGGTCTTTAAATTTTTTTTTAAAAATGAGAGGAGTTAAAAAATTGTACTCTAGAAGTATAAATAATCTTAAACATGGTAAAAGTTTAACGTTAAAATGAAAAGCTAGATTCTTAAAGAAAAATCGAAAAAAAATTTAGAAGAAATTTTTGTGTAAGGAATTACTTTTGAAGAAATTTTTATGTTAGGAATTATTTTAAAGATTTTAATAGTATAAGTGGTAGAGACAGAAGATCAAAGTATCAACGTCCAGATCACTTACATGAATCAAAAATCAAAAAATAAAAAACATTGCAGACACTAAGTACGTTAAAAAATAAATAAATAAATAAGCAGATAAAATCACATATTACTAGCCAAAAAAAACTAATGGTCAAAAGAATTAACAATTATAAAAGTGATAACTGTTCCCCTGAAGTGGCTTTCTGGTAGGCCAAATTTCGGATAGGGACCAGTATACGGACATTCAGCTCCGGTTTTAGCCAGTTTGTCCCCTTTTTATTACCGTCCACTCCTTCATGTTGTCCAGGGACCAAGACCAAGGTGATTTTGATCCACTGGGTGGTCTTTTATCCGATTTCGGAATAAAAACATCCTTGGTTAGTTAGGTTAGCTTTAGGCGGCGACGACCAGGGCAGGTTGTTTCCCGACAGATTGGGCATCAACGCGCTCCTGTTTGTCATGATCCTTCTTTTTATGGTGTTGGGCATCCGTGCAGCAACGCTTACTACTTAAGTCTTCTGGAGATAATCCGTCAGATCGGGTTCATTTCCCTAACATTTTCAGCTCAGCCATCGGTTTTTTGGTCGCCATTTCCATGGCTTCCTCTTTGCTGAAACCTGATTCCAAGAGGGATTTTAGACACTTGCGGGTGGAGCTGCTTAGGTGAGTATTCGACATGCTTGGTCTCGCGAGCGATAACCTCTCCGTTCCTGCTATAACTTTGTTGAGGGCATCGTCTTTACGAACACTGTCCTCAACTGAAGTATTGTGCTGGGGGTCGAATACAGTCCCAACGGACGATGCGATTAGAGGGAATCACCCTCATAGGGTTTTTTATTTAATGAAGCCATACACTATTGTTTTGGATGGCGGGAATTAACGGTCGACCATAGCAGAGCCCCCATACTGTAGCACGGGACTTACTTGAAACTGGAGGTGTCCAGTTATGCGGAGTTCGACATAATAGCGACCAAGCTTCCCTTTGGCCATGGAGCCCTCAGCGTATGCAGTTCCACCTTAGCTTTAGTTCCAATATACTGCCGCTAAGCGGAAGGAATGGACACAGCTCTTCAGCAGGACCAGAGTCCAGTTTTCCCTCCTCTCGTCGTTCCTACTCCCGTGCCAGGTAAGTATACTTTTAGCCCAGCCGAGGCTAGTTTTCCAGGGGCCGCCACGAGTAGGTAGTATAGGCATTTACTCCGTACCAAACCTATTTACTTCTGCTCCCGAACCACCCCCCCCCCCCCACTTTAGTTACGCCAAACAGTAACTTTCATCAATTAATTGTGAATAGTATAAACGGACGACGATGCCAATTTAAATGATATTTTGATTTCTCGCAGTCAAGATTTGAATTTTGTGGCCCGTTCTGACACTAGTAACACTGGAAGTTTGTCACAAGTAAAGGCTGACCGCAATAATTGTGCTCACCGACGATGTATACAGATTTCCTATACTTAAAAATTGATTCATATGAAATAAAATTACTTAATTTGTCATTATTTGAAAATAAAAGTAAAATTTAGAAACTGTTTTAATATTTCTTTTTCAATCTCAAACTTGTTTTAAAGGGATGGAGAAATAAATTACGGTAACGTAAAATACTGAATACTGCATATGTCCATGAAAATGGCATTATAAATAATTACTACAAGAAAAGCCTTACTTTACCCTTTTGATTAAAAAAAAACATCTATCCATGGGTTTTTCAAAAGAAAAAATGATGTGATGTTAAAAATAATATCACATGCTTTATAAAACAGTGAATGATTTTGAAGCCATGAGAATGCCAAATTTTCCATATATAATGCTATCTTGGCAACACCCATAACCTACCTTGGCTCCGCGTCTTGTCACCGTTTGTAAATTGAGGCAAATTTTTGAGTATTTTTATCTCATAGCCAGCAGCGGCCTTAACATTTTTGGCGCCCTGTTCAACCGGTAAAGGGGCGCCTTTATTTTGCAGTGTTTGTTTTTTCGTTCAGAATTTATATGGCCATTATATTAAAGACGTAGTAATAATATTATGTAGGCGTTATATTTTATATGTACTTACACATGAATGTGAAGTCAACCGTTCATTTAAAAGAATTTGTGTTTCTAAATTTATTAATCAGAGGAAATTGTGTTATTGTTCTTATATTTCCATGTATACAAGTGTTTCGCAATATTAAATAAATTTGAATTCAAAGAGTTAGTAATACATTTAAGCCATTTCTACATCACTTTTGAGGTAGACTTATGAAGGTGCACATCACAAACTTTCATACGAAAAAATTCATCAAATATCGATACCTAAATTTGGTATTCCATTTAAAAAAAATCTTAAGATCTTAAAATATTTATCTTTGTTATTTTCCGTAAAAACGGCTTTAAGCTTCCAATGTTTTTAAATTAATTAAGATTTCATGCCTCCTGTAAACTATTTATCTGATGTTACAATTAACGAATAATTTTTTTAAATTTAATTATTGGAAACGTCAGTTGAATAAACAAGAGGTGAGAGGTAAAGTACACCCTCGATGCGTTTTTTTAGAGAGGTTTCCCTACTAGTCCTATTCCTCGAAAAATAAAAAGAAACCAAAATTCTTAACATAATAAACAAAATAAATACCAATTCAATAAAATAAATTTATAAATAAATCCAAAATAACGAAAACATGTAAATAATTTCTTCTTAAAATTAAATTCAGAACGAATCATTTCTATTCACTGTTAGCGTCAAATCATTGACCTGAACACACCTTGCTTTCATTTTCGCGAATTCTCCTATCAGATTGTCGTAATGCAAAGCTTCCGAGTCTTCTTCTATGGATAAATTAGGTAATCCAATAAGTCTATCTTGAGTCATTGTTGATACAAAGTAATTTTTAATTAATTTAAGTTTAGGAAAACTACGCTCGGCCGATGCCACAGTTACTGGTAAAGTATTTAAAATGTTAAGGCATATGCATATTAGAACATTTGAATAAATTGTATATGCATATGCATATTAGAACATTTGAATAAATTGTATCTAAATAATACTCAAAAATAAGATTAAGTAGGTATATCTAAGCGAGACATCTGCTGGTTTACGAGAGGAGAAAGCGTTAATAACTCCTGATAAAGGTCCTCTGCATTTATCTCTTTACTGTTATTGTTGCTTAATGCCTTTTCTACATTTAAAAATAATTTTTTCAGGCTTTCTAATTCAGGAGCTTTATGTATGTTATATAAAAAGGAAAACAAATCATTGTGATAAAGCAACTGTTCAAATCGCTCTTTGATTGAAGTTATTGCTTGATCTAATATTTTAAAGTAGAAAATAACTTTAAAAGCTTGTTTCGGATCTAATATGGGTTCATCTCGAGCTTTCTCTCCGGACATAGTTTTTCTTTTTCTAGACCGGAATGTAGATTTATGTCGAAATTGACAACAGATTTCTAAATTTATAGCACTGAGCTCTGCCTTTTTAATAAAGTCATTAAATTTCTAATCAGATCTAATTTCTATTAAAGTTTCTCTTAAGTTTTTAAGAATTTATAATTATAATAATTTGCTTATTTTGTAAATATTTACTTGCTACATTAATATTTTCTAATATATAATACAAACTAATAGTAAACATATAAATTTAAATTCTAAGATCTTGCCTCCTAAATGACTCGGCATTATTTTTAATGACTGTATCACCTGATGCAGAAATTTCTATAAGAGTTTCATATATGTATATCACCTGAGTTTTTCTTTAATGGCCTTCTTGCTTCTATTCTACTTTCCCACCTAGTTTCACAGAGTGGGTTCAAAGTTAAACTCGTAACATTCTTTTTATAAATATCCCACCTATTTATAGAGCCGGAGATAGAAACTTATAAACTTTGGACAATATCGAAAAAAATTAACTGCATCTAAACTACAATGGACCGCATCATTAATAACTATATTTAATGAATGAGAGGAGCATGGAACATAAAATGCTCTAGGTTCTATTTCCCTAATTCTTGCTTGCATTCATGAATTTTTTCCTTTCATATTTGAACCGTTATCATAACCTTGACCGCTGCAATTCGAAATTGATAATTCTAAACTATTTATCTTTTTTAGTACTATTTCTGTTAACCCTAAGCCACTTTTGTCCGTACATTTTAAAAAACATAAGAAGCGTGCTGTTATTAAAAATGTATTGTCCACGTTATGCAAAAACCTATTTACTAATGTAACTTGCTCCTCCCAACTTATATCAGGAGTGGAATGAACTATTATCGAAAAGGACTTTGCTTCTTTAGTCATCAGCAATATTTGATTCTGAGCTGCATTAGATATCAGCACAGACAAGAAATACCCAGATATCGACGATAGTACTAAGAAAATGATGTATGGAAGAGCTGATAGCAAACCTCAATAACTCACTGATCTCTGGTACGAACCAAAAATATTTTTCAATGCAAAAATGCATTTCCTGAACTGCTTGGCTTAGATATAAAAAATTATTTAGCCTACCTGCCTGCACTCCACCCGCAAGTTTTTTAAGCTTTTCTGCGTCAGAAGGTTTTCTTTTTACACCCGCGCCTAACATTTAAAACAAAAACAAAACCACAAAATTGTCCAAAAATATTTATACGTAATATTGTTTTAAGCCAAACAATTACTATAATCTCAACTGAATTTATTCTAAATATTCGCTTAAAAAATATCCCAATCGCAAAACCCACGCAGGCGCAATTACAATGACAGAATATAGTAAACGCGCCTTAAATTTCTTAATAAGTACATACATGGAAGCACTCTGATATGAGCATGATTTTAATTTGAACAGTGTGTAGAAATAACAAATTTGCAATAATGTGCTTTTGCTTCGCATTGCAACCACCATTGCAAGTCTTGGGTATATAGAAGTATAGACACAGACAAATAGCAACAACAATAACAAAAAATATTTGTCCGTAGTAGATGTGAAGGATGTTCACCCTTAAATGTTGATGGCACACATTTAAAATGAATAATTTGTCTTATATTATCTATTAAAATGCAATTTTTTGGTGATAATTTTCAAAGTAGCGTCCATTTTATTGAATTTTATAACTAATTTTGGAAACTTCCAGATTAAACATATTTAAAAAGTATTAAAAATTACATTATACTTCTCAATACACAATGGTTCAAGTAACCGAGAACGAGAAGTGGATGAAAGCTACATTCAAACCCATATGAGCATGTTTCTATTTTGAACAGAATTCAAATTATTTTCTTCCTATAAAAAGCTTTGTCGCCCTTGTTGGTACTAATAATTCGTTCATAAGAAGGAGCAAACTTTGATTTTGAACAGAATGCTTTTTAAAATGCGAAGAAAGTTGAAAGTTGATTTGTGTATGTACTTGGTTTGTGGATGAAATTATTTTTTTGTTTGATTTGATGTAGGTTTGCGGTAAAAGCACATTTTAAAAACTGTTTCGTGAGTTTTTTTTTTTTTTGTAAAGTTTGTAAGCGTTCTGTGAATTTATAATTTCAGGAGTTTAATTCTTTTTACAATGCGGCATTTTTGGCGCCTTCTGATTACAGCGCCCTGTTCAAGTGCACACTCTGCTCATATGATAGAGCCGGCGCTGACTCCAGCTAAAATGGCTAAATTTAGGTTGCATAAAAATAATTTTCTGGTAACTCTCTGCGTATATTCTATCTACATGCGAGGTAGCATTGATGGATGATGGGGGAACATAGGGTTGCCAGCTACATTTGTACAGTTTTTGAATTCTCTTCTTTAGCGGAATTTTTAGTTTAATTAGCTTACAGAGGCTTACAGAATTAAATTTAATAGCCTCTAAACCGATTGACTGTATAAGTATAAGCAAATTGAAAGTATGACATCAGCAAAGGAGCTTTTAGATTTTGGAAAGTAGACGAAATGTAAGTATGATCTGAAAAAGTGTTCCAATTCTTGTAATTAGATTTCTTCTCGTTTAGTTCAGAAGTCCGTCGTATTGCCGCCCTGTTACAACTAGCGCCCGGGGCAAGTGCTTCCGCGTGCCCCCACCATTGTTTTATTGTAATGAAATGAACTTATTTATATTTTCTAAATCTCTCCGTACTTTGTGTAAAATCTGAATGATTTAATCGTCATCAAAAATCGAACAAAAATTATTTTCTCCGATTAATTACCTGAACAGTTCAATTATATAGAGAAAAACGAAATTTTTGTATGGCAACCCTAGAATTAGATGCCCGATTCGGCCCATTTTCGAATTTAAATTTACTTTTTTTTAAGAAAAGTCCGTGTGCAAAATTTCAGCCCTGTAACTGAACGCGTTCTCTAGTTATCCTGCGGTCGGTCGGACCGACGAATGGTTGGAGAGACGGACGGACGGACATGCAAAATTACAAATGAATAACAAACTTGGTATAACCCATATATTTCATCTAGGCCTAGGCCTTAGGCAAAACAGCTTGATTTTCGCATCAATTAAATGTGGATAGTATAGGAACTACAAAAACTCGGAACAAAATCACCTCGAATATTAGTTTCATGTTTTCAATACAGCCTTTACTTCAAATGCTAATTTTACATTTAATTTGCTTCAAAATATTTAAATACCAAATGCACTAACAACATCTAGCTTCTCCATTTCTAATGTATGTGTGACTGGCATTATAAATGCAGTTTTTTCAATTAAATCGAATGCTAAAGAGCCGGATGGGATTCTGTACAGTAAAAATTTTTCACAAATTGTTGCCATAAAGCTTAGGTATTTTTCGATAATATTAGGGAATATTCCCTATATTTCAGGAAAATTCCCTATAATGTAGGCTTTTGTCCCCTACATTTTAGGTAATAGTCATAGTACTTTTTACAATGTGCCCACGTTTCTTAAAAATGTTACTGCCTCTTGTTATTCTTGTGCTGACTTACATTTTTAATTCTCGTATAACTTCATGTACTTTCCCCAGATCTGGAAGTTCGCAAGGGTTATTCCAATCCCTAATAATGCCAAGGCGTGCCAGTGTAGGATCCAGGATTCTGGTGGGGGGGGGGGGGCGCAACTATGGTTTTAAAAATGGTATGTAATGACACTGAATAAAAGTTTGAAGACACTCGCCACCACTCGCAATTGTCAAATGCACAACATTTTTCATTTAAAAAATACGAGTCGAGCAAATTAGCAAGTGGTTACCACTCGCAACGAAGAAAATTGCTCAAGGTTCTTTGCCACTCCGAAAAGTCAAAGGGGATGTTAGGTTATTCATTTTGTTTTGGTTTGTAAATGGTGGAAGTGTAAAACTTTCCAATCATCCATTTTAGTTAGTACAACTAGGGAACCGTACTTTATTCAAAATCGCGAATCATCATAAATTGTATTTTTCTAAAATACAGGAATTAAAAATTTACATTTATTTAAAATAGCAGTCACAGAATAGATGCAATACATACCTTGTACGTACGTAACTTCGTCGGCAAGCTAAGAACGTGTGGCTTCTTTTATTTTTTATATTATTAAGCCAAGCTCAGGAGATATCCTATGAGCTATGAAGCAAAGCACAGCATGGCAAGAGGGTAATAAAGAAAGCAATTAGGGAATATGAGGAGGGTGAAGAAGGTGCTGATTTATGTCACCCTTAAACTTTCGCAGATTTTATGCCGGAGAAAATACAGTAGATTGGAGACTGTTCCACGTTCGCACACGATCGAAAGTATTTTGAAGGGTAAGAGGATGTGTGCGGCTTGCAGTGCGAGTACTACATACAGGAATCAGGGATCAGACTAGATATTTCATCAGAACATTGACCATGCGTGTAGAAATATAGGAACGAAAAGAAACCAACATTGCGGCGGTGCTCGTGTAAGCTCTCTTTTTGACAATATCCAACGAAGCTACGGCTCTACGATCAGCTCCGGGCTACATATGGAAATTGTATTCCCTTCCAGGTCTGATGTAGGACTTATACAGGAGCGCTAGAATCGATGGGCTGAAATATTTCTTACATCTTTCAGAAATCGAAGATATTTCGCAACATAGAAGCTGTGATCTGTTCAGCTTAACGTACTGGAAATATTAATGTCAAGAATGCATAAAAACGGTTTATCATCAAGCAGTGCTCCATCAAAAGAAACGGGAGTGGAAAAATTGTGATCTTCTTTTAAAGAGATGGGACAGCTTTGGAACTTAGCTGTACTGATTTCGATGCGAGTTGGTTTGCTCCAAGCGAGGATATTATCACGGTGGTTATTCACGGATCTAATCATGCAATCTAGTTTTTGACAGATGTGACATTTCCTCTGTAGTTCCCAAGGGAGTAAGCGAAACAAAGGATACTGTCATCGGCAAAACAATGGATGCGTATGAAAGTAAGGGAAAGCAGATTATTAATGAAAATTAAGAAGAGAGATGGGGAGATAGCAGAGCTTTGAGGCACCCCGGCATTTATTGGCTGAGATTGCGGTGTATATAATCTTATATAATCCGTATTCATCGACCAGATAAATCACTTTACATTCATAATAGAAGAGGACGAGAGAGGCCAAGTGCTTTAATTTTTGGGGCTGAACTCCAGACACTATGATAGGCCTTTGAAACATCTAGGGCAACTATTTTGGACCCACCAAAATTGAGAAGACTAAGGCTTCAACGTTCCATAAGAAAAGTCAGAAAAAGATAAACCATATTGGCGATCGTTGTGGGTATGATTACTTTCTAGATACTTCATTAATTTGGAGGTAATGATAGATTCAAAAACCTTTTTAAGAATCGAAGTGATTGTAATTAGTCGATAATTTGAGGGGTCACTACCCTTTCTTTTCTTGGGAATAGGCTGCACGTGAGGTAGATAGCTTCCAAGCAATTGGAAATTTTCTTGTCGAATAAGATAAGTAGAATAATTTTCGCAGAGCTTTAGCCAAGAACGAGGCACAGGTTTTATTTAACGGGGCTTGAAACTATCAGGACCTGCAGCTATGGAGACATTGATCTCCTTAAGGACCTTCAATATATTTCTCGCATGGATGTGTATTGGCTCTTGTGCACATCTACAAGGGAGATGTAAAGTGGGTGAAAAAGGAGAATTTGAAGTGAATCTAACAGTCTAAATATTAGTTTTATTCAGGGGTCAACAACCACTTCATTGTAACGTAGTGAAGGAATAGAGGAACTGCTGAAATTGATCCTGATAGTTTTGACCTGGGACGAGAAACCTTTGCTGCCTTTGCGTCTGGCCAATGTTCTAACGTTTTGGTCAAAAAGAAGTTTTTCTCTTTGGATAGTGTTTCAGTTCTGGACATGGATGCAATTGATAGGTGCGAAAAGTAGACTATTTCGCTTTTATTGCTTGGTTGTACTTATCGTTAAACCAAAAGCGATTTGCTGTTGTTAAGATCTGCTGTGTAAATACTGCATGTATTCACGCATGCCTAACACTTAGAATTGTACTAAATTCAAATGTGCATTCATCAACATCCCTTAAAGCAAAACAGACCGACCAATCAAATTCTCTAGGATAGTAATTGAGACTTTCCCAATCTGCAGATTTATTTTGTTTTTATTCAACGATTGGGCTAAGTATTCTATAAATCTATGACATTTTACGAAATTATAAAAAAAAATTATTTAAAAATTAATTTCTTGCTTTAAATGTATTAACACTCACTACAACAATGTATAATGACTTCTTCGTCTTGTGTATAGTTTCGCTGAATTTCTCCAATTACGAGATATAATCGGTTCTTTAAATGTTTGTTTTGCCACACCGCGCCGATAATGTTCTAAGAAGCCGTCTTTACATGGAAGGCTTATCAAAGACGCTTCAATTAAAACAAACTTCCATCGCGTTAACTTGAATAGGCTCTGTCTTGCTTCAAACACCCCGACCAAAGCGAGGCTTATGTACAGGTATCCGCGCTTCCTGCTTTAGGTATAAACTTCAACAACCATGACCGAAGGTCAAGGTGCTAGCTAGGGCCTGCGTTCCTAAATGTATCATATTGAACGCTTCCAGAAATTGTTACGTTCTTTACAAAAGGTGCAGTAGAATCGATGTGAATCATTTTGTTAGGAAAAATTCAGAAGATCCACTGCGCTTTTTTTTAATTAGCTTCATGGGGGCGCGCGCCTCCCGCGCCATTTAACTGGATCCGCGACTGAGGCATGCTCTGTTGGTGATTTTTGACCAATTAGTATCACATCTTTTCTGTATAAAGTCGAGGTTCCGGAATGGCCACAGTAATGAGGGAGGGAATTGATAGAGACTCTCTGACTGTGCTGGTTCTTCTTGATTTTTCCAGGACTTTGATTCTAACTACTAATTCAAAGCCAACCTGCAAAAAAACCTGAATTTAGGCGCAGCACCATCCTGAAAAAGCTTAACTTTAGGCACAGCTCTTGAAAGCAGCGCACTTTCCCTTGTATTTGCACGATATGAGCTTTAAAATCTCAGGTGGCGCGGGTTCAGCAATTCTTATAACTGGTTTAAGTCCATAATATGTTTGTCGCCAATCCCATTGCTGACAATCCTTGTAAAACCCGAGCCACTTTTGCACCTGCTGATACGTATGGGATATATGCTGGCGTACTGTGCTTTTCGTTGGTGGGAGTAGTGATAGGTGGTTCAACATATTTTTAGTCACTGATTTACCGAATCAGTGAAATCGTAAAGCATTTATATATGTTTCCTACTTATCGCAACTGTTAAAAGCATTATGGAAAAGTATGTTGTCGAGAACGGACGGATGCTTCAAACTAGTCGGAGAGTAGAGTTTTGCGGATGTATTTTCTTTTGCTGGTTTTTGGAAATATACAGTCTCGTAATTTTCTACTTTCTGACCACCTCTTATTGTGATGAGCTAAAAATCGTAATGTTTGTCTAAAAAAAAGAAAAAAGGATGACATTGTAGGTATTAAAATGCCCTACAAGTTTGATAATGGACATTTTTTCGATAAGTATCACGAGAAAGAAGAAAACAATAAAAAACAAGTTACAGTCTCTTAATTTTTTAATTTCTCGTCCGATATCTCAACAAAGATCAACGCTAGGTGAAAAATTAATACCACCTAAATTGCACAGCGTAAAAAAGCAACAAAAAAGTATAATCACAATTTCCGTAGCATGACGGAGAGCTGAGTTATCGCAAAAAACCAAATGTACCCCTTCTTTGGAGATGGCGGAGAAAGCTCATAGGAAATCTTGGTCGACAATTTCAAGTTAAGCTTTTATAATGCCCCCCCCCCCTCGCCTCGCTACACAATAACCAAAAATTAGCTTGATGGGTTAAATTGCATTTATATGCCATTTTTTTGCTATAATGACTGAATTAAATCGAATTAAACGATTCTAGTGTAATTTAAAAATGCTGAACGAAAGTATCATAAAACCGAAGAAAACAAGTTTTCACCCAGCAAAACTTTTCTGGAATAAAATTGGAGTTCTTTATCCTTAAATATCCTGGAAAACTTTCAGAGTTCGTAGAGAATACCAAAGTAGTCCCTCAAGTTTTATTGTTTCCCTTTACATGACTCACCCCGCTAGGCGTAAGAAATTTCATGCTTTTCATTGTCATTTTCCAAAAATCAAATCTCGAGAACGGAGTAAACGAGTAGCATTGGAAAAAGCTATGTTGAGTGAGGTTTTGCTATGTACACCCGACTGAGTACAGAAAAAAGTGTGCTGATTGCAGTAAATAATATTTCCTTAACTATTTTATACAAGACACAAGAACTGAAGAAACGAGTCAATCGCTCTAATAATCGGAAAACCATTTATATATATTAAATTGTAGCAGGTCAATTTCCTTTTATAATAAAACACATTAGGTTTGACTTTTGTATACAATTTAACTGTCTGTCAAAACAATAGTTTTGTCTTCTAAAGCCAAATTCTTACCACGTTCTTTGACCTTGCTTGTTGTATACTTTTGTGTCAAATGTTCGTTTTAATCATGCGGTTTCATGATCCCACAAAAATATTTTTCACCATATTTAATAGCGATTTCACTATCGTACAGAAAGAAAGAAAACTCGAATATTCACTGACTCTTATTGCGGATTTTATTGCCTTCTTTCAATGATTGCCGATATAATCAATATAATATTAGAGTTAAGGTCTCGTACAACTTTCTATACAGATCTTAGAGTTTAGTGACTCTTTTTAAAACTTCTTTCTTAAAAACCAAATTCTATAACCAGTTAACTCACTGACTCTTCGCATACAAGTGACAATTCCAATCTACGTGACAGGCGTCTTCCTTTTACTTATTCTATAACTAGAATATTTATGTAGGTGAGCTAGAACATATCTGAACAGTGAGGCTTTTCGAACGAAGGTTGTATTATATGGCGAAGCCAGATCCAACATAATCACTAGCTAACAAGTTTTCCACGTTCTAGGAAGCCTACTTATTACAATGTTTCTTTTTCTTCTGATATATAGGTTAATTTTTAGAATAAGATACATTAGTGAATAATTTCTTATCTATACGACTTACATTCCTTTTTACACTCAATACAAAAGTTATATAATTCGCCTTAGGTATTAAACGACAGTTTAAGATAGCTTAGATTGAAATGGCATGTATGAATAGTCATATTCAATCCTCATGAAACGAAATATCTGAAGTTTATAGTTAAATTAGTATTTCTTTATTCCTCAATAAATTAATATTTTTTTCAATTTTGCAGTGTCCGACAAAATTCGTAGATACAGATGTAAGATTTAGGAAAAAATATTTTCTATTCAGTGTTATATATTTTTATATATTTATTCTTTATATATACATGTATATGTATATATATATATATATTTGTATATATATATATATATATATATATATATATGTATATATATATATTTCTCGTACTCTTACCTGCTTATCCCCTTTTTGACTTAAACACCCCTCTTTTCACTTTTCTCCCGTTTTCTTTTATTTAAATAACTTAGACACAATTTCTTTTTACACAGTTTCCTTGTGTTCAAGAACTATTTTGTTCTCTATGAAAGTTTTAATAAGTCAAGGTGTTACACCTTGGCTTTTGATGAGAGTGCAGTGGCTCTTGTACCACTACACCAAAATTAGATATCTGAAAGGGAAGCTTTGATTAAGTGAACTCAAAATTAAAACAACTGTTTGCTACTAAAAAAGAAGACTACCCGTTTATTACAAATCATATTCAATTTATATTAAAATTGCACTTAACTAAGCAAATCTTAATATGTTCCTACCTATCACTAATTGCGAAAATCAATACCTACATACATATTCACTAATAATTTAAAATTGCAATAAATTGCTTGGCTATGCAAGGCGATAACAAAAAAAAAACCGAATAACGAAATAACTTAAATGTAAAATGCTTACCTACTTAAATTACAATCAGGCGAGTAATTCTTGCATTCTTCTCTTGCCCCTTTGACTGGGTGTCATATTCATAAAAATATTTGCAATGACACATTGAATGCAAGAATTATTCGCTAGAATTAGCGTTATTGTTTTTGGGGGCAAGCGCCCGCTTATAGAGCAAGTACTTGCTGATTCTATACGACCGTTGACCTTTTTGCCGAGTGCAAACATTCTCCCCCACGTTGAACGAATGTTCAATCTATGCTGACGCTAAAGTCCGGCTCTTTGTGATTCCTAGGTTTGGGTATTGGCACTGTAGACTGCTGCTTCTGCCTTTTTGATAATATTAATTTTGTAGTTAATGATATGAACACAATTATTGTAAGACAGATGCTGATATGTCCATTGATGGTTGTGTGAGATGTCCGTTCGTGTATTAATTTCGGCAGCTCTAGCCTTTGAGATGAGAGTTGTTGCTGTAAGAGGTTCAGTTCCTTCCATTGTGCATGGTAAGTGGGTGAATCTACCAAGGCTGGGACCGCCAGTGACCATGAAACTGACGTGTTGAAATCATTAATCAGCTTCTCATATGATGTTGTTATATTACTCGGATATTTATGTTGCCCTTCGATAGTAACTGAATCATGCTTAAGTATGCAATTGGGTTGGATGGTTAGGAGGCCAGATCCTTGCAATGTTGTAGTAAAGGCCTTATTTTCACACACCGCGTTGATTGTTAAGGCCTCCGTAAGTGCATATATCCATTTTATGGAGAGTCTGAATCCATACTGAGTTTTCCCTTATTTCCTTTAATTGACACTCCTTTGGAGTGGCTGCGTCATTTAAGATACTGATCTCACACTTGCTGATTTGAGACCCTCTGTTGTATATTGGATGATGCTGATTGCATAGATAATGTTCCTCATATCCAGTTGCCACGCATGACGAAATTTCTTGATCGGACATCGGGTAATAGTTGTCTCGATGCGAGCTGATAGATAAATAGGTCAAATGCGGCCTTATGCACATTAGTGTTCCATTTATCAGGAATGGTATTGGACGTATTTTCAATAACTCGAACTCTTCTGCATTTATGAGTGGTAGTATAATTTGGAAGATTGCGAGTTTGTCAACTACCCGTCCTTTCACAGTCATTAGTTGATATATATGTAAGATCTCATTTTGTTTCATTGGCAAGCGCAAAGTTGATGGTAAGTTTATTTGAATGACTGCTATTGTTTCCCTTAGTTGTTGGGGTGCAAGCAGCAGTGGACTGATTTTTTCGTGACGGATGTCGGTTAACGTGTCTATGAGAGATGACTGAATTCTCTGTACACTTGTGATAATCAACATTAACTGGAGGGATAATGACATCACAAGGTGCTGTACCTTTTGTTGATAGACTTCCATTTCAGTAGTGTCGATCTGGTTGCTTAGTTGACTCAACTGATTGTTTATTGCGTGGAATTTTTCTTGAGTAGCTAGCTGATCTCGTTTCATTATATTAATGGTGGAATCCACTATGGAGGTTTGATTTTTTAAGAGAGAAAGTAAGTGATTGTCATCTTCCTTGATATCCTGAATGACTTGAGACATTTTCTCTGCGTATTCGTTGTCGAGAACTCCGAATAATGAGTCAGCTATGTTTCCCACGTCAGTGCTCCCCGTTTTTGTCTAAGGACTGATGAATCGGCCGAAAGCAGCTCATTGTCTCTGTCTATCTCATCCTTAATGTGTTCTAGTTGTTTAAGTATCTCAGTGCAACCACTGCTAGTGTCGATCTGGTTACAGAGATGCTGCACTGCAATGGAACCCTTGATGAGTGCCGCATATTCAAGCCAATATGACTTCAGATCATAGTATACCACCAGATCCCATTCAGATGACACTAAGCTTGTTGTTCCCATTTTGTCAAACCGGATACCCGGGCGATTATGAAACCTTGTGTTTTCGATTGGATTTGCTTCCGTGATTGGAAGATTTATGCAAGTTAAGAGTAAACTTATTAGTGCAGATCCAATTGAAGGACGCATTTTCTTCCTTGGAGCTTCTGTAATGCGTCTACTGTCTCGATTCGATGGTGTAATATCGTTCGATTGGTTGATTGTATTCATCCCCGTTTGAGATGATTCGTGCTGACGTTTATGACCTTCATGGGATTGGTTGTCTTCCCTGTGTGATACAGATGGTGTTGGTTCGCAGTCTGATGACTCTTCTTCGCAGGGAAGTGGGGAGAGCCTCTGTATAGGTCCCCGAAGAATTCCGGTCGCAGTCTTTACGTCTGCTACTCTGATACATCCATCATTGCCTTGGTAAGTTTTTAAAATTCTACCTAAAGGCAATTTCATGACGGGTAGATTATCTTCCTTCAAGATCACTATGCTTCCTGGTTTAACATTGTGACAGATTCGATTCCATTTGAGGCGGTATTGCAATTCGTTGAGGTATTCCTTTGACCAACGTATCCAGAATTCTTGTTTTAGGTGTGTGATCATTTTCCACCTGTTCTGTAGATTTGTCTTGATCGGTTCTGACCTAGCATCAACTGTGGATGTTAGAGGCTCTCCAATAAGAAAGTGGCCCGGTGTTAGGGCGGTCAAGTCATTCGGATCATTGGACATTGACGTAAGTGGCCTAGAATTCAATATCGCCTCTATCTCTATCATTACAGTTTCTAACTCCTCTTAGGTTAACGACGTTGATGCAATGCTTCTATGTAATAGATGTTTAGCAGATTTGACTGCGGCTTCCCAAGGTCCACCGAAATGAGGGGCCCTTGGTGGTATAAAATGGAAGTCACTGCTTCTTGTACTGCAACTGGTAGAAATTCTTTCTTTTGACTGATCTGAATAGATGATTTCTTTAAGTTCTTGCAGTTGATTCTTCGCTCCCACGAAGTTCGTTGCGTTGTCGCAATAAAGATTGAGACAATGACCTCTTCTGCATATAAAGCGTTTTAGTGCAGCGATGAAGGCATCTGTGGTTAGATTAGATTAGATTCGTAGAGGGGTGTGTACGCGTCAGCCTCGCAATCACCGCGACCTAAAAGATCTATTGTGAGTCCCAGTTGAATTTATTCCCTTTCTAGGTTCAGACTGTTAATAAAGTCTAGGTTCCTTCTGGGATTGAGGTTCCGTACGTAGTTAGGTGTAGGAAAAGCATGTTCGAGATGGAGTAGTCTCCGCCTGGTCAATGCTTTGCAGTTGCAGAGCAGGTGCTCCGAGGTTTCATGAGCATCCTGGCAAAAGCGGCAGGATGAAGTCTTAGCCAAGCCCATCTTGTTAAGGGGATACCTCAAGGGGCAATGGCCTGAGAAGAGTTCTGTAATTATTTTGAGCTCTGTTTTCTTGAGGAGTAATAGTTCTTTTGTTTTTCCTCCAGAGGTGTCGATAAACTTTTTTGCCTGACGAAGTCCTTGTAGCCTTTCCCAGTATAGGGATTTTTGTTTGTTCTCCCAGTTATTTAGGGCAGCTTTGAGGTAGCACTTTGTGGTGCCACAGAATGGCTCCGGTCCGACAAAGGGAGTTTCCGCTCCTCTTTTGGCTAGGCCATCAGCAATTTCGTTGCCTTTATGGCCCTCATGTCCAGGTACCCACATGAGGATAACTTTGTTTCCTCTTGATAAATCTTTTAGGGTTTGTAGACACACCCAGATTATCCGTGACTTGATGGTGTAGGACTTTAAGGCCTTGAGGGCAGCTTGACTGTCCGAGAGAATATTAATAGTTGAGCCATTTATGGCTCTTTTAATGCAGGTATTGGCGCATTCTTCTATGGCCAATACCTCGGCCTGGAATACGGTAGGGGTAGAGCCCAGGGCCTTTGATATATGGCATCTGGGGCCGTATACGCCCAGTCCGACTCCATTGTTCGTTTTTGAACCGTGTGTATACCACACCATCGATCCTTGTTGAAAGGACGGTTTAGTGGAACGCCATTTCTGTCGGTTTCCCAAAACCACACCGAATGGTCTTACAAAATCCACCTTGGGTGTGATTATATCAGATATTGTCGTCATTTGCTCAAAGCGTATCTGTTTTAAGATACTTAAATGACAAACCAGATTCCCTGGTTTTAACTGTTTCTCCTTCTGCAGTCTAATAGCACTGGAGATTTCTTCCTTTTTCACCTGCAGATGTAGGGGTGGAAGGTTTAGTAAGGCTTCCATGGCTGCTGTAGGACAGGTCCTCATGGCACCAGTTATTCCTAGACAGGCAAGCCGTTGTGTTTTTTGAAGCAGAGCCTCAGCCTTCTTTTCATTAGTTTTGGCCACCATGCGAGGGCCGCATAGGTGACCATGGGTCTAACAACCGTGGTGTACATCCAGTACATCATTTTTGGCTTCAGACCCCATGTTCTGCCAATGAAGCGACGGCACGTGTAGAGAGATCCTATCGCTCTTTCCGTCACTCTAGACAGATGCGAATTCCAGGAAAGTTTCTTATCTAAGCTGACCCCCAGATATTTGACTTCTTCTGAAAATATCAATTCCGTGTTATCGAGAAGAGGAGCCTTTAGTGAAAGCTTTGATCTTTTCGTGATCGGAACGATAACCGTTTTGTTTGGGTTTACACTGAGGCCTTTGGTTAAGCACCAAGTGCGGACTTTAGAAAGGGCTTTTTGCATGAGGTCGGATATGACTTGGTCATGCTTGCCCCGTATCGTGACTACTAGGCCATCCGCGTAGCCTTGTACGGTAAAACCCGAACTGGTCAGCTTTTCTAAGAGATCATCAATCACGATCGACCATAGGAGTGGAGAGAGAACTCCTCCTTGTGGGCAGCCTTTAGCTGCAGTGATCGTGACTGAACAGTTTCCTAGAGTAGTAGTTATCCTCCTGCTTCTAAGCATGGAGTCTATCCAATTAACCGTGGGGGGCTCGAAGCCCTTGTCCTCGGCAGCTGATTTAATTGCTTCGAAGGAGGAGTTATCAAAAGCACCTTCTATGTCTGGAAATGCACATAAGGCCACCTCTTTTGCTTCAAGAGCTTTTTCGAGGTCTTTAACCAAAGTGTGGATGGCAGCCTCGGTATACTTGCCTGCTTGATAAGCGAATTGCTTAGAATGAAGTGGTGATTTAATCAAAACTTCACTTCGAATATGTAGGTCTAGGATTTTTTCCATGGATTTAAGTAAAAATGACGAGAGACTAATGGGTCGGAACGATTTGGCTAGAGAGCTAGTTCTTTTTCCTGCTTTGGGTATAAATACCACTCTGACGTCTCTCCAGCCTTGGGGAATATACCCCAGAGCGTAACTGGCTCGAAAAATGTTTTGTAGTGGAACAAGTATTTCTTCAACCCCTTGCTGTAGTAAGGCAGGAAAGATGCCGTCCCCTCCAGCAGACTTAAAGGGTTTAAACGTACCAACGGCCCATCTAACCTTGTTAGGAGTGAAGATTCTTCCCGCAAGGCTCTTACTCCTGTTAGAGACCCTGTAATTGCCCACCTCAATTGGGTCTGGAGCTACTATTCCTTGAACGGGACTGGTAGAGTCGGGGAAGTGAGTTTCTAATAAGAGCTTGACTGTTTCCTCCCAACTCTCGGTATAGTTCCCATCTTCTTTTTGAAGTGAGCATATACCATTCGTGTGATCCTTCGAAAGTACCTTATGGAGCCTGGTAGCTGCGGGCAGTTGATCTATGCCATCGCAGAAGGTCCGCCAGGTTCTTCTTTTAGATCTTCTTAATTCTATGTTATATTCCGTTAGAGCCTTTTTATATTCTCCCCAGGTACCAGAGAGCTTGGCTCTGTTAAATAGTTTTCTGACTTCTTTTCTTTTCAAACTCAGTTCCCTGTTCCACCAAGGTACCTGCCGATTACAAGTCTTTTGCTTCAGAGGGCAGCTGTGTTCGAATGAAGTCAGTACAGCCGTTCGTAGCTGCATAGTGGCTGAGTCCAACTCCTCCGTTGTGCTAATGCTACTGCCGGGAGAGTTAACTACAGCCTTAAGATGTTGTCGATAGAGTTCCCAGTTAGTTAATTTAGGGATTCGGTACTCTAGACTTGAGTTAAGTGCGGCTTCTATATCGAACCTGATATGTCTGTGATCGGACATGGAAATCTCGTTCGATACGTGCCACCTGCTTATTTTTGTGCTTATGAACATACTGGCAAGTGTTAGGTCCAGGACCTCTTGTCTGATAGTGTTCATAAAGGTTGGCTTATTACCTCGGTTTAGTATCTCTAAATTATTAGATATTATAAAATCGTGGAGGTACTCACCCCTGATGTTGGTATCCGTGCTGCCCCATAGCGTGTGATGTGCGTTCGCATCGCATCCAACGATAAATTGCTTTCCTCTTCGTTTGCAGTAGCTGATGAGTCTTTTTAGCTCTGTAGGAGGTAGTGTATCCGCATCTCCAGGAAAATAGACTGAGGTCACTACTACCTCGTGACTACCATGCGGAGTTGGTACCTCGAGAGCTACTGCAACTACGTCCCACGAAATGAACTGCGAAAGAGGAATAAAATTTAGATTAGTGTTGAGCAGCAATGCTGCCTTGGGATATTCATGCTCATTACTATAAATTACCTTACATGATTTTGTGGGAAGTCCTTTAATGCGGCCTTGATGTACCCAGGGCTCTTGTATGAGCGCCAGACTAAGTTTCTCCGAGACAAATCTCCTGCTAAGCACGTCTGATGCCGCTTTGGCATGATGGAGATTTATCTGGAGGCAATTTAGATGATGATTAGTCATGACTAGGATGGCTTTTTATGGCCGCTAGCAGCCTTGATAGGAGATCCTTTCGGATTTCCTTTTTTGCCCTGCTTCGTACGGGCAGGAGGAGGCTTCTTCTTAGTACCTTCCGACTTCTTTGCGGAAGTCCCCGGCTTAGCCTCTGCAGTTCCGACTGCTTTACCGGGGCCAGCCTTAGCCTTGACAGAAAGTTTAGCCCTGCTGGTTCCTGATGTCGATGGCTGAGGCTCATCAGTCAGAGTTTTAATTTGACCTTGGCCATCCCCAGCCTCCGCCACAGTCTTTACTGCCCCACCCTTGGGCCTAAGTTGGACTGAGCCGAACTTGTACCCAATTGTGTAATGAGCCTTTTTTAGCTCCTCCATGGACGTATGGTCCACGGAGAAGTTTAGCTCTGTTACGTTTGGTTTTTGTGTCTTGCGTAACACAATCCATTCTGACATCTTTAACCCCGCGTTCTGACCCGCGATGTAGTCGAGAATCAAGTCCGTAGGGTCCTCAGCGCTGTTGGGAAAGTATCCCACAAGAACTTGTGGGCGAGGAATTTCACTTTCCTCGACCAGGACAAGGTTGGCTCCTTCCCAGGGTTTTAGCTCCCCAACTACACCTTTTAGGCACGTCACGGTGTCCTGATTGGCGCAGTTGAGGACCATCCACCCTGGTCTAAATGTGGAGCCCAGAAATCTTGGCTTCAGGGGGCTTTGTTTTCTAGCCGCGATCTCTCTCAAGATAGCACTCTGTACGGACTTCAATTGATCCATGTTGAGTGCCACCTCAGGATAACCGACGGGAAGAATACCCACCCGAACGCTCTCTGCAACCTCTTTATAGGAGGGCTGCTTACGCAAAGGCTGGGAGACGTGCTTCTTTGAAGGATTCTCCGTTGCTGCCTTGCTGCGTTTAGCGCTAGGTTGCTCCACTTTAGGAGAAGAGTCGTCAGAGCGAGTCCGTTTTTTAAGACTCTCCTCATTCCGCTGTTCTATCTGAAGTGCAGCAATCCTTCTAACCTCTGCCTCTGTGTGGCCATGTTTTAAAAGCCATTTAAACATTTTTTTGGCCGCGCCGCTGAGCTTTGGCTTGCGCTCTTTGGATGTGGGAACTTCAGTATTCCCGCTGTCCTGTTGGCTATGGTCTGGTGATCTAAGGAGATCCTCCTCGTCTAGGGGGAGTGTATGCATCGCATCGCCGTCAGATGAAGGACTTGTAATGTCTTGGAAGTTTTCGGGTTCGTTAAGAGCCCCGGATTGGGTTTTTGGTACATTTAGAGGTGCACCTCCCTCAGAAAAAACGGGCTTATCAATTTTGGTCCCACGAGTATGCTCGGAAAGGTTGGTCCATCTCAGCAGAGCCGGCATGCCGAGATAAGGCTAAGGTTGAAACCGGAGGTCGCCTGGTATCCGGAGTTCATCGTTATAAGACACACTCACGCAGTGGCATTCATCCCGTAGGCACGATTGTTTACACCTGGGATTGCGGGTTTTATCGAGTTTTCCTCTGTAGATCCGCCGTATACAGTCAGGTAGCCAGCTGTACCCCAGGGGATGCCCACCAGCTGCCTGTGCAGGAACACCTCGGGCAGGATGTTACTCTTCGTCACGTACGGACGGTCTTGACAGTGTACCTTGCATGGCAAGGTCCTCCCCCGGTAGGCGTTAACGTAATTAATCACCTTTACCTTGTTCCCGGCATCTGTGGTTAGGTCACTAACTACCTCGAGATGGACGGCCTTTGTAGCGAAACAGCAGAATACTGCAACGTATCCCTTGTGGGGTCTTTTGCCTCTTAAACGATAATGGATTGTTATTGGTTCACAAAAATCAACTCCAGAGTTGACAAATGGCCGAGCAGGTTGAACTCTGGCAGCTGGGAGGTTACCCATTAGTTGCCTAAACATTTTCGGTTTTGCCCTTACACAACGAGTGCAGTGCTGTACTATTGATCGTGCAATTGACTTGCCCTTAATAGGCCGAAAGCGTTGTCTAGTGATATTAAGCAATGCTTGCGGACCCACATGCAAATTTTCTTTGTGAATGTCATTCATTAGCAGCTTAGTTAATTGATGAGCGTATGGCAGCAGCATCAGATGGCGTGCGTCATAAGATAGCATGGACGCTTCTAGTCTTCCCCCAATACGAACGAGGCCCTTCTCATCAAGGAATGGAGTTAAAGTGCTGAGTGAACTGTTTTTGTTCGTTTCATTATATTGACGAATATGGCTGATGTCTTCTTTAAATTCTGCTGCTTGCATATTCTTTATTATAAAATAAAGCGCTTCGTCCAACTCTCCTGCCGTTAACGTGTGACTCTTTATTCCTTGACTATTTAGCCTTCTAGTATTATTCACAAATCGAAATATATAGGCGATGATGCGCTGCAACTTACGGAATGAATTTCCGTGATTGATGTCAAGAATAGGCTTCTCTAATACATTGTTCCTTGATTCATCATTTGTTGTTGCTGATAAAGTTATGCCCTTTCTTTCTAGACTAACTTGCCTTTGCCTTTGCCTTTGACTTTTACATATGATGGAGGCCATATTGATTCACTTCCATGTAAGAATGGTGGTCCGTAGAACCAGATATTGCAGGTTGCCAATTTTTCTGGAGAAATTCCTCTGGAGAGAACATCAGCTGGATTTTCCTTAGGACTAACATGACGCCATTGTTCAACTATGGATAATGATTGGATGGGTGATATCCTGTTTGCCACAAACGTCTGAAAGGATGAAGATTCTGCATTTATCCATGCTAGGCCAATCTCGGAATCTGTCCAGTAGTATGTGGGTGTGTCTTTGGCTCCTAGAATTTCCTTTACTTGGTTGGTAAGTTGTGTAGCTAGGTTAGCAGCACATAGTTCAGACGCGGGATTGTTGCCTTCTTTAGTGGAGCTACCCTGGATTTGGCGCACAATAGGCGCACTATAATTGATCCCCTTTGGTTGATGGATCGCATGTGGAATGCTGCCCCATACGCCTTTTCGGAGGCGTCTGAAAAAACTTAAATCTGCATTTGTTTGGAGGTTTCATGGCCAAAAACATGTCTAGGAACCTGTATGTTTTTCAGATGCCTTAGGTCGTAATGAAATTTCATCCATTTGGTGTGTGAATCTTGAGGTAGGGCCGCATCCCAATCAAGTCGAAGTTGCCATAACTCTTGCAGAAAGATTTTGGCGGTGACTATAACAGCAGCCATCATTCCGAGAGGATCAAACAATTTTGCTATGTCTGATGCTACTATTTGCTTTGACACTCTTTGCTCATTGGCTTCATTGACCTTTATCCAAAAATTATCGGTCTTTGGTAGCCATGTCAAACCTAGAGTTTTGATCCGCTCTTCAGTTTCATCTGTAGAATCTAATTGCACTTCTTGATCTTCTGGTTTGACGTTTTGAAGGAGTCTAGGATGGTTGGCGCACCATTTTCTCAAAGTAAAGCGTCCTTCGCGAAGCAATTTTGTAAGTTGCTCTTGCATTTCGAGGATTTCCACCATGCTGTTGGATCCCGTCATAACATCGTCAACATAAAAGTCAGTTCTTAAAACCTGAGATCCAAGTGTTCGTGTCGTTCTTGGGCCAACCTTTGCAAACACTTTGTTGCTAAATATGGAGCTGATGTCGTTCCATATGTAACTGTGCATAGTTGATAGTATCTAAGGGCCTCATTTGGATGGTTTCTCCAAACTATGATGTGGTATTTTCTATCTTCCTCATCTAGTATTACCTGCCGATACATTCTTTGAATATCAGCGGTAAATACAAATCGTGTCATTCTGAAACGCAGCACGATGGCGAAGAGTTCATCTTGAATGGTTGGTCCTGCACATAGTAGTTCGTTTAGCGATATGTTTGAAGACGTCTTTGCAGATGCATCAAAGACGACTCTCAGTGGTGTCGTCGTACTATCTGGTTTCAATACGATCTGGTGAGGCAGGAAATAATATGGTGGCTCAATAGTCTCAAGATTGATGGGTCTATATGTCCTGCCCTTAGATACTCGTTCATAAATTCTGTATATTGACATCGTAAGGTGGGATTCTTAGCTAACCTTTTTTCTAGTGCGAAGAATCATCTGATGGCTATGTATTTGCATTCTCCCAGCTTACTTGGGGCGTCAGCGAATGGTAGCTTTACTATGTAACGCCCATCGGAACTCCTTCTAGTTGTTTGAGTGAAATGATCTTCACAGCGCTTCTCTAATGGAGTGCGATTGGACTTGACTTCCATAGGCTCTTCCAGTTTCCAGAATTTTTCAATTCTTTGATCTATGCTCTCGTCTTCACTACAGATGCTGCATGTTGCTGTCGCTGGCCTTGTTACATTGATCTTTCCTGAAACTATCCATCCCAACAATATATTTTGCAGGATTGGTCCATCATTCTTCAATCTTATTTGGCCAATTGACAGTAGCTGGAGGTAGAATTCAGCACCTAGTAAGATATCGATACGTTCTGGCTGGTTGAAATCAGGGTCTGCTAGCTGAATATTGTGTGGAATAGACCACTTTGACGTGTTAATCAGTTGCGTCGGCTGAGATGAGATTATATGTGGAAGGACGAATGCCTCCAATCTCACAGAGAAGCCATTTAATGCGGATTGCATTTGTACACTTACTCTTTCCTGTGTTCGCTGTTTCTTGTTCCCAATGCCTTGTATACACATTGAATCAGTTGATGTATTCAAGTTTAACTTCTTGGCTAATCTGTCAGTAATTAGGTTAACTTGCGAACCTGAATCTAATTCAGCTCGACCTTCCACACAATTGCCTTGGTTGTTAATCAATTTTATTATAGCTGTACTGAGCAGTGTATATTTTCTTTGACCCTGATTGGTAATGATTGCTACAGTTGAACCCTGATCCACCAACCCCGGTGATATAGATGGTCTGCTAGCTACTTGTGTCTGGAGTGATTTGGAATCTCTGACTTGTGTTGATGATGAGTGATCTGGTGTAGTTAGATGCACTAAGGTGTTATGCCGTTTATTACACTTTGTGCATCCTCGAGCATTGCAACTTGTGGCATTGTGTCCTGATCTTAGACAATTGACACACTGTTCGTGTTTGCGGAGCAGATTTAATCTAGCTGCTGGTGTTAATTTCAAGTAGTCCTTGCATGCGAATAACGGATGATTTCCTTTGCATACCACACAAGCAGTTTGCCTGATTGATGAGTTGGTGTGTACAACTCATGACAAGGACTTGGCGCTGTTGGATTTTCTCTGAATGTCCTCTGTATGTCTTAGTTTGTTACCCAGGGCTTCCAGTGATTGAAATCTTGTTTGTAGAAATTTCAAGAATTCTTTCATGGACTGTATCTCCCTTGGGTTGATCAATGATTGTTCATACTAGGTGTGAGTGGCTCTCTCTAGCCTTTTTATCAAGATATGCAATAATAAGGGGCCGCAGCCAGCAGTTGAGATTTTAAGGTTCTCTAACGCCATGAGACATTCTTGCGTTGTGTCATGCAAATTCTTTATATTGTTCGCAGATGCAGCGTCAGTAGCATGACTTGTCTGTGATAATAGTTTGTTTACCAGGGCAGATACGAGCAGTCTGCTATTTTCATATCTTTCATGGAGCCTTTTCCACGCAGCTGTGTAATTGTCTTCAGATAAACTCAAGTGCCTAATGAGTCTTTCAGCTTCACCAACCAAATTCATTTTCAGGTACCACATTTTCTGTACATTTGCCATCTGCTGTTTGTGTACCATTTCAGTAAATAGGTCTGCGAACTGACGCCATTTTAAAGAGTCTCCATCAAACTTGGGAAGTGATATTCGTGGCAGGTTGAGTGTCTTCTTGGCTGTTGTGGAGGTTGCAGCCTCTTGTGGTGCACCAAACCTTGCGATTTTAGCAGAGAGACTTACTTGCTGTTTTTGCACCTCTTCTTCGGGCTGAATATAGTCTTCAATCTTATAGCCCACTGTGCTTGGCTCATCTGCGAGCTCCCAAATGGAGTGATTATACTCCTCTATTTTGACCCAGTATTGATTTAAGGTCTGGAGTCTAATGTGGTAGTACTGTTCGGGATGATCATCTGACTCTTACGTGTTATCAATTAGACGGCGTAAAGATTGTATGATCCCTCTTTGCCTTCTAATGATTCTAGTTATATCTGCTGAGGCTTCAGACAACAACGGAGTAGACTGTTCTTCTGGTGAATTTGACTTGGCTAACGTAATCAGTGGCCTTGATGCATTTTCTGCTGAGTTGTCTTCAGATTGAGTTGCGTTATAATCATCGTTGCTGGCTTCGTCTTCTTGGAAGGACTGTAATTGTTCCTCAAAGTGGGTCTTGCATGATTCGTATATGTCGTGTATTTCTTCGTAGTACGCATTTGTAAAGTACCCATGCTCCACAGGAACTTTAAGTCGGGCTCTAATTTTACTGTCATTTTAATCGAAGGTGGACCAGAATGATTCCAGTCGTCTCAATCTTTCTTCGTAATACTCCTTGGTTTTTCTGTCGTCTCCGTCTTTTTTGTAGTTTATCAAAACCTTTTGCAGTTCCGTTCCTACAGTGTCCTGCTCCTTCGCTAGCTTCTCCATTACAGCTTCAAGATAATTGCTCTGAATATAGTTGAACTGCGATTCAAGTGTTTCACATGAATCACGTCGGGGTCACCAATGTTCAAGAACTATTTTGTTCTCTATGAAAGTTTTAATAAGTCAAGGTGTTACGCCTTGGCTTTTGATGAGAGTGCAGCGGCTCTTGTACCACTACACCAAAATTAGATATCTGAAAGGGAAGCTTTGATTAAGTGAACTCATAATGAAAACAACTGTTTGCTACTAAAAAACAAGACTACCCGTTTATTACAAATCATATTCAATTTATATTAAAATTGCACTTAACTAAGCAAATCTTAATATGTTCCTACCTATCACTAATTGCGAAAATGAATACCTACATACATATTCACTAATAATTTAAAATTGCAATAAATTGCTTGGCTATGCAAGGCGATAACAAAAAAAACCGAATAACGAAATAACTTAAATGTAAAATGCTTACCTACTTAAATTACAATCAATCAATCAATTCATAAAAATATTTGCAATGACACATTGAATGCAAGAATTATTCGCTAGAATTAGCGTTATTGTTTTTGGGGGCAAGCGCCCGCTTATAGAGCAAGTACTTGCTGATTCTATGCGACCGTTGACCTTTTTGCCGAGTGCAAACACCTTGTAAACAATTTCTTTTTACACAGTTTCTTTGTACACAATTTCTTTGTACACCGGTTCTTAGTACACAATTTCTTTTTTTTTAATGGACCGAGCACCGAACCGACCTTAGCTAATTTTACAGTTCAACTCTTTCTTTTTAACTCATTCTTTTTAAAAATTTTGCCGAACCTTTCCTTTTGAAAAAACAGCTCTTTCTTTTAAAATTCTATACCGAACCGCTGTATTTCGTTTTCAAAAAACAACTCAACTCTTGATCATTTTCATCGCGATCAAGCGCCGTCGTTCAGGGTAGAAAATGCATAGTTTGCATTTCAACCCTGAGAAAAATTATCATTTATTCTGGACTTGATTAAATAAGTCCAGAATATTTTTCGATGGAAGGTGGCTTGAAAAAATGTAATTTGATGTTTTTATAAACATCAGCTGCCGTCCCGTCTCGCTTGAAATTGCGGTGCCCGTATACATCTAATGTATTTACGTGGCGCGCATTTCTTATGGCGAGAAGCTTTTGTTACGTACCTTTGTGGGGATGGCGGGTATTGTATCCAAAACACTTTTCTTTTAATATTTTGTTTTCTAATTTATTTTAATTCTTTTGTTTTCACCACAATTCTTGTTGTACAATTTTTTTGTTGTCATAAATTTCTGATCTTTTAACTTTTTCTATTTTAACTTTTTTTTATTACTCAACCGAGACCCAGATTCAAAACCACTCTTATCAATCACAATCGCCGTGTATCTTCCTATTCTGTAAAAACACTAGACTACTTTTATTCAAAAACTCGACTCTTAAATTCCCTTTCTTTTGTTTTTTAATTGCCGTTACTCAAATTAGCAATCCCGCTCGTACGTAGAAACTTTTT
Source organism: Dioctria linearis (assembly GCA_963930735.1). Classification (NCBI taxonomy): domain Eukaryota; kingdom Metazoa; phylum Arthropoda; class Insecta; order Diptera; family Asilidae; genus Dioctria; species Dioctria linearis. The sequence goes on from OZ005740.1 coordinate 170,665,345, forward strand.
TAATTTTACTCCGTTTTTGACGAGATTTTCAAACCAACTCTTACGTAGAAACGTTTTAAATTTTACTCCGATTTTACGAGATTTTCATACCAACTCTTACGTAGAAACGTTTTAAATTTTACTCCGATTTTACGAGATTTTCAAACCAACTCCATGAACCGCCGTTATTCAAGTTTTAAAAACAACTCGGCTCTTGATCACTTTTGTCGCGATCAAGAGCCTTCGTTCAGGGTAAAAAATGCATAGTTGCATTTTCACCCTGAGAAAATTTTCATTTATTCTGGACTTGATTAAACAAGTCCAGAATATTTTTCGTTGGACGGAGGCTTGAAATTTTATGCTTTTATAAACATCAGCCACCGTCACGATGCCGCGCGCGTATACATACAATGTACTTTCGCGGCGCGCTCTTCTTATCGCGAAAGCTTTTTTGTGATATGTATGTACGTTCGTACATACATATTGAAATTTTCACGACAAATCGTACTGAAGGTACGATTTGTCTTTTGCTTTATTTTTTTAAAGTAAATGGGAATAATTTTACTTTAATTTAAGGAATGTGAAGAAAATTGCTGACGCAATTTTCTTCACGGATTGAATAGATAAGCCAACCCAGCCTGAAATCCTCTATTACTGCATGTAACACTTTGGTCGTAATATATATGTACGTACATATGTACATACGTATTAATTTTTTGAAAGAAAATCGTACTGACAAAATCTGCTGAAGGCAGAATTTGTCATGGGAATTTTTTGTTGGAGGTATGGAATGTGAAAACTTCAAATAATAAGGTAAACAAATTAGATAAGGAGTTCTAAAAATTAATCAATTTAATAATCTTCCTCCTAAAATACTCATAATTAATAAACCTATTATAACTGCTGCAATTTGCTTCGCCCATTCTACAGATAAGCTAACCATGTTTTGAGCATAGTTAGGTTCTACGTAAATGTATGATTAAATTTTTTATTTCCCAAAACTACCTTTTTATAGATTTTTAGGTATGCAACAATCCTTCCCCCCGCAAATAAGAGAGTTATTCTTTGGAGATGAATAACTCTCGGGGGAAAGGCAGAGGGATCATCCCACACAAGTATTTTTTGCTGTTGTTTTTCTTGTGCCTGCAGCCTGAGATTTCATATCTGTGGATGTCGAATATCCATCCCGTTACTCTTAGGTTTGATACATTGTTGCAGCGGCTTCTTTTAGCGTTTTGCTTTGGCAATTTCGTTGTTTTAGTCATTCGTGTGTCAGCTGCATCTGCAAAAACCTCGGGATTTTTTTAATTTGAACAAAAGTTGTGTACCTCGATCACCGCATGATGTTGATCACCCTCCGGTTAGAACACCAACCGCCCTATCATAGCCCTGTGGGGCTCACCTCGATGGCGTATTTAATCACCATTGTGCAAGTGAACCCCTCTTCGCGGAGACCCATCCGCCTGGTGCTTTTGAGGCGAAGACTGCGTCCTTTCACTGTTTGGAATGCCGCGGTCGTGACTGGGTCATCTCATCGGGTTTTAATACACTTGTATCCGCACCAGGGGCAATCCTGGGTTGCCGCAGGTAAGACTTATTGTCCGATCTTAAGCTTGTATATTTTACTTTTTGTCTTTTGCTTTTCCAGGGGGAGCTCTTGACATCGTTGGGGAGAACGGCTTATATGCTTGTTGCCACCCCATATTCAGTACGGAGCTAACCGCGGTTATCAGGCGTATTATGGCTACACCTCCCCCCGGTGAAGCTGCTGGTGCTCGGGACCAGGACGAAGTTTGAATGCGGGACCACCCTATCATTTATTTTTTTCTATTTTGCTTCTCGCCAGCTTTCTTGTCGTTCTTCTCTTTTCTATTTTGCTATTTTTTTTCTAAAAATTTTATTACTTATAAAAAAAAAAATAAATAGAAACACAAAAAAAAACAAACAAAAGATATCTTTCTGTTCTTTGTACTGAGATTTCAATTATTTGCTTATTTACAAATTGATACTCTATTCGAATATAATTTGTCTTTAGCTTCTTTTATGGTATTTACTTATTATTTCTATTTATAATTTACTAACTTTTGTGTTCTTTAATGCTAAAGTTCAAATTTTCTTTTTTTTCATTTATTCGTTCTAAGTGTTTAGTTTATTATTTAATGTATTTCCCCCTTTTTTTAAATCTATTGTTATATGTACTGCCGGTACATGTTACCCTCTATTTGTTTTTATTTTCTTCTACTCTTATGATACACTTTTTGTTGAATCTTCTTTCCTTTATGCTCTTATTTATAATTCTTGCTGCCTGTATTCATTATCTGTTATTATTTTATCTTTTATTCATTTTTACCAGGTCTACCACCCCCTTCTTGTTTTTCTCTTTTTTTTTTAAACAATAAATTGATTGAGTGGTCTATGTCAACAGCATCAGCGGTTCACCGTTAAACTATTTCGACTGATCGTTTTAAAGTTGGTGGGAGAGCGTGAGGTCGCTCTTGTAAAGGAATTCCCTCTGCTGAAATTTCGGGGTTACCTTGTGGTTGACTCACCTGTGATCTCATCCTGATGACAACAGGATAGGTGTACTTGACTGCCACAACTATCATTATGCCCAGAGCTAGTAGGCTCGTAAATGATAGAGAGCTTGTGTATAGGATATAGGAGTGTCTACTCGATACCTTGGTATTTAGCAATTTTGTTGTAGATTTCCTCCAACGAATGAGTACCCTTATAAATGGTTTTGTGAATATCGTCTCCCTTTAAAATGTCGGGTTGCGCAAAACTTTGGTTTTGCGATTCGGATAAGATGTCGGCCAGACTCAAATTGAATTGGGGATGATTTAATTCAGGAAATTGTTTAGATTGTGTAATTTCAAGTGGATGTCTATTCTGATTTTCATACTTAAGTACCTTTTCACCTATTTCCACTAGACATGTCTTTATCATCTCTATTATGCCCTGTCCTTAAACTTTTGAGATCACAAAGTGATCTGGACATTGATATGTAACACCACGCATTGGGCTAATTTAATTTGATCAACATGTCCTTTTGCGGAGCTTGCACTCGAAACCTACATTTGGGCATTTCATTTAAAGGGATATATAATAATTTAATGGCACATTCATTTGATGTTGCTGCATTGATTATAGGCTTTTTAGTCGGCCTACATACGTGTTTTCTTCCAAGTTACTTGTGATTTTCTTGAAGGTTTTCATGTACTCGCATATTAGCAGGAGAATTCCTGTCTTTTTGCACTGTTTTTAACGTATGAATAACCAGGGTCTGGAATCAATGAATAATTTGACGTTTTTGGCACAGGGAAACATCGAACTTGTCGTAGCCTCATTTTATGTGAATCAAAAATTAGGATTCTCACCACCAATTTGTTTTGCATGAGGATAGACTGAGCTCCTTCTGCCTGGTGTAGGACAGACAGACAGACAATTTTTATCATTTCGACAATTCGAGGTTGTCTTCCGATATATTTTTAACAGATTTTGCGGAGACACGAGGAGTGGGTGAATATGATTTGTTCTACTAGCCATTATTATATCCAAAAGGGCTTGTTGTCGGTATTCGACTTCTATTATTTGGAGAAGCAGGCTCGATAGGATTTCCTGTCTCAATTGCCTTCTTGTTAAATCCTCGGCCACAATATGCAGATCGTTAATCTGGTGGGCTATTTTGTGTTGTCTGTCCATTAACATATCCAGCGGTTTTTGAATCGTTTCCAAGGTGGTTTTGACAGCACTAATCTGTTGTTTCTTTAGCTCAGCTAGGGCTTGTGCATACAATTCAAGTTCATCTAACGTGCTGTAGATCTCCTTCTCATTATTACTATCCATAGTGCCAAACAAATAGTGCATGGCACCGCCTATTCCGTCGAATATTGGTCTGACTTTACGTCTTCCTGGGACTAATTCTTTAATGGTTCTTGTGCGCTTTTGTACACTGTCTATTATTGCGTGTATTTGTAGTTGCTGCACGTTACGCAGGTCTCCTTTGTCCGCGTTATTTATGCAGAGTTTATGCACTAAGTGCTCTACATGTTCTGCTAGCTTGATTTGTGTATCCAGTTCAGTCAGATCTATCTCCGTGAGGACATTCCAGGTGTTACGATACACCATGAGGCTTCCTAGATTCTGGAATAATATACGCGAGCTATTTAGATGCATTATAGCATAGGGTTTCTCGGCGACTTCACCTGTCGTGTACTCGACGAGGATGGCCATTATAATTAATTGTAGCGCCATTTCTGTGGACAATTCGCAGAAAGAAAATAGTCCTTTAAGTATGGTTTTACTTATTTCGTGCCGTATTAAACTAAGCAGTGGGGTGACTCCACCGCAAGTTTTTCTGAGGGTTGTATTGGAAACTGAAGTAGGAATTTTTAGTCAACCTGGTTCATTTTTGTTCAAAATGTTTTTACTCGAAAAATGGTTTTAAATGGTTATTATGTACCGTATGGTATGTTTACCAATTTTGGTGGTGGTATTCACATCTCTTGGTATTGCGATTACCTGATAAGATCCTACCCAGATTTGCGAAAGCTTAGGTTTTCTGCTTTCATTCTGGATGAGGACTTTGTCTCCTACATCGAAAGTTAAGGGCCGTGCTCTTTTGGAGCTCATACTTTAATATGTGATAATAGCTCTCATGGTCGTAAACGGGTTCGTTTTAAATTTGAGGGGACTTCCGCTGTGAAGCCATAAAGGCGGTCCATTGAGGTAAGTTTAGTACCCTCGTGTACACTATTGTTGTACACGAATGCAGCGGTTCGTAGGTATTGGTCCCAGGTTTTAGGATTTTCATCTACGATTGTTCTCAGCTATTCTGTTAAGGGTCTAGGTGCACGCTATAGTGCTCTATTAGATTGTGGGTGGTACGCTGAAATCGGTAATTTCTTTACCTTTAAAAGCTTACATATGCTTTTGAATAATTCACTCAGGAAATTTGTTCCCTGATCGGTGAGTATTCTTTTGAGTATGCGATAGCGCGTACAGTGACTGCTTCTGCATTAGGTATTGCATACCAGTCGACAAATTTTATTAGATTACCTTGAAAGGTCAAGATGTATTAGTTACCTGATGTGGTCTCTTCTAATGGACCTACAATATCGAGGTAAACTTTGTCGAAGGGCTGTTCTGCGATGTCCGTGATAACCATCGGTATTTTATATTGCGGAGATGATTTCATCGTCTGGCTTTTTGGGCATTCTTTAACATATCTTTTAGTATCGTTAAGCATGTGTCTCCACCAACACTTGCATCTTATACTTTGTAAGTCTTTATGACACCTTGATGGCCACCGAATGGAGAAACCTGATAGTCTTTCAAGATTGTGTGGATGGCTGTATTGCTTAAACTGTCTTCTTTTAATGCGTGAGGGATGCGACTTAGTGCATCTGCATTAGTGTTGTACTTCTCGGGGTTTTATTCGATGTTTTAATCGAATTCAGATAATTTTGGTAAAATCTCATCAAACGGGAAGTAGGGTCTTTCACATTGCAGACACCTTTGAGAGGTTTATTGTCTGTGTAGACCGTGAATTTCCTACCTTGACGATAGCACCTGAAATTCTTGGTAGCCCAGACAATAGCCAATAACTAGTTCTATGTTGTAAAGTAATTTCTTTCGGCTTTGTTTAGAGAGTGGCCGGCATAGGCTATGGGCTGGTCCTTTCCGACTTCTCCTTGAGAAAGAACAGCTCCTAGAGCCTCGTTACTTGCGTCCGTTGTTAGATTGAATTATTTTGAAAAATCGGGGTAAATAAAAAGTAGTTGAGAAATTAAAGCATTTTTTATGCTTTGAAATGCTTCTTAGCATTTCTCAGTCCAAGTGAATTTTACATCCTTTCGGAGTAAATTCGTGATTGGACGTACAATATTGGAGAAGTCTGGAATGAATTTCCTGTAGTTTTTGGCAAGTCCTAAAAATGATTGAACTTGCCTTACTGTTCTTGGAACAGGAAATGTTTGGACGCAGGCCGTCTTACTTGGGTCTGGTAGGGCACGTTCGTTAGAATATTTCTGTCTTAGGTAAACAACTTCTCTTCTTAGAAACTGGCACTTTTCTGGCTGCAGTTTCAAGTTTCTCTCTCTCAACTTATCGAAGTCTTTTCTTAACTTTTCGTTGTGGTCATTTAAATTGGTCAAGAAATATCCTGGATTCTGGGTAGCGGAAATGCGTCTCCTATTGTCTTTTCGTTTAACTTACGAAAGTCGGCAACGACGCGCCACCCTTTTTTCACCGTCAGGTCCCGCTTTCTTGGGGACATCTAGTAGAGGTGAATTCCAAGGTAAGCGGTACATTTTCTGATTGATTGGTGCTTGATTTTGCACCAATGGAATATTATGCCTTATGGCATTCGTATAGGTGAGTTTGTCACCGTTAAGGCAGAAGATATCGGTGTACTGTTCGCAGAGCTTTGACATCGCAGTATTTTCTTCCCCTGTCAAATTAGGGTCTAGCCTAAGTTCTTGCTCTAGCCTACTAATACGCGGGTATTGTTTTGGGTCGTCCGGAGTCTCATAATCCGGGTATAAATAGCGTACATGTTGTAGAATTGTTGTTTTTTCAGCTGAACCTTCAGTTGACTCATTCTTCCTCTTAAATTTTTTTACCCGTAGATAGGTTGGGCTTATCTGATTCCTTTTGAAGCTTTATTGTGTTGTAATTAGCATGTTGCAAGGTATTTGCTTCCTGCTTTGCCGACGGCTGAGTTTTGTACACCTGTGTGGTCTTTGCTATAGGTTGTTTGAGATACTCATGTGCGTCGATGCCAGTTTATTTTGATAGTGCAATTTTTTTTAAATTTGAGATGGAGTAATATGCACCTTTAATATACGCTTTAGCAAATCGCTACCGTTCCTATATGGCCTTTGTTTATTTAAAAATGATTTATGCCTCGGGATTTTGGACGGAACAGCTATATGCACCTTTTTGGTAGGCTTTGATCACTCGATTCCGTCTGTTTTGTTATTGGAATGTGCGTTCCGTGTGAATGAACCTTAGTGCCTTATTAGGACCCTCAATGTTACAGTTAGTCGCTAGGAAATCATTCCGTGGAAGTCCATCATCGGAAATGCCAGGCAAGTTGTTTACGAATTGAAATTCCCATGGTATTTTGTTTCTAAAGACGAAGTTTCCGTGGCAATTTCCCATCGTCTTTCCGGTACCAAATGGGGTCTGAAGTGTGCATTATACTATCCTCAGCGCGAGTTACGTCAGCAAAAACTGATAGTAACCCTGAAAACGGTGAAGTTGCAAATACCATGCACTTAACCGAAACAAGACAAAACAAAGGATCGCACTACATCTCACATTCTTCAGTGATGTGTGTTATAGAGTAGACGTGATAACTCATTGATCCCATATATTATTCCGCTTAATAGTTTGTTGCTCACAGTTTTTATTTCGCTTTGAATTAGTTTGTTTTTATATTTCGCTGCAGTTTTTCACAAGCATAAACTTTATTGCAATTTTGGTGCTGTATTATATTCCATTGGTGTTAATTTTTATCGTGATGCCGGCTAAGAATTTGTGTGGAAATCAGAATAGCGGCAACCTTGCGGAGCGTAGTGGTGTTGTGACTAGAAGTAATATCACACAACGTTCATCTTCTTGTAGTAATGGTGAAGATAATATTTCCGCTATATTGGATGGTTTACTGACTGAAAGATTGAAAGAAATGGAAAGTAGACTTCTGTGCAAACTTAATAGCATCATTGATGGTTACAAACAGCAAATTACTTTTTTGTCAAACAAAGTGAAACTTTTAACGGAGAAGTGTGAGGGACTTTCAGCGGTAAATGAAAACTATCACAGGGAGAAGCGCTTAAGCGATGTTGTGATCAAAGGTATACCATATGTTGATTCTGAAAATCCCATAGAATATGCACACAAAATTTGCTCTTTGATTGGTCATAATCCAATTCACCTGATCGATGCGTTTCGTATTGGTTTTCGTTCGAATACAGATGGTAATTATAATAGGCCTTCTTCCATTATTTTAAAATTTTCATCTGCTGTCGACAAAAAGGCCTTCTTATCCCGTTATCGTGCGGATCGCAGTTCTCTAGTGCTAAATGCAATCAGTAATGGATTTACATCGAATAGCCGAGTATACTGCTTTGAGAGCTTGTCTACAAATATCAAAAGAATTTTACTACATGCTCTTGATTTGCATCGACAAGGCGTGCTGCTTGCTGTGCATACTAGAAATGGATTTGCCGGTTCCCTTTCATGGCTAATGGTTACCAATTTAGAGCAACTTGATTGAATGGCCAATGGTACTTTGGGAGTATGCTGATGTAGGAAGCCTATATTATTTCATCGATTTGTTTATTTTTCATATAGTAATTTTATTTTAATTTTATTTTTCATTTTTTCTTTAATCTTTTTATCTTTATTGCTAGCTTTTTCAATTAATTTTTATTAAAGTAACTGCTTAGTTTTTCTTGGTCTAAGTGCTTTGAAATGACGGTGTTCTTAAAATTGTTTCTTTGCATTTATGATATCACTTTCCTGGGTTCTGGTTTGATGATGCTTCATAGTCCTGTCTTGTGACTCCTGTCACCCTCTGACATGAGTGAATTGTTTAAATTTCGGACTTAACGAATGTCAGAGCGCTTCTTAATATTTTTACCGGGAGAGCGGAAGGATTTAATGTTTGTCATGTCAACTCTAGGAGCTTGAGGTCTAAACTTTACGAACTTCAGTACATTTTCAAGAACACCAATGTCCATTCCATATTTGTATCTGAAAGCTGGCTGAGTGAACATGTTTTGTCAAACTCTGTACTGATTCCAGGTTACAAGATCTTTAGGTGTGATCGAGAAATTCGTCCTGGTGGAGGAGTTGCAGTGTATATCAAAGACAACTTTAAAGCTAGAGTGGTCAACAAATCCATTGAAGGTCCCATTGAATTTTTAGCAGTTGAGGTTGATACTGTGTGTGATAAGATACTTCTCGTTAGAATTTATTGCCCCACAACATATTTAATCTTAAGAGTGCTAAAGAACTTGAGTATTCACTTTCCAAATTATCACAACGATATCTGAATGTGATTGTCGGTGGAGATTTTAATATGAATCTATTACAGGCTTCTGGTAGTGTGGATAATTTCATTCATTTTTTTCAATCCAGCCATCTGAATGTTATACATCAAGGCATCCCAACATTTTATAATTGTAATAATCCATCACTTTTGGATTGTTTCTTTGTATCTAGTGTAGACAAAGTCTTGTATCATAATGAGATTACTCCTACCAACTCGTTCGATCATGATTTTATTTTCTTATCATACAGAATCTCATTTTCCTTGGTTTCAGAAATAATCACACATCGATCTTATAATACAATTGCTATTGATGAGTTACTAACAGAAGCATCTTCCCTACCCTGGCATCAAATTCGGAATTATGCAGCAATTGATGAACAGCTTGATTATTTCTACAATCTTGTCTCATACTTGCATGATAAGTATGTTCCGCTACGAACGAAGCGTATTTCGTCGGCTAATATTCCTTGGCACAGTGCTAATATTGACTTCATGATCGCTGAAAGAGAATTTTCTTCCGTAAATACAAGGCTTCTAAAAAGGATGAGGATCTGTCGCGATATAAGATATTGCGAAACCGGATTAATCAATGATCTCCCGGACGTACTTCATGATGTTAACATTCATCTTTACGCTGATGATGTTCAAATTTATTTGTCTTGACCAATAGGTTTAATAGAGGACTGTATTGATAGAGTAAACTCTGACATGTTGAATATATCTGCTTGGGCATGTAGAAACCAATTGACACTAAATCCTTTAAAGTCTACCTGTATTGCTTGTTACAGATATGATCTTACCTTTGCCGATCTTCCTCCCATATACCTTAATGGAATGATTCTCCCCTATACGAGGGAAGCTAAAAGCCTGGGAGTACATATAAATAGTAAGCTGAGTTGCTGTGACAATGTAAAACAGTCTGTTGGCAAGATTTTTCGTGGCCTTAGGCAACTATGGTTATCCGCTAAACTACTCTCTATTAATCTAAATCTGAGACCTGTAAAATCTCCGTTGATGCCACATTTCATTTATTGTAATACTGTCTACCATGTTTTGGATTCTGAGTGTTACCGCAAGATTAATACTGCTTTTAATGACTGTGTACGGTTTATATATGGCCTAAAACGTTAAGATCATATTACCAAGTTCAAAGATACTGTCTTGGGTTGTTCATTGGGCACTTATCTAAATATTAGGGCATTGGTGTTTTTACATAAAATACTTAATGAAAGATCTCCTTCTTATTTGATAGAACTTTTTGAATTTTTGCACTCATATAGACATAAAACCTTCCTTATACATAAAACTTCATACATTGTGGGGAAGGGCTCTTTTTTTGTTTCAATAGTTCGATTATGGAATACCCTTCCCAATCATGTCAGGGGAGTTGGCAGGACGCATGAACTTCGACTTGCACTGCGGAAGCATTTTTCTGTTGTAGAGTAATGCGATGGAGAGCACCGTTTTCGTCAAACACTTATTTATTTACATATATACCTACATATTTAAATATTCTGTTGTTTTTCTTTTTTTTCAATTAGTTTTTTACTTTAAATTCTTTACTTTTACTTAAATTTTTTTTTTATTTATTCTAATTTGTCTTGTGAATTTATTTTTGATTTGCCGTAGTTCTTTATTTAGTATACATTTATAAAAGATAATAATCTTGTGTATATAGACCAGAAATAAATTATTATTATTATTATCTCATACGACGTTTGAGAGAATGCAATCCTCCACTTTCCCACACTAGCTACCTACCTACACGGTTAGAAATTTTGGTGTAAATATTATACATGAATAATATATATATAAATCCTTACAAAAGTTCATATAAACTTTATACTTTAGCTTGTTATAGATTTCTATATCAATAGAATATAAAATTGATACCATGAATTATAAGCGGAACTAATCCATTTTATATATTACTTTTATATGTAATTCCATATTATCTTCATTTATATCATGTTTCATATAAATTTTATAATAACTAGGAATGAAATAAATTATTAATTTTGTTTATAAAATTTATACTATATATCGTATATAGTGAATTCATATTAATTTTAGGTATAAATTAATAAATGTACAAAAAAAACTTAAATATCATTTAGTGATACTAACAGTAAGGTGTTATTTAACAACCATATATGTGCTGTTTGTTTTCCTTGAAATCGCGGAATTGCTTCCAAAATAGTGCTTCCAGTCTTGAGATGTATGATATGTCCATCCAGTATAATCATATGTAGGTATAGTGCATTATATTCGACTTAGAAATCCCTTCAGCCACTATATATGGTGCTCTGGCCCCTGTACAATTTGTGTACTCCACAGGTGTAAGCCATGGCTAATAAATAAACTAAGTTTGAATAATATGTTAAAATCAAAAGAAAAAATAGATTAGAAACCTTTTTAAATATTACAATCCTTTCAACTGCCTGCTCATCCGTAAGTCTGTTTACTTTCTTTTTCCGTTTGCAGAGGAGAAGAACATTTATAAATGATAAAGTGCAGCTATCCCAACCTGTTAAATTAATAATAAAATAAAACTATATCAGTGGAATTTTAAAATATTTACCATTTTCTCTTTCAGCTTCAGTATATAAAATTCGTTTCCCGGCATTCTTCACTGCTGAGAAAATATGAGGCTGAAAGTCCTTCCATTTGTTTAGCAACAGATGAGCAGACTCCTTTTAAATCTGAACAATTTTTCTATTACTTGACGAGTATTCGCAAGTTATATATACACCGGAGTACATTTCTAATTACCTCTTTACTCGAGTAAAGATCTTTTTGGAACAGCGGTTAAAACTCTACTGACTGATAAGTTAACAACAAAATAGCATAAAGAATATATTTCCAAAGAAAGAACCGTTATTTCTTTCAAAGAAATGGTACGCACTTGTAAATTTTTGCCAAATATATACCCTAGGTAGTATAAAATTTATTCCAAAGACGTATAAAGAACACGTCGAAATCCTAACTGAATATGATATTTATAACACAATCATATAAAGTATATACCATCAAAATATAAATAAGTAAGTTATATGCATATTTGATGGAGTTTATAGTTTCGAATATAAATTCTATAACATTTTCGGATACATTTTATCTTATATGCGTATAGAAACGGTTTTTATAGGAGATTTCGTATTAACGTTAAACTGACATTGTATACAAATTATGTATATATGCGACTTTATCGTTTTCTATATGAAATTTGGAATAGAAAGACTTAATATTAAAAAATATATACATTATTTTTATCTTTTACACCAAGATTTCTAACCGTGTACAAAAGATAAGAGAAAATAAAAATGTAAGAATTGTTTGCTTTAGATTAAGACAGTTCAAGTTTAGCTCGAGGAATCTTAAGATCGTCGTTGTAACAGTAAAGCTCGGAATTAAAATTTATTAAAATAAATAGTTAGAAATTAAAATTTCTAGTGTTTTAATTCTTTTTATTCTTATTTTTGATTTTTGCTCGTTTTTCCCTTAAGTGGTAAAGAAAAAGAATATAACTGGCGCAGTCGGCATAAGCTATTCTTCCAAAGAAGCGATATTCAACGAATCTTAGTTAGTTCAATTAGTGTTGTTCGGTCCAAACTCGAATAGTACTAGTAGGTTACAGTGGTTCATAATAAGTGAAACTGAAGAAAATAAGACAGTGAAATACAAATATAGAAAAGAAATCAGTGATAGGCAAACAAAGATCTGATGCCAAAAGTGAAAAAGGATAAAAGAAGATATAAAATAAATCTGATACAGAAAGTGAGAACGAAAGCCCAGTAAATAACCAAGATACAATGACGGAACAACAAGATCCAGCAGGAAACATAGTGCAATCACCACAGTTAGGGCAGCAACAACTCAACCAACACCACCCACTCTGGAGCTCAGCGTAAATGAGATTTTAAAAGATGCACAAAGGATCCACGAATTTAGAGGAGATGGACAAGTGGCCCTTACTTCTTTTATAAGGGAAGTTGATTCCATTCTGCAATATCTGGAGAATCATCCCCTGGCACAGCGATATGTATACACTAGAGTCATCATAAACAAAATTCAAGGACCGGCACTGGACGTAGTTCGTACCTTAGGCACAAACACAATTTGGAATAATATAAAATCAACTCTAATAAGCAATTTTGGCGTAAAGGAAACATACCACCAATTATACCAGAATGCTTTGTCACTCAGGAATTATCAAGTAAGCGAGTATTTTATTAAATTGAGAGAAATTCTTTCAAAACTAAATGAAAAATACGAATGCGACGCAGCAAAACCTATCGAATTTTCCCCTACGGTAAATGAGTCGATTATATTAAAAACCTTTTTAAATAACATAGATGCTAATTTAGCTTCAGTGATTTTAAACAGAAATGCAACTACATTAAGAGGAGCATACGATTTATTAGATAATTGTGGTTTAATTAGAAACAAAATAAAAGATAATTATAATAGAAGTCAGAACGATCGTACACGCAGAAACAATCGTGATCATTTTAATTATAACAGTAATCTTAATATTCGAAATAATTTTAACAATAATAGCAATGGTCTGCTGTTGAGACAAAATTCAAACAACGAATACAGACAAAACTCAAACAACGAGTACAGACAAAACTCAGGACAATTTAGACATATCCAACAACCACACAACAGACAAGAACGAACTTATTCAGGTCAACATACAAATTATTATAGTTCAGGACAATCTAGAAATTACAATAATTCAAACCAATCTAGAACTTATCATAACAATTTTCCTAATAATTCCCAAAATCGGACACAAATCAGACCAGAACCCATTGGATGTCGATCACATCCAAGAGGTAGAACAGGAAGCAAATTTTCTATTAACGCCTCAAAAGTACACCTACCAATAGTAGAATTGACTGTTGGTAATGATAAAATCAAATGTCTTATAGATACCGGATCCTCCACCTCTTTATTGCATAAATAGAAACTTCCCCAGTACAAGAGACAATATTTAAGACAACCCACAAAATTTAATACTTTAAATACTAAGACAATTAGAAATAAAGAAATAAAAACTGATCTTCCAGTTGAGTTCAAAGAAGATGCCTACATGCTATGGAAACTAACTAAGTTCCATAACAAATGTTTTGATGCCATAATAGGCCAGAACCTATTAAAGCCTCTAGGTGCCGTTATTAATATGGAAGAGGGAAACTAACCATAAATAACATACAAATAAAATTTCTAACAAATTTCCCATATAGGAGTGAAGAAATTCATCAATTAGAATATTCAGAAATCAATGAGAATGTCAAAGAAAATCTTCTCAAGGGCTTAAACTCTCAAGAGAAAGCACTGCTTGAAGACTTACTGAAGTCACATAAAGACTTATTTTTCAAAGAGGGGGAAACGTTAACATGTACCCATAACATAACCCATCAAATTGTCACTACGACAAATAGGCCAATTTACGCAAAAAATTACAGATATCCAAGAATCCATGAACAGGAAATCACCACCCAGATAGGCGAAATGTTGAATAATGGAATTAACCAACGCAATTCACCATATAATAGTTCATTGTGCATCGTTCCAAAAAAATTAGATAACTCAGGGAAGAAAAAATGGAGAATCGTCGTGGACTATCGTAAATTAAACGACGTCACGATAGACGATAAATTTTCAGTCCCAAACATTGACAGTATATTGGATAAATTGGGAAGAGCCCAATATTTTAGTACAATCGACCTGGCAAAAGGCTTTCACCAGATATTGGTCACCGAAAATGACCGCCCTAAAACTTCCTTTTCAACCCCCCATGGTCAGTATGAATTTATTCGAATGCGGTTTGGTCTCAAAAACGCCCCAGCGACATTCCAGCGATTGATGAATTCAATGTTAAGAGATCTCATCAATAAAATATGCGTTGTCTACCTTGACGACATATTAATCTTTTCTACTTCCCTAACGGAACACATCTATAGCGTTAAGAAAGTGCTTAACAAACTAAGGGAAGCAAACTTAAACATCCAAGTGGATAAATGTAAATTCTTGGCAAAGGAAACAGAATATTTGGGTCATATTTTGACACCTGAAGGAGTCAAACCCATCCCAAAAAAATCAACGATATTTTAAAATTAAAGCTTCCAGAAACACAGAAACAGATAAAATCCTTCCTCGGAATTACAGGCTACTATAGGAAATTTATTAAAGACTATGCAAGAGTAGCCCAGCCAATGACCAAATATTTGAAAAAGAACACTAAGATCAACCGTAATGATCCAAACTACATAAATTCGTTCGAAAAACTAAAAAGAATGATCCCGGAAGCCCCGTACTAAAGTACCCAGACTTCAATAAAAGTTTCAAATTAGTTACATACGCTAGCACTTTTACCATAGGAGCAGTTCTCCAACAGGAAAACCATCCAATATGCTACGCTAGCAGAACTCTAAACGAACATGAACGGAACTACTCAACAACCGAAAAGGAACTTCTTGCAATTGTGTGGGCCACAGGAAACCACAGAAACAATCCATTCTCAAGAGGAGAATTTAGATAATCATATTCCCATCCTAGATACAGTAGTCAATAGATTCAAAACCCAAGTCATTTTAACAAATAATAAAACAAAGCAGTTCGAAATAATTCATAAAAATAGGGTAATATACGTAGACACAGAAGACTTAGAAAACAATTTGCTAGATATCTTACGACGATATATAAAACCCGGCAAAACAGGCATCTACACGGAATTAAGTGATAATGAATACAATAGATTACAACAGAAGATCATAGAACTCTTTTACAATATTAGCAACATAAAATTTGCCAGATGCTCTTACTATGCAAAGAATATGAACAGTGAAGAAGGAACCTATGATCAAATACAAAAATATCATAAAAATGAAACAGGGCATACAGGAATCAATGAAAATTACGAGGGATTGAAAAGACGCATTTATTTCCCAAATCTTAAGATACTAATACAAAGATACATTAACAACTGCGGTACCTGTAGTCGAATTAAATATGACCGAAACCCAATTAGAGAAAAATTTCATTTAACTGAAACCCCTAAAGACATCAAACAAATTATACATATGGATGTCTATACAAACTCAAAAGCCAATTTTTTAGCGTTCTTAGATAAATTCTCCAAATTTGCTTCGGCATTCTATCTCGAAGATAGAAATAATCAAACCATTATAGAAAAAATTAGGGAATATAAATCACAAAGAGGTCACTTCAATAGGTTAGTCACAGACAATGAGTTTAGAAGCATAAATATCAAGGAATATCTGAGAAACGAGAAAATAGATCTCCACTTAGTTAAACCTAATAACCACACGGGAAATTCCGAAGGTAAACAGCTTAACATTAAGGAAAAAATGTGTAAGGCCATTGAGTGGTATAATAATACTTACCATTCTGTAACAAAAGAAAAACCGTTTAACATTCAGGAGGGACTTTGCAACAAAAATACTATTTACAAAAATCTTTCGAAAGAGAAAAGCTAGATACATAAATAAAAGAAACATCAACAGGGAAGACTATAATGAGGACAGATTAGATGGTTACATTAGAAATTATAAAAGCGTTAGACACAAGGAACAACCAAAATTTATTAAAACAAAATTAAACAATATTCATAGAATATCAAAAGAAAACAAAAATTCGCAGGTCAATTGGATCTTATCAATCTTCCTAGTAGTATGGATGTGGACAACAACCCAGGCCCATCTAACAGTGGAAAAAATCGAATGTAATTCAGGATATATCGAAATAAAACTAAGCGGTGTTATAATTGTTAAAAGCTACGATACAATAATATACATTGTAAACACAGGAGAAATCGAGAAAATTTTAGATACCATAGAAAGCAATATAAAACATGCAAATTTAAGCGATCAAATTATTTCCTACGATTATGAAATCAAAAACATACGAAGTAGAATTCAAACACTAATTCAACATAGGCAAAGAAGAGGGTTACTAAACTTTGTGGGTAGAATATTTAACTGGTTATACGGAACAATGGACGACGATGACAGACAGATATAGAAGAACATCTTAAAATCATAGACATGAACAATCACAACACCATAAAAAACCTTAATGCCCAAATCAAAATTAACGAAACTTTAATTCTACCTTTACAAAGCTAAAAGACATAATCGAAAAAGATCGATTAATGATTGTAGAAAAACTAAGCCAAATTGAGAAGCAAATTCTCTCGACAGACTATTTACTAAAGCTGAAAATACTTGAAGATAATGTAGAACATATACAAAATAATATAGCTTCGGCAAGATTTGGAACCATTCACAGTAACATGTTATCTAGTGAAGAAATTTTCGCATACGACATCGATTTTGAGAAACTTATAAATATAAGATTAGCAACAGTAATAGATAATTTGTATAACATAATGTTCATTATAAGAATACCGAAAGAAACAATTACTTTACACAGAACTTTGTTAACACCTATAAGTAACATTTATAAACAGGAATTGGTATTTGAACCACAAGAAATTGTTAATTATGAAGGAAAATTGTATACTTATTCTAGCAATAAAGATCTCAAAGAACTCAAAATACTGAGTAATTGTATAACACAAAACAATTGTATGAAAACATTTAACAACATATCCGAAATAGCAGAAATAAGGGAAGGATTAGTTATTGCAAAACACCAAAACAATTTTAGTCTCATAAGTTCCTGTGATAAAAGAGATGTAGAAATGACCGGAAACTATTTAATAAATTTTAGCAACTGTTCAATAACTATAAATAATTACAGCTTATACAACAAACAAAAGGAATTTAAACAAAGTTTTGTTATACCAAATTATTTTGAGGACATTAGTAATTTAAATAAAAAACTTTCATTTGACGATCTTGTATTGAAACATATAGAAAACATTAACAAAATTCAGGAAATTAAGTATGAAAGGAAAACTCATTCTATTTATGGTACACTTTCTATCATAATAGCTATAATAATAGTAATAGTCGTAACCATTTTTTATTGCAAATACAAAAAATTAAATATAAAATTTCAAAATGTGACTCTAGAGAGTCTCAAACCTAAGAAGGGAGGAGTTACGTCAGCAAAAACTGATAGTAACCCTGAAAACGGTGAAGTTGCAAATACCATGCACTTAACCGAAACAAGACAAAACAAAGGATCGCATTACATATCATACAACGTTTGAGAGAATGCAATCCTCCACTTTCCCACACTAGCTACCTACCTAAAAAAGATAAGAGAAAATAAAAATGTAAGAATTGTTTGCTTTAGATTAAGACAGTTCAAGTTTAGCTCGAGGAATCTTAAGATCGTCGTTGTAACAGTAAAGCTCGGAATTAAAATTCATTAAAATAAATAGTTAGAAATTAAAATTTCTAGTGTTTTAATTCTTTTTATTCTTATTTTTGATTTTTGCTCGTTTTTCCCTTAAGTGGTAAAGAATATAACTCGCGTGTGTCTACTACCAGTTTAGTTGGCCGTTCAGGCCTATGTCTAAAGGAAGCTTTACTGTAGCGACACTGGAATCTGGCTGCTGAGGAGACCCTATTTTATTAGATGGGATATTCAATGTCGAGCCGAGGAGTTTTGGGTCGACTGTACGTCGTTTCCCTGAACTCCGGGCTTCCCATTTTCGCTTCTGGTTACATCCATTTACTACATGTCCAGTACGACCACAGAATGCGCATTTTTTGCGCACATTATACGCTCTAGAATGGTTGGCCCTTGTGGGTCTCTAGGGCGTTGATTTGGTGGCCCACTATTGTTGCGTCATCTTTGGGTGCTGCTATTTTTTCCCCTGCAGTCACGCACGTCGTGATTATACATGTTACAGTTCATACAATACGGCGTATTTTTACGTTTGAGACAATCAGCATATGTTTGGCCTCTTAGATTACAAAAACTACATTGGATTTTATTAAAAAAATTGCTTTTATTATTTACATTATAATTTCTCTTCGGTGATCTTGGTTCTTCTTTAATATTTGCTGATGTGTTTTCCTGTGGTGACTGTGCTGACTGTATGTGACTGTTTGTATTTGTAGGGTTGCTGTGGGGAACCTAAGCGAATGGCATTATGCCAGGATTAAACACGTTGTGATTTGCGGGTGAACTTATACTGAATGTGGGACTGAACTTTGTATCACATTTTGCTGAAATTGCTTGGGAGGTTGCAGGAATGGGGCACTTTTCTGGAGACGAACCATGTCGTCCAGTGCCTTCTGTATAAGGTTATCTACAGTGCCATCTTCCATAGTTAAAAGATATTGGCACATATGCGGGTTATTTACGCCATCTTTAGCGCATTTTTTGCGAAATCTTCCTGCTGAATTTTAACCGCTGATGCTGATGTGGCTCCATATTTAGACTCTGCTGCCTCATTATAGAGTGCTAGCATCTGTTTTACTCGTGCCGTGAATGCTCTGAGATTTTCTAGGGTGATACTGCCATGTTATGATTAGTTTATGTACCAGCTCCTGGTAAGTCGCTCTAGGCAGGTAAGTGCGATTTAGCCGTTCGTTTACCTCTTTCAAAGTAGTAGGCATATTTAAGGCAAACAGCTCATAAGCTTCGCCTCGAAGTCTGGTGGGGAAGAATTGCAGGAAAGCTGCTAGCTCCTCCACCGAAATGCACTGTATTACCTGCCTGCAGCATCCTAGGAAGGTTTGGAGTTCAAGGCTAGATTTTGGGCGCTGTTCTCTCGAGAATAGCAGAACGAGATGGCCAGTTAGCTTTGCGATTTTAGCATAATCTGCCATGTTTAAATTTGAAATCTTACGTCTAGAATTTGTAACTACTGGGCAGCTAGTATTTTTGATGCTGGTTTCCAGAAGGGAGTCGCCCAGCCAATTCAAGAGGATTTCACTCGCGGTGGAGTCAGTGACACTGTCTTCGATGGCACTGTCTCTTAAATTAGCACTATTATTTTGAATGATGTCTACCCCGACAGAATGCGGAAATTTTCCAAATTCGTGCAAGCTCTTTTTGAACTTCTCTGTATGTATCTTAAATTTGGCGATTGTTTCAAGTCTTACTTTTCGAGACTTTTCAATTTGTTTTTCTACCGAATCGTACTAAAGTACAGAGAGGTCGGAGGAATTTCGCACTTTCTCTTCCAAATTCCTTAAATATAATTCCACTTTTAAATTATGCCTTACTTATTGGGGACCTGTAAGGATTGTCCCGCTCCTAAGGGTGACCCCTTTTGTTGTAGAATTTGTTGGGGGTGTTAGATTACCATCCTCTGTTGCGGATGTTGCTCCTGCGTTCCTTCCTTCGTACCGGGGCGGAAGATTGTTGTGGAGTCGATTGGGTGTTTTCCGGCGGTTTCTTGGTGGGATCTTGACTCGCTACTTTACCACCGTGCGTAGAGTTTGCCACTAGGGGGCCTCCTGCTGTCTTAATTCCATTGGTTCAAATTGAGAGGGGGGCTTATGCCTATTTCGAATTCCCTCTGAATTCAGGATCATTGGTTCGATTGCTGTGGAGATTTTTCAATGCTGCCGGGGGCCCTTGGCCTTTATAAATTCCCCTGGATAAAAGCTGAAAGGGGGCTCGTTGCCTAACTCGAAGTCCTTTTCAGCTCTGGATCGCCGCTAAATGGTTGTTGATTGGACTTCCCTCTTAATGTGGATTGCAGTATTTTCTTCGTTTGGGCTGGGATGAAGCCTGCTATTATCCCACGTTGGCATTTGGATGCTTTGATGAGGGGGTGGCTGCGTGTTTTTAACACAGAGGCTGTTATAGCTATCCGACCCTGAGCGTTGATTTTGATTTGAAGACCCCTTTTTTCACTATTCTCACCGTTTTCAATTATTTAAATTATTTAGACACAATTTATTTTTACACAGTTTCTTTGTACACAATTTCTTTTTACACAGTTTCTTTGTACACCGTTTCTTAGTACACAATTTCTTTTCTTTTTTAATTAACCGAGCACCGAACCGACCTTAGCCAATTTTACATTCAACTCTATCTTTTTAACTCATTCTTTTTAAAAATTTTGCCGAACCTTTCCTTTTAAAAAAACAACTCTTTCTTTTAAAATTCTTTTCTGAACCGCCGTATTTCGTTTTCAAAAAGCAACTGAACTCCTTATCACTTTCATAGCGATCAAGAGCCGTCGTTCAGGGTAGAAAATGCATAGTTTGCATTTGTACCCTGACTTGATTAAATAAGTCCAGAATATTTTCCGATGGACGGTGGCTTGAAAAAAATGTAGATAGATGTTTTTATATACATAACCCGCCGTCCCGTCTCGCTTGAAATTGCGGCGCGCGTATACATTTAATTTATTTTCGTGGCGCGCATTTCTTATCGCAAGAAACTTTGGTCGTAATATGTATGTACGTATATACATACATATTGAATTTTTGAAAGAAAATCGTACTGAAAAAGTATGCTGAGGGCCGAATTTTTCATGGGAATATTTTGTTGAAGGTGTGGAATCGCTTATTCTACAGATAAGCTAAACATGCTTTGACGCGCTCTTGAGTTATAGTCAGGACGGCAGACAAACACACGGACACATGGACCTGCAAATCAAAAACAACTTAGTATACTCTGCAGATTTCATCTAGGGTATAAGATCAGTTCTAATTGAAAAATGCCGGTAACAATATGCCTATAAATGTTAAGGCTTGTTAGTATATTTTTGTAGACGAGATCGACATGGTGAGTTTGACATGAGAACGAATATGGAAGAAATAAAATTCAGTGATTATTATTTTCATAACATACAATTTTAACATCTTTTATTTTGTTTTACCCAAAAGAATTTACTGAATTTGGAAACATGAACATAAAAATGTTGATAATTAAAAAAAAAATTCAATGGAAAAAGTTTGTCAGTAAAATTTGTTCAGTGCCCCTACGGTTATTTCACGGCTTTTCCTGCATCAGTGTGCCAAGCCTAAAATAAACCAAAACACTTCACCGAAGTAAACATGAACTTGACAGCGAAGACCAAAAATAGCAGCGGAATAAAAAGAAAAAAAAAAAACAAAACATACGCAAAAACTATACATATAGGGTTTCCAAAACATATCTATATATATACTCTCTATATACTCTCAACGGTATCCGATATCTGTGAAAAATTTCACGGTTGTCAATTTTTAATTTATAAAATTAAGCATGTTAAATTTTCTAAACAAACTAGGCTAGTCATTTTAACACTATTTTAAAAATTTTAATTTTTTTATAAATATGTAGCAAGCCATCCATTTTTTGTCATTTTTTTTTTCAATTTTATGAAAATTTATTTAACCCTCTAGCAGGAGTGACCGCCTTTTGGCGTGCATGACTTCGGTCTTGTTCTTGTTATATTTTAATGTAATTATATTTTCGCCTTTAGCATGCTGTGACGACTTTTATCGTGTGTATAACCAAAGAACATCTAACAGTTAACAGTTAAGTTATATGTTCTTTGGTATAACCAAAACCCTTGAGAATACATCACAAGCCATGAAACAGACTTCCTCACTACCACATGAGAGCCCCAACGGAGTAAAACTGACAAAAGTTTGATTCGAATAACTCCTCCGCTCTATACTACTATTCAATTCATACAGAAAAATGGAGTTCTGATAATATTAAGCTCGCTTTCTTATCTTCCAAAGCGAAATAAAATTGTTATGTCTTCCCTAACAAAATTATTTAGAAAAAAATATTTGAACCACAAGACTACGATTCCTCAAACAAAAACTCTCAGCTGAGTAATCATTGTATGCCGCTGTGCCGTCATGTCATGCCGTGGGCTGATATCGAATTTAGCTGCCAACAGATTCGGACTCCGGCTGCAAATACACAAATGTAATTATTTCTCAGTTGAGAGTGAGTGAGCGTACAATGGTAAGTTTACTTTGAAATCAAAATTATTTTATTATTTTGTTAAATAAGGAATACAGTAAGTGTAGCCTTTGGAAAGGTAAGAAACCAAGCTTTAAAATACTAGAAGACTATTTTCCTGTATGGATAGTAGTTTAGGCTGTATGGCATATATAAAGTCAATGTTTGGCACTTTTCCATAAGCATCTATATATAGAACATTTTAGAGAACGGACTCCGAACGCACACATATACATAGATTTCTGTTTCATGGCTTGGGAAGTATTCTCGAGAGTTTTGGTATAACCCATGGTACATAAAGATTAACAAGGTATGGCCGAATTATCTGTCAGTTGGTTGTTTACCTCCTTTGGTGACAATTGTCAGAAATTTGTTCGTCTCAATTTCAATCGGCCTTATCACAGTGAAAAAAATTTCCTATTTGTAAATTTCTTTGCTTTCCCACTAGCTCATAATTACTTTTCCCGAAGTGATTTAAACGAAGAAACTAATCTTTTGTTAAATATTTTAATATATTCAAAACGTATTTCAGTCAATAAAATACGAAAAACTCAAAACAAATTCGCTGGAAATGACAATAGTCTCCTCATGACGTAGCAACACAGAAATTCGTCTCGAATCTTCCATACCTTCTTATGTTTGTATCATGTATATAACCTTGTGTATAGAACTATATAGTGGTTGCGAAAATGCTTCCTTGTTACAATGTCAGATGGCTCCACTTTTACCATTTTACACAGTTTTGCTCACGCTCAGTCGCTGAAGTACAAGGGGTTCAAGCACTGACATATAATAAGAATGGACTGAGCCATCCTATCTAATTCCTATAGTCCAAAATGGCACAAATTTTGGCTAAAATCTATTTGTCTCTTTTAAGCTCAAGATGTACACTGAACTGTAACCATTTTTGGAAACAGTACGGCTGTATTAATTGGAATGCATTGGAATTGACATAAAAATTCAGATAAATATATTGTTTTTATACGTCTATCTCTTACAAGCTCAAGGAAATTTCACAAAAAATCTGCACAGGAGCTAATTTTTCAGTAATATTACAAATGAATTTTTGGGTTAATTAAAACAAGTTTAACTTCCTAAATAATTTTAATTTAATGCAATACTATTTTATAACATCTTTAGTGTTTCCAATCGACAAATAATAATAAATTAAGAATCGGTGTGCAATTGTACGAAATAAAGGGATTTCAGAGCCCGTTCAATATTTGTGCCATTTTTGAAGCAAGAACGCTCAGTCCATTCTTATTTTATGTCAGTGGGTTCAAGGGATAACCTGTAAGACCACTAATAATATACAAAACCTGGGCATATATAACAAACATGTAGGGAAAGCCGCAACTTCTTAGAAATTTACTGTAACATTTTCCTTAGAATTGTTATGAAGCCAACAACGGGTGCTTGAGTCACTAACAATTTTTATGAGAGTAGGCATGTAAATGAGCAATAAGCATTCATTTCTTCTTGGAAATTTACAGAAAAGGTTTCGGGAGAACTTTTATTCAGTGTTCATTGTTTATTCTATATATTGTACTCACAAACACAAGGGTATAACAGTTACAGTAAACAAATCGATAATATAATAATTACATATAATGTATACATATATCATAATTACCTTTCCGTTCAGTGCATTAATTATCCCACGATCATACCATGACACCTTACTCCATCATCCGGTATTTTCACAGCACGAAACCGCTTACGCCTGAAATTTACAAACATCATATTATCATACAAATAATTCTTGAATGCAAATTATAAAGAATCCAAATAATATATTTCCTTTCACATAAAACTGAAAAACCTAAAATTGTCATGTACACATTCTTTCACACGGGTAAATTAACAAACTTAAGTGAAATATAATCCGCCAACTGCAATTTTCCTAAAAGTTCGTAGAGCAAAGAAGGTAATGTAATTATAAATGTAAATTAGTATAATTTTTATCTTACTCCGATACGGCCGCGAAAATTATTAATTGTACTTGTTTAAATAAAGAAATTGTTCTTATTCAAATAATGTTGAAGAAGTGAAGAAATAAATTTGATTCAAATAAAGTGAAACAGTTTCAATAACAAAGTTACCTTACCATTTTAGGCTCAATACCTCAGCTGAGTGATAATTGCATGTGGGTATGTGCAGCCGGAGTCCAAATCTGTAGGCAGCTACATTCAATCTCTTCAACCACGGCATCCCATGACGGCACAGCGACATTGATTCCCTTTTACGTTCATATGTTGAATCCAGTCTAACTCATACCGCTAGCCCAAGTAAAGGCTGAACTAAAATAGAATTGTATGTAACTACATTTACTTACGCAAAGCGAACGCGCCCTTTAATTTAACAGGTGTACATTAAGCGGCCCACACACGATACAACTGTTGGTGCAACGGCTGCTTAACAACCGTTGGACCAACAGTTGTATGGTAGTCCACACACGATACAACTGTTGGACCGATTTCTTCCGCTGTCAGTCTTGTGTAACTTTTCTTACTGAGTATTACGAAATAATGTCATCGGTTGTCAAAAAAAAGAAAATGTACATTTGTTTTTCAGCTGTGATTATGTCTTTGAAAATTAATAATATATCAATAAACTCTTCCCAGAAGTTCTTATACTTAATAGACACCATTTTGGTTTGTTTTTTATTAAAAGTTTCACAGATAATGAAATCGGATCAACGGTTGAACAACAAGCACATACACTATACATCAACGGTCGCATATACAACAGCGGTTTACCTGCATGCACATCCAACCATCCAACCGAGCTTGCGATCGTTAGATGGTTCGTACAATTGGCCCACACACCACACAACGGTTGTATTTGCCAACACACAGTTGTATCGTGTGTGGGCCGCTTAAATTGACTTTAACTCGTGTGAGGGGAACTATCGTTTAGTTTAAATATCCAATTTTCCGTAAGTATGGTGCGCTAAGAATCGCTCATTCCATAAGAACGGGATGTGTCAAACAATTAAATTATTAGTAAATGATTAAAAGTGCAATGTAAAAATTAAAATGGAATAAAAATGGTACTGCGAATTAATAGAAGGCACAAATTTTCAATTACATCAACTTCCATTTGTCAATTTTGTCACTTTTACCGCTTTTTAAAATTTAAAACATTAAGAGGAGTCAATACCAAGTATTGCAAGTTTCATACATTTTTCAATGCAAATTTCTGGCAAACTATTTGTAGCAGAATAATGAGTTATATCTCAAATTAAAGATAACGAAGAGGGCTAGTAAATAACGGCGGAATAAATAAAAAAAATTACATTAAAACGGAGATATTAGCTCGGAAACTTGTAAAAAATGGTAAAATTTGAAGTTTTTCAAATCAAATTCCTGTTAGTAGTTATTCTCATTTCTTTAGATTGTGACTATTTTAGAAAGATCAAGCCTAGATCTAGCAAATAACGTCGAGATTTCATTTTTAGTTTCTTTTTTTTTAATTATTTGACTCTAAGTACTTGTTTTTTCTCCCGATATTTCACCGACGAGTAATTGCAATATTTCGTTGAAAGTTGTTGAACTACAAAGCAAAGTAGTATATTTAACAATTATGTGCAATAAAAATTTATTGGTGTTAATTCTCGTTAAAAATTTTCAATTTATTTAAACTGCAAATATTCATTTTTCGTCTTAAATTGTATAACTTTGTCGCATGTTGGGTTTCTGTTTTTTACGCTAGATGTCTCTAATGTGGTCTGTGGTCTAGGTCTAGACTAATTTTATATGAATTTTCTCACTTTTAAGACACAAACCTACCTATAATAAATTTTATTGCCTACAGGTTCGCTGATATCTAAATTGAAGTTTTTGCTGAGTACTGACTCCTCTTAAATATCAAGATAATAACTCTTACGGAATGTGATATTTATTTAGGCTAAAAGTATCAATTTTTTGAAAGTTAACCTCAGTCTCGTTTAATTTCGTAAACTTGTTTACTTCTATTGTAGTTCAGCCTTGAGACGACCAATTAATGTGATCTTCAAAATTTTCAGTAAAAATGTCACATGTGTAATTATTATGACAAATTATTCGTCCTAGGAATGTCAACAATGCAAGTAAACCTCTAAGCAACTTAGAACAATCTTAGCATGAAAAGCAAAATTTACGTGATTTACTCTGGCTAAAACAGGTTGAAGGAAAGTCATTCCTTTTGGCTAATAGTTCTCCAGGTTTATAACTTACAAGCCTTCAATTCCGCGAATTGCAAGCTAATACGTGTAACTACTGCTTCGACTGCTAGCCATCTCGTATCTGAAATTCTAGTGAGAGCTAGAAGTATTAATTATTATGTTTCTATGCAGAGTTCAATCCGAATTGAATCCGAATTAGCGCTCATGGAAACGAGAATTGAGTTGAGTTTCGTTCAATTCATATTAACTCCACGAAACCAGTCGGGTTGAGTTGGGTTTTGTGTAAGTATTAGTTAGAGTAATGCGGATGGGTGGCTTATTCAATACAAATCCAGAAACTTTGTATGAAATATATTATAATGTCAACTCAATTCAAGCCGTTCATGGAAACAGCATCGAGTTAACTCAGCCAGCAAAACTTAACGCTAACTCAATCCTAACTCAATTCTGGCTCATGCAAACATAGTAAATGTTTCATCGTTTCGTTAATAAAATTAAGAAAAGCCCAGAATCTACCTGTAACGCGCTCAAATACCACCATGCTTTTTTCTTTTAATGAAAAAAATATTTTAAAAACTTAAACAAAGCCTACCCCTTGTCTGTAACGCGTTTTTCCTTTTTTTTGTTAATGAAAAAAATATTAAGATAATAAAAAATAGAAATAAAATAAAGACAGAATTAAAAATATTAAATATTAAAAGTAAATATAAAGAAAATAAAATAAAAAAATATTTGAACAAATAAAAAACATAAAAAATTAAAGAGGAATAAAAATTTACAAACTTAAGAGAATCCGATTCTAAGAACGGGCGCTTTAGTTGGTAAGTATATATATTCCTTGATAATTGTAATTTCGAACGCCCAAATGGGGAAAGCTGTTTTAAGGTTCCATACGCAAGAAGCTGAATTAAATGGCAAGCGCTTTTAACTATCACTAGATTTGCTACTCATTTTTTAGTAATGCATAAACACCATTATTGACATCTATATTGTTACCGGTGTGTTGTCTATACCAATAGGTAAAAGTCGGAAAAATTTAATTGAAATCGACTTAATACGCATTTACAACCTCAACAATAACAAGTCAAAATGCTAGAATTGGTTTAAGATCAATTCTTATGGGACCCTAGATGAATATCCATATGAAATTTCGTATTGTCGCCCTTCTGTGCAAGTTTGATTTTTGAAGTGGTTTTTCGCCTAGAACGGTTTGTCGAACAGGAATAATGATTATAACCAATTCAATTTTATTGGATGTCTGTCGTATTCTGAAGAATTCTTAAATACAATAAAAATGTCTTGGACTGATCGTTTTCACAGTATACGTATAAAACAAAAAGACGGAGTTGCCCGATTCAGTCCATTTTGAAATTTTATTTGCTAGTATAATAAAAACACCATGCACCAAATTTCAGCTCTCTACGTTCTCTCGACGCGTTCTCAGGCAGTGTCCAAATATACAGTAGAAAACGAAATTTTTGTATGGCAACCCCACGAACGAGTTGCCTGATTTGTCTCATTTTCGAACTTAATTTCACTTTTTTTGTAAAGTCCGTGTACAAAATTTCAGCTCTTTAAGTATACGCGTTCTCGAGCTATCGTGCGCACAGACGGACGGACATGCAAAAATCAAAATAACTTTTAATATTATGCGTGGGTGTCCAATCGATTTTGCTCTACCATCAATATTTCGAGGTGTTACAAATGGAAAGACAAACTTAGTATACCCTATAGATTTCATCTAGGATATAAAAATAGCATCGCAGGTAATTAATTCCGTAACAGCAAGACATGTTGATACAATTTTTCGTTCGGAATTAGAATAATATAAAAATGCAATAACTTAGAAATAAGTATATCTATTGCCTCATCTAATAATTTTTTTGCAAAAAATGCATTGAGGGTAATTTTCTTACAGAGCCTGAAATATATCCTTTCCGAAACGCGCTCGAGCATTAAAGAAGGTATGAATTATAAAGTTAGGGCGAAAGAGCGAAACTTTTTTTTCACGACTTTCAAAAATCTGTAACCTCCGTAATAACCGGAATTTTAGCAAAATATTTAAAATGTTTTAATAATTTATATAAGACAAAATTTCGGTGACGTTGGTTCAGAAAGTTTTTCGAGAGGTGATCGACACATAAGTGCCTCAATATTGGCAATATTGATATCAATTAGAGTTTTCCTAACACTTTTAACCACAAGTCTATAGAAAAAATATTCAATATGAATACATTGATGTATCCTACGTATTAAAATAGAACTACATATGCATGTACTCCCTTATTCATGTATTTAAAATATGCGCTACTAGAACTGCTGCAATTAAATCACTGTTTCATTTCGCTCCAATTATATATGAAGATATTGCAGTAATTGTTTCATCCCAAAAGGTTTGCTCAAATTGTTTGAGAGCTAAATTAAAGCTAAAAATTATCCTAAGGAGCGAAACAACTCTTGGGCACTAATAGAAATGTATCGAAACTGAATAAACTTAAAAAAAGCTCAGTCTATGTGTTTATACACATCGATACGATATCTAATTTTAATTCATTTTTTAATATATACTGTCAAATTTAAATTAATACTGTTGCAGCAATTTGGTACCAATGTAATGAAGTTCCTATCTTACTAATTTAAGTGGAATCTATTAACACCTGGCCATCTATTGGTACATTCGGGTTGCGTGGTACTAAGTCGATGCTGAAGCGATCACCCTGTTGAATTGCCGTTCATGCAGTCACCAGAATAAGTACTCATGCGATGGCTTCCAGTTGGTGAACTCACATCCGTACCACAAGCAACATGCACATTGTAGGGCATATGCTGAAACATATGTGTGAACCAAACTGATGGTCATTGTGTGTGTGTGACAGAAAGGTTAGGAATTTTTCATTATTGTCATCTGGACTACGGTCGAGTCGTACCAAATTGCTGCATCAAGTTCTTTTTTCTTAATCATATCAAGCAAACGAATTATAATTTCAAGTATTGTATTCTAAAAGGCCTTCTTTATCCACTTTGGTAAAATAAAGTCATCAGTCAGTATCAGAAGTTGATTTTTGTTTGAAATTCCGAATTAACCTGGATACACCACTCAAGTACACACATTTTTTGCTGACCCCGACGTGATATCGTCATTTAAAAGGAAATAATTTAAGAGAACATCAAATATCTTGATAGATTTCATCAATTTGATTGCATAGAGGTGCGAGGGGCATCTTTGTGCAATGCAGGTATTATGTATTTATCTATTTAAATGTTTTCACGCAATAATTTAGTGCAAGTAGTGTATTAGGTTTATTACATTCGATAATTCCTTAACATTAATCATAGAAAGTAACACGTGGTGCATATTATCTGTGGGCAAAAATAGTGTCCAGTTACAATTTTATACTGTTGAACAGATCTAGCTGTGTGTGACTCTGTTGTTCTCCAACTCAATTTCCTTGTACCGTTTGAGAACTCGTCGAAATTATTTGTGGACAAAAAGTGTACAGTTCACATTTTTTATACTGTTGAATAGCGTCCAGATCTAGGCGTGTGTGTGATCCTATTGTTTCTCACCTCAATTCTAATTTCACTATGGCTGAAGCAAAGTTGGTAAAATACAAGGTTAAACGTACAACATTTATTC
Organism: Dioctria linearis; assembly: GCA_963930735.1. NCBI lineage: Eukaryota > Metazoa > Arthropoda > Insecta > Diptera > Asilidae > Dioctria > Dioctria linearis. The sequence goes on from OZ005740.1 coordinate 170,696,059, forward strand.
CGCAACAGCAGCGAATACAAGATTTTGTTGATAATATGTCCAGCAAAACTTCAATTGAAGAATTAGAAACACGATTAATTGCCCTACAAAAATGCTATGATGGATTTGTGATAGTTCAATCAGCTATAGAGGAAGTAGATGAGGAAGAGTTAAAGCTAGACATTCGCGCAGAGTTTAGGAAGCTTACTTTTCAATTAAATCAGCCATTCTATTAGCCGTTAATGAAAGAAAACGCGATATTAATGAACGGTTTAATAGTACCTCAGTCACCGAAGCGCAGGGATCAGGACTAAAGTTGCCAAGATAGTGTTCCCATCGTTTAGAGGCGATTATACGCAATGGCTTAGTTTTTATGAAACGTATATTACATTGGTTCATGAGAACAGTAGTTTAGATAAGATTGCTAAGTTCCACTATTTGCGTTCATCCTTAAGGGAAGGCGCATTGCGCACTATTCAATCTATTGAACTAAGTGCAGACAATTATGATAATGCATTAAAATTGTTAAAGCAAAGGTATGATAACAGAAGATTAATAGCTGAAGAGTCATACGGCAACTTTTTTCGCTTCCCAAACTTGTGAAAGCATCTGCGTCTGTTCTTCGAAAACTTATCGATGGGGTCAATATGCATCTATGATCATTGGCTGCCTTGGGGCGACCAACCTTACACTGGGATGATTTAATAGTGTTCTTAATATTAACGAAGCTAGATCCTTCTATTACCGATAAATGGGAAGACGAGTGTCCCTCCGATAGGCTGCCTACCTTAGAGGAATTTCAAAGGTTTTTGGAGAAAAAGTGCCATTCATTAGAGGGAAAGGATCAAATGTCAAATGTCAATGACAAGTTGTCCGTCTTTTAGGAAGTAAATCGAATCCAAAACTCACAAAACACACATCTCTCAAGGTGACCCAAAATCAAACATGTTCATATTGCTCTATACAGAATCATACTATATACAAATGCATAAAATTCCTCAATTTAGGGCCGTTAGATAGGTACAAGGCGGTAAGGGAATTAAATTTATGTGTGAATTGCTTAAAGGGCGGGCACACGAACTTAAAATGCACGTCAGGGAAGTGCTATCTCTGTTCCCAATCGCATTATACACTACTACACAGCAGCTTCCAGCGGTCACAAGTAGTAATTCTTCAGATATTAATCCTCAGCCTTCAATGAGATCAAGAGAACAAATTGAGTCCAATGATTTAACACAGATTTCAAGTTTAGGAACGAAAGTAGATCCCAACTTTACCAGCATCCTCTTAGCGACTGTAATACTTCACATTCCCAATAAATGTGGAACACTTGTTCCCTGCAGGATCTCAGCTGTATTTTATTTCAGAGCGTCTTGCTCAAGAGTTGGGAATAAAACGCATAAAAACTCACGTACCAATTCACGGTATCGGGAAAACTGAGGTCACTTCCCACCATAAGATCCCACTTACATTAAAATCTCGAGTCAATAACTTTACAGTAGAGATAGATGCTCACATTTTGCCAAAAATAAGCGAGTTCCAGCCGAATTCCTTCTTTAACATAGAAGATTGGGCTGAAATTCCAGCAAATATAGAATTGGCAGACTTGTCTTTCAATAAACCTCAAAGAAGAAGAGATATATCCTAATCTGCACAGTTTTTGGTTGGATCGTGATGGGCAAGGTTCGCACACAATTAAGTGCAGTTCAATGCAATCTCGCTATGAGTTGTTCAACTTCTCCATTAGAAAAACAAGTGCATTAATACTGGCAGCTGGAGCGACACGATTATCCAATGAAGGTCTATACTCCAGAAGAGCAACTGTGCGAAAAATTTTTCAAACAAACCACCACTCGGACTGAAACCGGTCAGTATTGCGTACGATTGCCCTTTCTCACTTCTCGCCGATTTTTTATGCTTGAACGCAAGTTCGTACGTAACTCAGAGCTTAAAGAATCGTATGCAAGGTTTCTAAATGAGTATAAATCGCTCTCTCATATGCAGGAAATCCCTAATGATGAAGTTCCAATATCAAATTATTTTCTGCCCCATCATAAAGTCCAGAAATTGGATAGTTCAACTACACAACTTCGAGTCGTTTTTGAGGCTTCTTCGAAAACGAAATCTGGGTCATCCTTGAAAGACATAGTAATGGTTGGACCAACAGATCAACCCGATCTGTTTTCAATAATTGTCAATTTTCGCATTCCTCGATTTGTTTTTACCTGTGACATAAGTAAAATGTACAGACAGATCTTAATGCATCCAGAGTATCGAAAATATCAGTTAATCGTTTGGCGCGACTTTCCAAATCAGGAACTAAAGACATATCATTTGAACACCGTTACACATGGCACATCTGCTGCCACTTATTTAGCTACGAGGTGTTTAAGACAGTTGTCATGCGATGAACATAGCAGCTACCCTCAAGCTTGTAATGTTTTGAAAAACTCAGTTTATGTGGACGACTGCATGACGGGTTGTAATTCTATTGAAGAAGCAGACAAGCTACAGGCGGACCTTATTACGGTTCTAAAAAAGGGAAACTTTGAATTGCGTAAATTCTGCGCAAATCATCCATCTTTATTAAGTCAATTACCCGAGGAACACAAGGAAAAATATTTACAAATTCATGACAACGAAGTAGTTTAAACACTAGGGCTCATCTGGCAGCCCACTGAAGATGTATTCCAATTTCATAGTGCTCCAATAAGCAATGAAATTACTCGGATTACAAAACGTGATGTCCTATCCGAGCTAGCAAAAATTTTCGATCCCCTGGGGCTAATTAGCCCTATAGTAGTCCTTGGAAAAATATTCCTGCAACAACTCTGGAAGTTAGATTTAACGCGGGATGAAGTGCTACCGCAAGAATGTAGCCTGAGCTGGTATTCATACAGAAACCAGTTGAAAGGATTAAACTCACTAAAAGTTCCTAGACACATGAGTAGGTAATGGGGCACTTTGGCCTGGGAACCAAAACCGGTTTTGGTGTGAGTTCATTCAATAAGCAAAAGGCGTGTAATGAGTAGTTAATTGTATTTTATTGATGTGGGGTGATTGTTAGTTGTCATTAAATATGAAAAAGTTGAGTAATGAATTGTTAATTGAATGTTTTTAGATGATTTATTGATGGGTAATTATTTGAGTCAGGTGCACACCTGGGTAGCTGCGTTCAGTGACGTCACGCTGCGCTGCTAGAGGTAAGCGGTGTAAATGACGCACCGGTAGATAAGCTATGAGAGTTCGGCGGCAAAATCCCATGTTATTTCTTGTGGACATCTAAATTCTCAAAATGGTATCAAAAGCTAGTTCTGGCGCAAAATCCCATGTTATTTCTTATGGAGGTGTCCAAAATTACAAAAAAGGTATCAAAAATTCTTCGTATACGTGGACGAGCATAGTTGTGGGTGATGACGCCATGAAAGCGCTATGGTTGGGTTGCATGGTTGCTAGGCTGGCGCCCCTCGGCTCCCTCAGCCGTTTCTCTAGGCTTTGTTTACGCCTCGTCTTAAACAGGTGCACATAACGCGATACAATATGAAAACAAACAGAAATTCACACTCTAAGAATAATTAAGTGCAGCTTCCGGCTAAGGTTATAATTACTTTGTTGCATTCAATGAGAATTTTAATCTTACTTTCACTCTAAGAAGAATTAAGCGCAACTTCCGACACATGTTTTCATTTGGCTTGAAATAACGGGAGAGGAAATAAACAAAGAAAACTCGTAGTAATTGATTTATTGTTTTATTTAATTATTGTGAGATTGAGTCATGCACTGGTAGTGAAGGAAAACATGTGCCAGCAGATTGTAAATAAGCTGAAAGCCGGTTAAATTGTATTGGTAACGAGCTTTAGTGTGATATTATGCGGCAAGTTTAAGGTTAATACAATTAAGTTTTCAAGCGTAAACAGCAATTGCTTAATACAGATAAACTTTGATGTGATTAAGCGAAATATGTTTGGTTAATCTCTAATCAACATCAACATCTTCATATGATGATCATGCTGTCTGTACAGCAATGGGATAACTGAATATCCAACACTAGTATCAATTCTGTATTTTAAAATAACCTAGTTAAGTTCTTGATGTTTACTTTATCACTTGTCCTCTTTTTTCATACAGTAACCTATTTTCCTATGTTTTATTCAAAACAATATAAATTTATTACTTCTGTCAAAAGAGTTTCAAGTTGAGGAACTATTATAATTTAAAGAACTCGGCTTCGAGTAACCAATAGAAAATTATACAAAATAATAATCGCGTGACTTTTATTAACGTAGTAAACGAACATTCCCATATCCTATTAAACATTTGGTCCTTCGGAGTCGGATAGGGACATTAACAAAGGAAGTAAAAGTCGAAAACTGATTAAGTTGCACTTGCAACAATTCCGCTTGGACAGATTTTGATTGTGTTATTTTAATATCTGACTTAAACAAAAGTGAACTATTTAAAAATGTGAGACTGTGCTAGAGAGTGAAAAGACGAAACTTCCGTGTTTTTTTTGTGCATCAAAAGCTTGTTTAAAACTTTGCATCAAGAACAAAAAGTTGCGCACAAGTGTCGTTTCGGTTTGGAAGTAGCTGGCGTTTAAATTTTTCAATACAATATTGTATGCTATTATGGAGAAATTATATGAACAACAAGACCGCCTAGGTGGACTAATAACTAGGTTCCTAACAAATACGGGAAGAACTAACATTGATAATCAGAACGAAGAATATTTTGAAGGAAGGATTCAACTCTTGCAAACGTACTGGAATAAATTTATGGAAAATCATAAAAAGCTACATGATTGCACTACTGCAGAGTTTTTGGAGAAGGAGTAATTTAAACAGGACATTTACTTGGAAATCGAATGAGTGTATACTGAACATATCGGCTCTTTACGTGCTAAATTACGACAATTGTCACCTAAAGCAACAACTAAAAATTCTATGCGAGTCGATACATTCGTACCATACAGCGCATGCGCAACCAAACTTCCTAGAATATCACTACCTTCGTTTAACGGTAATTACCTAAAATGGCCGGCTTTTTGCGACCTTTACATAGCATTAGTTCACAACAACGAATCAATATCTGACGTACAAAAGTTGCATTATCTGCAAACAAGTTTGTCGGGTGAATCAAGAAATCTAAAAAAGCATTTTTCGACAACTGAAGCCAATTATCATTCTGCGTGGAATACTCTAACGAGTAGATACGAAAATAAACGCGTGTTGACAATTGCTTACATTTCCACAATTATGGGTTTACGCTCCATGACATCAGAATCTGCTAGTGAAATTAAACGCGTACTGGATAGCACCTCAAAGTCAGTAGCAGGTTTTACAAATCTTGGCCGCCCCACGACTAACTAGAGTGACTGGCTAGTATATGTAGTCAGCCAGAAGTTAGACCCACAGACTAGAAAAGATTGGGAAAACTCCTTAGCTGATAGCAGTGACATTCCAGAGTTTAACACTGTAACCAAGTTCTTAGAAGGTCGGCTTCGTATGCTTAAGGCAATGAAAACCATGTGCAATGAAAACAAAACAAAACATGCACCATCTCGCGCACCAACTGCTCGTATTCATTCTGCAACAATGGCAAGAGGGTGTATTGCGTGCAATGGTAAACATCTGGTAATCTTTTGTCCTTCATTCCGTGCAAAATCTACTGAACAAAGACGCGAATTTGTTCGGACTCAACGCTTGTGCTACAACTGTCTGAAGCTAGGGCATTTAATGTACGACTGTCAAACATCTGCTCGCTGCAAGCTATGTAACCAGCTTCATCGCACAATGCTGCATCAAATACCTTCTGGTCAGCACGCCACCATAACTGCTACTACGGGGAATCCTTCTACATCTATTACAACAGGAGGTTCTTCTTCTAATCCAGAACATCGGAGTATACCAATCGTTCAAGCATCAATGCATTCACAATCACTTAATGAAGGTATTCTTCTTGCAACTGCTAAAATACTTGTGCGATCCAGTGAAGGTAAGATCCAGCAAGTGCGCGCATTAATGGATCAAGTCTCTGAGTCGACATTCATTTCAAATTCAGTTGCAAAGGCGTTAGGGATTCCTCGACGTCGTGTGCAGATACCAGTAATAGGAATCGGAAATTGTGAAGCAGGGGTTGCGCAAGCATTAGTCTTCTTCGACATTCTTTCTATAAACGATCAATCAAGGTCTTTCAGCACTACTGCTTTAGTCTTACCCACTTTATCAACTATTTTGCCGACTGTTCGTATTAAATGCTCTCAGTGGTCTCATCTGCAAGGATTAATATTAGCAGATCCTCATTTTACGACACCTTCAGCTATTGATGTCGTCATTGGTGCGGAACTATATTCACGTTTAAAGTTGAATGGTCTCCACCGTGGTCCATCAGGTACACCAATAGCCCAGCGGACTCAGTTGGGGTGGATTTTGTCAGGGCCTGTCAATTGCAAAAATTCAGGACATATTGCCTCTACTTTAGCATTTCAAGTAAGGACTGGTCAAGATCTTAACGTGACCTTACGACGGTTTTGGGAAATAGAAGAGCTACTTTCTAATATTATCTGGACCCCTGAAGAAGCTAACTGTGAAGATTTCTTTCAGCGTACTACAGGTTGGCCTAAGAATATCCTCACTAAGCCACTAAATGGAGACCTAGAAGAAAGCGTTCCGATAACTTGTCACGCAGCTCATGTGTCAGAACCCTGGTCCATACTAAGGCGATATTCATCCCTGAGACGACTTCTTAGAATAACTTCGCTATGCCAAAGATTTATTCATAACAGCAAGTATAGAGATAACAAACTTGTTTCACCGTTATCTAGTACTGAGCTGGAGAAAGCATTACATTTTTGGTTGCAGCATGTCCAACGGCTACACTACAGTGAAGAACTTCAAGCACTACAACACGGACGGTCCATCAGACCAAAAAGCAAACTAAGCACCCTAAGTCCCCTAATCGGGGAACATCACTTATTGCGGGTAGGTGGACGAATACGTCAAGCATTCCTTACTTATTCAGAATGCCATCCTATCATTCTACCAGCCGATAGTAATCTCACAACATTACTTATCGATGATGCACATAGAACAACGCTCCACGGAGGAGTTCAATTGACACCGCAACACCTACGAACAAGGTTCTGGATTCTCAAGGCTAGAAACAAAGTGCGCTCCTTTATACATAATTGCATGATCTGTGTGCGGTATCGTGCAACACCCCGTATTCAATTAATGGGTGATCTTCCTTCTGCGAGAGTGCGACCTTCGAAACCTTTCGAACATACTGGGGTAGATTACGCCGGGCCCTTAATGATAACATCAATCAGGCATCGTGGTGCCAAATCATATAAAGCTTATATAGCTTTCTTTATTTGTTTCTCTACTCGTGCTGTTCACATTGAGCTTGGCACACAATTGACATCTGATGCATTTATTGCTGCCTTCCGACGATTCGTAGCACGCAGAGGTCTCTGCTCTCATCTATACAGCGACAACGCAACAACCTTTGTTGGTGCTGATACAGCTTTGCAGAAGCAACTTAAAGATGCGGTGAGACAAGAACGCGGTCCTCTTCGGGAAATGCTTAGCCAAGAAGGAGTTGAATTGCACTTCATCCCTCCAGCCTCTCCTCATGTAGGTGGCCTATGGGAATCGGGCGTGAAATCCGCCAAACACCATCTACGCAGAGTCATCGGAAGCACAATTCTATGTATAGAAGAAATGTTAACTCTGCTAGCACAGATCCAAGCGTGTCTTAACTCAAGGCCACTTTGCCCGTTAAGTGATGATCCTGAGGACTCATCGGTCTTAACACCTGGACACTTCTTAATGGGCTGTGCACCACTTTCAGTTCCTGAGCCATTCGTAGAATCTCAATCTTCTCTGCACAACCTGTCCAGATGGAAACTCATCCAAGCAATGGTTCAGAATTTTTGGTCAACATGGTATAAAGATTATATACATCATTTACAACAACGAAGAAAATGGCAAACGCAAGAGCCACAAGTTCAAGTCAACAGCCTTGCGCTTATTAAGGACGATAATCTGCCTCCCTGTAAATGGCTTCTCGGCCGCATTACTGAAGTCTTTCCTGGTCCCGATGGGCTTGTACGAGTCGTCCAGCTTAAGACTGACAACTAGTTTAAAGCGTCATATCAGCAAACTATGCGTCCTGCCAATTTCTTAAGAATATTTGAGCATTCCTTAATTTGACTAATTTTCTCATTAACTATAGTTAGTCCTATACAACTACACAACAAATGGTAAATTTCTGATGGCGGGCGGTACCGGCAATTTGGGGATCGTCTTTGACCATATGGTGAGGCGGGCGGCATGGTTAATCTCTAATTAACATCAACATCTTCATATGATGATCATGCTGTCTGTACAGCAATGGGATAACTGAATATCCAACACTAGTATCAATTCTGTATTTTAAAATAACCTAGTTAAGTTCTTGATGTTTACTTTATCACTTGTCCTCTTTTTTCGTACAGTAACCAGTAAATTTATTACTTCTGTCAAAACAGTTTCAAGTTGAGGAACTATTATAATTTAAAGAATTCGGCTTCGAGTAGCAAATAGAAAATTATACAAAATAATAATCGCGTGACTTTTATCAACGTAGTAAACGAACATTCCCATATCCTATTAAACAATGTTATTACGTGACCAACTTGTTTAGTTGAATAAAAATTGGTTTCTTCTTTTTAAGATATGTTTTATTTAAAGCTTTCTACATAAATTCATTTCTGTGTTTTTTATTATTATTACTACGGCATTATGCATTATGGACCTTTTTCACGTAGAAGTAGTCGTTACTAAAGTTAAAGTTAGAAAATTGTATTTTTATAATCGACCGAGCTCATTAAAGTTTATATGATCTATTAGAAATATTAAATCGTTTGAATTTATTTAAATAAAATTATATATTTTCCCATTCTCTTCAATGACGAACAAGCTAAAGCTAAAACAGATTACCAGGCGACCAGAAGCTGTCATAGGCAATCAGAACTCAGCAGCGGAATCGCAATCTTTGCAGATCCGAACAATCAACACTTTTCTCCTCATGTATAATTTGTATGAGACAAAATTTGCTTTACAGTTTTAATTATTACCTTTATTACCGTTAGCGTTATTCACTTTTGCTTCTTCGTGCAACCTGCCGACGGCGTAAGTACCTAGTTGTAGTTTTTTATATAACCACAAAACAAGAATAAAAGAAAATGCACCGCGAAGGTTGACAACGCGTCACATCTTTACAAACATGAGTGCGCACGTTTAAATTATGTGCTCCTGCTACTCCACTTTTAGAACCACTTCTTTGCCACTGCTATTATTTTTAAATTTCCATAATATCACAAAATTGCAACTTCCTTTTCGAAAAAGTCTTGAATATACTTTAACATATATACTTCATCATATTCGTGAAGAGCCCTCCGCTGGATGTTACAGTATCGTATTGCTCTATTTCATAACTCCATATTTCAGAGATTTTAAGAATTCGGTAACCTTTTTCCAGAGATTTTCTAACTTTGTCAATTACCCGTGCACCCAACAATGTTCTTTCACTGTCATTATGGCTGCAGTCCTCAACTTGCTCTTTAGTTTTGCTACAAACATAACATAAGGTAAACATTAATTTGTTATTTTGCTTAAAAGGTATAATTGGATGAAATAAGTTTTGAGGGTGTAATATTTTACACTTAATCAATCCGTTGAGCTTTTTAAGATCTACTTTTGAATTTTCATAACCAATGTATAGTTTTAGATGGCCAATAGGAAAATTCCCGTACTTACACACCCATCGATATAAGGGACATTTAATTTTTTCATCGGGCTTGCACGTATAATACGTAAAACGTTTCCTGTTCTTTCACCATAGGGTTTAATGGAACATTGGTGAGCAGGGGATGATTAATCAATTTTTCTATTTCTGTATTACTTATTTTGCTTTTCTAAATGAAAACTGCTGTAGATTGCGTCATGCACTGGTGGCGAATAAAAACATGTGCCGGCAGATTGTAAATAAGTTGGAAGCCGGTTAAATTGCATTGATAAGGAGCTTTAAATGTAAACAGTACTGTAGATAAACTTTGATATGAGTAAGCGAACTATGTAATTACACGACAAACTTGTTTAGTTGAATAAAAATCGCTTCTTCCATAAAATATTTTTATTCAAATAGTTTTATTCAAATCTTTTTATATAAATTCTTTTCTGTGATTTTTACTATTCCTGCTACGGCATTACGCAATGTTGCGAAATACACTCACATACCTCCCTTGGATCTTTTCACGTATAAGTAGTTGTTTCTAAAGCTAAAGTTAGAAACTTGTATTTTTATAATCGACCGAGCTCATCAAAGTTTGTATGATCTATTAGAAATATAAATTGTTTGAATTTATTTCCCATTCTCTTCAATGACGAACAAGGTAAATGCTAAAACTGACTACCAGGCGATCATACGCCGTCACAAGCAATCAGAACTCATTAGTGGAATCGTGATATTTTCAATGCCACGCAACCGCATCTTATTCATCGTGTAATTTTTGCTGCAAGCAGTGAGGCAAAGCTTGTTTTGCAGGTTTATTTGGCAAAACTTTATTACTTCTTAGTGCACGTTGCATTCATAGCAATTATTACTCAATCGAGTTACTGCAAACTATGTGCTATTATATTTTAAAAAATTGTTTCTCCAAAAAGATGCCGGGCATCATCGTAATTTTTTGCAAACAGATAGATAAATATATAAAATAAATATACAAGAAGTGCTTGAAGTCCTCAATAGTAAATAATAGCATTTAAAATAAATACTATTATTAACAAAAAGACGTTTGAACGATTCGTTCGGTACTGCCGTATTTTTTATGAAAAATATAAATCATTAACATGCATTGCATGTACCTCAACAATTTAATAACCAAATGAAGCAGCGGGTAGTGTTTGTAGGATATACCATTATCAGTTGCAGATGGTCATTTTAAAATTAACAAATCTAGTTAGCAAATTAGACGTTTTCAAAATAACAGCTTTGAAGAGAGAGCATTATTTACCGTTTCAAACAAGCAGACTGAGGAGATTATGGAGTGATAAACAATTCAAACTAACGATAAATATTTTTCTGGAAATGACTATGAGACGTTACCGGGAGGCCATTATAGCATAATGGAAGTAGATTAATATGTCTTAAATAAATATAGCATATTAGTTTATACGAACATATTGTAAAACAGATTAATATATTAAATAAATGAATGTTTATAACTTGTTGCAATCTGTGTTTTATTTTAAAGTCCTAATAATAAGCCTATTTTTAAATCATGTCGGCATATTATAAAAGTACATTTACCGTTCAAAAACCGTTGAAAAAATTTACATTTCACTCTATATATATGTATAAAATTTTTGCAAATTAGTGTAAGGGAGCTACTACATGCATGGTTTTTAAAAATCAATTTTATGTAATTCTAGCCAGCTAGGAATTAACAGTTACAAATCAGGAGTTAACTTTACATGTTCGTAACAAGAATAAAAGAAAATTTACTGTTGCAACAAACATTATAAACATATGGCGCTACCCAGTTTTTAGTTGAAAAAAGCTAAAATATTTTTATAAAAAGCGCCTTTTACTCCAAAACTTATCAATTTATTACACACTTATGCTAAAACAAAGGATGCGCTGGTTTTTTCAACGGAAATTGTTCTTAATGTGCGTTAGTTGGTTAATTCATGTACAAATTATTGGGGAAACGGCTAAGGAGGCCGGGGACACTAAACCATGCTCGTCTACGTTAATGAAGAGCTTTTGGAACAATTTTGTTAACTCACAGGTCCCCCTTTAAAAATACACGGGAAATTGCGCTCAGCCGTTTCCCCTAGACTTTGCTTATGACTCGTCTTAAAAGGTTGATAGCACTGCACAATATGCATAAGCTATCATTAAAAAGGAAACGAACGTTGTTCACTCTCGCTGCTTCAGACTTCGTTGACAGCGTTGGCTGAGGTAGCCGGGGATACTAATCCATGCTCGTCTACGTTAATGAAGAGCTTTTGAAACAATTTTGTTAATTCACAGTTCCCCCTTTAAAAATACACGGGAAATTGCGCTCGAACTTTGAGCTTTTGAAACAATATTTTCATATCAGAGACCCCTTTAAAAACACACAGCAAATTGCGCTCGTACTCGCATAGCTTAGCTACTACAAAAACTGAATCAGATTGCCGGTATGTAAACAAAGGTGCTCATGACGGTAAATACAGGTTGCCGGTTCGGTGAAATTGAACTGTGAGTTGAAAACGTGTTAAATGAAAACATACGAAATGTAGGTTAATTTTTATTGATACATTTTTATTCATCTTATACCATACATCTAGGCCGATGTGCTCTAAAAATGTGTTTATAATAAGGGACTTTTTAAAATAAACTAGTTTTTTAAACGTTATAAAAATTCTTTTATTTTGCATATGATGTCCTAATCTAATTTACAATATTTTCTTATATTCACATTAATCTACTTCTGCTGCATATTTACACAATTTGTTTTCCTTTTCTTTTTACGCTATTTGTAACTTTTTGTAAAATTTTGTATTATTTGTAAACTTTTAGTAAACAAGTTAGCTAAATTTCTAAAAAAATTCAAATATTTAGAAATAATTTTTAACTTTATATAAAATGTTTTATTATTTTGCAAATTTTTGCGAATAGTTAGATAGCTTTTAAAAAATTTTTAACTTTTTGTAAAATTTTGTATTATTTGTAAACTTTATGAACTAGTTAGCCAAAATTTAATTAAAATTCCAACAATATTTTGTTCATGAATTAACCAACTAACGCACATTAAGAACAATTTCCGTTGAAAAAACCAGCGCACCCTTTGTTTTAGCATAAGTGTGTAACAAATTGATAAGTTTTGGAGTAAAAGGTGTTTTTTATAAACATTTTTTAACTTTTTTCAACTACAAACTGGGTAGCGCCATATGTTTATAATGTTTGTTGCAACAGTAAATTTTCTTTTATTCTTGTTACGAACATGTAAAGTTAACTCCTGATTTGTAACTGTTAATTCCTAGCTGGCTAGAATTACATAAAATTGATTTTTAAAAATGATGCATGTAGTAGCTCGCTAATGCTAATTTGCAAAAATATCATATATTTAGAGTGAAATGTAAATTTTTTCAAAAGTTTCTGAACGGTAAATGTACTTTTCTAATATGCTGACATGATTTCAAAATGGGCTTATTATTAGGACTTTAAAATAAAACATAGATTTCAACAAGTTATAAACATTCTTTTATTTAATATATTAATCTGTTTTACAATATGTTCGTATAAACTAATATGCTGTATTTATTTAAGACATATTAATCTACTTCCATTATGCTATAATGGCCTCCCGGTAACGTCTCATAGTCATTTCCAGAAAAATATTTATCGTTAGTTTGAATTGTTTATCACTCCATAATCTTGAATATTTTTATCTCCTCAGTCTGCTTGTTTGAAACGGTAAATAATGCTCTCTCTTCAAAGCTGTTATTTTGAAAACGTCTAATTTGCTAACTAGATTTGTTAATTTTAAAAAGACCATCTGCAACTGATAATGGTATATGCTACAAACAGTTTACTATTATTTTGAAATACAACGGTGGTCTGTATTATGTTCTGTCATGATAAAGATAAGAACTTAAGAACATTGCCCGCTGCCTTATTTGTTTATTAAATTGTTGAGGTACATGCATTTCATGTTAATGATTTATATTTTTCATAAAAAATACGGCAGTACCGAACGAAACGTTCAAACGTCTTTTTGTTAATAATAGTATTCATTTTAAATGCTATTATTTACTATTGAGGACTTCAAGCACTTTTTGAATATTTATTTTGAAGCTAGAAGTCTTATCTATCTGTTTGCAAAAAATTACGATGAAGCCCGGCATCTTTTTGGAGAAACAATTTTTAAAATATAATAGCACATAGTTTGCAGTAACTCGGTTGAGTAATAATTGCTATGAATGCAACGTGCACTAAGAAGTAATAAAGTTTTGCCAAATAAACCTGCAAAACATGCTTTGCCTCACTGCTTGCAGGCAAAAATTACACTATGAATAAGATGCGGTTGCTTGGCATTGAAAATATCACGATTCCACTAATGAGTTCTGATTGCTTGTGACGGCGTATGATCGCCTGGTAGTCGGTTTTAGAATTTACCTTGTTCGTCATTGAAGAGAATGTGAAATAAATTCAAACAATTTATATTTCTAATAGAGCATACAAACTTTGATGAGCTCGGTCGATTAGAAAAATACAAGTTTCTAACTTTAACTTTAGAAACAACTACTTATACGTGAAAAGATCCAAGGGAGGTATGTGAGTGTATTTCGCAACATTGCATAATGCCGCAGTAGGAATAGTAAAAATCACAGAAAAGAATTTATATAGAAAGATTTGAATAAAACTACTTGAATAAAAATATTTTAAGGAAAAAGCGATTTTTATTCAACTAAACAAGTTTGTCGTGTAATTACATATTTCGCTTACTCACATCAAAGTTTATCTGCAGTACTGTTTACATTTAAAGCTCGTTATCAATGCAATTTAACCCGCTTCCAACTTATTTACAATCTGCCGGCACATGTTTTTATTCGCCACCTTTTGGGTATTTAGAGGGCCCTTTAAAAATACATAGGATTTTGGCGCAGAGCCGGCATAGCATAACTATACAACATAAGGAAGATTACTTTGACTTACAAAAGGAATTCGTATTGTTTCAGTGACGTAAAAATACTAACAGAAGCTTGTTTAAAATTTATAGAACTAATGCTGAAAGAATGCAATGCGTGTCTGTTTCTGGAGGCAGCTACAATCGCTTCTGCTTGTAACCTAGTTTCTCGTCGTAATTTCCTTAAATCAGACACAATTGGAATAATACCAAAACGAGTATATCGAAATTCCGACAATCAATCCAAAATAGATATACCTTAGTTGTTATTAGAGGAATCTAAACCAAAGATTAACACCTTGCACGCGACTAAACAAAAAGAAGTGGAAGTTAAAGGAACTAAAGTTGATGGATATTGTATGGACACAAAACAGGTGCTTGAGCTGCACAGATGTTATTTTCATGGGCATCCTAAATGTTTGAGGTATAACAGAGATTAATTTTGGTACGATTGCACCAATGATTCATTCAACAGACGGTATGAAGCAACAGTTTCTAAGACAGAAAGATTACGAACACTTGAATATGAAGTAATTGAAATGTGGGAATGTGAATTTCAATTAGAAAAGCAAAATAAGTAATAAAGAAATAGAAAAATTGATTAATCATCCTTGCTCGCCAATATTCCATTAAACCCAAGAGATGCCTTCTATGGTGGAAGAACAGGAAACGTTTTTACGTATTATACGTGCAAGCCCGATGAAAAAATTAAATGTTCCTTATATCCATGGGTGTGTAAGTACGGGAATCTTCCTATTGGCCATCTAAAACTATACATTGGTCATGAAAATTGCTCAAAAGTAGATCTTAAAAAGCTCAACGAATCGATTAAATGTAAAATATTACACCCTCAAAACTTATTTCATCCAATTATACCTATTAACCAAAATAATAAATTAATGTGTATGTTTGCAGCAAAACTAAAGAGCAAGTTGAGGATTGCAGCCATAATGACAGTGAAAGAACATTGTTGGGTGCATGGGTAATTGACGAAGTCAGAAAATCTCTGGAAAAAGGCTACTGAGTTCTTAAAATCTATGAAATTTTGGAGATATGAAATAGAGCAATACGATACTGTAACATCCAGCGGAGGGCTCTTCACGAATATGATGAATAAATTTATAAAAATGATGCAACAAGCATCCGGATGGCCAATTAATTATCAGACCGAGGAAAACAAGTTAAAGTACAGTACAGTACAGTAGTTGCAATTTTGTGATATTATGGAAATTTAAAAATAATAGCAGTGGCAAAGAAGTGTTTCTAAAAGTGGAGTAGCAGGAGCACATAATTTAAACGTGCGCACTTATGTTTGTAAAGATGTGACCCGTTGTCAACCTTCGCGGTGCATTTTCTTTTATTCTTGTTTTGTGGCTTAATAAAAAACTACAACTAGGTACTTACGCCGTCGGCAGGTTGCACGAAGAAGCAAAAGTGAATAACACTAACGGTAATAAAGGTAATAATTAAAACTGTAAAGCAAATTTTGTCTCATACAATTTATACATGAGGAGTAAAGTGTTGATTGTGCGGATCTGCAAAGATTGCGATTCCGCTGCTGAGTTCTGAATGCCTATGACAGCGTCTGCTCGCCTGGTAATCTGTTTTAGCTTTAGCTTGTTCGTCATTGAAGATATATATAATTTTATTTAAATAAATTCAAACGATTTAATATTTCTAATAGATCATATAAACTTTGATGAGCTCGGTCGATTATAAAAATACAATTTTCTAACTTTAACTTTAGTAACGACTACTTCTACGTGAAAAAGATCCAAGGGAAGTATGTGTGCGTATTTCGCAATATTGTATAATGCCGTAGTAATAATAATAAAAAATAGAAAGCTTTAAATAAAACATATCTTAAAAAGAAGAAAACGATTTTTATTCAACTAAACAAGTTGGTCACGTAATAACATATTTCTCTTAATCACATCAAAGTTTATCTGCATCAATTGCTGTTTACGTTTAAAAACTTAATTCTATTAACCTTAAACTTGCCGCATAATATCACACTAAAGCTCGTTATCAATACAATTTGACCGGCTTTCAACTTATTTACAAACTGCCGGCACATGTTTTTTCCTTCACTACCAGTGCATGACGGAATCTCACAATAATTAAATAAAACAATAAATCAATTACTACGAGTTTTCTTTGTTTATTTCCTCTCCCGTTATTTCAAGCCAAATGAAAACTTGTGTCGGAAGTAGCGCTTAATTCTTCTTAGAGTGAAAGTAAGTTTAAAAATCTCATTGAATGCAACAAAGTAATTATAACCTTAGCCGGAAGCTGCACTTAATAATTCTTAGAGTGTGAATTTGTTTTCATAATGTATCGCGTTATGTGCACCTGTTTAAGACGAGGCGTAAACAAAGTCCAGAGAAACGGCTGAGGGAGCCGAGGGGCGCTAGCCTAGCAACCAGGCAACCCAACCATAGCGCTTTCATGGCGTCATCACCCACAACTATGCTCGTCCACGTCTACGAAGAGCTTTTGATACCTTTTTTGTAATTTTGGACACCTCCATAAGAAATAACATGGGATTTTGCGCCAGAACTAGCTTTTGATACCATTTTGAGAATTTAGATCTCCATAAGAAATAACATGGGATTTTGCCGCCGAACTCTCATAGCCGTTATTTGCATATTGCACATTCTTGTTACCTCCACAACAAGATCTTTGATTATTTCAGCCCACCGCTTACCTCTAGCAGCGCAGCGTGACGTCACTGAACCCAGCTACCAGGTGTGCACCTGACTCAAATAATTACTCATCAATAAATCATCTAACAACATTCAATTAACAACTCATTACTCAACATTTCCATATTTAATGACAACTAACAATCACCCCACATCAATAACATACAATTAACTACTCATTACACGCCTTTTGCATATTTAATGAACTCACACCAAAACCGGTTTTGGTTCCCAGGCCAAAGTGCCCCATTACCTACTCACATGATATGTAAAAACGCTATAATTAATTCCCAGCTGCATGCATTTTCGGACAGCAGCGAGGTTGCCAATGGTGTAGGGTATTACTTACGTACAGTAGATACCGATGCGAATATCTGCGTGCGACTTATTTGTTCGAAATCACGTGTTGCACCTTTAAAGGTAACATCGTTGCCGCGCTTAGAATTGTGTGCAGTTCTGTTAATGGTTGAGCTAGTGGAGCGTTTACATAACACAGTACAGATAGACTTGCAGAGTATCACTTACTACACTGATTCATCGATAGTACTATCCTGGCTACAGTCTCGTTCGTACTCATGGAGTACCTTTATAGCAAACCGTATCGCGAAGATGCAGGACAAAACGAGTATTGAGCAGTGGAAACATATCCCGTCGAAGCTAAATCCAGCTTACCTAATATCACGAGGAACGCCTCCTGATAACTTGTACAATAGCTCTATGTGGTTTGAAGGTCCCGCGTTTTTAAGTACACCAGAAGAGAATGGGCCTTTCTTAAGTAAACCTCTGCTAGATGAACTACCAGAGCAAAGAGTACAAAAATCCGTGCTCATATCTAGTGTAGTGCTAACTGATCTAACAGAGGCTGTAAGGCACAATAATTCCTTCTTGAAACTGCAAAGAATCTTTGCATATTGTTATAAATTTTTCCTGAACATGAAGATGCCAAAAAATTCTCATCATGTTGGACCACTAAGACTTCAAGAACTAGACTGCGAACTACAAGGTCTAATACTGTCTGTTCAAAGAATCTCATTCTCAACCGAAATAAAGACATTGAAAAATCACGGAGAAGTGGACAAGTCAAATCGCCTGCGAAGCTTGTGTCCATTTCTTGATGCTAATGGAATTATACGTATTTGTGGTAGATTAAAAAACTCTTTGGTTCCCTTTGATTGTAATATCAGATAGTGCTCCCAAACGGGCACTGTTTCACAAAATGGTTACTGTCATATTTACATGTTAAAAACTTACATGCAGCAACTCAAACGCTCTTAACTATTTGCAGGCAAAGATATTGGCCGTTGGATGGACGCAACTTGGCTCGACATGTTGTACACCAATGCATTCGATGTCTTCGGAGCAAGCCTAAATGTACAGAGCAACTAATGGGCAACCTACCTAAGGAGCGTGTTAGACCCGGCCGACCATTTCTGACGACTGGGATAGACGTCCTTTCAAAATATATATCAACCTTAAACGAAAAATACCCATAAAGGTCTATGACGCGGTTTTTGTGTATTTCACCACTAAGGCAATCCACTTAGAGCCAAGAGAGGCATTTATAGAAGCTTTACGGCGATTCATCTCTCGAAGGGGACTCTGTTCAACCATACTATGTGACAACGCTACCAATTTTGGCGGAGCTCGGAATTAAGCGAGTTCCAGTCAAAAACAAGTCAAGAAATGATCCATTCATTTACACAGGAACATCATATTGAGTGGAAGCCTATTCCCCCAGATCCCAACATTTTGACGGGCTTTGGGAGGCGGCAGTAAAGGCAGCCAAGCATCACCTGGTTCGAACCATTTCCAACGCCTCACTTACTTACGAGGAGATGAACACTGTAATAATTCAAGTGGAAGCCATACTGAATTCGAGACCCCTAACACAGCTATCGTCTGACCCAAATGACTTGGAACCTCTCACACCAGGTCATTTTATTATTGGGGCTCCAATGACATCTGGTCCGTGTTATATATCGGGATAGGGATTACTGAAAAGCCTCACTGTTGCTTATCGACTTAGTATGCCTTATACTAGTGGCTGTAAACTAATACTACTGGTTATAAACTAGTACTACTTCATGACATATTCCTCCCTTCTTAGTTAACAAATATTACATAATGATAATCCTGCTTTAAATTATGTAGTTTACAATATTCAAAAGAACTTCTGGAAATTGAAATATTTCCCCAACAATCTTTCCGAAAGTCGGATATTTTCATCACTTTCTAGATTTCCTGAATCTGGCTCTTCTTCTCCGTCATCTACATTTCTAGGTTGTTGTTCTGCTTCATTTAATTTTTCCTGTGGTATATTTCTTCGAATACCAATAATTCTAACTTCTCTATTTCCAGAATTATTATTTAAATATCTAGCCTTTCTGAGCTGATCTCCATGGGCCGTCTTCTCTACACCATTTATTTTAATGAGATATATAGATTTACTTAACTTTCGGACAATTCTTGCTTCTAACCATTTAACAATGTTACCATGAACGTTCCTATATAACACAATTTCGTTAATCCTATATGTAATCCTTTCTTGGTTTGTCTTATTTACTACTACTTTTACATTTCGTTTATAATTCATATTTTTGTGAGTTTCGAATATCCTACCCTTTTTATTTTCTTCTTCCTTCTTACGGGTCGATTTGTCTTCACTATATAACTTTGGATTTAAAACATCCATAAGTGTTCTTGGCTTATATTTAAATATAATGTCTACTGGAGAAACATTTGTTGTAGTTGTGGGTGTACTTCTATATTTCAAAAGAAAATTATTGAATTTAAGCTCGAGCGACAAATTTCTCGTTTTATTATCAATTAAGAATTTTTTTAATCCTGTTTTAATTGTTTGAACTGCTCTTTCCGCACTGCCGTTTGATTATGGATGCATTGGGGGAGACTTAAGACACTTGATATCATTCTGTTTACAGAAATCTATGAACTCTTTCGAATTAAATGGCGGACCATTGTCACTAACTAACACTGATGGTAACCCGAATGTGGAAAAAATTGATCTCAATTCGTCTATTACCCGCTTCGCGTTAGTTTTTCTCATTACACACGTCTCAATCCATTTGGAGTATGTATCGAAGTATAGCAGAACTGGGGCACCTTGGAAGTAAAAGAAGTCTACGTGAACTCTTTGAAACGGAGTATTGGTTTTCGTCCAAGCACTGAGTGGATATTCTCGCTTATAATTTTGTGTAATTGCACACGCTTTTCAACTCCTTACATATTGTTCAATTTCAGCATCAATTTTTGGCCACCAAACATAGCTTCTCGCTAAAGATTTCATGCGCGTAATGCCAATGTGCCCTTCATGTATCAGACCTAGGACCTCTTGTCTTAACGTTTCGGGAATCACTAACCTTTCACCATAGAAAACACAGCCTACTTCACAGCCCAAACTATTTCTATTTCTATAATAGTCTTTCACATCATCATCAACCTTCTCTGGCCATCCGTTTTCTACAAACTTTAACACTTTTTGTAATTTCTTGGAGCTCTTTGTTATTTTCCTAACTATCTCTAATGAAATTAGCAAATCCTGTGAAATATTGAATACATTTTATACTGTCCCCTTCCAGATCTATGGGATTACTTCCAGGTAATCTTGATAGTGCATCTGCATTACACATTTGAGATCCCCTCCGATAGACTATTTTCTAATCGTACATTGACAAAAATATCGCCCACCTCTGCAATCTCGCTGCTGCCACCGACGGCATTGACTTACTTTCCCCAAAAATATGTCTTAATGGTTGGTGATCGGTATATATTGTGAATTCTCTTCCATAAAGATATTTGTGAAATTTTTGAACCCCAAACACAATTGCCAAAGCTTCGCGATGCAATTGAGAATAATTTTTCTGGGCTTCATTCAGAGTACTTGATACAAACATCACTGGTTTCTCCACCCCGTCTACTATGTGGGACAAAATTGCAGCTACCCCATAAGGGCTCGCGTCACATGCTATTTCTATTGGCATGTTTGCATTATAAGACGTTAACAATCGGTTATTCAACAAAAGGGTTTTGCTCTTCTCAAAGACTTTAGCGCACTCTTCGGTCCATTTAAACTTCACATTTTTTTTTACAAGATTATATAAAACGTATAACTCTCCCGATAAGTTTGGAATAAACCTACTATAATAGTTTATCATCCCCAAATATGATTTCAATTGCCCTAGATTTTGTGGCGCGGATGCCTTGACGACCGCCGCAACTTTCTTTGGGTTCGGTTTTATGCCCTCTGAAGAAATAACAAAACCTAGATAATGAATTTCGGTCTCAAAAAATTGACATTTTTCTAAATTAACCCGCACATTATATTTTACAAAGCGTTCTAAAACTTGTTCTAGTTTTTGTTTACATTCCTCAACACTAGATCCCCCGATTATCACATCATCAATATAACTTTTGACCTTAGGTATGCCCTGCAGCATCCTGTCCATGACTGATTGGAAAATGCTAGGTGCTGTTTTAACACCAAATACTAGCCGTGTAAATCGAAAAAGACCCTTGTGAGTGTTAATAGTTAAAAGCGGTTTAGAACTTTCACTCACTTGCAATTGCTGATACGCCCCGGTCAGGTCGAGTGTACAAAACACTTTACATTTCGAAAACTCTACAAGTAAGTCCTGAATCAAGGGCAATGGATAATGGTGCATCTCCACATACCGATTAATTGTACGTTTACAATCTACACAAATGCGTATGCTTCCATCGCCTTTATTGACTACTACAATTGGTGATGCCCATTCACTACTGTTAACGCTTTCTAGAATTCCTTCTTTTTCTAACCTATCCAGTTCTACTGTGACTTTGTCACGTAGTCCGTAAGGTACTGAGCTGGGTTTGCAAAAAATCGGAGATACCTCTTCTTTGAGCACAATTACTACCTGAAATTCTTTTATAGGCTCTTTTATATTCCTATCAAATACCTGTTCAAATCTTCGTATTAATTTTTCACACTGATCCATCTTAATATATTCACTTTGACTTTTTCCTACTTCTGTCGAAGAGTTATTAATGTGCAATGAATCTTCTACTAAAATCAAATTACGCCAGGTAGGCTGTAAGCAGTTCAACCAATTTCTCCCCAATAATGGTTTAAAATATTTTCCACTTTTAATAATAATTAAATCCAAGTTATGAGACTGATTTTGGTATCTTACCATGACTTTGATTGTATCCACCACTAAAACAGAATATCCAGTTACCACTTTCAAATTATGCTCCGTACTTCTAATTTTGTAATTTGAAAAAAATCGTTTAAAATCATCGTGATGACATATCGAAGCACAAGCACCCGTATCTACTTCCATGTCTAATAAAATGTTACCTACAAATAAATTCATATAAATTGGTTCTCTATCTAAGAAATTAATGTACCCTAATGAAAAATTATTAATTTTCGAATCTACGTCATTAATACTTCTATACTCTTTTGCACGTTTACAGTACTTAGCTATATGACCAAATTCCTTGCAGTTGTAGCACTGCGGTCCGCTTCTCCATTGTTTAACATTTCGCTCTTGCTTATGCTTCGTGCTGCTATCTTTCGGTTTCCTATTCTGTTGTTCATATCTCGTATACCGTTTACTTGTCTGACTGGTGTTGCGATAAAATTTGGTTGCCGGCTTCACTGCGTGTGTGTAATTTTCAACTGGATTCAAAATCTGCATGTCGTGTTCCGTTATCTCCATGGATGTTGCAATTTCGCACGCTCTCTCAAATGTAGTTAAATTTACTTCATTTAGGAGCCGCTTTTGTATTTTCCCATTGTTGATACCGCTCACAAATTTATCTCGCAATGCTCTGTCCAAGAAAGTTCCAAAATCACATTCCTTAGCTAACTGCTTCAATTTCACCAATTTTCTGATCTCTTTTAAAAAATTTGAAAGACTCGGCGATAATATTTTTCGTAGGCGTATAATATGTTGTTAACTTTTTTACTAACTCGTCGTATTTAAACTCCGTCTCACATTTTGGAGATATTAAAGATGATAGCACTTTATAGAGCTCCGCACCTCCCAAGCTTACAAGCAATGAGGTTTTTCGGCATCCTCTGTGATCCTATTCAATTTCATTAGTTGCTCCAACCTTTTTTTTATATAAGTTAAAGTCATCCCCACTAGTAAAAAACTCGATTGAGCCGATAAACGCAATTGCCATTTTTCTAATTTCTTTCACCGTTTCATTTACTTCTTTTTTTTAAATTTATCCAATTATAAAATCACAATTTGTGCACTTTGGTTTTTCCAGACTTTTAATTCCGAGGTTTTTTTTTTTAGCCCACCATTTTAATTAACTTTTAAAATTTTTTTTCTCGTCGCTAATTGTTATATATCGGGATAGCGATTACTGAAAAGCCTCACTGTTGCTTATCGACTGACGTTTATTCTAATTCTTAAAGCTAACATAGTATGCCTTATACTAGTGGTTGTAAACTAGTACTACTGGTATGACCAAATGGTTATAAACTAGTACTACTTCATGACAGTCCGGAACCTGATTTAAAGTCACACAACTTCAATCGACTGAGCAGATTTAGACGGCTTCAACAGAAACAACAAATTTTTTGGCAGCGATGTTCGATGGAGTACCTGACCCAACTGCAACAGCGGCACAAATGGTCTTCTCGTGGAAAACCAATTCCAGAAGGAGCACTAGTACTGATGAAGGAAGACAATCTTCCACCGTTCAAGTGGGCTCTAGGACGAGTGACAAAACTGTATCCGGGACAAGATGGAGTTGCACGGGTGGCAGACGTTAAAACCCAATTTGGCCAATACAGACGTTCTCTGGTTAAGCTATGTCCGCTTCCGATTGAGGATGATGTTTGAAAATGTGAGGTATTTTCAAGGCGGCCGGCATGTTTATACACATTGTTACGATATCTAATTTTATTTCATTTTTTTAATATATGTATACTGTAAAATTTAAATTAATGCTGTTGCAGCAATTGGGTACCAATGTAATGAAGTTCCTATCCTACTAATTTAAGTGGAATCTGTTAACACCTGGCCATCTATTGGTACATTCGAGTTGCGTGGTACTAAGTCGATGCTGAAGCGATCACCCTGTTGAATTGCCGGTCATGCAGTCACCAGAATAAGTACTCATGCACATTGTAGGGCGTATGCTAAAACATATGTGTGTACCAAACTGATGGCCATTGTGTGTGTGTGACAGAAAGATTTGGAATTTTTCATTATTGTCATCTGGACTACGATCGAGTCGTACCAAAATGCTGCATCAAGTTCTTTTTTCTTTATCATATCAAACAAACGAATTATAATTTCAAGTATTGTATTCTAAAAGGCCTTTTTTATCCACTTTGTTAAAATAAAGTCATCAGTCAGTAACAGAAGTTGAGTTTTGTTTAAAATTCCGAATTAACCTGGATACACCACTCAAGTACACACACTATGTTTGTATGTAAAAAATAAAATAAAAGTAAAACAAACATAAAAAGTAACACAATAAATGTATAAAAAATAGATAAAAAAAGAATGAAGCTTAATAATATAAAGAAAAAAAATATAAACTTAAGAGAGAACCCCATTCTAATAACGGGCAGATTTAGCTGGTTGGTTAAAAAGGATTAATGAAACAACCAATTAAAATTTTATAATATTTTTTTATATTTAATTGAAGCATTGAATAAGTTACATATTGGTTTTGCTAGCGTAAATAGGGACTTCTTATATAATAAATTGGGGCTACCATCATGACCAGCCTCCTTATTAACATCAAGTCGAATAGTTATCTTTTCGACTGCACTTACTGTGGTTTCTCGGAGTTTAATCTAACGATCATTAGCATTATCCAAAGTATTCAGTTCAGGTGCAGAGGTCCTTGGTACCGGACCCTGCAGTGTATACATATTTAAAATGCTCAGACAACATTTCACAATCATCTTTACGAGAGCTACGATGAGATGTATTATCATCCAGTTTCATTTCATTAAGATACGAATTCGAAGCATTTCTATTTATACTAAACGAACAGAACTATTTCGGGTTGCTGTTTAGGCATGTCTCTATATTACTTACATATTTGTTGTAGCAAGTCTTCTGCAGGCTTTTTGAAAATTCTTTTGTTACCTAATGAAAATATTTTAATTATTTCGGGATGTTTGTTTAATATGGATAATCCTTTTATCTTGAAGCTTTGATTAAGTTTTGGGGTACCAGACTGGATATTTGGGGTTATTGGAGCAATACTCTGGCACAAAATACCTTCTATATAATACGTTATAAAAATCGGCAAAGGACGAATCTTCGTCTTATTAGTAAATTCATAACATAACATAAAAATGAGTTCATAACTTCGTATTCACCTAAATGAAACTTACGATTCTGCTTATTACATTCCTGGATAAAATGCGTCTTCACTACAGAAAATCGTATTACGAGCGGAAGGTGATGGAAATCAATTCTAGATAAAGCACTATATTGAAAATGATATTTGAATTTTCTCACTTGTTACACTAGCTTCAAGATTGGTCATTGTTGTACAAGACACCATAGATGGTGATATCATAGGGTATATTAAGTTTGTCATTCTGTGTGTAACGCATAGAAATAGTGATAGTGGAGCAAAGTGGATTGGACACCCACGCATAATATTAAAAGTTATTTTGATTTTTGAATGTCCGTCTGTCTGTCCGTCGGTCTTCACGATAACTCGGGAACGCGTGTACTTAGAGAGATGAAAATTTGCACACGATTTTTAAAAAAAAAAGTAAATATAATTTCAACAAGTAAAAAAGCTAGAATTGGTCTAGGACCAATTCTTATGATACCCTAGACGAATGCCCTTATGAAATTTCGTATTGTCACCCTTCTGTGCAAGTTTGAGTTTTGAAGTGGGTTTTCGCATGAATTTCTAGAATCGTTTGTCGGACAAAAAAATGATTATTACCAATTTTATAGGATTTCGTATTCTGAAGAAGTTTTTAGTACAATAAAAATGTCTTGGACTGATCGTTTTCACAGTATACGTAAAAAACCAAAATTTTTATATGGCAACACCAAGAAGGAGTTGCCCGATATAGTCCAGTTTTAAAATTTTACTTGCTAGTATAATGAAAACATCATGTACTAAATTTCAGTACTTTATGTCGACGCGTTCTCCGCCAGTGTCCAAATATATAGTGGAAAACGATATTTTTGTATGGAAACCCCATGAAGGAGTTGCCCCATTTGTCTCATTTTTGAACTTAATTTTACTTTTTTTTTTAAAGTCCGTATACAAAATTTCAGCTCTCTAAGTATACTCGTTCTCGAGTTATCGTGCGCACAGACGGACGGACCGACGGACATACAAAAATCCAAATAACTTTTAATATTATGAGTGGGATGTCCAATCCATTTTGCTCTACCATCATTATTTCGAGGTGTTACAAACGGAATGACAAACTTAGTATACCCTATAGATTTCATCTAGGGTATAAAAATGGGCTGAATCTCGAAATCCCTTCGTGTGTCCATATACAAATTTAAGATTTTTACGTATATTATGAAAACGATCATTGTTGGATGTTTTTATACCCTAGATGAAATCTATAGGGGTATACTAAGTTTGTCATTCCGTTTGTAACACCTCGAAATAATGATGGTAGAGCAAAATGGATTGGACACCCACGCATAAAATTAAAAGTTATTTTGATTTTGGCATGTCCGTCCGTCCGTCTGTGCGCACGATAACTCGAGAACGCGTATACTTAGAGAGCTGAAATTTTGTACACGGACTTTAAAAAAAAAGTAAAATTAAGTTCGAAAATGGGACAAATCGGGCAACTCCTTCGTGGGGTTGCCATATAAAAATTTCGTTTTCCGCTATATATTTGGACACGGCCTGAGAACGCGTCGACGTAGAGAGCTGAAGTTTCGTACATGATGTTTTTACTGCATTAACAAACAAAATGTTAAAAATGCACTAAATCGGGCAACTCCTTCTTGGTGTTGCCATATTAAAATTTAGGTTTTTTACGTATGCTTTGAAAACGATCAACCCAAGACATTTTTATTGTACCAAAAACTTCTGCAGAATACGAAATCCTATAAAATTGGTTATAACCATTTTTTCTGTGCGACAAACCGTTCTAGAAATATATGCGAAAACCTACTTCAAAAATCAAACTTGAATAAATTAGTGACCATACGAAATTTAATACGGGCATTCATCTAGAGTATTATAAGAATTGGTCTTAGACCAATTCTAGCTTTTTTACTCGTTATTATCCTGAAAAGATCTTCAGAATAGGAAATTCTGTGAAATTGGTTTTAATCATTTTAACTGTTCGTCGAACCGTTCTAGAAAATATAGGGTAAAACACTTCAAAGATCAAAATTGCACAGAGATTACATACGGGCATTCATCTAGGGTATCATAAGAATTGGTCTTACAATTAGACCTTTTACTTGTACTGTTTAAATTCACATAAAGCCATATTGTTAAAAGAGATAGAGATGAGCGGTTAAAGTATATGGAAGCATTCACATAATTATATCAAATAACCATGTAATATTTGGAAGGTTAAAGTCTCCTATTACAATAAAATCAAAGTGCTTAATTAATGTTACGGAGCTGTCATATGTTGCAAAAGGACTCTGAGGAGGTACATAAAGGCACCATATATAGAGCATAGAATTTTTAAATTTAATTGATTCAACTATGTCTTCATTATTTTTTTCAAAAAATTGTATGCGGGAAGTAATATAAGCCCGCTTAACCGCGACAAGACAACCATCGCCGCTCTTTTTAGATGTAGATAGGTCAAGGTTGCGATCTTTTCGAAATTCCACGTAGCTTTTCTGAAACAGTTCAGTATTATTGATAGCTTCACGCAAAAACGTTTAATACATGAAGCCTCACCTCTACAGTCTGCGTTTAAAAGCGTCTACAAATCTCTTAATACAAATTTAACACAATAATTTATTACCTTTTGAGATAATATCAAATGGTTCCTCCCTTTTACGATAATTAGCACAGAACTATCGTCTATTTTGAAATTAATTTTACTGTTTTTGACACAAGTGCTTAAAGTTGTTGAAAGATTTAAATACTTTTACTTTGTATAAATGTTCTATGTTATAATTCGTTAACACAAAACGTAATATCGCCATTAAAACCTAAACAATTTACTTTAAAATTCCTGTTTAAACGTAAATCTGAGAGAACGTTATCCCTAATGAAAGCTTTTGTACTAGTTCTATAATTTTTTCATTCTCGACTAAAGGTATATTATGAAATTAAAAAACAATTCATTAAGGTCTTCTCTTCTACGTTGGATAGCCTCGCCGTTATCCCTATTGACTTTTCATCGTCCAGATTTTAATACCTTTGTTGTGTTCATCGAGTGCATAAGCCATCTTTTTAATTTGATTAAACCCAAACTAACAGACTTATTTAACTCAATTTGTTTTAAATTAATCTCAAAAATTTCATAAGACATCCGAGAAGATTCTTCCAGCAGCCAAAGGCAATCTAGCAAAATAATCAGCATGATTAGCACAACAGCTGGCTGCGATGAGCGCTTAGTGGAGCAATCGACGATTATGATAATAATTAATGTCGCATGGTAATTATTATGTAAGGCGATTGTCTACAACTAAGCGACTCAAGTGCTGCAACCGGTAGAACAAATGACAAGGTGTTGTCTTTTTTTTACGTCCGCGTTGTGATTATAGAAAGTTTACTTTCGAGTCTGGTCTGGTGAGTGCCCGTTCGTGATTCTTTGTCCCGGAGTTAGCAGTCGCGTTCGAGTCGGTTCAGATTACCTAAGAGCCAGTAAAGTAAGGCAGGTCAGCGCTGCAAATAAAGAAATTGTTTTAAGGTACTTCGTGCGTTTTTTTTATGTTGAAGATTTTGCTGTGTAAGTTTTTTAATTCGTGAATTTTATTGACTGATTGCTCAGGGGCACAGTCCCCCATCTGTGAAAGGTTGAATTTTAAAGTTATTTATAGCTCTAAAACTGTTCGTCAGACATTAAAAGTGATTACGGCCAATTTCATAGGATTTCATATTCATATCTCGAGGACTTTTCAGTACACTGAAAACGTCTAAGGCTGATCGTTTTCACTGTATGCGGAAAAATCATAAATTTTTATATGACAACACAGTCAAGTAGTTACCCTATTTAGCCCATTTTAAAATGTGATATACATTTCTTATGAGAACGCCATACCCATAATTTCAGCTCTCTATGTTGACGCATTCTCAAGCAGTGTGCAAATATTGAGTGAAAAACTACATTTTTGTATGGCAACCCCACAAAGGACTCACTTCGGGTCAGTATGGTGCTGGTTTTTCTTTTTCTCATCCTTTTTTTTAAGAAAAACCGGGAACACTCGGTGAGGTTTAAAAAAAACTCACTTGTTTGAACTTGTACTTTGGCAATAAGAGACAAAACACTCGAGTAATTACACTTTTTAAGGCTCGCAAAAGAAATATGGGATCACTAAAATTAGAATTTCCCACTTTCTTTAATTTGTATTATTCATTCAGATAAAAGAATACTTTTCGTTTACATAAGCAAATTAAATTTAAATATATTTAGTATAATCAAATAACAGAGTAGAGAAGAAAAAAATTTAAGCAAATTTAATTAAAATGTGTTTTGTATAAAATAAACAAATTTATATTATTTTTTAATATGAAATAAACAAATAACAAAAATATTTGTAGTAAACAAATTAATTTTTGTGACCTTACATAGTTTTTAGTTCTGTCAGTCTTAACTTTAGTGCAATGTATTCGGTGAAATTTTTGGTTTCCTCGTCTTTTTAGCTGGTCTGCTAAAATGTCTGTAAGTGCTCCTTAATCTGGCGAGCTTCTTCTTGAAGGTCCATAGATTTGTTAATTAATTTATCAATTCATTATTTGGTGTTCTGTCTTCCTTCTGTGTAATGGCTTGCCAGGTTCGTTGGGGATGCCTTTTCTTTACAGGCAAATCCCCCCGCTGTCACCAAAAGGTTTTTGTTTACTCACGGACTGGGGAGTGTTTTTGATATAGAAGATCACCAACCCCAGATTCAGCAATATTTTATTTTGGATATTTATTTTCCACTACTTTGATTCACAATTTTATGAGTAGTACTTAATTAGTTGCAGCAACTCATAGAATCACACTACTTTCACCCTGACTTACTCTTATAAATCTGCTGGCGTTACAAAAGCTGTTTTTCTATGGCTTTTTTCACGACCAAAATTGCGTGATAACCTTTTGCAAGGTCTAGGGAGCTAAAATATTGGGCTCTACACTTGTATAATATGGGTGTTTTTCATCTATGGTGACGTGGTTAAATGTTGTGTAGTATACTTCAATTCTTTTAGCATTTTTCTCAATTTAATCCATTCCTATCAGAAGTCGTAGTCTCTATCTAAACGGATTTTAATCTATTTCATTCTAGCATTGGTTGGTTGTTCGAAATCGACTGGACATTTCGTTTTTAATTATTTTGGGCATCTTTTAACTTGCCCCTCAATAGTATTAATTCGAATTTTGTTTCCTATCATCTTTTCATATACATATGTCTCTTCCTAACCTCTTTGAATTTACTAAACTTACCGTAGATCCTATATCAATCATAGCACTAAATTCTTTGTTATACCCTACATGAAATCTTTACGGTATACCAAGTTTGTCATTCCATTTGTAACACCTCGAAATAATGATGGTAGGGCAAAATTGATTGGACACCCTAGCATAATATTAAAAGTTATTAATTTAAATTTTACATGTCCGTCCGTCTGTCCGCCCGTGCGTTCGCACGATAACTCGAGAACGTATATACTTATAAAACTGAAATTTTGTACACGGACTTTTAAAAAAAAAGTAGAATTAAGTTCGAATATGAGGCAAAACGGGCAACTCCTTCGTGGGTTTGCCATATAAAATTTTCGGTTTTCACTATAGTGAGAACACGGCGACATAGAGGGCTGAAATTGAGTACGTGGTGTTTTTACAGTAATAACAAATAAAATCTCAAAAATGAACTAAATTGGGTAACACCTTCTTGGTGTTGCCATACTATGAAAACGATCAGCCCTAGACATTTCATTGTACGAAGAACTTCTTCAGAATACGAGATCCTATAAAATTGGTTATAACCATTTTTTCTGTCCGACGAACCGTTCTAGAAATATATGCGAAAAACCACTGCAAAAATCAAACTTGCATAGATCGGTGACCATACGAAATTTTATACGGGCATTCATCTAGGGTATCATAAGAATTGTTCTTAGACCAACTCTAGCTTTTTTACTTGTTGTTATGTTATCAGAATTTTGTCTAAAGTTAGTATGTCTTGATTGGGTAGATTTATTTTGCCAAGTGTTAGTTCTATGCTGGCCTGAATTATATTGGAAATAGAGAATAGAAGAATTCTTAAGAACTTTTATTTAATGATTCTAAATTAAATCATAAATACAAGAAGAAAAAACAACCGCCTCGTCCGGGGTTTGAAACCGGGCAAGCGGAAGGTCTCTCTATCTTGACCGATTCTAACAAGTGTAGGTTCGATTGCCGTCAGGGAAATAATTATATTGGAAATGATTGATCGGAAATTGTTTGGAATTATTTTGAAAAAAACTTTTGGCTTGTGATGAGCTCGAATTATTATAACTTTGCCTGCTTGGTTTTTGTCCGTGTTGTTTCTCTTGGTATTTGTCTCGTATTATCGGGTCTGATCTAAATGATTTTTAATTGTATTGATCTTGTCCTACATATTTATTAATTATCGGTCTGATTTCTTCTAGACTAGATTTAAATAACAATTCCGCCGCTAATGACCCGGCTGTAATTTCTTTCACTTTTAAAATTTAAAGCACTACTTAAGTTGTTTACAATTTAATTTTGATATTCACAAAAATAGCACATTCGGCAATGCCATTGACAACCATTCTAATTTTATCTAATAATTCTAAAAATGAACTGACCTTTAATACACTTATTTTCTTCCTGATGAATCCTTGGTCCTTTGTTGGCTTTTAGTGTAGTTTTAACTTGGTCTTACACCCTTCCCACGATGCTGGGGTGCTGTTTCTATGTAGTTGCTTCCAGCTCTTAAGATTTTCTCATGATAAATAACGGTATATACTAGGACTACCTGGTTATTGGTATTATGCTACTACTCGATCCACAGCTGCAATGAATGCCGGTAAAGTCCCATCTCTTCCTTCAAAGGCTGGTAAAAATCGTAGTTCTTTTTAAATTCTGCTCCTCAGGGATAGTGGTTGAGTCTGTCTGTTGAGGATTTCGGTAAGAACTAATAAATATTCATTTTTCCCACGTCAAAGATGAAGAATAGAAGAATTTCTTAGAACTTTTTATTTTTAACGATTCTAAATTAAATCATAAATACAACGGGAAAAAGCAACCGCCTCGTCCGGGGTTTGAAACCGGGACCTTCTGCTTACCGGGCGACTGCTCTTACCACTGAGTGGTAATTTTGGATTTGGATTTATCAAGTTTGCTGTGAGATCATGTGCGAATATCACACGGAAATTAATAGATAATAATTTATCATGGTCCTTCTCAGCCGGATATAAGATATAAAAAAGGATAAAATTTGTTCATCATTACGCAAGATATTCAGGAATTCAGGATACAAATCTGCATATTTAAAACGATATCAGGAATTAGTCAACATGGTGAGAAAATCAATTTCACTGAACTCTAGATATATAATATAACAAATATAATTTGAGATAATTGAGTAATTTTCACTGCTTTGTGTGCAATGCAAAGTAGCAAGACCACGTAAACTGGTAATTCTTGGGTTTGATACGGAGATTTCAAAGTGGTATTTGTCAAAATTACCTGTAGATATATGTACGTAACAAATGGATGCTTTTTCATTGGTACATTAGCGCACTTTTTCACATTGATTTTTAATATTATATGTTACAGTCAAAACACGAAATCGTCAAAACCCGATTTTACTATGAAATTCTAGTTCTAGCAAAGCGCTCTCGGTAATTCTAGTTTTAACTAATATAACACAGTTAAAACTAGAATTAACGAGAGCGCTTTGTTAGAACTAGTATTAACTAAAGAATATTTAGTTAATTCTGGTTGTGGCTGAATTCTCGCGTAGCTCTTAGTTAAATCTAGAACTCACTGGTTGCTATTACTAAATTTCCGTAACAATTGAATTCTCGTGCCATTATTCCTTGATGTTTATTAAGGATGTGGCTATTTACACATACAGTATGTATACGCACGCGTAGCCATACACACACACACACATCCGATCGCGCATACGCACACACACACATATACGATCGCGCATACACCCACACACGCATGCGATCGCGCATACACACACACATCCGCGCGCGTGGATTCGGCTTAAATTACATATGTATATGTTTTTGTTGCCGTTCTCATTTGCGCCGATACTCAACTTCGCTACTACGCTATGTACATAATATTTTGCGGCATAATTATTCGACTGCATTTATTACTATATGTCACATTTTTCTAGCAACTTTCATATCTCAACCAAAATTTAATGTGACAAGATGACTTTCACATCTGAAAATTGTATTCTCGAGAAGCACATAATGTTAGCGTCATAAAATGTCACTTTGCTGAAATGGAAGTTTCAATACATGCAAATGTAACCATATCCTTGTCATGATACGAAAATATTCTAGAGGGATGGAGTTGTATATTGGTCTTAAGCCAGTAAATTGTAAGTTTAATAGGATGCTTTTCGATTTTACCTATCCAGATGGGAATTCGAACTTTTTTATACTTATACAAAGGCAAAGGGTGTGTAACAGTTCCTGGTTTTTCGTTCTTCATAGCTTGCAATACTATTTATTTGCAAATTAATTAATGATTTCAAAGCAAAAATTTATTATTGTATTCGAGTTATTTCGAATGATATGGAATACAACTTTAAGTGACAAAACACGGTATGAGATTTAACCGATGCGCACTAGTAGGTGCTCTATGCCGGTTCTGCGACATCTTTTTAGCTTCCAGTATTTCGCCACAGATGGCGCCACCGTCGCTAGGTGGTTTGACTCCAGACTAAATGTAGATTTGTGTCTTGACTGTATTGGTTTATGTCTTGGGTGTTGGGATACGAGATCATTGTGGGGATACGAGATCACTTTCAGCACTCTCCAGCATAGGGAAATAGCATAGGTTTTCAATTTTTTTCTGGAGTTCGCTTATTTTTCATCTCGGACTCGTAGCCTCTAAGTTGACATTAAGATTTTTCATCTCGAATTTTGGGGATACGAGATCAATTTGGGAATACGAGATCACTCTTAGCACTCTCCAACATAGGAAAATAACATAGGTCTTCGATTGTATTTCTGGAGCTCGCTTATTTTTCAACTCATAGATCGTAGCTCTAAATATTTGTGAAGGGGTGGGAATCTTTATTGGTGGAGGTTGCTGGTTAAATTTGATCTAGTCTTGGAGGCTACAATTTGACCTTGAGGTGCCCCCTCCTGTGTCTGAGTACTGGAGGTTGGCTGAGAGCTTTAGTGGCAATATCTGATACTATGACTAGGACTGCCTGAGGTGTCTTGGACTGAGCTATGTTACCTGTACCAAGGCTTGGGTAGAATGTATATTAAATGATGTGAAATACCCTAACCAAATTTATATCGGGGCTGTGTACTTGTCAGCTTGAGTTTGGTTTTAGTTGTTTACTTTAGTATGAGTGCCTGTGGTATGTTGTGGGGCTACTTGTTGGCTGAGGAAACGTTATCTAAGGCGTGGGTGGATGTGTGCAGCTGTGTATTTATGTAGATAGCAAATGTGAAATTCCCTAAGAAAATTAGTGTAATAAGTATTAATACTAATTCATATTTTTGTTCATGTCAATAGTATTAGTACTAGGGGTAAAATTTCCATCAGAAATCCTCTACGGGCTATGGTTCGAGATATGAGCGATCTTACCTTCTCAGGTGTAATTAATATTAGTAGCTGAAAAACAAATACAACAACAACTGTAATCGAAGTTGTGGATTAAAGATTTGATGATCCTAATCTGTAGGTGTCTTTAATAAACATTGCGCCATATGATGATATATCTAAAAATAGATCAGGCAAAGCTGATTGGAGCGAATGTTGGTAGATATCACTTAGATAAGTAATGCAAATTAGTAAATGGCTAATTTTGCTCTTCAGGTGGAATGCTTCTAATTTGATTCCTTGCATAAACAAATTCGCACAGTCCAGCAAAGTAAACAAATTCGCAGTCGAATAATGTAAACAAATTTGCACAGCAGCCGAGTAAAGTAAACAAATTGATAGATTTATGTTTTTTAATGTAAGATTCCCAATATCTTTAGCTGAAAACAACAACTGATATTTATCTGTAGGATATGATGTCTTGGATGAGTAGTGGAAGTTATAATTGAAAATTTCTTTTGCTGAAAAAAACAACAACAACAACTATAACGTCAGTTGTGGTCTGTAGGTGTCTTTTATATGATCATGTTATGATATTGGATGTGTAAAAATAGATCACGGCTGCTTGGGATGGTACGACACATGAACTCATTAGAAGTAATGGAAATTAAAGCATTAGAAAAGGTGGCTGGTAATTTGATATCTTGAGTGAACAAATACGTCCGAGTAAAGTAGACAAATTGAGCGATTAATGTGTTTTTGTATCTAGGAGTTCGTATTGAAAAGTCTTACATTTAATGACGAATTGTTTTTTATTTTCAATAAAATTTCTCAATCAATCACTCTGTTATGAGATTTGATTGACCCCAATATCATAGTTCACATGAAGCTGATAAGAATATGATAATTTTATATTCATACTATGGGGTTTAATTAAATGTTTTGATGAATGAAGGTGGTGTTATGATATTAATGTAGTATGATATCTTGTGTTAGATGAGTAATGGAAGTTGTTTGGGAGCTGTGAGTAAGGAATAAAAACCTTATCAGCAAGGTCGCTTCATATTTATCTGTCTAAAGTATCATCCAAATGGTGTTGTATGAAGGTAGAAAAATTGATAATTCTTCAAGCCCATAGTGAAGACCGTGGTGGAGGTTGAGAGTGGGTGCTGTAAGTTGTGGATTAAATTGAAAGTTTTGATGGATGGTTTTTGACATAATATTAATCTAGTAGGATATGAAAGCTTCAGTGAAGAGCGTGGAAGAGGAGAGTGTTATTTGTTTACCTTTAAATCTTAAGGTTTATACTTTTCGCCTCCAGCAAGAATGTTTTCTTTCAGTTGGCTCAGTGACTAGATAAGAACGTGTTGATTTCATGTTCATAATTTCATCTTGTGCTGAGCATATGAAGGTAGCAGAGTTTTTTTATAAATCAAGCAGGTATGCTGTTATGTGATTTGATTGACTCCTATATCTAAATAAAATAAGTTAAAAACGAGTTTTCAAACAAAACTAAGGCCAAGCCGCATGAAAAAGTAGAAAATAAGCTTTTCTTCACACACAGAGATGGACGCAGATTTTTTTATTGGGACATTTCTCTTAAATATTCTTTCTCTTCATAAATCAAATCACTTATTACCTCTGATTGATCATACTGAAATATATCGGTGATTGTCAGCAAATAAAATCTGAGTCCACCTCTGTGTGTGAAGAAAAGTTTATTTTCTACTTTTTCATGCGGCTTGGCCTCAGTTTTGATTAAAAACTCGTTTTTAACTTATTTTATTTTCTGCCTTTTTCATGTTAACTAAATTGTTATTACGTGCTGCATGGAGGTATTTTAAAACAATTTTATGACGGCTGAAAAGACACTGATTTACCAGTTTTTCAAAACATTTATTCGAGTAAAAATTATTATGCAACTCATTTCGCTCTAGAGCTCTGTCTTAGGTTGCAAAACGCTCAAACGCTTCCTTGGTCTGAAAAACTCCGGAAAAGTGTTTTACATGAATTTTCCTCGATTTTTTCTGCAAGTTTTCACCATTGTCGGAGAGAAAGTAATGATGCCAGTTGATAGGGAACTTGATCCTGCATAATTTAGAAAACCTTTTTACCGGAAAATTTTCCGGAAAAGTCGGAAAATTTTCTGGAATAGTCGGAAAATTCCGGAAAATTTTTCATTGTTTAGCTCCAAATGATATTTGAACGTGTTGTTTTTTCTAGAGACTTCTGCTGCCGTTCTTTTCCTTCTTGCTTGCTGCCGTGTTACAAATTTTGCATAAAAGAATCCATTTTCATTGTTTGTTAACGTCCACAATGCATCTTGAATTCATTTGCGATCTTCTTATAAAAAAACAGCAAAAACATTCATTTCCAATTATACTCACAAATTAATGATTTAATGGATCTTTTCAGATATTTTAACTTCTTTTCATTTGTGTAATTTCTTTCGTGCTCCCATTACTATTGTATAATTTTCTTTCTCCACATAGACGGATCGGCCTTGCGTGACGTGCGTCTGTACTTTCAACAGAATGGGTATAGCAATTGCGATAGTAAGAAATGAAATATTTGTATGGCAATCCTGCGAAGGTTGCCCGACTGGATCCACTTTCGAACTTAATTTTCTGTTTTTAAAAAAGGCCCGTGTACAAAATTTTTGTTCTCTGCGTCGACACGTGAGGCAGTGTATACTAATATATAGTTAAAAACTAAACTTTTTTATTACGACACCAAGAAAGGGTAACTCGATTTAGTCCATTTTTGAATTAGTTTTGGCAATGTATATTAAAATACAATGCACAAGATTTGAGCTCTCCACGTCGACGCGTTCTCAGGCAGTGTCGAGATGTATAGTGAAACCGCAAGTTTTGTATGGCAACACCAAGAAAGGATTTCCAAATTTAGTCCATTTCTGAACTCATATTTACTATTGCTATGAAAACACTATTCACCAAATTTTAGCTCTCTATGTCGAAGCGTTCTCAGGCAGTGCGTAAGTATATAGTTAAAAACAAAATTCGTATGGTAATCCTACAAAGGCGTTGCCCGATTGGTCCTTAAAACCGGCGTGTACAAAAGCACGCGTTCTGAAGCAGTTTCCAAATATATAGTGAAAAACCAAAGTTTTGCATGACAACAGCAAAAAAGGGTTCCCGATTCCAATTTTTCTACAAACCTTGTCCTGACAATTACGAACACAACAACAAGAAAATTATCCAAATCGGTCGAGCCGTTCTAAACTGATGATGTAACATAAATGCGGCAATTATTTTTGTTTATATAGATTGTGTGGATCATAAATTTCTATTTGGGAGGATAGATTCACATGTTGATTCATTTCACAATGGCCTGATTCTTTTTTATCGAGTATGAATATCTAATGATTTGCAGAGTGAAGAATTCATTTTCTATATCCTTTGGAAGATGGCTACACTTAACAAATTTTACGATTCTCCGATTTGGGTATAACTAGATTGATATTTTTCAGTTTCTTTATTCTCTGTCATTTAATAGAGAAGATCCAATCAGTTCAGCTTAACTTAGTGGAAATATTTATGCCAAAACATGAATGCTCTATGAAAATAAATCTTATATGTATCATTTATATTTTTTTGGGAAGCTTGGATTGAACATCTAATTTTTTGCCTACATAAATTCAGACCTGTAAAATTCCAAGTACAAGTACCAGTACAGTACCAGTATCTGGACTTGAAATATATTAAGTACAAGTACAAGTCCCGGTACTGGTACTTAAAAATATTTCAAGTACAAGTCCCGGTACTGGTACTTTAAAATTTTTCAAGTACAAGTCCAGGTACTGGTACTGTTACTAGTACTTAAGTAGCAATGTAATTAAGAACTTCACAGGTCTGCATAAAGTAACATTTGGATTTTGGTTTTCGAGGCTCAAATTATATATCGGGTTTTGTGTTGATAACCGATTTCTCTTGTATCTGGAAGCGTTGCTCCTAGCATGTATCGAATCTTGCTTATGTTGAGGGTAGTCATGATATTGGTTGTCGTTACAAAACTGGCTTGAATTGTTGCTGTAGTTATTTCTATTGTTGTTTCTATAATCAGTTATTGCAATTATTACTGCATAGTTATTTCTGAGCGGCAGTATAAAAGTTAATTCTGTGATTAGTTATATTATCGAGTGAAATGTGTTTGAAATGTTAGTATTCGAATTGCCTTATTCAAAGAACAAATACTTTATTTGATTGAACAAATAGTTTTATTAAATATTATTAGAACCTGGTTCACTTGGAGTAACAATTTTTTTTACATTTATTTTTAAAAATTCTAATCAAATTATTAACTACATGAGAAAAAATTAAACCGTACCGTACCATACGATTAACCGGGACCTTTCGCTTTCGGGCTACTGCTCTTACAACTGAGCTAATGACACAGATGCTCTTTCTTCTAATATTTCACAATCTTTTAACCTTTTCAGCTTCAAAATGCTTTCAACATTTGCGTATTTGTCAATTTTGTTGAGGTTCGGTTTATGTATCTTGCTTTTGAAATGAACTTCAGCTGCACTATGTAATAACTTCAATTTATCGAATGTATTAAAAACGTCAATAATTGTGGTACATAGCCTTCTATTAAGTTCATAATTTATTTTATCAACATATTTATAAAGTTCTCTTAGGGTAGCTACGTTACTCACTCACTGATATATTTGATTTCTCCAGTTCATTTATTCTGCATATTTCTCCTTCTTCTCGCCGATCTGTTTTGTATACTGCCTCCTAAATGTTGTATACTTCTTTTAGTCGCACCTCGAATTTTTTCGTCTGTGATGATGTCCATAGCTTAGTCTCTTAACTTAATCCTAAATGTCCTGACAGTGTTGGAATGTCCAATTCACTAAACTAATAAATTCGTATATGGCATACATGTCCTTCCCGTTTAATTTTATTAATTCGATGACATAATTGAAGAATTGTTCCGATGGAAATATGAAATCGTCTTGCTCTTGAGGAACTGCCGTTGATAGATTCATGCCTGCTGTTTAACTCTGTTTTTAAGAGCCATAATCTCAGCTTCTCAATATTTACTATTTTTTGATAATAAAAGAGAAAGCATAAAAGTGAAAAATAAAACAGCGATCGTTTCTTTTACTTCTTCATTTTTATTATATTAATATAATTATACTTTCAATAGTTTTCATACATAAATAAAATGTTACTAAGAAATAAATCCAATTTCAATTCTACAGGGTCTGAAGATTGCCTAAAATCAAGTTCAAAATGTTACTGTTGCTGTTTTAATATGCTTGTTGCTTATTAAAAATGGTCCACTTTTTATTCCTACTAGCTTAACTGCAGGTGCTAACCAAATAATAAAAAAAATACAGAATTTCAGTTTGAAAGAATGTTCTTTTTTAATAAACTTTATTTACAATTGCATATACATTTATTTGATTTAACATGATTTTTTTCAGCTTCATTATCATCGGCTAGTACACCTATAGGATGCATTTTGAGTGGATATTTAATGGATTCAATTGGAAGAAAAATGACCCTAATAATAACGGAAGTTCCACTTATTATAGGCTGGATCCTAATTGCCTGCGCAAATAATGTCAGTTTAATATATGCAGGTCGATTGTTTGTCGGCTTAGGGTCTGGTATGGTTGGTGCCCCAGCAAGAGTATACACCTCTGAAGTAACTCAACCTCATCTTAGAGGAATGCTTAGTGCTTTGGCATCTGTTAGTATAAGCTTTGGAGTTCTGTTTCAATACACGTTTGGCTCATTTCTTACATGGCAAATGCTATGCATAATATCAACTGCGATTCCCGTGTTATCACTTGGGTTGATGATAATTATGCCAGAAACACCTAACTATCTTGTCGCTAGATTAAAGCCAGAAGAAGCCATTAAAAGTCTAGCAAAATTAAGAGGTTCCTCTTACAATTTAGAAGGAGAAATTAAGCAACTTCAAGAATTCACACACAAGAATAACGCAAGTCGGTGAGTGCATCCTATAGTTTTAATTATTTTACATTTTGTACTGTTTTTTTTTATAATTATCACTAACTCATTTTTATTAAGTGCATATTATTCAAAGTCAATAAATATTATGTTCATAAAATATACATAACTATATAACGTGCTTTGCATAGGCTTGTCGATTGGCGACTAGGCTATAAGGTTTGATTAGATGAACTGAGCGCTACATAAATACAACGGAGTTATCTCTCATTCACCTAAAGTTTTGATGATGTCACAATGAATAATGGAAACGTCATGGTAGCTTTTGATTAAGTGAAATATAGATATCAGAATCAGCTGTATATGGGGCTTGCTGTACTCAAACTAGAAATTTGTAAACTACTTTCACCTAACTGCTTATGTCCCACATGCAACGATTTTTATACCCTTGATGAAATTTAAAGGGTATACTAAGTTTGTCATTCCGTTTGTAACACCTCGAAATAATGATGGTAGAGCAAAATGGATTGCACACCCAAGCATAA
The DNA here is from genome assembly GCA_963930735.1 of Dioctria linearis. Lineage (NCBI taxonomy): Eukaryota > Metazoa > Arthropoda > Insecta > Diptera > Asilidae > Dioctria > Dioctria linearis. Next base: position 170,737,857 of record OZ005740.1, read on the forward strand.
TATTAAAAGTTATTTTGATTTTTGCATGTCCGTCCGTCTGTTCGTCCGTCTGTCCATTCGTCTGCTCGCAGAATAAGCTGAAATTTTGCACACGGACTTTAAGAAAAAAGTCAAATTAAGTTCGAAAGTGAGACAAATCGGGCAACTACTTTGTGGGGTTGCTATACAAAAATTTCATTTTCCACTATATACACTGCCTGAGAACGAGTCGACGTAGAGAGCTGAAATTTGGCGCATGGTGTTTTTGTAGTAACAGGAAAAAACAAATTGCAAAAAATGCATTGCATTTTGGACACAGTCGTAGTCAATATCATAGACTGATTTGAGCTACTTAAACAAGTATCTATTGTATGTACAATATCCTCAAACTTCAATGCTACTATTAGTTACTAATTAATGTCCAACAAATCCATTAAAAATTTAAGGAGAATAAAATTATATGCAATATAATGTTTTAAAACAATTATCAACTATAACGCTTCTCTTAAGAGGTCTCAATATCTATATAGATTAGGGTGGATCCTAAAGTAGCTTCCCACGGCCCGCGCCATGCGTGCACGGACCAACGCGACGTGGAAAGGGTCTGGTCCGAAGTAGCGCGTGGTCGCCTGTAATGGCACGTGCGATCCACATCGAGTCGGTAGCTTCAAAGGTACGGCGCGAGCTGGCCCGTGACGGGGCGTCATTTCTTCATACAAAGTGGCTGCAGAAACAGCGAGACTTTCTCCACTCGGAATTTTTTACCGTCAGTTTAAAAAAAAAATACAAAGGACCGTGACTCAAATCAGGTCGGGCCAATACGCGTCGTTGGAGGTATATAAGTGTGCGCGGCTCGGCGCAAGATCGTCTACATCACTGACTTATAACATTGGACTGAGCTAAAACCCCCAAGAGTACTTCCCAAGCCATGAAACAGAAATCTACATGTATGCGTTGTGAGTCCGTTTTCTAACCTGTTCTATATTGATACTTATGGAAAAGTGCCAAACATTGACTTTATATATGCTATAGAGCCTAAACTACTATCCATACAGGAAAATAGTCTTCTAGGGATTTAGAGCTTGGTTCCTTACCTTCCCAAAGACTACACTTCCTACGTACCTTACTTAACAAAATAATAAAATAGTTTTAATTACAAATTAACCTTACCATTTTACGCTCAATACCTCTCAGCTGAGTGATAATTGCATGTGTGTATGTGCAGCCGGAGTCCGAATCTGCTACATTCTATATCATCAGCCACGACATCCCATGACGGCACACCGACATTACAATGATTACTCAGCTGATAATTTTCGTTTGAGGACTCGTAGTCATTTGGTTAAGATAACTTTTATAAATAATTTTATTAGGGGAGGTATGAAAATTTTATTACGGTTCGGAAGATAAGAAAGCAAACTTAAGTTATCAAAACACCATTTCTCTTATGAATAGTAGTTAATCGCGGAAGAGCTATTCAAATCAAACTTTTGTCAGTTTTACATAAGAACACAGTAAATATTTTAGAATGTAAGGACTCCGTTGGGCCTCGCATGGTGGGGGGAGTCTGTTTCATGGCCTGTGAAGTATTCTCGAGGGTTTTGACTGAGCGTATTGTCATTTCCCTATAGTAAAGAATTGCACAAGTTTTATAATTGTCTCCTTCGCGCTATGGCAGAGTTGGAGCTACCAACATAATACCAAAATCGGGCAACTCCTTCGTGGGGTTGCCATACAAAAATTTCGTTTTCCACTATATATTTGGACAGTGCCTGAGATCGCGTTGACATAGAGAGCTGAAATTTATTACATAGTGTTTTCTTAGTAATAGCAAATAAAATTAAAAAAATGGAATAATTCGGAAAACCCATTGTTGGTGTTGCCACATAAAAATTTAGGTTTTTAACGGATATTGAAAACGATCAGTCCTAAACATTTATATTGTATTAAAAACTTCTTCAGAATATGAAGTCCGAAAAAATTGGTTATAATCATTTTTTCTGTCCGACGAACCGTTCTAGAAATATATGCGAAAAACCACTGCAAAAATCAAAATTGTTCAAATGGGAGACCATACGAAATTCCTTACGGGCATTCATCTATGGTATTTTAGACCAATTTTAGCTTTTTTACTTGTTTTAATTTAATTCGACTTTGCTTCTGATTGGTTGAGTTTTACATGTTTCTTATCCAGCAACTGTTTTGAAGGGTGCTTAAACCCTGATATACAGAAACGCAATATTTGTGTTATATGAAATAGTAAATCGCTCAGACCGTGCGAAACAAGGTATATATGTACATTTTTTTTAATTTCTTAAATATATTAGAGGGGTTTCTACGATACCACTCGTAGACATTTAGGATTTCGAATGAAATCCCGTTTTAGTTTTTCAAGTACTTTATGGATATAATACTTTATAAGATATAATAGGGCAATCATTGAGTATTTTCACTTAATGGAGTCATGCTAGTTAGCTACTCCCAGTAACCACAGCAGTTATGCTTTCACAAGCTACTCCTCCTGTTCACCATGTGAAGTTATGCTTTCATTAGCTACTTCCACACTTAATACACACTTAATTCACTAACTCGGAAAGTTGTGGAGTTGTGGAGATGAGAGCTCTTTTGCCACTTAACTCTCCACTCGGAATTCTGTAACTCGGGGAATTTGTATTGAGATTTACCAAACTCTCTATTCCACTCGACAAAACTCTCGGCTGTGTTAGTTGTGGAGAAGTAAGAAATTATTTCTCAACTGACAGTATTGTTGTACACCTAAATTGCATAAAATCAAAATATTTTTCCCACAAAACGACTTGGGAAAAATAAAAGTTTTAAGTTTCATCCCAAGTCGTTTCAATAGAAAAAAGCTCCACGACAAATCTTACCTTCAGTAAGATTTGTCGTAAATACGATATGTATGTACATATATACATACATACATATCAGACGCATGAAATTTTACGTCGGTGAAGACTGAAAATATCAAGTCTACACCGAAAAAGCTCTTATCAGCAAATTGTCACAAGCTGCATACATTGTGATCGCAACAATGTATGCACGATAGCACGACAATAGTTTGATATTTATGAAAATATCAAATTTCATTTCAACCATCGTCCGTCGCGATAATTCTGGGCATGTTTAAACATGTCCAGCGGCAAACAATTTTCTCAGGATAGGAATGCTAATTAAGCATTTTCCTATCCTGAACAAAGAGACTTGAAATTGAAAAATCTAAGTCTCGAGACAGTCGATTTTTTGGCCCGTCGTTAGAGAGTTCTCAGTCGATCGCTGTTGATAAAAAGAAAAATAGAATAGAAAAAAAAGGAAAACTGTACATAATGTAATAACAAAAATTGCGGTTCGGTTTATTGTGGGAGGCTTGCAAGTCGGTATAGCAAAGTTAAAGTTGAATATTGTAAATAAATTGTGATTTGTAATAAAAAAGTAAATAAATTGTGGTTGAAAAATAAATTGTGAGTGATCAAACCAGTTAATTCGTTTCGTCGATCGTTTGATTGAGAGTAATTAGAAGAGGATACAACGCAAAATAACACAGGATATTTCGACTATAGTGTTGGTCAGTGAGTAGGCCCTTCCTTAATTGCGGTATATATATACACAACAAAATTGGCGCAGCCGGTAGGATAGTGGAAGCAGCCTGCTTTTCTAAAAGTAAAAATAGAAAGGCATAAGAGCTTTAAAATTCGCTATCCTGCGAACCAATTGACGAAGCCACTCAGGCCAAGTCACCCCCAACACTCGAGTAGATACCATCTCTAGGCGCCTCTGCTCCAGGCGGGCAAGCGTTCACCCAAATTAGTACAAAAGCGCCACCGAGGGATACAACCAAACAGTCCAAAGAAGGAAGACGAGAAACATTCCAAACTGCCCCAGAAGGACATAGCTAGACAAGCAGCCTAATCTTTTAGCAGCCAGCGCACATCAACCAAACGTTAGCAGTCAACGATCCTGAGTTGAAGAGGAAATCCAAGACGGCTTATAAGCCCCCTTTTCAACTAGATCCAGGGGAAGTTAAGACGGCCCAAGGCCCCCAGCTGCAAAAACAAACCAAAATCAACCGACCAAGGATTGAGAGGGAACTCGAAGGACCTCGACTTAGAAGCGGGACCGTTCTGCCAGGTCTTAATAGACAAGTAAGTCTTGATAAATTTTTAAATAAATTGTACGAGAGAGCGCGAGATTCAGGAACGCTAGTCATTACTCAGCGTGATTTACTCAGCAAAAAATACAGACACTGAAGGAAAATACAGTTCAGTTCCGTTAGGAAATAAGTAGGGTTGCGCTCCCTCCCAGTAGATAAGGAGAGTACTAAAACTCCAAATTTAGAATTAGGAAAGAATAAAGAGTGTTAATTTAAGTAATAGTGAAAGTGCCGACGGTGATAGTGACTGAAACAACTCCCGAAGACCTGCTGATCGATTGGCTCGAAGAATCCTTAACGGAAATCAGCCCAGAAACAAGCCCAGTTAGAACAGCCACATTTATATTTCCAGTCAATAGACTGCACACAATGGTGGACTACGCTAAGGTAGCTAAGCTAACAGCTGAACTCGTACCCTTATTTTCCGGTGGAAGTACCCCACAATTGGGACGAGAACTACAAACCTTCATTGGCTGCTGCAAACAAACTATGCAGTGCCTAAATAATGAGGAAAAAGTGGCTTTCATTCAGGTCTTACCTACAAGGCTCAGAGGTGACGCCTATCAATTATTCGCTTCAGACGTCCCTGCTTCATTTATTGAAGTAGAGGAACGTCTAAATAGAACATACCTTCCCCGTGAGACATACCAAGAGTTAGTGAACAAATTAATCACTACTAGACAAAACCCGTTAGAATCTCTCACTGTCTTCATTACAAGATTGCAACAGTTGTCGACGATTTGCAACGAGGCAGCGACACAGAAGAATGGAGCTGAGGCAGTCCCTGCTGTGAAAACACAGCTGATGGATTTCGCCAAAAACGCTTTGAAAAGTGGAGTAACTAACCCACATCTGAGTCAATATTTGCTCACGTAGGGAGAAAGTGATTTAGAATCACTCATACAGAAGGCCCTGGACATGGAGAAATTACAGCAAAGTGCTACATTCGTCCAGACTCCTCTGGTACAAGCTCCTCCAGTGGCTCCAGTAGAGCCAGATTTACGAGTGAGAGCTTACTATAGAGCTCCCTACTATCAAATGCCATCCACAGCTATGTTCGCCTCACCTCGAGCTCCAAACCCAAATCAGTTTTCACGCAATGTGAATAATCCAGGTTCATCACAGTCACGACAAAGGCCATTTACCAACATTGATGTCAGAAACTCGGATACAGATGCACTGGTCCGTAACATCACGTGCAATTTCTGCCAGCGAAAGGGTCATACATATTCACATTGCCTTAAGCGCAAGAACACTGTTCAAACTGTAAAATCTATGGACATGACGTCCGCGATTGCAGAAAAAGTCAACAAACGCAACAAATTGTTCCTCCACGCCTTTCCAATAGACCCACACAAGAACAACACAACAAGAAAAGTCTTCAAGTCTTCAACATAAGACTCAAATGCACCTTTTGTGGTCGCCGAGGACATGCAGACAAAGATTTCCGCCAGAGAAAAAATGGGAAGCCTGAAGTCAGGAATACGACATGCAGTCGGCCCAAAACTCCCAGGCTTGACAATAAACCCGGCTAAAAAATCAAAATGGTCACCTCAAGCGCCCGAATCCGGTGTACCTACAGTGAAACTTCCACTGGACATAAGCCTTAACGGCCATACAAAGCTAGTAGTGTACACTGGCGCTGAGGTTAGTATTATTAAGAAAAGAGCAATTAATGACCTGAAAATAATTAATTCCAATGAGGCATGCACTTTACAGAACCCTTTTGGAACCGGAAAGACATTGGGAAATTGCAAGGGGAGCTTCAATTTGAAAAATAAAATTCCCTGCAAGTTACAGGTGGTACAAAACCTGCCAGGTCTTTCCGATGACGGCCTAATAGGAAACGATTTCCTATCAAACAATTGTATTGTTGAAGGCCCAAATAAAGCACTCAAGTTTCCTTGTACGTGTTATAATCTAATGGTAAGAGTACTAACTTCTCCTTTGATTGTATGACAGTCTTAGGTAGAACTGAGTTGAAATGAACTCTAGTAGGCTACATTAGTACTAGCAAATTCTCAAGGCCGGTAGCAGTACGGCAGTAGTCGTTGAGAATTCTAGGCGAACGGAGGTGACGGAACGATGGGGCGGGTGATGCAAAATTAGGTGAGGTTTGACTTTGCTTTTTGGATTTGCCTGTATTTATTATTTGCTTGTAATTGTTGTGTTTGCTTGGGTCGAAAAGTGCTGGAAGGAATGAGGACAGTCTGGTGAATTTGGAGTAAGGTGCGCGATAATGTGCGCGTTCGTTCCGTACCCAAGGAGTTAATGTTCGCACATATTTGTTTTGTTCGCCACAGTGCGCATGCCTGTATATTTCGCCGACCACCTCGGCATTGAGTTCGTTCTCTACGTCCATGCCATTTCCCAAGTGTATATGTGTGTTTGCGTGTGTGCTGTTTTTTATATTACTCCTCACTGAGTGTCGTAGCGTACTCACTCCTCTATTTAATTTCAGGAGGGACAGAGAGACAGAGACAGTCGACGGGCCCAGAGGACACCTGCTATAATCTTGCCTGTATAAAATTTAATTAAAAGTTATTTAAAGTTTTTTTTTTGTTTTGTCATTGAAAAGAACCCCATGATAAAATACAGAAACCAATCCCGAAGAGTTTACTGTGCCCTTGTCATGCAAATCGGACAAGCTGTATTCCAGAAAAGCAGTCGAAGTGAGATCACTTGCAGCAAAGATGGAACCTAAACAGGTTAAGCTATCTACATACAGTGTCTCTAAGGCATCTCAAAAGAGTAATGCTGGCTGCCAGGTTCAAAAAGAACCACTGGAATGCGAAAACAGCTGTCTGGGTGATCAAGAAACCAGCGAAATGAGGGAGCGTCTGGTCACTTTAGAGGCACCAATATGCCTACCTGCTAGGTCACAAATTATCACCACAGTCCCGTTGCGAGTGAAGGAAGAAATGCTCTGTCTATCAAAAGAGAAAGGCGATGGAGTCTGTCTGGCCAACAGTTTACTCCCTACTGGGAAAGACACAGTGCTATTTGCCATACTCAACATTAACAATTTCCAAGTAGTCATCAACAGTTTATTATTACAACTGCTCCCTATACATGACTACGCCATCATCCCAATAGGAGAAGCCACTGATACACCATACGTTCTCAAGCCGAATAAATCCCAAGCGAGTAACACAAACGTCAGTGAGCTTCCCAAGGCGGAGCAGAAGTCAAGCAAAACTTTTTTCTCAAAAATACCTAGATATAAGTTACCAACGAGGCACAAGAGCCCTATACAAGACGCGTGCGAGCTCAGTAAGACCCGAGTAGAGGCAACAATGACTCCACCGTCCAAGAAAATAAGTTGTAATATACTTTTACATGGCCCCGGAGCCAAATCAGAGATGCGAGCGAGCTCCAGTAGCCAACAAGGAAAATGCAGCTGACTCCTCCATCCAATATACGTAGATGTAAGATAACCACAAGGATAAGGAGCCCAAAAACAAGTACGTGCGAGCTCAGTAATACTTATTTAAAGACAAAGTTGAATCCACCACTTAATAGAATTAGTATTAAGAATAAAAAGTGGCCCGAGCGCCCTATAAAAGACGCGTGCGAGATTCGTAAAACCTCATTGAAGGCAAAGTTGGTTCCACCGTTAAGTAATATTAAGATAACCCATTTTTCACGCCCCATTAGCCAAAATACGAATGCGTGCGAGTGCTCGGACCAAGCAAAAGTACCCATAAAACCTGGTACTCCACCAGAGCAGGAAGCACATACCCTGCCAATTAGTAAAGTAAGTAATAGTAAGTAAAAATACAGCTATCTTACATCATCAAGATCCCAAAAATACTCCGCTAGTCAACAGGCTAGACCAAGAGCTCAGCCTAGACCCAAATCTAAATGCGGAAGAAAAAGCTTCGATATCCGAACTCTGTTACTCTGTTTCTCAAAGGTGATAAGCTCGCATATACAAATGCTATCACCCACAATATTCCCTTAATACAAGATCAAGCGCCCATAAGCGAAAAGGCCTAGAGATTACCATAGACCCAGAGACAAGTAATCAACGAAAAATTAAGAGAAATGCTAGACAACGGGATAGTCCAAACTAGCAAAAGCCCTTGAAATTCACCCTTATTAGTAGTCCCTAAAAAGGCGGGAGCCGATGGTGAACAAAGGTGGCGCGTCGTTGTCGATTTTCGCAAATTGAACGAAAAGATAATTGGCGACGCATTTCGCTACCCCGAATCGAGGATATTCTTGACCAACTAGGTCATACCAGGTAGTTTACCACTCTCGATTTGGCCAACGGCTATCACCAAGTCTTAGTCGGCAAAAAAGATCGACATAAGATCGCTTTTAGCACTAATTACGTGCACTACGAATTCAAGCGTATGCCATTCGGACTCAAAGGAGCTCACGCTACATTCCAACGCCTCATGAACTTCGTTCTGACAGGCCTACAAGGCCTCGAATGTTTCGTTTATCTTGACGATATCGTCATTTATGGTAAAACCTAAATGACCAGAATGATAAACTTCGCAAAGTCTTCGACAAATTGACAGAAAACAACCTCAAACGGCAGCCAGAGAAGTGCCAGTTCTTGAGACGAGAAGTTGTTTACCTAGGGCACAAATGCTCCAGCGAAGGTGCATTACCAGACCCCAGCAAAACGGCCTGCGTCCAAACATTGCCTGTTCCTAGAACAGTTAGGCAAGTTCAGTCCTTTTTAAGACTCGCCAATTACTACAGGAAGTTCATTCCGGACTTATCAAAAATAGTTCGTCCAATTACGAATTTACTCCGCAAGGATGTTAAATTCACTTGGACCGAGAAATGCCAATAGGCATTTCAAAGCATTAAAAATGCTCTAACTTCACCATTACTTTTAATCTATCCAGATTTTTCTAAACCATTCAATCTTACAACGAACGCCAGCAACGAATCTTTAGGCCCTGTGCTTTGTCAAGGAGAAGTGGAAAAGGACCTGTGCAAGCCGAACGCTAAACAAAGCCGAGAAAAACTACTCCACTATTGAAGAGGAGTTATTGGCTATAGTCTGGGCCAGTAGGAATTTCCGATGCTACCTTCAAGGCAGAAAATTCACGGTCTACACCGACCACAAGCCTCTCAAAGGTGTCTTTAATGTTAAAGACCCGACTTCCCGTTTGGTGAGATTCCACCATAAATTATCAGAATTCGATTATACCATCGAATACAAACCAGGGAAGTATAATACCAAAGCGGATGCATTAAGCCGCATTTCACAAGTTTTAAACGAAGACTATACAGGCAACACCTTACAAGACCAAGTCCACCACACTACGGACTCTGATGTGGAAGAAAATATTCCCCCAAATAAAAGGAAAATAAAGAAAACCGCTCATGCTTCGCCGTGATCAGAGCTCAAAAACAGAGAGCCCAGGAGGCCAATACTAGCTCCAGAGCTGAAACACAGCCCACGGCAGCGGAAGATAAATAAAATGAATCCCCAGAGGCGGAAATACAACCCCTTCTACGCTTGAAGAAGATATAACTCAAGTCAAGGCACCTGAGATAATCAGGAGACCCAAGGAAGTTGAAACAATCCTAAAGGATTACCAAGGCTCTCCTTTCGGCGGCCATCAGGGTGTCATTAAGACTTATAAAAGAATTAGACGCAAGTATTGGTGGACACACATGCTTAGCGATATAAAAAAGTACATAAAAAATGCCTTAAGTGCCAAACAATGAAAGCATCTCCACAATTCAAGATGCCAATGGTAATAACGGACATCGCAGAACAACCTTTCGACAAGGTTGACCTCTATATAGAAGTTCCACTAGAAGAGACCATATCAGGTAATAAATATATCTTAACTTTTCAAGATAATCTTCCCAAATTTGTCGATTGGTATGTCATACCTAATGGAGAAGCAGTAACGGTGGCGCAAATCTTTTTCAATGAGATTGTCACGCGCTATCGCATTCCAAAGAGAATAGTCACCGATCAGGGAACTAATGTCCTGAGTGAGCTATTCAAGAAGGTCTGCAAACTGCTAAAGGTAAAGAAGTCACAGACTTCCGCATACCTAATGGATTTGATATTTTGATATTTTGATATTACTATTTTAACGGAGACATGGCTTAATAACTCCTTTTCGGATGCTGAATTATTGGATAATGACTTTCAAGTTTTTCGACGAGATCGTAATCCTGATGATGGTTCTGTGCTCGGAAGATTTATTCTGATCGCGGTAAGGATTTCATACAGTTGTTCTCTCATCGATATTCCCAATCCATCCCTGTCTGAATTCAAGTTTAATAGTTGGGGCTATAATACTGTACATTCTAGTAGTTTACATTCCTCGTGGTAGCCCTTCTGCATCATATGGTGCTGTTGCTGCTGCTGTGGAATATGTATTTGATCTGGCGCGGGACTCGGATAAGATGTATTGTTTGGTGATTTTAATCTTCCTGCTGTTCAATGTCAGGTTTCTGATGATGATGTCTCCATGGTCCCCAGTACATCTTCTGGGAATGCACATATCTTCCTGGATGCTATTGCCGCACTTGGTCTTTCTCAGGTAAATGATGTTAAAAAAATCGTAATAAGAGCTTGGACTTGGTCTTTACCTCGGATGCTTCGGAATGTATGGTTCGTCCGTTTCCTATTGATGCATACCATCCAACTTTGGACGTGATAGTGGGCATTGATATTGGTTTGTCCTCGATTGAAAACTTGCCGACCTTTAACTTTAAGAAAGCTGACTTTAACCTACTTAATTCTAATTTATCGTCCATTAACTGCTCCTTTCTCTTAAACAATTATAATGTAGATGAAGTTAGAGCACATTTTTATAGTGTTATGTTAGATTGTTTGAAAGATTTTATTCCATTGTCTTGTATAAGGAATGGCTCTTCGTGTCCTCCTTGGTACGATGCCGAGCTTAAACGCTTGCGCAACCTGAGAAATAAGGCTTGGCGAAGGTTTCACCGGTCTCAGTCTTATGAAGACCTAAAACAATTTTTGTTATTGAGGAGCGAATTTCTATTGCTCTTTTGTATGCCTATGATACGTACTTGTTTAAGATGGGAAATGTAATCAGATCGGATTTTAAACAATTTTAGCGTTTTGTAAATACCAAAAAGAAATCCAATAATTTTCCTTCTGCGTTAGTATTTAAGGATAATACTAATCATGATCCGTCTGTGATATCTGATTTTTTTGCTGATTACTTTAGTGAATCATTTTTAACTAATGACACTCAAATTGATTTTGCTTATTTGAATTACTTAACGACACTTCCTAAAGTTGATATCCCGTGCTTCACTATTGATCAGAAATCTGTTGGGGATTCCATGTCCAAGCTAAATCTAAGTTACTCTGCTGGGCCAGATGGGAAACCACCTATTGTCCTAAAGAACTGCAGTGTAACACTTTCTTGCCCGTTAACATTGCTCTTTAAACTATCACTGCTGCTTGGTAAATTTCTTGAGTTATGGAAAAAGTCGTTTATTATCCCAATTTTTAAGTCCGTAAAAAGGAGCTTGTTACCAACTATCGTCCTATCGTTAAAATGCCTTGTATTCCCAAACTGTTTGAAGCTTCTTTGAATGAATTTCTGTATTTTCATTGTAGTAGGGCTCTTAATCCTCATCAACATGGTTTTATGAAGGGAAGATCAACAACAACAAATCTGCTTCAGTTTACATCGACTTGTATCGAATCGTTTGAGCGTGGTTGCGAAACTCACTGTATTTATACAGATCTCAGAAAGGCTTTTGACAAGCTTCCACACTCTCTTCTGTTATATAAACTGAAATCCTTGGATTTCCCAATTTGGTTTTGAATTGGTTATCATCCTATCTTAAGGATCGTAAGCTTAGGATACAGTTCCTTTCTGCTCTTTCTAAGAAAATAACGGCTTACTCTGGTTTTCCACAGGGTAGCCATGTAGGGCCCCTGCTCTTCATATTATTCATAAATGATGGTAGTCAACAAATCTGATATTCTAATTTACGTAGATGATTTAAAATTGTATAAATCTATCGATTCGTGTTCTGATTGTCTTGAATTGCAGAAGGACCTGGACAGACTTGTTGAATGGTGTACTAAGATTTCTCTCTTCCTGAATATTGATAAATGTAAGCTACGTTTTTTCTCTCGTAAGCGAGTTCCTTCAGATGACGTCTATGCTATGAATGGTTTGTTGCTTTCGAAAGTCGATAAAATATCTGACTGGGGGTATTGTTTGACTCTAAACTCACTTTTAACCTCCACATTGATCACATTGTTAGTAGAGCAAACTCAATGTTAGGTTTTGTAAAGCGGTGGGCAAAGGAACTACATTATTAAAGCTCTTTTTACCACTCTTATTAGACCCATTTTGGAATATGCCAGTCCTGTCTGATCTGCCTCTTACAAAAATCACACAGAACGTATTGAGAGCGTGCAAAGGAGATATTTACTTTTTGTCCTAAGAGGTCTCGAATAGAGGGATAGATTTCATCTTCCTCCTAATAACGAAAGATTAAATTTAATACACCTTCCTACTCTAGAAACTCGTAGGAAAATATGTGATATAAACTTTATTTTTCAACTTATGAAGGGTGACATCGACATGCCTTTTATGTTTAATAAAATTAAATTCAATTCACGAACTCGACACTTACGATCGAATGATTTTATTTACGTGTGCTCCCATCGCACCAACTGCGGACACTTTGAGCCAATGTCTAGAATGTGCTGTACTTTTAATTTGAATTTTCATTCGATTGACTTTCACATCAATAAGTCCCAATTAAGAAAGATTTATTAAAATTGTTCTGTTTTATAGCTTTTACTTGAATATTGTTTTTGACCATTGTAGCTAGCATTTTTAGCGAAAATAAATAAATAAATACACATCCACAGTCTAATGGAGCACTAGAGCGTGCCCATAGACCATTAGTCGAATATCTGCGTACAATCGTAGACGAAAATCCCAAAACATGAGATCAATTCCTGCGAACCGCAGCATTCGTGTACAATAACAGTGTATACACGAGGGTACTAAATTAACCCCAATGGATTGCCTTTACGGCTTCACATCGGATGTCCCATCTAATTTAAAACGGGATCCTGAACCCGTTTACAATCACGAAAGTTATTACCATATGCTCAAATACTCAGACTCCAAAAATTATATGCCACGGCTCGTAAAAATCTCTTAGTCAGCAAACACCGCTCAAAGGCACATTACGACAAAACAGTCACCCTCACTTTCCACCTATAGTCCAGTCAAATAAGCCGAAAAAATGCTAAAGATCGCATTTAATTTGTTTCCGGCTGCAATTTTGAGGGTTGGTGCAGGGTGGTCCTGGGAGTATTGTCGCAAAAATGCAGCCTCGCAGGGCAAAAAAAAGGGGTGAAAGACAATAAAAACACCCCCGAACGCGTCACAATCTACTTGCAGTGCGTGCGGTTTGGAAGAGGTAAAATTCTTGAAACAATTAAAAATGCTATATTATTCAGAATATCATTCTAAATAAAAAAATCTCTGGTGACTAACCCCTATCTCGTAAGGGCGCGACAAGAAAACCAAAAGAAGCTAAGGGTGAACACATCGCAATATCCACTAACATGTGTCCGATTACTTCTATTCTGCAACATTTTCGATCAAGAGCTAGATGGAATTGAAAAACGGGGGGAGTGAAGAAAATTATCGGACTATATGCTGCGCAACATTTGCGCTCATGTTTTGCTGTGGTGACGTACTTGGAACATTTTTGAATTTTTCTTAGAATTTTGGCTGGTTGTGCAAAGCGAGAAGAGATATGAGGATTTTTGCTTTGAATGTTTTCATTTTAGTTCAATATGGCTGCAGTTTAGCGCATTCGTTGGTTTTTAGGGTTTTAGGTGACCGCGATTGCGTAAGCGTGCGAAGAAAATAATGTATGTGATTGTGTGCGTTTGTTGTTTGTTTTTAATTGTTGTTAAGGGTAGGATGGGATTGCAGGCTAAACGGGAAGAATGGAATATAATAAATTAATGGTGTGAGAGCTAGTCTCGGACGTGGGAGGGAGTGCCGGTTTTTAATGGACAACTCAGTTTTTAAGAATTCAAATATAAAATTTTTATTGTAGATAATTCAATTGCTTACACTAATATCAAAAATTCATTTAATAAAAACTAACCTACAAACTACTAAAAATTCAATAAAAATTCAAACGAAATAAACAAAATAAACAAATTAAAATTAGAATTAAAATTCAATGAGCTCCTGCTCAGGCGCTGCCGATTTTCTCCTCGTTCTGAAAAAGGGAGAGAAGATCAGAATTATTATCTGTCATCAAACAAAGAAAAGGGGAAAATATTGATACTGCTAGTGCGTGAGGGCACAAGGGCAGCAAAATGCTTCTGCTTGTACGTGAGGGCACATGGAAATAAAGTGCTAAATTGTTAACCTAGTCAGATTGGTCTCTGACAGTATTCTGAGCGTGCGCAGAAGTGTAGCAATATGTTACGACAAAGAAGAAGAAGAGCAGATTAATCTCTGCAGCAGAATTATTCTTCTGCGTAAATGTGAGCAGGAGATGTAGCAGATTATTCTCTGCAGCAGAATTATTCTTCTGCGTAGATGTGGACAGGAGATGTTGCAGATTAATCTCTGCGCAGAATTATTCCTTTGCTTAGGTGTGGGACCGAATATTGCAGATTAATCTCTGCGCAGAATTAAAATTCTGCTTAGGTGTGGGATGGAATTTTTGGAATTGATAGAATTTTCAGATTAATCTCTGAAATATAGAATTAATCTTCTATATGAGGTTGGGAATATTCTTGTATTTAGATTAGTCTCTAAATCAGATGAGCTCTGGACCAAGAATGATTTTCTGCTGCGGCTCGTCTGCTTTATATAGCCGCCGCATCCAGTTATGAGCTCTCGCCTCTCGGTGTTGCCCTAGCGACGTTTATTGGATTTAATGATTGAGGCGAAATCAAATGATTTGACGTAATGTCACTATGTGACATTGCGAAATGTAAATATACGAGAAGGATGTAGGTAAGTTGATGATATTTTTATAAAATTTTGTTATAAATAATAATGATTTTGTATGTTTTAGGTGTTGAATGTATTTGTTAGAGTGTTTAGACATCGCTGGACCAAAGGAAGGAAGTTCCCAACTATCAGATGAGTATTTTTTGTTGATTTCATTTAGAATTTGGTTCCTTGTGTTTCTTTTATTTTGTCTTTTTAGGAATGTGTTTACATCGGGGGAATCACAACACGTCGGTGGACTGAACAAATGGTATAGACTAAATGGGTGGGATCTGGGATGGTTAGATGGTTAAAAATAGAAGCGTTACTTTATTTAAAAATTTATTACTGACAAATCATAGTTATATAAAATTTGCAGATTCTTTCTTTTTTTAAATTTAATTAAAAAAAGGTTTACTAATTCCCAATATGATATAGTGCAATAATTGTCTCTTGCAATTTTCAAATCAAAAAATCAACTCAAATTAAAAAGGATTTATTTCATGTACAAGCCATTTTTTAGCGTACAACGTTGGGCAATATGAGACTAAAGAGCATAATTATAGATTAACAAATCAGAAAAATTAACAATAAAGGCATTATATTCATTA
Source organism: Dioctria linearis (assembly GCA_963930735.1). Taxonomy (NCBI): domain Eukaryota; kingdom Metazoa; phylum Arthropoda; class Insecta; order Diptera; family Asilidae; genus Dioctria; species Dioctria linearis. Next base: position 170,753,579 of record OZ005740.1, read on the forward strand.
TCTTGACTGGTTGGAAACCAGACCAGACACTTACTTATAAGTAATCGCAAGAGTAATACTAAAATACATATCGGTACTAAAGAGCAAATAAGATAATAGTAAGAGCAATCTTAAACTATGCAACTAATCAAAGATATAAAGTGAAATGAGATAAAAGGGATAACGTTATAATTTCACTACTATTAATAATAATACTACAGTGGTGTATATATTACTGATAACAGCAAATTACCAGAAGTAAATATGCAATGCCTTTATTGTTAATTTTTCTGATTTGTTAATCAATAATTATATGCTCTTTAGTATCATATTGCCCAACGTTGTACGCATAGCTATAGCTAAAAAATGGCTTTGACATGAAATAACTCCTTTTTAATTTGATTTGATTTTTTCATTTGAAAATTGCAAGAGACAATTATTGCACTATATTATATTGGGAATTGGTAAACCTTTTTTTAATTAAATTTAAAGAAAGAAAGAATCTGCAAATTTTATATAACTATGATTTGTCAGTAATAAATTTTTAAATAAAGTAACGCTTCTATTTTTAACCATCTAACCATCCCAGATCCCACCCATTTAGTCTATACCATTAATTTATTATATTTCATTCTACCCGTGTAGCCTGCAATCCCATCCTACCCTTTTCAACAATTAAAAACAAACAACAAATGCACACAATCACATACATTATTTTCTTCGCACGCTTACGCAATCGCGGTCACCTAAAACCCTAAAAACCATCGAATGCGCAAAACTGCAGCCATATTGAACTAAAATGAAAAAATTCAAAGCAAAAATCCTCATATCTCGTCTCGCTTTGCACAACCAGCCAAAATTCTAAGAAAAATTCAAAAATGTTCCAAGTACGTCAGCACAGCAAAACATGAGCGCAAATGTTGCGCAACATATAGTCCGTTAACTTTCTTCACTCCCCCCGTTTTTCCTTTCCTTCCGAGAAAAATTCACGCTTCTTTTGGTTGCTAGCTCTTGAACGAAAATGTTGCAGAATTGAAGTAATCGGACACATGTTAGTGGATATTGCGATGTGTCCACCCTTAGCTTATTTTGGTTTTCCTGTCGCGCCCTTACGAGATAGGGGTTGGTCACCCAAGACTTTTTTATTTAGAATCATATTCTGAATAATATAGCATTTTTAATTTTTTCAAAAATTTTACCTCTTCCAAACCACACGCACGGCAAGTAGATTGTCACGCGTTCGGGGGTGTTTTTATTGTCTTTCACACCTTTTTTTGCCCTGCGGGCTGCATTTTTGCGACAATGCTACCAGGACCACCCTACACCAACCCTCAAAATTGCAGCCTGAAACAAATTAAATGCGACCTTTAGCATTTTGTCGGCTTATTTGACTGGTCTACTAGGAGACAAAGTCCTCCTCAAAAGTGAAAGCCGAAAACACAAACTGTCTCAAATCTGGGTTGGCCCATATCTGGTAATCAATGTACCCAGTCCAACAAACACTACCATAAAAATAGGCAAGCGGCAGGTTGTCGTACACAACAACCGTTTGAAGCCCTATTATGAGTAGTACACTGGTACATACACTTTTAGAAAATAAGTTCCACCGAAACAAAATTTGGCCAGTTAAACTAACAACTACCTAGTTAAAAGTTCCGCACTCGGAATTATTTACTATGACTTACGAAGTCAACCCTTACCTAAATTTTATTTAAATCAATAAAAAATACGCTCGAGCCCATACATACGTTATTACTTATAACAAAATAAAAATAAAACTGAACTTATAACCGATAAAAACCTTACCTTTTAATAGCTATGAGTAAATAAAATATTCTACCAATAAAATTTTTCTTGGTTGCCTTGACTTGCATCCCTCATACCTTGCCTTGAGAATTTTGTATTCCTCTTCATGATTTATTCATGGTTGTAAATTAAACTTCCCTAATTAAATTTTTGAAAAGGTACAATGCTCATCGTCTTTAAAGCTCATAGAGAAGATGATGAAGTTTGGGTTGCTTTGACTTGCATCCCTCATACCTTGCCTTGAGAGTTTCGTATTCCTCTTCATGATTTACTTTTTACTCATTGTAGTAAATTAAACAACTCCCCAATTCAATTTTTGAATGAGTACAATGCTCATACTTTGACGAGATTTAGCATGAACTGACTTACAGTCCTCCTACCCTGTTCTACCTCGTCTTCTTTTTAGCAACTAAGCCCTCATTATACAACTATCAACAATTGAATTAATCAATGCTATATTTAAATATTACATGCCAGGTAGTATGACCAATTGACTAATGAAGCCTATCCTTCATTTTCTACAGAACATGAAGCACATATTAGTGTTAATGTGCTGTTTCCATCTGGCAATAGGACAAATAGAAACGGAACCCTACACAATAAGTCCCCTGAACAATACAGGAATACTGTATGAGGATTTAGGAAAATTACAAATATACCACAGTACATGGAACATACTAACGGAGATCAATCTAATGGAACGGGACAACCAAACGCTTATGGCATAACAGGCGGAACATCTAGTGTACAGATTATGCTTGAATCGCTGTCAAACGGATGAGCTATGCCTGGTTCAACAAAACCATGTTCATCCTCTCTTGGAAAATATCAAGAGAAGAACAAGTGTCATTCGAGAAGTGGTCCCAAAATCAAGATCAATAAGATCTATCTTCGATGGAGTAGGGAATGCAATGCACTACCTATTCGGGACCATGGACAACACTAATGAACAGGAAGTATACAGTCGACTCGAGGAGCTCGAAACAAATACAAAAGCACTAGCCGACCTGGAAAGACAGCAGATCAGTGTAGTCAAAACTACAAAAGCCATTGACATCTCTGCAGGAAAGACAACGTCAAATAAATCTCCAGGTAAATAGAATGCAAAATATAGCAGATAATTTACTGATGCGACAATTGAGGCAGGAAATAATTTCAAGCCGGACCTTACAAATTGTCGAGATTGAGTACAGGCAGCAAGCCTTAATAGACATAATAATCGCCAGTAAAAGTCATCGATTGCATCCGCTAGTGGTGTCTCCCAAGAGTTTATTAGAGATATACCACAAGTCTCACACTACTTGTCCTGATGCACAAAATTTTCTCTCCCTCTTATATCAGACAGCGGAAACAAAGGCTCGTATAGTCCAAGACAAATGAGTTATTCGAATACAACTCCCGATTTTTAATCTACCACAAATGAAGTTGTATAGAGTGAGAAAACAAAAATTGGTACCTGAAATACAGTACTCGCACGTAGCGCATCAGGTACAGACACAGGATATTCTATTATTAACAACACAATATCTTACAACCTTCAAAAAGATCACACAATATTCCAAAGAGGATATTTACATTGCTAAGCTAGGCATTCCCATAACAAAGGCTACAATGTCCAAATAATGCGTAGTGAAACTGCTCTTTAATCCATTAAAAGAAGAGCCTCAGTGCTAATTCAGAGCACAAATACCTCCCATAGACCTACTTATCAAATTAAGTAAACCCAATTCGCGGATATTTTCGTTGATAGAACCAACAATTGTACACCTCCAGTGTACCCAACAATTCTTAAACTCAAAGATTGAAGGTCAAGGGATAATCACTATCAACCATCCGTGCCAATTACAAGTAGGATCCCAAGCCCTACACTATGAGGCAGAGCATATCCAGCCATTGAGTCTCAAACAACCCAACTAATTTCCGGAAATAGCTCCATTAGAGCAAATAGTAGATAAATACCTCATTAAAACCAAACAAAAGGTACAGTCTGAAAAAATACAGACAGAACTATACTCAGAAGATGAAACTATTAGCATCATCCTAGAAGGTACCCAGTCATTAAAAGAACTGGACGAAAAATTAGAAAAAATAGTTCCTCTAATCAGTCACCACCCTACATATGTCCCAGCTGCAACATCAGTATCCTTAACTGGTGTTGTCATCACATGTTTGGTACTGTACCTGGTCGCAAAAGGCTAGTCCCATTTATTAAAAATTACAGCTTCCGCAAATCTTAAAAAACACCTGAGGCGGAGGAGCAAATCGAACAAATCGAAATAATCAAACCTACCCCTCTCAAAAGGACCCGCACCCTTCCACCTACTAGGTCCGTGCAAGTGGTATAGTGTCACCACTTCAAATGGACATCAGCATTATCACTGATACTTGATCATAGAAAAAATAAATGTAAGTGGTTCCTATTAACCCCAAATAAATAAAAATAAAAACAAAAGTACAAACTAAAACCAAACGAAAAAACGAAACCCTCCCCCGCTAGTGTTAAATAATAATAAAATAATAATAAATAATATAAAAATATAAATATTATTATTAACCTAGAATAAAAATTAAATATCTATTAACTTTAGAACGTAACAAATATACAAGTGTAACAAAAAAATATATATACATAACATACAAAAAAAAAAAAAACAAAAAAAAAACAGTAGAAATTAATAAAGTAATAAAGGAATAAAACAGAATAGGAATAGATAATTAAGAACAATTTTAGAAAATAGGAAGATAACAAAAAAAAAATTAAATAGAAATGAGAAAATATGCAAAATCGAAAACCTGTGCCAAACCGACCAATAGCCGAACCACCGAAAATGCCCCAACAACAACTTCCCCTGAGAATTATTCCTCTTCAAAGAATAATCCTCTTTTTCGCAGGGGGAAGGATATACCTGAATTGCCTGAAATAGGTAATTTAAAAATAATTATAATTGATTAAATTTAATTATTCATACATAGGTAGGTATAAGCTAATCATGCTTAAAACATTAAAACAGCTTATCTCTTAACAAGGCGAAGACATTGCCATCAGCAATTTCTTCAAATTCCTCTGCATAAAATCAAAATATTTTTCCCACAAAACGACTTTTAAGTTTTAAGTTTCATCCCAAGTCGTTTCAATAGAAAAAAGCCCCACGACAAATTTTACCTTCAGTAAGATTTGTCGTAAATACGATATGAATGTACATATATACATACATACATATCGGACGCATGAAATTTTACGACGGTGAATGACAATGTATGCACGATAGCAAGACGATGGTTTGCTATTTATGAAAATATCAAATTTCATTTCAACCATCGTCTGTCGCGATAATTCTGGGCATGTTTAAACATGTCCAGCGGCAAACAATTTTCTCAGGATAGGAATGCTAATTAAGCATTTTCTTATCCTGAACAAAGACACTTGAAATTGCAAAATGTAAGTCTCGAGACAGTCGATTTTTTGGCCCGTCATTAGAGAGTTCTCAGTCGATCGCTATTGATAAAAAGAAAAATAGAATAGAAAAAAAAAATGAAAATTGTACATAAAGTAATCACAAAAATTGCGGTTCAGTTAATTGTGGGAGGCTTGTAAGTCGGTACAGCAAAGTTAAAGTTGAATATTGTAAATAAATTGTGATTTGTAATAAAAGAGTAAATAAATTGTGGTTGAAAAATAATTTGTGAGTGATCAAACCAGTTAATTCGTTTCGTCGATCGTTTGATTCAGAGTAACTAGAAGAGGATACAACGCGAAATAACACAGGAAATTCCGACTGTAGTGTTGGTCAGTGAGTAGCCCCTTCCTTAATTACGGTATATATATATACAACAGTATTGTCTGCTTTTATTGTCCTTTGTGAACGTACGTATGTACCTAGGATTTTCAAATTGAATTATGGATTCACTGCATATCCTGGCTATGTTTACATAAACAAATAATGGAAATTCATGCAATACTTACAGAGAAATAAGGATTTTGGTGTCTCAAGGTACCCGCTAAAAATTGTAATTCACGCGAAAATGGTCAATTTGGTCATCGTCCAGTACAGAAAGATGCTTTGAAAATTTTAAATATGCACGTTAAACCTTGTATGTAGGAATCATCAACAGAGGAACTTGGATTACTAAAGAAACAAGTATTAAAACTGCATAGAACGAGCGGAGAAGAAAAATTAATAACGACTAATAAAACCAAATAACTAACAGCGACATCAGCAGGGCATTCGATAGCAAAAACAGAAGCATACCGAAAACCGGAAGAAAACATCACAGCTCTAGCTTTTTAACCAGCAGGAAAACTGGTAGAACCAAACATTCCCAGGGCAACACCAGAAACAAATATGGAGGCACAAGAATATACACCGGGACCAAGAAAATATCCATAGATAGAAGAATACGAAAGATGACGAGAAAATAAACAAACAGGAAGAAAAATTAACAAAGGGCTGCTTTAGGCGGTGTAGTTTTTGTGTTGCGTGATCGTCCATTCTGTTTTGTGTAAGAAGGGAAAAACTTGCTGTGCGTTTACATGGTATAGTTTTTGCACGGTGCATACGAAAACAGGAGCAGTCCTTCAATCGCTTATTTCGTCGTCTATGACATTCTTCTCTGGGTGGCGTTCATTTGGGCTGTTAATATTTTTACTGAATATCTTCCGCATTTTGAAAGGAATGTTTATTAGCATATAATAATAACTTCCAAAACTCATATTATAAAAATATCATTTCTATTTTAGATAAGATTATGAGTTCTAGCTGAAGAAGATATGGAAATGGCTTTGATTTTAGAAAATGGCGGGCTCGCTTCTTTAAACGCTCACTGAAGCAGCGATAGTGAAGATAATTTAATTGTTACATGCTTATATGTATATTAAGGGCTTCTACAGTTTGCAGGTACAAAATGAAAAAGGAAGTATTGGTGCAAACTTGGAAAAAGCGAAGAAATATCAGTGGTTCATTTAAATTTTTAACGCTCGAATTAAATGCAGAGGACAACTTCTCATAGATGCTGCAATTAATCTCATTTCGTTCACATATTGTCCACGCAATACTTGAATTTTATTGCGTATGTGTTGTAAGTAATTGCGCTATTCCTTTTTTGTAGTTCACTTAAAAGTACTTTAAGAGTTTTTTCTCTGTTGTCTCTTTTTATATAATGATAATATAATAGTTTTTCAACTAATTGACGGTTCCACGGCTCTTTTCCTACGGAAAACGTTTAAATTAAGATCCCAATTTAAAAACACAGTAATAATTACACTCAACATACTTCACCGCCAATCGTTCAAAACTGAATAAATCACCTCATGTTAACAAATTTTTCTGAACTACCCTGAATGCAAAAACAAGTGAAAGTGAAATTCATAAAAATAAAAAAATTTCTGAACTCCCCCGATCTCATAGAAAACAAGTAAAAGAGAAACTGATAAATGTTCGTGCGCTATGCTGGGGCGCTGATCTTGCGCGACCTCCCCCAACCCCGCTTTTCCCCCTCTACACCCTTTTTCGTGCGCGGCGCGCAAAAACTACACCGTCTAAACTAGCCAAACCATCACCAAAAAGAGGAGGCGGACGAAGCTAAACCATGATCCCGACTACTTTACACTGAGGGTTAGCACAGCAGCAACAGAATACGAAAATGATATAAAGAACTAGCACGGGAAAAGCATTAAGCAATTAAAAAAAAAACTTTGTTCTTAGTAAAAATTAATTTATATGTACATACGATAGTTAGTAATAATCAAATAAACTAGGTAAAATTTATAGAACTCCCATAGTGATGATGCTGAGTTCTTGGAATGCTCTCTGTTAACGCTCTTGGATACAGGAAACCCAATTAGTTTCCTTCAGCAGGGATATGTTCCAGCTTGCATTGCGACAAAAGTTAACTCTGATGACTATCAGCACAGACAAGAAATACCCAGCTATCGACGCTAGTACTAAGAAAGTGAAGTATGGAAGAGCTCATAGCAAATCTCAATAACTCACTGATCTCGGCTAAATATATCATGGGTACGAACCAAAAAAATTTTTCAATATAGGCAAAAATTGAATTTTTTCTTAGAATTTAAATCGACCATATTTCTTCACAATTTGTGTGCATTATTGATGGCTGAGGACGAATCGATTAAGTTGTGTCTGGGCAGAATCGGCTTCGGGGAAGTTGGATTGATTTGGTTGCTTGGGCTTGTTAACTAAAAATTTTTATGAGCGTTGTCTCAGGCCGGTATAAATTTGTGTTCAATGTAGGAAAGAATTGATTTATTTCTTAGAATTGAAATCGACCATATTTCTTTAGAATTCGTGAGCATTATTGGTGACTGTAGACGGTCCGAACAAATTCTGTCTGCCCAGTCCTTGCTGGATTGTTTGGCTCTGAATTGCATCTGGTTTCGGGTGGGGGGGGGGGGTCGGATTTATAAATTAATGTTTTCAATATCTTGCACACATTTTTTCTCTAAGTTTGAGAACCCGGATATATAAAAACGAGTTTTGAATTTTGCGGGAACTCTATCTCCTCTGAACGTGTTTGATGTACAGGTAAGATGAATATACTATTGGATTCGAAACAAATCTGGTTATTGTTAAAGTTAAATTCAATTTCGAAATTTCAATACTTTCCAAGATCTAGAGAGGTAAAGTTGACTCGATTTTTCGACCTTTTGTAAACACTTTTTCGAGATTTTTTTATTTTCATATAGACTAAGGATGTATAAATTTTTTCGATTTAGCAAGTTGTTTCGAATTTCTGTTCTGAGACTGGCAAATCGCGTTCGAAAATGACCAATTTCGAACATATTTTTCGTTATAACTCGGGCAGTTTCTATTGGATTTTAATTAAATTTGGTTTGTGTGTGGGATTTACAAATACACAAACTTTTGCATTTTTACATTTTCGAAATTCGAAATTCTCATTAAGTAACTATTCGAAATTTGAAAATTTTCAACATTTTTTTTTTATTTTTTCAAAATTTCATACCTAATTGCATTTTGGGGGATTTTCTTCTGCACTATTCTCTAGATCCTGTTAATCTGCAACTTTTTCACACTGCATGTTATCACCGAAAGATATGTTGCAAATAGGAAGTAAGGGGAAGAAAACAGAATTTCATTTCATTGATAATTTTTGTCCTGAGTTGCTTAAAGGTAACTCGGTCAAAACAGATGAATTGGGAAAATGAATTTTTACGAATATCGATAAATCAATTTATTTAATTAAAATTTTTTTTGTCCGATAATTGGTTCATAAAAATTTGTAACTGGGAATACGGTGTTATTAGTACTTTTATGTAATATTTAATTGTTGAAAAAGAAAAAGTAAAAGTTGACCCAATGTGGTTTGGCGAATACACAACCAATTCATGTGTCCTGGTCTGAGGATTATGTACTGAGGTGATATATATGCTTGTAACTATTCAAACGGATGTCTTATTGGAGTAGGATTTTTTTCTGAAATAGCACATAAACCAGTAACTACTATGCGTAGAATAAGATGTTGGAAATAGTTCTCGAAAATCCCGCAAGGTGGCGTCATTTAGCAAAAATCTGCAAATCGTAATTTAAAATTAACGGTTTTTGGCGCCAAATCGACCGAAAAGTGGGGTGGAAAAAGGAAGTAAGTTATTTCCTGTAATGTACTCGCTGAGGCCTTTCCAAAAAGTACCCGCATGCCGGGAGTTGCCGCAGTTAATTGGCATAGAATCTTAAGGAATGCAGCAAATTCCTTCAAATAAATTGCCACGTATAGAGGAGATCTGTACTTATCAAACTGTGTACATGGTATGACCCTGAGTTGTCAGGGAGCACCGGTAGGTGGCGCTGAGTGGTCATGCAAAATTTGAATAGATTTTATTTTTTTTAAATAGGTAAATGAAAAGCTATCTTCCTGAAATTTAGTATAGATAATCTCCTATAAGGGGCGCATTCATAAAAAAATAAAAAATTGGATTATTCAACAATTCGTTTAATAAAGTTTCGAAATGTATATTTCAGACTGACATTGTGGCCGTCGGAAATTAATTTTGGCAACGTATCCGGGAGGGTAAAGAAAATATGCCCAAAAAATCAGAAAAAAATCACAAAAAAATAAGCGGAAAGAATTTTGCAAATCGGATGATATTTAGTCGATTTCTGGGTGGGGGGTGGTTTTGTAGGTATTAATGTAATCCAGTTAGCATATAGTGGTGTAGAAGGCGAAGCAAGTTTGATAATGAAAGCTGCTTCACATATGAATGTAGGTGTGATGAAAGTGAGTGTAGGATAGCCGCTTTCCATTTCATATCATTTTACTCCATTTCATCCCTCGAACCCCCTCCCTACTATGAAGAGATTGTGAAGAAAGTTAAATTTCCATATGTATTGAGAATTTCGATTATCCAGTTGGTGAATTTTTTTGCCGAATAATTTGTTCCGAGTGGGACAGTTAGTCTTAATTGGTATTTGTTTGTAATTTGATGTACTATTTAGTAATGCTAAAAGAATAAAAAAAGCTAATTATTACGTCATTTTATGTACGCGTTCATCTTAAGTACCTCGTGTAGACTGAGACAAATGGTGATGGTATGATGTTGGTAAAAGAGAAAGTTGGTTAAAAAAATTTAATCAAATAGAAATATGCTGTTCATAAAAGAAAGAGGATACCAGTACCTTTAAACCTCATTGATAATTTATCTCCTAGGTTGGTTTAAGGTTACACCTCCAGAACAGTCGAAATCCCGATTTGAGTAATTTTGATGAATATCGCTAAATGTCTTGAGTTAAAAAAAAAAGAAAAAATTCTCTGATAATTTGTTCATAATGGATTCTTACTGTGAATAGAGTGCTATTAGGAATTTTATGTAGTATTTAATTGTGGAAAAAAAATTGTTAAAAGAGAGTTAGTAATAGTATTTAGTTGGTATCCGTAATTCCCGGACTATATTAAATTTTAAAATTACAATCATTGTGGAGTTAATAACTCGTAGATTATTTAAGATAATTGAATACTGTAAATTTTTGAATATCACCTATATACAGTTGAATTCCCGCAAAATGAAAGATATGAAAAAAAGTTTGATGTAATATTTGTTAGATGGCGTTGTATGTTGAAACCGGGTATCGGTATCCTTAAAAAATTTTAAAAATAGTATTCGCAGTGTGATTTCAATAAGATTTTGTACAAACATTCTAAACGAAAGGTAGTTTATTAGAAAAATACTTCCACCCCCCGGGAGGCAAATTTTTTAAACCATTTAATTTTTTTTATATTAATATATGGAGTGGGGTCACAGCTCTGGAACTCGTGACCCGACGTATCTCGTAATAGTCTCAAAAAATCATAAAAAAATCACAATGAATTTAGCAACAAGAATTTTGAAAATCGGTTGAAATTTGGGCGAGAAATAAGCGTTAATGTGTTTTCGTAATTCGCAGATTAAGTGAATTTAGTGTGATTTGGTCGTTTTATTATCGCGAATAACTTTGGAATAAAACACTTCCTATCTGGAAGAGGTGGGTATAAAAGCATCTTTAGGACGTATAGAAAACGTTTCTGAAAGTTTTATCCTGATTGGAGTTATGGTTTAGAAATAAAAAGAGGCGAAAAGTGGGTGACGAGTGGGAAAATTGTAAGAAAAAAATCATTTCACTATTGTGCGGAAACGTGAAGAGTAAGGGGGGGATATTGTTTGGGGGAAATATTTGTGGCTAGGATGTGCAGCCTAAAGTGGGGGAGGGGGAATTTTGAGACGAAGTATAAGGGGGGTCGGGAAAGAAGAATAATTTTTTTTTGCAGTTTTTGTTCTAGGAAATTCTTCGCCTTACCCCGGTGGCACGGTAAAACTACACCAAACGATGGGGGAGGGAAGGATACATAGTGTGGGTGGAAAAAAACTACAAAGGTAGTGTGAAAATTTTGGGGGGAAAAATCGAAAACCAATTTTGGCATGATAAATTTGGGAGTAGTTCCATTTGTCCGCCTCTTCCCCCCCCCCCCCCCTAAATTTGAAAAAGGTGGAATTTTTTTTTCAGATTCTTAAAGTGGAGACTGTGAACTTTCCATAGAGTACCCACATGTCTATATTCTGTTAAAGGAAAGTAATAATATCGAATGGTGAAAAAAAGTGAAATTTTTCGAAAATCGTAGAGTTAGTACTGAATATTTTCGAAAATGAAAATTCTTGGTATGCAGAAAGTTGCGGTGTGTAAATGTGCATATTACTTCAAAGTTGCAAGTCTCCCACCATAGAATCCAAAATGAAATACACCATTTAGTGATTTTGAATTTTCAAAGTTCACGCGTTTATAACTTTTTTCGATGAAACTTTCGGTGATAACATGCAGTGTGAAAAAGTTGCAAATTAACAGGATCTAGAGAATATTGCAGAAGAAAATCCCCCAAAATGCAATTAGGTATGAAATTTTGAAAAAATAAAAAAAAATTGTTGAAAATTTTCAAATTTCGAATAGTTACTTAATGAGAATTTCGAATTACGAAAATGTAAAAATGCAAAAAGTTGTGTACTTGTAAATCCCACACACAAACCAAATTTAATTAAAATCCAATCAAAACTACCCCAGTTATGATGAAAAATATGTTCGAAATTGGTCATTTTCGAACGCGATTTGCCAGTCTCAGAGCAGAAATTCGAAACAACTTGCTAAATTGGAAAAAATTTATACATCCTTAATCTATATGAAAATAAAAAAAAATCTCGAAAAAGTGTTTACAAAAGGTCGAAAAATCACGTCAACTTTACCTCTCTAGATCTTGGAAAGTATTGAAATTTCGAAATTGAATTTAACTTTAACAACTAACCAGATTTGTTTCGAATCCAGAGTTCCCGCAAAACTCAAATCTGGTTTTTATATATCCGGGTTCTCAAACTAAGAGAAAAAATTTGTGCAAGATATTGAAAACATTAATTTATAAATACGACCCCCCCCCCCCCCCCCCCCCCCGAAACCAGATGCAATTCAGAGCCAAACAATCCAGCAAGGACTGGGCAGACAGAATTTGTTCGGACCGTCTACAGTCACCAATAATGCTCACGAATTCTAAAGAAATATGGTCGATTTCAATTCTAAGAAATAAATCAATTCTTTCCTACATTGAACACAAATTTATACCGGCCTGAGACAACGCTCATAAAAATTTTTAGTTAACAAGCCCAAGCAACCAAATCAATCCAACTTCCCCGAAGCCGATCCTGCCCAGACACAACTTAATCGATTCGTCCTCAGCCATCAATAATGCACACAAATTGTGAAGAAATATGGTCGATTTAAATTCTAAGAAAAAATTCAATTTTTGCCTATATTGAAATTTTTTTTTGGTTCGTACCCATGATATATTTAGCCGAGATCAGTGAGTTATTGAGGTTTGCTATGAGCTCTTCCATACATCACTTTCTTAGTACTAGCGTCGATAGCTGGAATCAATAATAGCCCCCTTCACAGCGTGGGTATTTCAAATAGTAAAGTAAGCTTAGCTAGCATGAATGTTAATTTAAATTTGTTAATAGTTGAAAATTTGAGTATGAATTTTCCTGCAGCTTTAGGTCGAGATTTTTTGGCAAAATGTAATTTAAAATTTGATGTGTCCAGTATTAAAGAAAAGTAACAAGAAAATAAGGAAGGAATCGGGCTTCGCAACCATGTTCAATCGCAAAATTCAGGTAATTGTGACGACTTTGATAAACAAATATTTAATATTGACCTATTTGAAAATGAAACGAATTGTAAACCATCTCTTATTATAAATGAAAAATTGCCATATTCTATCAAAGAAAAAGTTAATAATATCGTATCTGAGGCTAAAATTTCATGCCATAAAAATATTTCCGGGAACGTTACTGAAAATTTTCAAATGGAAATTAAGTAAAGCAAAGACGAACCTTTCTATTGCACTCCGCGAAGATTGCCTTATATGCATAAAATAGAATTGAAGAAGATTATTGACGATTTACTTAAAAGAAAAATTATTCGTGAAAGTGATTCACCGTATGCTTCGCCTATAGTTTTAGTTGAAAAGAAAAATCAAGAACTGCGAATGTGTATCGACTATCGCGTCTTAAATAAACATACTTTACGTGAGAACTTCCCTTTACCGGTTATTGACGACCTTTTAGATAGATTACACGATAAAAGATATTTTTCTTTATTAGATTTACGTAGCTGGTTTCGTCAATGTCAAGTATACGTCTTTCGTAACCCCAATAGGTCAGTTCGAGTATCTCAAGATGCCATTTGGTCTAAAAAATGCACCCTCTATTTTCCAAAGATATGTTCACCATATCTTTAAAGATCTGATAGAAGTAGATAAACTGTTTGTTTACATGGACGATCTTTTGATTGCGAGCAAAACAATTGAAGATCATTTAGTGGTTTTCGAAGAAGTCATGGAACTAGTCAAGGATAACGCTTTGCAGTTAAAGTACGACAAATGTAAATTTCTTTACGAAGAAATAGTATATTTGGAATATATATTGTTAATACACAAGGAATACGTCCTAACGTAGAAAATTTACGCGCAATTAGCGAGTTTTCAGTTCCCAAATGTGTTAAAGGCGTACACAGTTTCCTTGGTCTTTGTTCATATTTTCGCAGATTCATAAAAGATTTCGCGACATTGGCTAACTCACTTTATTATCTGCTTAGGAAAGATTCTAAATTTCAAAAATTGAATTGTTAAAATCAAAATTGCCCGAGTCTCCGATCTTGGCCATTTACAGTCCTTATAACGAAATAGAGGTGCACTGCGATGCAAGTAGCATTGGATATGGCTCTATATTATTGCAACAAAAAGCGATGGTAAGCTGCATTCTGTATTTTATTTTTCTAAAAGAACAACTGACGTGGAGTCGCGATATCACAACTACGAGCTGGAGACACTCCCAATTATTTACGCTCTAAGAAGATTTAGAATATATCTTATAGGAATTCCGTTTAAAATCACAACTGACTGCCAGTCTTTGACATTAACTCTGAACAAAAAGTTATTGAATTCTAGAATCTCAAATGTGATTATGTTATGGTTAAAAACGTAGTAACGATTCCAGGTGTAAATAAGAATTTTTTGCCAAAATACCGCGGTCCTTACGAAGTTGTTGAAGTTCTAAACAATGACCGGTACATTATAAAAGATATTGATAGTTGACAATTGGCTAGGACACCGTACAAAGGAGTTTGTTCTCGAGCTAACATGAAACCATATGTTTCAAAAGATTTTAACGAAGTTAAACATGGGTGCGAGAAGCTAAGCTCTTAAATGCTTGATACACTTAGAATTACGTAAAACTAATGTTATCATATTAAGGATTTTTCGGAAATGAACAAGAATGAAATAATTTTTATCTTATGTAAGTAAGTGTTCATGTTACTTTTGTAATTTCGGTTTTTATTATGAGTTATGAAAAGTTATGACTATGTAGATGGATTACATCATATGAGTATGCTTATTATAGTCAGTTCCCGCTTGACTTTTTGTTAAATTTGGATTACTTACAAATTTGTTTTCCAAAATGTATGTTTAAAAAAACAAACTAAAAAAATGTATAAATGAAGGCTTGTAAATCTAAAGGGTCTAAGTGCCAAAAAATCAGAAGTCAAGATTTTTACAAAAATACGATCTTAGTGTCCCATTACACTTTCATAGTAAAGGGAATGGGATTTGAGTTTTTTGGAATATCGCTGCTTATTTTAAATGTATTGCTAAGTTGGCGTCCAGAAGTTAAAGTGACAGAAGACCAAAAAGTGGGATCCAATCATTTATTCTTCACATGCGTTTTTGAAATCTCCTGAGCGAAAATAAAGAAAACTAATGTATAGCGAAAATAAAAACAAAAGGTCGAGGTAATAATTCAATAGAAACGACAAACTTTTTGCAAAATGAAAATAGCTTTATTCCGACGGAAGAAGTACAACTGATGTTGTTATTGATCCGATAAACGAGAGACTGATAACGAAATGAGTAGGTACAATGCGAGACTAGTTTACAAAAATCTAAAACGGTAAAAAACAAATGGAATTTATGAAAAGTTGAATACAATACAATTAATGTATTTGTACGTAAGCAAAATTTACTGAATGTTACAGGGTGTTTCTATTATTTTAAAACAAGTATAGATTTATAAAATCGTCGCAAATTATTTACGTTGAGTAGAAGTCTCAACATACTCCCTGCCGTGAAAGTGGCAACTTTCAGCATCTGAACCCTCCAAAGGTAACGGACAAAGTTTAGTCATAGCTCGCTTCAAAATTCCAGTGGATGTCTTAATGGTTGCAACGCAGACAAAACCGTCTTCGCCGACATGAACAATAAGAATCCTACCTAGAAGCCATTTGAGTGGTGGCAAATTCTCGTCCTTGATGATAACCATAGAATTTACAGCGATATTGGGGTAGTCAGTTCTCCATTCATGACGTTGCTGTAGACTTTGAAGGTATTCCTGACTCCATCTGTACCAAAATGTTGTTTCACATAAGAAACACGTTGCCATCGCGTAAGTCGATTGGTTTTTTCATTCGTCTTGTCGGGCTCGGGAATCGAGTTAAGCGCTGTTCCAATTAGGGAATGACCCGGTGTCAATGATTCCATATCATTGGGATCGTTCGAAAGTGGTGTCAATGGTCTTGAGTTGATAATAGCTTCGGCCTCACATGCTTTGCTGACTTAATAGAAGCCTCCCATAGGCCTCCGAAGTGCGGTGATCTGGGTGGAATTAACCTCCAATCAATTCCGTCTTGACGACAAAATCCTTGTACGGTTGCACTGTGATCCTTGGATGTGAAGACAGAGTGCAGCTCCTTTAGCTTGTTGTTAGCTCCAACGAGATTGGTTGCATTGTCTGACCAAATCCTGGATATCTTCCCTCTCCAAGCTATAAAACGCCTAAGTGCAGCCAGGAACGCTTCCGTCGATAGATTTGAAAAGACTTCCAAATGTACAGCCAAGCAGATCTTTACAGGAATGCGTCCTCTGATGAGATGAGTAACCCAGAACGGTCCACAGAAGTCAATCCCTGTGCAGTCAAATGTGCGGGAGGGCTGTACGCGCTCCGCAGGAAGTTTGCCCATTATTTGCTCGATAGATTTAGGTCGAAATCAAAAACACCTGATGCGGCGATGTATGACTTGCTTCACGGTATTTTTTCCACCGATTGGCCAGTATCGAGTTATAATTATAGCCAGGAGCGTCTGCGAAATTATGGTCCTTGTGAGCGAATGAGATTTAGGTAAGACTATTTGATGTTTTGCGTTGAGATCTAAGTTCGCGTTTCGTAGCCTTCCGCCTACCCTTATTAGCCCTTCATTATCTATGAACGATGACAGATATTTTAAAGCGCTATTTGATCTGATTGAATTTCCCTTATGAAGTTGATTATATTCATCAAGAAATGAAAGCTTCTGCACCATTTTTATAACAAATTTCGTAGAAAAGTCCAACTCTGCGACTGACAACGGACCAGACAATCTATCTTTCATGTCCTTCTGCTTGCAATTTCTATAAAAACGGCAAATGTATCCAAAAACATTCTGCAATCGAATAAAGGTTTTTGTAAGCGCAAGTTTCAACTAAATCCTCAGTCTTCGACAACGTAAACGAGTTCTCAAATTCTAGACCTTCCGTTGCGAGTTTGTTAGAGATGGGCATTCTTCAGAATTTTTTTAAAAGGACGGACCTTTAAGCCACCTGTCACAATCAATGAGCTCTGCAGGATACAGTCCTCGACTAACGAGATCAGCTGGGTTGTGAGCTCTATCAATATAGTGCCACTCAAAACTTTCAGAGAAGCCTTGAATTTTAGAAATGCGATTTGCGACGAAGACTGGTTGCTTTGTGTTTGATCGTGATGCGATCCAAGCCAGCACAATTTGAGAGTCCGACCAGCAAACTACTTTTGAGATATCCGCGCGTATTGGGGCAAAACACGATTTAAAAATTCAGTTAGCAAAAGTTGCTGCGCAGAGTTCAAGACGCGGTATCGTAATTGTCTTTTAAGGAGCGACGCGAGATTTTGCCGTTAATAAATTAATTATATGCAAGCGCCATATGCTTTAGTGCTGCTTGCGTCCGCGAAACCGTGAATTTCAATAGGAGCATTCCGACTTACAACGTAGCGCGGTATTCTGATTTTGTTAACTAGACTCAACTGATTATAGAAGCGTGTCCATTCCGTTTGCAATTTCAGTGGCAGCGATTCATCCCAGGAAATGCCGAGAGCCCAAAGTTCTTGCATCAATATTTTAGCCTTACTATTACAGGATTTATCAGGCCTAGAGGATCGAAAAATCTTGCTATAGTGCATAGCACCGAATGCTTTGTGATTCTTTTGACTGCACCGAGCTCTGCATGTACATAGCGAAGTTCATCAGTTGTTGGTATCCAAACTAAACCTAGTGTTTTGACTGTGTTGTCGCCATCAATTTCCACTAGCGTTTCCAGGTCAGTGTCAGGAGCCGTGGATAGCAACTCGTCACTATTAGAGCACCATTTTCATAGAGTGAATCCACCTCTTTGAAGAATTTGATGGATTTCGTTTTTTTATGCAAAGCGCATCTGATATTGAGTCGGCTGCCGCGAACATGTCATCTACATAGAAGGAAGTCAGTAAAATCCTTAAACCAATCGGAAATTCGGCTGCTTCATCGAAGGCCAATTGACGTAAACAACGTGTAGCAAGAAAAGACTCTGTTGACGTGCCGTAAATGACGGTGGTCAAGCGAAATATTTGCAGGAGGTCCTTTCTTTGATCACGCCCAATGATACATTGCAGAAAACTGTCACTATCCGTGATTTCTACTTGGCGATACATTTTAGTGATGTCTCCCATTATAGTATATCGAAATGTCCTAAATCGAAGTAGAATCAAGTAGAGGTCATCCTGGATTACTGGACCAATCATAAGTATATCGTTTAGCGAACGTCCTGTAGTTGTTTTTGAACTGGCGTCAAAGACTACCCGTAGTTTGGCACAACTGCTGCTGGGCTTTAGAATACAATGGTGTGGCAGGAAATAACGACGTGGAGGTATATCTTCAAATTTGATCAATTTCATGTGACCTAGTCATGTATATGTATACCTTTATAAAATGTGCATAATCTTTGCGAATATTGGGTAAATTCGCTAGCCTCGATTCCAATCCCAAAAATCTCTTCATTGCACTGTCAAAGGAATTACCTTGTACTGAAGGATTCTCACGAAATGGAAAAGAAACTTTGTAACGTCCAGATTGTAATCGTTCAAGGTTGCGAATAAAATGTTCCTCGCAGTCTTGCTCTTCCTTAGAAAGAGATTTGTTTGAGATTCCGAACCTTCTATCTTCCAAAATTTCTTGATATAGGTATCCAGATGTGTGCATGGCTCCATTGTTTCGCTGGACACAGTAAAACAGGATGCCTTGCAAACGGGCTTAGGGCCGGTCCAGAAACTACCCAGCCGAATAATGTTTTCTAAGAGTGGGTAGGTTTTGTCCTAAACGAATTTGACCAATTGTTAGTAATTCGAAAAATAAAGCGGCACTCAATTCTCTGTGGCTTGTTAAAAAATGGGTCAGCTAAACTATCTGCAATATTTTGTGGAATGTTCCATTCATCGAGGTAGACTGTGCGATCTGGTTGATTTCCGGTGATCTCCGATAAGATGTGGGCGTCGAGTGAAGTGCTGTAATGATTGATTCGAGACTTGACAGTAATGTTTGCGAAATTTTTTACAGTGGTATTTATATTGCTTATCCCACTTAAAGCGATATTGGTCTTAGTTTTCTTAAGTCGAAGAAGTTGCACAAGCCTTTCGGTAATAAAACTCAATTGAGATGCAGAATCAAGTAATGCCCTGCAGGGATTGAAGGTACCATCAGATGCCGTGATTTGTACTAAGGTGGTCGCTAAAAAGACATGTCCTTTGAAAACTTTGTTTATAGATTTATTCTCATTGCGAGCCAACATTACTAGAGATGATCCGTGATGAGATGTGTTATTAATAATGTCATTTTCCTGCGGGGGGATGTATTGTGTTTTAGTTGACGCAGCCATTTGCGAATTTGAGGAAGCTTCTTCTGGTTGTAAATTAGAAGAGCCCATATGCAGCAGAGAATGATGCTTAAATGAACAGTGACGACAACTACCCCACCGGTAATTTTCACTGAATGTCCAATTTTGAGACAATTGATACATAACTTAAGACGTTTGGCATCATCGAAACTAGAAACTGGATTGAGAGAATTGAAGTCTTGGCATTTATTAATTAAATGGTCATTACTTTTGCAAAATATGCATGAGTTTCTGCTAGCGGAGGCAACAAATGTATTACCTTTAGTTTGCATGTGGAGTTTTTATAATTACTAATTTTGCAACGTGTATCAGGCTTTCGAGATTTAGCAGAATATTTTCTCGATTGATCCAAATTTTCCCAAGCTATACAACGCTTTTCAATACATGCAGCCAACTCTTCCCATCTTGGCAATACGTCGCATGGAGCCTCATCCTCCCATTTAACTTGCGTAGCATGTTCTAGTTTGTTATGAATAATATGAATTAGAAGGGCATCTGCTATTTGCTCCTTTATTCCAAGGGACAGCAAAGCGCCGAGATGTGCATTAACAGAATCACTGGGAGTTCTAAGATTCTGCAGCGAATTCTTTTCAACCGGTCTTAAATTAAGAATTTCTGTTATATGTTCTTGAAAGATCAATCTTTTATTCTCAAATCGTTTCTTTAAAAGAGTCAACGCAATCTTATTGTTCTCATTTGTAACCTCTAAAGAACTGAACGAAAGTAAAGCGGCATCTGTTAAGCAAGATCTCAAATGCTGGAATCTATCAATATCGTATAATTCATCATCGTTATGTGCTAAATTATTAAACATCGAGATGAAATCAGGCCAATCCGAATATTTTGCACTAAACCTGCTTAACTTTAGCTTTGGGAGAGGTTTAGTTTTAAGTATTGACGACGGTAGCGTGAAGTTTCCATCGCCTAATGTTAAAGAAGGCCTGGCATTTTTCTTATTTATAATGCTTAAGAAATTCGATTTAATTTCTACATTCACTTCTTCGAAACTATCTCGTCTCTCAACGGAATTATCATCTGGATCCAAAGATTCAATTCGCGTTTGAATGCGATTAAATTTCACCAAATAACCTTCAGCAAGTCCCATAGCTTCAGCCTTGGGAACAATACTATTACGCATTTTTGTTTGTTGGCCGTGCAAAATTCCTCTTTGCGTACGTAGTTCCGATAAAGCTTTGGATTTCTCTCCACCTGTGGATTTGCTATCAAACACCTTTTCAGTCATACCAGCGAGCATTGTTGGTGAATGTAATGTTATGTTATGATTTGTTCGCAGAAACAGAGAATGCAATAACGGTCCAGAAGATAAGAAAAAAATGTACGAAAAATTCTTGTACTTACATTGACTACGATGATTGCCTTTTGTGTAACTTACGTAATCCAATGACACAATGTTCTTCTATATACTTTCACCAAACATGTAATGTGTAATTAGACCAAAGATACAATGTTTCACTGTGCACTTTCACACAAATTCGTAATTAGGAGTAATTATCCAACGGCACATAGATGCACATTGTCTTTGATAATCCAATGTTAAGCTTCACGTTTTGATCTGAGTAATCACACACAACGTATTATGCACTTTCAGAGTTCTTTTCTTTTTAGGAATTCGCGAAATTTCACTTTGAGTCCGATATGTACTAGCGGCCAATTTTATTCGAGAAAATGTTATGATTATACCGTTATCCGGCTCGAAGGACCTTATGTGCGATTTCAATCGTTTTTGAAATCTCCTGAGCGAAAATAAAGAAAACTAATGTATAGCGAAAATAAAAACGAAAGGTCGAGGTAATAATTCAATAGAAACGACAAACTTTTTGCAAAATGAAAATAGCTTTATTCCGACGAAAGAAGTATACAATTGATGTTGTTATTGATCCGATAAACGAGAGTCTAATAACGAAATGAGTAGGTACAATGCGAGACTAGTTTACAAAAATCTAAAATGGTAAAAAACAAATGGAATTTATGAAAAGTTGAATACAATGCAATTAATGTATTTGTACGTAAGCAAAATTTAGCGAATGTTACAGGGTGTTTCTATTATTTTAAAACAAGTTTAGATTTATAAAATCGTCGCAAATTATTTACGTTGAGTAGAAGTCTCAACAGGTACTTCAATATATCCTCAAACCACGTTTATGAGAAGAAACCATCCAAGATGAAGTATCACTCGTTACTGTAGATTAAGATGAAGATGCTAGAGTTGTATTGGCAGAGAATTGGCTCACAGCGTTACATGAGGCCACAACAGCCGAGCCACATGGAGTAATAATAGCAGCGGGGAGGCGAAAAATATATCGCTCTCTCCCTTCAGCTACAGAATCAGATGAAACGTGACCTCAGTCCTAATTGAAACGAATCACCTCATTGTGACTATGGTGGCGTCTTCGGCGGTATTTCTGCATTGTGGCTGGTTTATGTACATCAGATACAGGAGAGTTAGAGTCTACTCCCTGCTGCATGAGGGGCGATGGTTTAGAGTCGGATGATGCCTTATCGTCTGGTGCCAATTTCTTGACATCTTGAGTTCTCAAAACTGTAGATCACCAAGACCCGATATCGCCTTCAAGTTGTCTGAAGTTGTGCCGGCCGTCATCGATGACTGGAATAAGTAACGTGTTGTTGGAATTCTGAGAGAAAGATGGTGCGTGACCTTCGGCTAACAGTGCAGAGACAGGCAAATTTTGAACTTTTAGAGATCTTTTATGTGATATTTCAAGGAGTGTGTCCAAATTCATGCCAAATCCATCTACAAATTTAAACAGCATGTTATTTTTACCATTTAAAACATTAGGGACATCGGAAAATACTCCCACAATAGTTCAGTTAATAGATAAGCTATTAAATTTATCCGAAATGTGAGACTCAACGGTAGAGAAAGAGTCAAGGCGTTCGGTAAAACTTTTTTAGAACCTTAATGTCTGGCAGGGCTTTATATCCGAGCATTCGGTGCACTTAGTAAATCCAGTAGTTTACCTCTGGTGCCCCTTTTCATACAAGAAGCGTGGAAAGATTTACCACATAATACCGTCATGTGCAACCATGTCTTCTGATATTTTTAACAAAGCAGACTTTACAAGTTGCCACTCTCATGACTGCGATTGAATAAAATTGCTGATGATGATGTGGAGAAACAACAATACAAATTTTGAACAGCAATGGGTACATTGCCTACATTACCTTTGAAAGGCTCAAGTTGCGGAAATATGTCGCAGGTTAAGAAAAATGCACACAACAGGTAATGCTTAATTGTCTCCGCTAAGTCAGGAAGGAAACAGACAGATGGCGGAAATGTTGACAATAGTCGAAGAAGAATACAACATTTTCTGCTATTTTGAAAAGCTCATATATATACAGGGTATCCCGTAAGTCGACATCAAACCGGAATCGGGTGATAGACCAAATCATAACAGTTACCAGAAATATACAAACAAAATTTAAGTTATTTATTTTTCAAATTATAGACATTTCTATAGTTTTCGAGAAAATGTACACCCTGTGATGGTTTTTTAGCTCCAAATCTGCTACAAATCTTTACTTTTTATCAATGTTATTTTTCTTATGTAATCCCGAATAGTGCTTATGTAACCTGCTGCTTTAAATTCTAAGCCTACTCTTCCAGCTTGGAAGAGAATGTCACATTTTGCCGAACCAAGAATAGAAAGTTAATATTTCACCCAACTTTAATTGACTGTCATGAAAAAAAATGTACTACGCCAGTTTGGAAAATAAATATAAAAGTTGACGCATTTAACAAGGATTCTAAAATGGTATAGCACTTGCTACAATATTTTTTAGATTACGAAAAAAATTATTTTTCTTCAAGAAACCCACTTTCGAAAAAATTTCTTTTCACCTACTAAAAATGAGTCTAGTGTACCCAAAGCTTGACGTAAGACCGTAACTTTAAGATTCTAGTTTGAGTGAGACGAAGTGTCATTGCATGAAATATGAGTGAGCAAGATACTGATGCTATATATGTAAAGGAGAGCTACTACCCTATTCTTTTTTTCTGCCATACTCACAGTTTTGTTTTTTTGAGAAATAGTTTTGCTTGTCATTTTGCCCCTCTTCCTCTTGTACAAGTTTGTGCATGCTGTAAGTTCTCTTTCTTCCACTTTAGATTTACATGGGAATCTTTGTATTGAAACCTGACTAGTGTGTTAGTTAAAATTGTTGAAAGAGAAAGTATACCCACATTATAGTAGCATCCTACTCATGTGACAGTTTTGACAGAGCTGTTCTACTCTTTGAATATGCTGTGTCCCAGGCGTATATGGGGGGGGGGGGTCCCGATGGTTGTAACCCCCCCCCCCCCCCCCCCTAAGCATCACCTCATCGAAGTTAACTTAATGACAAGGTAAGAAGGAGGCGAGATTTGCGAGTGCTTTACATTTAAAATGCACACGGCAAGAAAAGGAAGAAAAAAAAATCAAACTCTCTTTAAAACTTTTATGAATATAGATAAAAAATGTGAAAGCGCAAGTTGCATGCAACGAAACAGAATTGCAAATATTTAATTTTCATAAATAAATGAGAACGGACGGACTTCTCTCGTTTTAGTTGCATAAAATGATCACGCGCTTTTGTGAAAACCGGTTTTCATGAAATTTTGATAATGTTTGGTCACATGTTGTTGCTGTAAAGGGAAACATGATGTTGCTGTAATTCTATGATATTTGAACAGCACGTGCTTTTGTTTAAATTCGTTTTGCTATGAAGAGATTAAGTCGGAAAACTCATGTTGGATTCTCTGATATTTTACATCTCCTTTCAGCATCTGGGCCAAAGCGAAATTTATCTTTTTCATAATAATGGGAGGTAATGTGACCTGATGTACATTATTATGAACAGGTTGAAAGGATTTTGAGGAATTTAATCAGATTTTGTCGTTCGGGTAATCCTACGTTCTCTCGTTTTTTGCTTTTCTCGTTGTCTCAGTTGCACTACAATAGTGCATAGCCAAGTTCTTTTCCCCCATTAATGCAAAAGACGAAAGTATATGAAATCACTAGTTTCGTTGTAAAAAACACCAAAAAATTTCCAATTTTGCTCTACTGCTTCTAAACTTATCGTTAAGGCAACTTTGACATCACCTTCGCGGGGAATTGCATGAGGCGCTGGACTGTAGAGTGAGTTGTAAAAGTTCAACAGAACGATTTTCGTTTGGTGCGGACACAATGTGTAGCTGATGCCGGCGAATAATGCTGGTGCTGTTGTGGTGTTGTACTGGGATGCTTAAATAAAACACAATCCGTGTACCTTAACAAGATGTTTATTACATGACTGCAGATAAATGACTGACGATATCTTGTATGGATCTAGTGATAAGCCAGCTATAGAATATCTAGCGGTCCATGAGGGAGAATAATGCACATTGAGATCTATTGAAATCTTATACACTTACAACATCTCTCAGTATAGTTTTTTAGTTTAATTCATTTTCGTGTAATTTTATGTAAATAATAGTTCTAAGTTCATATTTTAAATCCAACTATTTTTTTTTCATCCTCCCGGATGAGCTTGGTAGCGTGTAGGCTCTTTAATTTCGGGTCCATAACATGTTATTACTATAGTTTGAAGGTGTGGCAAAGATGACTTTTCATTTCCTCCGCTATTATCAGAATTTAAATTAGGTGTGGTGGTATCTTGATTTAAAGCCATAGAAGAACTATTTAACTGATTTTGTGATTATTTTTGAATTTCACTCTGAGAAGTTAACGGGTTTTGGTCCCCTTCAACATCAGATGGATCTTTAAATCTGGGTTCGTTCATCGACTATCTTAAAGGATGTAAGGAGTAAATTATGACCTTGGTGCACCGCACTTTTCGATTACTCTTGCCGGTTTCCATATTTTCCCTTCTTGGTACACTACGTTATCACTAGGATTAAAACTGGTCTCTTTACGTAAGCGCCTATTATCGTATTTTTGTTTCTGTGTATGCTATGCTAAATTATGTTTGTCGTTTAACTTAGTAGGAGTTGGAGAAATAAGAATTTTAAGAACTTTTATTTTTAATGATTCTACATCAGAAGAAAAAACAACCGCCTCGTCCGGGATTTGAAACCGGGACCTTCCGCTTGCCGGGCGACTGCTCTTACCAGTGAGCTAACGAGACAGATGATTTTCCTTCTTGCATTTATCAAATTTGAACCTAGCCTACTAAGCCACGTTTTGATTTCAGCTGGCATTAACCAGTAACGATGAAAGCGCACAAATAAATTGAAAATTCAATTTTATTTATTTTTCCCGCGGACGGGAATCGAACCTACACTTGTTAGAATCGGTCAATGATGGAGAAATAAGAATTTTAAGAACTTTTATTTTTAATGATTCTAAATCAAATTTATAAATACAAGAAGAAAAAACAACCGTCTAACAAGTGTAGGTTCGATTCCCGTCCACGGGAAAAATAAATAAAATTGCATTTACAATTTATAGCTATAGAATATCTAGCGGTCCATGAGAGAGAATAATGCACATTGAGATCTATTGAAATCTAATACACTTACAAGAGCTGCTACGTACTTTTCCAATCTGCGGCGACAGCTAGCCCTGGGTTGGGCGTCTGTTTGGTTTTTTTTTTAGCAGTAATAGCGGAGTCTGGAGTGGGTATAATAGTCATTCGCTTGTAGCTT
The DNA here is from genome assembly GCA_963930735.1 of Dioctria linearis. Classification (NCBI taxonomy): domain Eukaryota; kingdom Metazoa; phylum Arthropoda; class Insecta; order Diptera; family Asilidae; genus Dioctria; species Dioctria linearis. The sequence goes on from OZ005740.1 coordinate 170,780,061, forward strand.
TTCGTCTTTGCAACACATACGATCTTTTTTAGAATTTTCTTGCGTTTTATATAATGTCGAAAAGTTATCTATCATACCTATCACCGGATGGTAAGTAATCTTGGAATATTACATATTTGTTTTAGTGTTTGATTGATTAGAAAAAGGCACGCAATGCTTAGCAGCCCAGTTATTATGATGCTTTTATATTTTTGTTGCACCGATTACTCATATAGATGAAAAAGCACACAATTTCGAGATTTGAAACTATTATGATTTCTAAGAAATTGGTCAGCGATCATAACTTTTTTTTACCTATCTGATTTTCCGACATAAAATCGATGACAGGACAATTTGGTGTGGAACTCGCAACAGAAGCATACAAATTAACCTACCGAATATGGATTTAGGGTTCTTACATTTAGGGTTCTTACAGTAGAACCCTAGTTCTATGCAATCATCAACGTATAGCCGCCCATTGATTTCTCATAGCGACACTGATTCTAGCCTGAGTTGTTCATAATTTTTACGTTCTTAGGGAAGCATTAAATTTTTTTAGAAATATAGGTAGGATAGATACTTGCAAATTGTTCTTAAGAATTTTAATGAATAACTATTCACCTACAACGGTCCAAACGAATTGGTGGATTCATTTTGGTGGTTCACTCTCTCGAACAAGGGCGTAAGCATTCAGTTTTCTTAGAAAGACTTGCATTTTCTCTTTTCATGGACTATTGGTGGCCGACCATGGTTCCAAAGAGTTATATTGATTCAGCTGCCTTGGCTGGTCTTCGTCACTAAAGATATTCATGAGCGCTGGCAAACACATTTTGTTCTTAGAAATTTACTTGAACATTTTTCTTTCCAGTTTTTATACACTATTGGTGGCTGAAAACCATCAGTAGAAATGATTCGAGTTCCGCTAAAATTGATTCTACAATTTTTTTTCCGAATTTTTACGCCAAAACTATAGAAATAAAATCCGTTCGCTTTCCTTTGCGGTAGTTGGCGTTGCTCTGTTTGTACTTTCGTATTAATTCAAGTAGTGTTGTTTAATTTAACTTCACGTTTATTTTTGATTTGTAGGAGAAGGATAAACTTACTATATTAGTAGCTGTTAATAATTCTCACTTCGATAAAGAATTTCGTCGTCATCAGGAAATTCTGAAAGGAATCATTCTCACGCCATACACGGCATGTCGTTGCAAACAGTCGAAATGCGATGCCTTCAGCGTCGCATTTATGCGATAGAATTTGATGTCTGTTTTATGATTATAAAATGCTCGGTCAGCTTGATGCCTGAGAAATTTTCACTTTGTTTTAAATATTTTCTTTTTTTTTGTCTTTTTTATTATCATGTCACAAATATGTATAAATAGCCGATTTTTTAATTGAATTTTTTGAGTAAAAAGGTAAATCTTCATTAAAGAGGGTGCTTAAGTGTTGCACTTACTGCACCATTCATCAGGAGTACAGGTGATACACCTTACTCACATACAACGCGGAAGAGCAAAAGAGTTTATCCGCTCAAGAAAATACACTGGTGACCCCGACGTGATCGTGTCATAAAAGAGATCACTGTTCAAATATTGCCGAGAAAGTAACCAGGTTGTTTCAGATCATGGACGGACTTCTAGAGTCGCAATCATTCCTTGGTGATCAAATTTAGAACAACTATAAAAACTACAAGAAGGATGGACCTTGTCGGAAGACTACCAGAAAGTACTTTGCAACTCGCCTAGCATTGCTTGAGGAGCTTTGGGCAGAATTCCACGTTAACCACCAAGAATTAGTAAAACTGGATTCAACTCATGATGACAACGAATACTTCACCACAGATTATTATGCCACCATTCAGCAGTTTTACAAGCAATTCAAAGGAAGCCTCACTGAAGGTATAGAGGCAATCAAGCAAGATGAAATGGAACTGCAACCCAAAGCAGACAATACAGATACATGTCAATCATCTGTGACTGATCACTCAAACGATGCCAGTACCAGCCAATCAAAGGATCAGGTCAGTGCACAACAAGTAATCTCGACGCCAAAGAAAAACATTGAAGAAATTCCTACAGAAAAAAAGGGTTCGTCCAAGGTACATTTTCAAGTACCAACCAACCAGAGTCACTCAACACCAAATCAACAAGAAGAAGTAATTCGAATGGTTCGTAGGCAACATCGTGTCATGGCATCACTCAGTCGAACCCTACAGGAGATCGCTAACAAAGCCGATGAAAGGCATTCAAGGGTATACTATGAGCTGAACAGTCGATGATATATCCGAAACTGATCAGCAGATTTGGGAAGAAACCATGGAGCCACCCCTAGATTACACTAGGGAGCTATACGATGTTCTACACGATTGGTGTCAGGAAGCTCTTGTACACTTACATGAAAAACTTGAGACCATAGAGACTCCAACGGCAAGCAAACAACCAGCACAATCACAGATGAAGTTGCCTCGGGTCACTTTGCCAATATTCGATGGTGACTATACGAAATGGATGCACTTCCATGACCTTTTCGATCAAATGGTCCATGCAAGTTTGATAAGCAATGCTGAAAAAATGTTCTACCTCACCAGCAATCTCAGTGGTGAGGCGATGTCACTAGTCAAGCATCTCTCCATATCAGATGCTAACTATACCATTGCATGGGACGCCTTGAATAAACGGTATAATAACCAAAGATTATTATTCACAGCACTGCTCAACAAGCTGTGGGATCAGCCACCTACACAAGGGTACTCAGCAGCGTCCATCAAACATCTCCACGATGTAACAAACGAGTGCATCCTCGCTCTAGAAAATATAAAGATCTCTACCACAAACTGGGATCCCATATTGGTGCACATGATCATCAAAAAGCTCGACAAGATTACTCATGCACTGTTTGAAGACTCCTTAAAGTCACCAAAAAATCTGCCTACCATTAAAGGGCTATTAAGCTTCCTAGAGAGGTTCCATGTACTAGAGTCTCTTGGGAAAGAAGGCCATACTGCAGCAAGAGAGCAGAGATGCAACAAAAAATTGCAAGGACAATCGCGATCCGCATTGGTATCCACAACCAAGCCAATAAGTTGTGTAGTATGCAGAAATAAAAGTCATCCACTATATTTCTGTCCAGCGTTTTTGGACCAGTTCCCATCAAATCGCCGCATAACACTTAAACAACACAAGATATGCATCAACTGTCTGAAAAGCGATCATCCAGTATCAGAGTGTGGGCTCAGAAGCTGCACTAAGTGTTCTGAAAAGCATAATTCATTAGTGCACATAGACTCAGCTCCAAAATCGCACAACAGTCCTAGGTCGCCAAGTCACGGGCAATCATCATTGAGCTTGGAAAAGGGAACACCGAACAGCAACACTAGTGCTCAAAATTCAACGGCTCTAACAACTCACACCAAAAGGCCAAGGCAAAATTACGTTATGCTCAGCACAGTACCAATCGAAGTGAGCAACATCAAGGGAGAAAGAATACAATGCCGAGCCATTCTTGATTCAGGATCACAGTTCAACTTCATCACGTCAGAGTTATCAAGGCGACTAAATCTGCTACACATTCCAGAAACAATGTACGTTCAAGGAATAGGCAAGGGACTCCGAAAGACCCACCATAGAGTGCAGTTGAATCAACATTCAAGAATGAACAACTACTCCACCCAACTGGATGCGTTTGTGTTTAACAAGGTGGTGTCTAACCTACTAGATCATGTAATTGAGAGCAAATCATGGTCTATCCCACAAAACATTCCGTTGGCCGATCCAAACTTCAATAAACCTGGCACAATTGACCTCTTAATAGGAGCCGAACTTTACTTTGATTTACTAGCAGCTGGGCAAATCAAACTCGGTGAAAACTTGCCAACACTTCAGAACACAATGTTCGGGTGGACCGTGTCCGGACCAGTGCAAGATGAAAAGGTCTCTGTTGCGTTATGTGGCATCTATTGTGAAGATGAGAGAACTGAGGAGCAACTCAGCCGTTTTTGGAAACTGGAGGAAATAGACTCAATGGATGAAACCTGCAGTCTTACAAGAACTGAGCAAAGATGTGTAGAGCACTTCGATCAGACTGTCAAAAGAAATTATCAGGGCAGATTTGTAGTCAAGCTACCATTTTCCCAGGATCCCAAGGCCATCGGAGAATCAAGAGATATCGCCCTTAAACGATTCTATTCCCTTGAAAAGAGACTTCTTCGTCAACCAAACATTAGAGAACAATATGTTGATTTTATGCGGGAATACGAAGCTTCAGGACACATGAGAAGGACGAAATTAACAGAAATAAAAGGCCCACATTACTTTTTGCGCATCACTGCATCACAAAGCTGGACAGTACTACTACAAAGCTAAGGGTTGTGTTCGACGCATCAGCCAAAACGACGTCGAACGTGTCGCTAAATGAGGTTCTGTGAAAGGGCCCAACTATCCAGGACGAGCTACTCTCAATCCTGTTACGATTCAGATTCCCAAGGTTTGTCTTCACCGCCGATATAGAAAAGATGTATCGGCAGGTTGAAGTCGCTGAAGAAGATCAGCAGTATCAATTAATCACCTGGAGAGAAGATCCACACCAGCCATTACAGCACTTTAAACTATGTACCGTTACCTATGGACTAGCACCAGCCCCATTCCTCGCAACCAAGTGCTTGGAATATCTTGCCAATGATGGCGCTCTGACTCATCCACTGGGGTCGAAGGTCCTCAAAAGAGACTTTTATGTAGATGATGTAATGACAGGGTCTGATAGTTTAACGGAGCTTCTTGAGACACAGCATCAACTCAAACAATTACTCATTTCTGGCGGATTTAATCTTCGTAAGTGGTGTGGAAATCACCCACAGCTGTTACAAAATTTTCCGAAGGAAGACATTGAACTTGAGTTAAACTTCAACGAGCCTGCAGAAGAATCCATAAAAACGCTTGGTCTAACCTGGCAACCAAGTTCAGATATCTTCCGAATAAAAACAAGCTGGAAAGAAGCATGGAGGGTTACCAAAAGAACAGCCCTTTCCGACATCGCACATATCTTCGATCCACTGGGATTCATGAACACAGTCACAATATTAGCAAGAATATTTATCAGAAAAATTTGGTCTCTAAAGCTGGACTGATATGCCTCACTACCCATGGACATGCATACCAGCTGGTTAAAGTTTCGAGAGGACTTGAAACTTCTGAACGACATTAAAATCCCAAGGCATATAGCATCTGGTAAAATATGCAAAACATTACAACTACACACCTTCGCCGATGCATCCGAAACAGCTTAAGGGGCCGCCATATATGTCAGAACTACACATCAAGATGGTGTCATCACAGTACGTCTACTTTGTGCGAAATCGAAGGTAGCTCCTATAAAAACAACAACATTACCCAGACTCGAACTGTGTGCAGTGAAACTAGCAGTTCAATTAACTCACCGAGTAAGAAAAGACATCAATATACCTCACATAAAGGGATATTTTTGGACAGATTCCGAAATATCGCTGGCATGGATCAACTCAGAGTCGTCATCATACCACACATTTGTAGCCAATCGAGTCGCAGCAATCCAAAGACTATCCAGTCCAGAACAGTGGAGGCATGTACGGTCAAAGGAGAATCCTGCAGATATCGTTTCTAGAGGAATGGCACCAGCCAAACCGTCAAATGCAATCTTTGGTTTTACGGCCCTCCATTTCTACATGGATCAGAAGCCATCTGGCCATCACAACCGCCCAGAAAAGAGATAGATGTAGAAATAAAAAGGAGCAAGACACCAGTTGTATTGGCATCAACAAGCGAACAACCGTGGATCGCCAACATCAACCACAAGAACTCCGCCCAGAAACTCTTAAGGATTCTAGCCTACATGCTCTGATTTACTCGCAGCTCAAGGCGACAAAAACGAGCGTTGTCATTAAAGTTGTCAGCTGAGGAACTAGACAAGGCACTTATGGCAGTCATTTACCAAACGCAACGAGAAGGCTTTAAAGACGAAGTACATCAACTCGAAAGGAACAAATATGTCAGCCACAACAATCCATTAAACAGTCTTTGTCCCTTCTTCGATGATCAAAATATCATTCGGGTTGGGGACGACTGGAAAATTCTGAGCTGTCTTACGATGCTAAGCACCCAATATTATTGCCGTATTCTCATCCATTAACAACGATTTTGATGCTCGACATTCATAATCGCAATCTACACGTCGGACCTCAGGGGTTGCTAGCGATCACCAGACAACGATACTGGCCAATCAAGGGAAAGAACATCGCAAGATCAATTGTACAACACTGTGTCCGCTGCAACAAGGTGAAACCAAAGCTGATGACCCAACTCATGGGCAACCTACCAACGACCAGGGTCCAGCCTGCGAGACCCTTTGTCAATGCGGGCGTAGATTTCTGTGGACCAATACAAACTCACTTTAAGTTACGAGGGAAACGTCCACAGAAGTCCTATATAGCTGTGTTTTGTTGTTTTGCCACGAAGGCCATCCATCTTGAGGTTGCCAGTGATCTCACCACAGAGGGGTTCATAGCAGCATCAAACGGTTCGTCGCAAGAAGAGGAAATTGCCGAAATCTCTACTGTGACAATGCCAGAAACTTTCATGGCGCCAAAAATCAACTTCTGGAGGTACAGCAATCTATATATGCTCCAGAGTCAAAAAAAAAAATTTCTGCATTTTGTCAAGCAAGAGGAACGGACTTCCACTTCATTCCCCCTCGAGCCCAACACTTCGGGGGTTTATGGGAAGCCGCAGTCAAGTCAGCGAAGTTTTTGCTCCAAAAATCTGTAGCATCAGCTGCACTCACTTTCGAAGAACTATCAACCGTTACAGCTGCAATTGAGGCTATTCTCAATTCTAGATCATTGACACCATTATCTGACAATCCAAATGACCTAGCCGCCTTAACTCCAGGTCATTTTCTAATAGGTGAGCCAACTACTGCAGTAGTTGATCCAGACGCAGTTCCACCACATATAAGTCTAGTTAGAAGGTGGAAACTGGTGTCGCACATTAAACATGAGTTCTGGCGACGGTGGTCAACCGAATACCTCAGCGAACTTCAACAAAGGCACAAGTGGAAGCAAGAAAGCAAAAATGCCAAACCAGGAATGATGGTTCTAATTAAGGACGACAACTTGCCTCCTTTGAGATGGCAGCTCGGAAGAATCGAGAAGACCATACAAGGAGAAGACGGTTTGGTACGAGTCGCCGATGTCCGAACGAATTCTGGTATTATGAGGCGGCCAATTCACAAATTAGCTCCACTACCAATCGAAGCGACGGAGACATCTAGCAATTCCAATCCTGCGACTCGACCTGCCACCTCTCGAAGCTACGACACTACTTCCGACACGACCAACAATCCAGACAATCGCCCTAAAAGAAGAAAAATTCGAGCATCGCCAAGTCCAGTTCCAAGTATGCTCCTACTAACATGTTTAATCATGCCTATTCTTGGAAATCCCTTAGCTCAGATTATTCCATTCAAATCACAAGCGGGGATATATTTCGAGACTCTCGGTTCTGCTAACTTGGTCAGCAGTGAGTGGTCCCTTATAGTGTACTACAACATGGTAGGATATTGGAAGGAGGCCGACGCAATCAGCACTGGCGTAGGTAACCTGCAACATATATGTAGTATGCTCAAAAACGCAAGCTACTGTTCTCTGATCACCGATCAACTTGTCTCATTGAAAGAAGAGCTCGCCCACAGTAATGAGTTACTCCGAATTTCCTCATCAAAGAGACCAAGGCGAGCCCCACTTAACATAATCGGCAATATAGCAGGAGCACTGTTTGGGATCCTAGATTCAGAATATGCCGAAAAACTATCAACAACCATCGACCAAATAAGAACCAATGAAAATCATTTACTGCAGTTGATCAAAAATCAAACATCTGTGATAGACTCCACTGTGAACGTATTAAAACACTATCAGGAAAGCATGACTAGCCACTTAGAGACCATCAAGAATCATATAATGCTCATAACCACCCAACTCAACAATATTACAGAAGAGATATACCAGCGGAAAGTGGCTGAAACATTTTCCACTTGGGCTTTTGCAGATAACATTGATGACTATGAAGTACCAACGAGCTCAAACAGCAATTTTGAATGTACTGACTGACACTCATTTCGGGAAGATCAACCCCCAGCTATTGCCTCCGCGACAGCTAAAGGAAGAATGAAATACAATAAAAGATCACTTACCATCAACAATCAGATTACCCACAAAAACAGATAATCTACTTCAGCTTTACAATCTCATGAAAGTCGAAGGTCGAGCAACAAAAAAATATGCAATATTTCGAGTAAAGCTCCCCTTGTTTACCTTTGAGAAGTTTGAACTATATCGCATCATTCCAGTTCCAGTAATAATCAATGGCAGCTTTGTAGCTATCAAACCATCAGCTGAATTTCTGGTCGTCAATCTTCACAAAGATAAATATTATCCGCTCAACAACCAGGAATTTCATCTGTCAAACCATTGGAGAGTCACAGCACATGTGCATTCAAAACCATCCAACGTATCGAAGAGGAGCCAATGTCAGCTTCTGTGAAATGAACTTCCTTACATATGCGCAACCATCCAGCAGTTGCGAGCTAATTAATGCGGAAAACCTCCCCAAATGGATTCTGCTCTATAATCCAAACAAATGGATTTATTCCGTGAAAGGAAACACCAGCATCACTGTCGTCTGTCACACCAACACCGTTCAACAGGTACTACAAGGTGCAGAAATTCTGAGCATGGAACCAATTGCGAAATTAGGCATGATTATTTAACTCAGCAATCCCACAACACTTATCCACATACAATAAAATCATCGTTTAATCCCACACAAAATCATACCGATTTCATATACCCAGAAGGCTCTGCATCTACTCTCAAGCTTCCAAGATCCAACGAACATCATTACAAATGGGAAGAAATAGAAGACATACAGAAGCAGATCCAGGAACTCAAAAGAAATGAAATATTACCCGAAGAAATTCATACCAATGACGTACACCATTTTACCTTGGGATACACCGCACTCCTGCTGACAATCACCATCGCATCAGTTCTGCTATACATAAAATGCAAAAGAGGTAAACATAATTCACCAAGAAATGCACCAATTCCAGCCCAACGGACCTTGGTTGCAAGACAATTCGAAATAGATCCGGAACTCGTCAGCCAAGAACTTTGCCCAGATGCTGGTCAAGGCGGGGAGGATGTTAATAATTCTCAAGCAGCTCACTTCGATAAAGAATTTCATCGTCATCATGATTTTCTGAAAAGAATCGTTCACACGCCATACACGGCATGTCGTTGCAAACAGACGAAATAGCCGATTTTTTAATTGAATTTTTTGAGTAAAAAGGTAAATCTTCATTAAAGAGGGTGTTTTATTAGCAATCAAAAATCTTCTTTCTGCGGTGCTTAAGTGTTGCACTTACTGCACCATTCATCAGGAGTACAGGTGATACACCTTACTCACATACAACGCGGAAGAGCAAAAGAGTTTATCCGCTCAAGAAAATACAGTAGCGATGGAGGTAAAAATAGTAGCGAGAGTGTAAAGCGAAAGACTGATAAGACCATTGACAATTTTTTTCAGAAGAACGCAAGATCAGTTAAGTTCCCATTAGCAGAAATATTCAGTAACATATCATACATTCCTTTAAATGTGACTCAAGCTGCAAGCTCACTCTCAGTCTTAACCCGTGACAGAATCGCTTGCGGTAGCATCTGTTGCTACAATCTCTGCACGTAAAGGTGTATCTGGTCCTTAATATCCACCCTGAGAGCGACATTGATGTGGCTAATATTATCGATAGGATTTCAGAATCAAACCGATAATTGGATTTTGTGATATAAAGTGAATATGATTAAAAAAATATTAAAAACCAACTTCTTCCGACATTTTCCTCGCTCTCCAACGTTTTAGTTGTGACCTCCACCCTAGGCTTCAGGTCTGGATGCGCCCCTGCTTTGTCTTAGGGTACGGCCACAGAAACAAGTGCGCGATTCTTAGAAATCGACAAAGTTCCGATGACTAAATCGCACTTAAGCGCGTGCAATTGCAATGGCCAGTACCAGTGCTGTCGTTTGGAAAATTTCAAGAGTAGTACAATTTGCTGCCAAAGCGGAGTACTTTCGGGAAAATCGGAGTACACGACTAAGGAAATTTAATTAGAATGGGATGTCCAGAAATCATATTAATATGAATAAAACTCATTTTCATTACAATGATTCATACTTAAATTTTTAAATAAATCTTTATATATCTCCTATTATCACATTACAACTGGTTATTATTTTAAGATTATCCATTGATTTTTTTTTTCAGCAGTAAGAATTTCTTAAGTTTAGTTGGCAGCTGTTGATTTAAAAGATCAAGTAATTAAACGCTTTCATTCAGATCATACTTGCATGAAGTAAAAACGTTCTGTTATATGAAAAGCTATTCTTGAGAAAAGCATACCTGCATAAAGCAAATCAATACAGGTGTATTCTAATAAAATACACAAATTCGATCGGTTTAATTATTTAATTATTGAAAACTTTTGAATTTTCAAAATATTTGTAAGGATTTTAATACAGAGTCATCATGAAAAATTGTATTGACAGCTTCAGTCGCTTTAGTTTTTCTACATCTCAAACCTTTTACAATATTTGAATTAGTAATGCACAGAAATAATTCTGGTAGAGCAAAATGAATTAGACATCCTTGCATAAAATTAAAAATTATATTGATTTTTGCATGTCCGTCCGTCCGTCTGTCCATCCGTTCGTCCATCCTCATGATAACTCAAGAGCGCGTGTACTTAGAGAGTTGAAATTTTGCATATGGGTAACTCCTTCGTAGGGTTGCCATGCACAAATTTCATTTTTCACTATGTATATATTTTTTGATATTGTCTGAGAACTCGTCGACGTAGAGAGCTGAAATTTTGTACATAGTGTTTTCATAAAAATAGCAAATATAAATCTAAACCCCTTCTTGAAATTGCGATATAAAAATTTAGGATTTTTACGTATACTATATGAAAACGGTCAATCCTATATGGTTTTCATGCATTGCAAACTTCTTCAGAATATGAAGTCGTATAAAATTAGTTATAATCATTTTATCTGTTCAAAAGTCTGTTCAAAAATCAAACTAGCACAGATGGGTGACCATACGAAATTCATCTAGGGTATTGTAAGAATGGGACTTGCCCAATTCGAGTTTCTTTACTTGTTTGCAATAACTTTAAAACATATTTTACAAAACCGCCTATTATTTATAAGGCTGCGTGCATACAGAGCAAAATTTTTGAACACGCTTAGGTGGTTTCTTGTAAGTATTACCTTTTGTTGGCGACAAAACAGCTTCCATAGAATTTCAAAGAATGGTTTCTTGACATATCCGGTCGTCGTGATCTAAAGCTATCGTTATACTAGAAATTATGTTTTCTATATTATTTATGTTTGTTGAATTTTCAGGAATTGTTCTAGATTGCCTTTGATCTTCGGATAGATTTATTATATTCATATTGCTTGTATCACAACCACTTCATTTAGAAATTTTAATACTATATCTGCAATATTGCCAAGAATTGACATACATTTTGGATGCTTTGACACTTATGTACTTCTCCATTAGCGAAAGTGATTTTGATCACATTAGATTTTTACTCTACACTTCACAGTTCTGTATTAAGTTCTGTGTCCCCAATAAATATGGAACAAAACTGTATATCTGAAAGAACTATGGGGTCATTATAAATAATGGTCGATACTCATTAGGGTCGTTCCACAGGAAATCGATAAAAATTCGCACTTTGCTAGCCCGACCATCATACCAATCTCGTCTTTTAAGTAGTTATGAGATAAGAATTCAACTATTTATTTTTGTTATGTGCCGCATGCTGGTTTAATTAAAGGACTTTGAAATCCTTGAAATACGCCAATTTATAGTCTGCTGAGTTATATTTAATAAATCATAACTTTGGTTCTGATTATCACAGTGACAAAACCTTTAGGTTATTTTAAAGATGAAAGTACAATTCTTAAGAGAAAATTATAAAAAAGATATGACTTTTAGAAGAAGAAAAAATTATATCCTTGATCCTTGAATATCTTCAAATGCATTCCCTTAATAATTTTTCCTTGCTTTATTTTTAAATTAATAATGTTGTTAGTAACATTAACAGTTCACTAAAAAAAAATGATCTCGCTTCGAAGCCCATTGAGATTGCAACTTGCAAATTTAACTTCTTCCAACAACATTATGAGCATTAATTAAAAAATATGGTGTTAGCTGGAGGTTCCTTGAATTTCGTATTTTGCAAAATTTGTGCTCTTTATTAATCAAATACCACTGTTTCTGTGGAATTGTCTACAAAAAGTCAAAAACCCTATCTCAATCAGATCATCCAAACTAAACTGTTGTTATTAAATTGACGGGGGTCTACCATCTACATAGTATTTAAAACAAAATTAAAAAAAAAACTTATACAAAAAATCAGCTTTACTGACGAAATATTTCGTTAGTTTTTCAACAAAAGAAGACAAACTTAATCGTCGTCCCTAAAATTTTCCACATAGATGGTACGTAGGCTCCTTGAATTTCGTATTTTGAAAATTGGGAACTATTCTCAAGTTTTTTCTTTTGTGTCACAGTTCAAAAAATTTTATATTGTTTTATTACAAAAAATTAACGTTTTTACAACACTTGAATTAAAGTTAACAATTGATTTAATTAAATTAAATTACTAAATACCTTCGCCGAATCGTAAACAAAAACCCAACCTTCCACGAAAAATTTACTGGACTTAACTTTTATGAGAAGGAAAATGAAGATAATAGGAACGACATAGGAAAAGGCAAAGAGCGATTTAAAAAAACGTTTTCTGGACTAGAATAGAATTTTTTGAACTTCTTCAAGCAGAGAGCGTTTATTACTCAATTTATAAACATCAATCACAGCGTTTAACGACTGAATCATAATGACATGACTAGATAGGTGTAATTGGCTAAAACAAATCAGATTACACGTAGTACCAAACTAACTTTTCAACCGGACTCGTTAATAGATTTTATTACTAAAATTTACTACGAATGTAAAGTTTTAAATGAAGGCGAATAAACCTTGTAGGAGTTTTAAGTATGAAGAAATTAAAAGCGGAGTACTTTTATAAAAGGAGTAGCACCGGAGTACGCTATTAGTTTTCGGAGTACAAATACTCCGATCGGAGTACAAACGACAGCACTGGCCAGTACAATGCTTCTTAAATGCATTCGAAAATTAATTGCTCGCGCGCCAATCGCGCGCTTGTTTCCGTACCCTTAGGCAGTCGATTCTTTTTGAGATGTAAAGGTAATAAAATAGAAAGTTTTTTCCCCATGATATTTATAAGTGAAATTTTCGAGAAATATGGCTTTCAAATTTGGTTCATTATGTTTAAAGAGCGTGACGACACATTTTAAATTAAAAATAAAGGAATACATAACTACCTTAGAATAATTTAAATAAACCACAGTTTGAAAGTTAATTTGTTGCGCAATAAAAATTATTCGGTGCGATTTATTTCCATAAATTATTTATCAAGTTATTAGTAAACCGTGCATTACTGTCTGTCTGTTCCATTCTTTGCCAGGATTCGACGGGTGCAATATGGCGGCACTGTTCCGACACACCCGTGTACCGTCATACTATGCTATACTAGTTCATATGAGGTGAATTCCTGTCGATTAGTCCTTAAGTTGTTGGTGACGTATCTCCATAACTATTTGTATAACATTTGTTTCTATCCAGCATATTATTAGTGATCAAGAGCAAGTCTTTTCATATTGTCAATACAAGGTTATCTTGGCAATAATTTGGATGTGCGTTTAATTAAATTAATTCTGCCATACATCGTTAATCGCATCTTATTATCTTATTAACCAAATGAAAATAAATAAATAAATCTATAATTCTAACACAATATCTACATTTTCTAATCAATGAAAGATTATTAAGGTCATACCGACAGATCCATTAGCAGTCACCCTCCTCTTCAAAAAGTGCTAGCGGGTTTACTCTACCGAAATGCAGTCCGCACAATTTAAATCTGTACTACATTTTGTCAAAAAAAAAAAAAAAAATATGTAAATGAAAATAGAGAAATTAAAGAATAGATTTCTTCCGAATTCCGACCTTCTGTTCAATCTTTCCATCCAAACGTTTTAACTTAGGCTGACGCCTACAATGAAACGTAATTTTCAAAATATTATATCCCGAGAACGGATATTCAAATTCTAATTAAGTTATATACTTATATATATACTATATACTTATATACTTATATACTTTCCATACGCGAATTTTTTTTTCGCAAAGATCTGTTTGTATTTTTATATCAAAGCTAGAAGGTTATTTATATATGTGAACAAATTGCGATGGTGCGCGGCTTGGTTTTACAGATATATATTTTAAGTTACCATGTATACATTCCGTACGAATATGATCCCTTCGGACTAATTTTTGCCCAGACCATTTCCGATTAGAATAAAACTTACAGAGTTTGTAAGAAATACGAAAATAGCTCACCTATATTTTTTATTTCTCCCTACCACGACATACCCCCTACTAGGTGGATTAAATATTTGAAATATAACTTTTTTTTTTGTGTTTTTTTATTTTGTTTTTGTGAATAATGTCTAACAAAAAAATTATATTATTGAGTTATTGACTAGTGGGGCCTCTAGCACTTATTATACCATAGATGAAATCATAGGTTATACTTAGTTTGTCATTCAGTTTGTTACATCTATAAATAATGATGGTAGAGCAAAATGGATTAGACACCCGGGCATAAAATTAAAAATTATTTTGAATTTTGCATGTGATAAATCAGGTAACTCCTTCCAAGAGTTGCCATACAAAAATTTAGTTTTTAACTACATATTTGGACACTAGCTAAGAATGAGTGAACGTAGAGAGCCGAGATTTTGAATATAGTATCTTCATACAAATAGTAAATATAGTTTCTGAAATGCACTAGATCGGGCAACCCCTTCTTGGTGTAGCGATCAGTTCTATGCGATTTTAGTGTACTCGAAAGTTCTTCATAATATGAAATCCTATACAATTGGTTATGATCATTTATTAGTCCGACGAACCGTTATAGAAATATATGCGAAAAACCACTGCAAATATCAAACTTGCACTGGTCTTAGACCAATTCTAGCTTTTTTAGTTGTTATATTGACACTTTAATAACAAAACACAATGAAAAAGCGTGGTGTAAAGCAATTAAGGTTTATAAGATCTTAGTTAATTGTAAGATGGATACTGAGCCTCAGGTAAATGTTTTCCCGATATCTTGATTTAAAATATTTACACAATTGCTTTAAAAACAACTTCAATTAAATTAGAAGCATATCGGAGATTGCCTGTTAAAATTATCGGTGAACTTGAATTGGACTGATATTATAAAAATATAGAACCCTTCAAAGATTTATATGTTTCAGGTCAGATAATGAAAATGAGATATCTGTTGAAAGGAATCATGATGTATTTGATGGGTTACGATTATTTGCAAAAAAATGAAAACAGAATTGAAAGATAATGTACTGGCCGTAATGGAACTTGCCCGAAAAATTCATATAAAATTATCTAAACCTTTGAAAAGGGAGTTGGCAGATTTGTGTATAAAGATGTTATCGAACGAGTTAATCGAATCTAGTAATATTATCAAAAAAATATTGAAGAAAACTTCGAATCTGTTTAGATCCTCAAAGACATCTCAATGTTTATGATATTTGACTTTGTAGTACAGCTTCCGAATTAGCAATTTACAACTGTTATAGATTTAAGAGATGGATCTACTTTAAGATTGCACGTGATGAGCAATCAACAAATCTTTGCACATCACCCCATTGGGTGTAATCGATATAAACGACTGCTTTTTGAAAATATAACTGAAGTTTTCCAAAAATACAATAAAAAAATGTTGGTTATATTCCAGGCGGATATATGTATATCTATAGATATATTGACGTTATTTCAATCGCATCTGAAACTGAACAAGATGAGAAAGGTGCAAGATCGAGCAAGGTCTTTAAATAAAAAATTTATTAAAGAAAAGGTGCAGTACAAGAAACGTAAAATAAAGTTGGGCCGTTATAAGTAGAAGGTATTTCATTTCATGAAGGAAGGCTATAATCCATTAAATATGTTTGTTTAGCGAAGGAACTCTTTTGTTCTCTGCTAGAGTACAAGTTCTTGTACTTGGACTCTTGTCGTAGTTTAGATACGGCACCTTGAGGAATTGTGCAAGGGTTTTTGTACCATTACACTCTTGAACTGCTGATTACACTGCCTATAATTAGCGTGGTGTATGAAATAGAGACGAAGTATAGTAAAATCACAATTTTCTATTGAAAATCAAAACTTAACTAAACTGATATTTCCAAAGCGAGTGAATTGAACTTATTTACAATTAATGGGATTTGTTTGCTGAATACACAAAATTATTGTGAAACTTTGAATTGAAGAAATTCAATAATAAAAGAAATTGAACAAATTATATTATGACTAAATAAGTGAGAAAAATAATATAGAAATTATTGAATGGATATTAAATGCGCTGTTGTATGTATGTATGTATGGTATGTGTCTGCCGCCTGAACATCTTCCCCGCGTTGAACAGCTTGTTCAAACTTCCTCATGCTAATTGTAAAAGGCACTCCAGAACTGATTGTGGGTATAGTTTTGCTCATTTTTGTTTTGTCCACCTGTAAATTAAGGAGGCGGTAATAAGTAGTCCAATGAGAAGTGCTGAGTAGCCCAAGGTGGAGTGATGAACATCTATTGGCCTAATTTCGTTCGGTAACAGTTGGTTTCTTCGTAGTGCGGCAATAGCCTCGCTAGTAGTTACGCTATGGGAGTTCTGGCCCACCCTTGTAGCTTCCAGGATTTCGCCACAGATGGCGCCACCGTCGCTAGGCGGTGTGAGTCCATACTAAATGTGGGGTTGTGCCTTGGCTGTACGGGCTTATGTCTAGGATGTTGGGGATACGAGACCACTTTCAGCACTCTCCAGCATAGGGAAATAGCATAGGATTTCGATTTTGTTTCTGTAGTTCGCTTATTTTTCTTCTCGGACTCGTAGCCTCTAAGTTGACATTAAGATTTTTCATCTCGAGTTTTGGGGATACGAGATCACTTTCAGTACTATGCAGCAACTGCGCCCTAGCGGCATTAGCCGATACTACCAGCATGCCCCGGTGTGTCTTAACTGTACTGGTTTATGTCTTGGATGCAGCATTGAGTCTTGACTGCACCCTAGCGGGATTAACCGGTACTACCAGCATGCTACGGGAAGTGTCATTTGGTCTTGAGTGCGCCCTAGCGGCATTAGCCGGTACTACCAACATGCTCCGGCGCTACGGAACAAGATCATAGGTTAACACTGAGAAAGGTGCAAGATCGAGCAAGGTCTTTAAATAAAAAATTTATTAAAGAAAAGGTGCAGTACAAGAAAAGTAAAATAAAATTGGGCCGTTATAAGTAGAAGGTATTTCATTTCATGAAGGAAGGCTATAATCCATTAAATATGTTTGTTTAGCGAAGGAACTCTTTTGTTCTCCGCTAGAGTACAAGTTCTTGTACTTGGACTCTTGTCGTAGTTTAGATACGGCACTAGTTCAAGGACCAGTACCTTGAGGAATTGTGCAAGGGTTTTTGGACCATTACACTCTTCAACTGCTGATTATACTACCTATAATTAGCGTGGTGTATGAAATAGAGACGAAGTATAGTAAAATCACAATTTTCTATTGAAAATCAAAACTTAACTAAACTGATATTTCCAAAGCGAGTGAATTGAACTTATTTACAATTAATGGAATTTGTTTGCGGAATACACAAAATTATTGTGAAACTTTGAATTGAAGAAATTCAAGAATAAAAGAAATTGAACAAATTATATTATGACTAAATAAGTGAGAAAAATAATATAGAAATTATTGAATGGATATTAAATGCGTTGTTGTATGTATGTAAGTATGGTATGTGTCTGCCGCCTGAACATCTTCCCCGCGTTGAACAGCTTGTTCAAACTTCCTCATGCTAATTGTAAAAGGCTCTCCAGAACTCCTTGTGGGTATAGTTTTGCTCATTTTTGTTTTGTCCACCTGTAAATTAAGGAGGCGGTAATAAGTAGTCCAATGAGAAATGCTGAGTAGCCCAAGGTGGAGTGATGAACATCGACTGGCTTAATTTCGTTCGGTAACAGTTGGTTTCTTCGTAGTCCGGCAATAGCCTCGCTAGTAGTTACGCTATGGGAGTTCTGGCCCACTGTTTTAGCTTCCAGGATTTCGCTACAGATGGCGCCACCGTCGCTAGGCAGTGTGAGTCCATACTAAATGTGGGGTTGTACCTTGGCTGTACGGGCTTATGTCTTGGATGTTGGGGATACGAGACCACTTTGGGGATACGAGACCACTTTCAGCACTCTCCAGCATAGGGAAAAAGCATAGGATTTCGATTTTGTTTGTGGAGTTCGCTTTTTTTTCATCTCGTACTCGTAGCCTCTAAGTTGACATTAAGATTTTTCATCTCGAGTTTTGGGGACACGAGATCACTTTCAGTACTATGCAGCAACTGCGCCCTAGCGGCATTAGCCGATACTACCAGCATGCCCCGGTGTGTCTTAACTGTACTGGTTTATGTCTTGGATGCAGCATTGAGTCTTGACTGCACCCTAGCGGGATTAACCGGTACTACCAGCATGCTCGGGGATGTGTCATTTGGTCTTGAGTGCGCCCTAGCGGCATTAGCCGGTACTACCAACATGCTCCGGTGCTACGGTTTTCTTGGATGTGTGTGTGTCATTTGGTCTTGACTGCACCCTAACGGCATTTGCCGATACTACCAGCATGCTCCGGTATTACAGCTTTCTTGGATGTGTGGTACGGTTCTCTTGGATATGTGAAGTGTTTTGCTTCACTTTTACCCACACGTGGCAGGATGGTACGGTTTTGGGAAGTTTTATGCTTCACTTTTGCCCACACGTGGCACCATGCTACGGTTTTCTGTGCCCTCACGTAGCAGCATGTTACGTTTTTTTGGATGTGGGGTGCGCCTAAATGTCGGCTTTTGTTGTTTTCAAGTGTTGCGCCTGGTTTTGAACTAATACTAATAATTAAAGTTAATAGTAGGAAATTTTTGTTCATGCTAATGGATTCTAGATGGTGGGTATGTAGGGGGATAATTTTCATCAGAAATCCTCTACGGGCTCTGGTTTTCGAGATATTAGCGTATTAAGTATTCAAGTTATTTTTGCTCATGGAAATGCATTCTTGGCGGTGTGGGGTGAGAGGGGGAACGAAATTTTCATCAGAATTCCTCTACGGGATTAGGTTTTCGAGATATTAGCGATATTTGTTGGGCGCAAACGACATTTCTTGAGTAAGGTACCCTAGCGGCCTTAGCCGGAACTATCAGCATGCCTTGGTTTTGCTGTTTTCTTTTATTAGCGGGAGAGTTCTAGATATCGGCATGACGTCATCATGGATTTTCTGTTTTCAAATGCTGCACGTTGTCTTAGCAGGGAAGTTGTAGATATCAGCATTATTCGAATTTCAAAACATGACATCACCATGAACAGATTGTAGAAGTTGTCAGTGTGGCAGCATTCTAGGTTTTCTGTGCCCACACGTAGCAGCATGCTACGTTGTTTTTTTGGATATGGTGTGCGCCTAAATGTAGGCTTTTGTTGTTTTCAAGTGTTGCGCCTCGTTTTGAATTAATATTATAATAATTAAAGTTAATAGTATGAAATTTTTGTTCATGCCAATGGATTCTAGATGGTGGGTATGGGGGGGGGGTATTTAAGATAGGGAGGGGGGGTAATGAAATTTTCATCAGAAATCCTCTACGGGCTCTGGTTTTCGAGATATTAGCGTATTTATAATTCAAGTTATTTTTGCTCATGGAAGTGAATGCTTGGCGGTGTGGGGTGGGAGTAGGAAGGACATTTTCATCAAAAATCCTCTACGGGCTTTGGTTTTCGAGATATTAGCGACATTTGTTTGGGCGCAAACGACATTTCTTGAGTAAGGTTCCCTAGCGGCCTTAGCCGGAACTACCAGCATGCCTTGGTTTTGCTGTTTTCTTTTATTAGCGGGAGAGTTCTATATATTGGCATGATGTCATCATGGTTTTGCTGTTTTGAAATGCTGCACGTTTTCTTAGCAGGGAAGTTGTAGATATCAGCATCCTTCCAATTTCTCAACATGACATCACTTTTGCTTGATGTTTTCTCAGCAAATTTATATTATTGAGTTTAGGGGGTATGTGGGGAACAAGGTAAAGGTGATTAATTACGTTAACGCCTACCAGGGGAGGACCTTGCCATGCAAGGCACTCTGTCAAGACCGTCCATACGTGACGAAGAGTCACATCCTGCCCGAGGTGTTCCTGCACAGGCAGCTGGTGGGCATCCCCTGGGGTGCAGCTGGCTACCTGACTGAATACGACGGATCTAGAGAGGAAAACTCGATAAAACCCGCAATCCCAGGTGTAAACAATCGTGCCTATGGGATGAATGGCCCTGTGTGAGTGTGTCTTATAACGATGGACTCCGGATACCAGGCGACCTCCGGTTTCAACCTTAGCCTTATCTCGGCATGCCGGCTCTGCTGAGATGGACCAACCTTTCCGAGCATACTCGTGGGACCAAAATAGATAAGCCCGTTTTTTCTGAGGGAGGTGCACCTCTAAATGTACCAAAAACCCAATCCGGGGCTCTTAACGAACCCGAAAATTTCCAGGACATTACAAGTCCTTCATCTGACGGCTATGCGATGGATACACTCCCCCTAGACGAGGAGGAGCTCCTTAGATCACCAGACCATAGCCAACAGGACAGCGGGAATACTGAAGTTCCCACATCCAAAGAACGCAAGCCAAAACTCAGCGGCGCGGCCAAAAAAATGTTTAAATGGCTTTTAAAACATGGCCACACAGAGGCAGAGGCTAGAAGGATTGCTGCACTTCAGATAGAACAGCGGAATGAGGAGAGTCTTAAAAAACGGACTCGCTCTGACGACTCTTCTCCTAAAGTGGAGCAACCTAGCGCCAAACGCAGCAAGCAGCAACGGAGAATCCTTCAAAGAAGCACGTCTCCTAGCCTTTGCGTAAGCAGCCCTCCTATAAAGAGGTTGCAGAGAGCGTTCGGGTGGGTATTCTTCCCGTCGGTTATCCTGAGGTGGCACTCAACATGGATCAATTGAAGTCCGTACAGAGTGCTATCTTGAGAGAGATCGCGGCTAGAAAACAAAGCCCCCTGAAGCCAAGATTCCTGGGCTCCACATTTAGACCAGGGTGGATGGTCATCAAATGCGCCAATCAGGACACCGTGACGTGGCTAAAAGGTGTAGTTGGGGAGCTAAAACCCTGGGAAGGAGCCAACCTTGTCATGGTCGAGGAAAGTGAAATTCCTCGCGCACAAGTTCTTGTGGGATACTTTCCCAACAGCGCTGAGGACCCTACGGACTTGATTCTCGACTACATCGAGGGTCAGAACGCGGGGTTAAAGGTGTCAGAGTGGATTGTGTTACGCAAGACACAAAAACAACACGTAACAGAGCTAACCTTCTCCGTGGACCATACGTCCATGGGGGAGCTAAAAAAGGCTCATTACACAATTGGGTACAAGTTCGGCTCAGTCCAACTTAGGCCCAAGGGTGGGGCAGTAAAGACTGTGGCGGAGGCTGGGGATGGCCAAGGTCAGATTAAAACTCTGACTGATGAGCCTCAGCCATCTTCATCAGCAACCAGCAGGCCTAAACTTTCTGTCAAGGCTAAGGCTGGCCCCGGTAAAGCAGTCGGAACTGCAGAGGCTAAGCCGGGGACTTCCGCAAAGAAGTCCGAAGGCACTAAGAAGAAGCCTCCTCCTGCCCGTACGAAGCAGGGCAAAAAAGGAAATCCGAAAGGATCTCCTATCAAGGCTGCTAGCGGCCATAAATAGTCATCCTAGTCATGACTAATCATCATCTTAGTTGCCTCCAGATAAATCTCCATCATGCCAAAGCGGCATCAGACGTGCTTAGCAGGAGATTTGTCTCGGAGAAACTTAGTCTGGCGCTCATACAGGAGCCCTGGGTACATCAAGGCCGCATTAAAGGACTTCCCACAAAATCATGTAAGTTAATTTACAGTAATGAGCATGAATATCCCAGGGCAGCATTGCTGCTCAACACTAATCTAAACTTTATTCCTCTTTCGCAGTTCATTTCGAGGGACGTAGTTGCAGTAGCTCTCGAGGTACCAACTCCGGGAGGTAGTCACGGGGTAGTAGTGACCTCAGTCTATTGTCCTGGAGATGCGGATATACTACCTCCTACAGAGCTAAAAAGACTCATCAGCTACTGCAAACGAAGAGGAAAGCAATTTATCGTTGGATGCGATGCGAACGCACATCACACGCTATGGGGCAGCACGGATACCAACATCAGGGGTGAGTACCTCCACGATTTTATAATATCTAATAATTTAGAGATACTAAATCGAGGTAATAAGCCAACCTTTATGAACACTATCAGACAAGAGGTCCTGGACCTAACACTTGCCAGTATGTTCATAAGCACAAAAATAAGCAGGTGGCACGTATCGAACGAGATTTCCATGTCCGATCACAGACATATCAGGTTCGATATAGAAGCCGCACTTAACTCAAGTCTAGAGTACCGAATCCCTAAATTAACTAACTGGGAACTCTATCGACAACATCTTAAGGCTGTAGTTAACTCTCCCGGTAGTAGCATTAGCACAACGGAGGAGTTGGACTCAGGCACTACGTAGCTACAAACGGCTGTACTGACTTCATTCGAACACAGCTGCCCTCTGAAGCAAAAGACTTGTAATCGTCAGGTACCTTGGTGGAATAGGGAACTGAGTTTGAAAAGAAAAGAAGTCAGAAAACTATTTAACAGAGCCAAGCTCTCTGGTACCTGGGGAGAATATAAAAAGGCTCTAACGGAATATAACATAGAATTAAGAAGATCTAAAAGAAGAACCTGGCGGACCTTCTGCGATGGCATAGATCAACTGCCCGCAGCTACCAGGCTCCATAAGGTACTTTCGAAGGATCACACGAATGGTATATGCTCACTTCAAAAAGAAGATGGGAACTATACCGAGAGTTGGGAGGAAACAGTCAAGCTCTTATTAGAAACTCACTTCCCCGACTCTACCAGTCCCGTTCAAGGAATAGTAGCTCCAGACCCAATTGAGGTGGGCAATTACAGGGTCTCTAACAGGAGTAAGAGCCTTGCGGGAAGAATCTTCACTCCTAACAAGGTTAGTTGGGCCCGTTGGTACGTTTAAACCCTTTAAATCTGCTGGAGGGGACGGCATCTTTCCTGCCTTACTACAGCAAGGGGTTGAAGAAATACTTGTTCCACTACAAAACATTTTTCGAGCCAGTTACGCTCTGGGGTATATTCCCCAATGCTGGAGAGACGTCAGGGTGGTATTTATACCCAAAGCAGGAAAAGAGCTAGCTCTCTAGCCAAATCGTTCCGACCCATTAGTCTCTCGTCATTTTTACTTAAATCCATGGAAAAAATCCTAGACCTACATATTCGAAGTGAAGTTTTGATTAAATCACCACTTCATTCTAAGCAATTCGCTTATCAAGCAGGCAAGTCTACCGAGACTGCCACCCACACTTTGGTTAAAGACCTCGAAAAAGCTCTTGAAGCAAAAGAGGTGGCCTTATGTTGATTTGCAGACATGGAAGGTGCTTTTGATAACACCTCCTTCGAAGCAATTAAATCAGCTGCCGAGGACCCCCATGGTTAATTGGATAGACTCCATGCTTAGAAACAGGAGGATAACTACTACTCTAGGAAACTGTTCAGTCACGATCACTGCAGGTAAAGGCTGCCCACAAGGAGGAGTTCTCTCTCCACTCCTATGGTCGATCGTGATTGATGATCTCTTAGAGAAGTTGACCAGTTCGGGTTTTACCGTACAAGGCTACGCGGATGACCTAGTAGTCACGATACGGGGCAAGCATGACCAAGTCATATCCGACCTCATGCAAAAAGCCCTTTCTAAAGTCCGCACTTGGTGCTTAACCAAAGGGCTCAGTGTAAACCCAAACAAAACGGTTATCGTTCCGATCACGAGAAGATCAAAGCTTTCACTAAAGGCTCCTCTTCTCGATAACACGGAATTGATATTTTCAGAAGAAGTCAAATATCTGGGGGTCACCTTAGATAAGAAACTTTCCTGGAATTCGCATCTGTCTAGAGTGACGGAAAGAGCGATAGGATCTCTCTACACGTGCCGTCGCTTCATTGGCAGAACATGGGGTATGAAGCCAAAAATGATGTACTGGATGTACACCACGGTTGTTAGACCCATGGTCACCTATGCGGCCCTCGCATGGTGGCCAAAAACTAATGAAAAGAAGGCTGAGGCTCTGCTTCAAAAAACACAACGGCTTGCCTGTCTAGGAATAACTGGTGCCATGAGGACCTGTCCTACAGCAGCCATGGGAGCCTTACTAAACCTTCCACCCCTACATCTGCAGGTGAAAAAGGAAGAAATCTCCAGTGCTATTAGACTGCAAAAGGAGAAACAGTTAAAACCAGGGAATCTGGTTTGTCATTTAAGTATCTTAAAACAGATACGCTTTGAGCAAATGACGACAATATCTGATATAATCACACCCAAGGTGGATTTTGTAAGACCATTCGGTGTGGTTTTGGGAAACCGACAGCAATGGCGTTCCACTAAACCG
Source organism: Dioctria linearis (assembly GCA_963930735.1). NCBI lineage: Eukaryota > Metazoa > Arthropoda > Insecta > Diptera > Asilidae > Dioctria > Dioctria linearis. Next base: position 170,804,823 of record OZ005740.1, read on the forward strand.
TCCTTTCAACAAGGATCGATGGTGTGGTATACACACGGTTCAAAAACGAACAATGGAGTCGGACTGGGCGTATACGGCCCCAGATGCCATATATCAAAGGCCCTGGGCTCTACCCCTACCGTATTCCAGGCCGAGGTATTGGCCATAGAAGAATGCGCCAATACCTGCATTAAAAGAGCCATAAATGGCTCAACTATTAATATTCTCTCGGACAGTCAAGCTGCCCTCAAGGCCTTAAAGTCCTACACCATCAAGTCAGGGATAATCTGGGAGTGTCTACAAACCCTAAAAGATTTATCAAGAGGAAACAAAGTTATCCTCATATGGGTACCTGGACATGAGGGCCATAAAGGCAACGAAATTGCTGATGGCCTAGCCAAAAGAGGAGCGGAAACTCCCTTTGTCGGACCGGAGCCATTCTGTGGCACCTCAAAGTGCTACCTCAAAGCTGCCCTAAATAACTGGGAGAACAAACAAAAATCCCTATACTGGGAAAGGCTACAAGGACTTCGTCAGGCAAAAAAGTTTATCGACACCTCTGGAGGAAAAACAAAAGAACTATTACTTCTCAAGAAAACAGAGCTCAAAATAATTACAGAACTCTTCTCAGGCCATTGCCCCTTGAGGTATCACCTTAACAAGATGGGCTTGGCTGAGACTTCATCCTGCCGCTTTTGCCAGGATGCTCATGAAACCTCGGAGCACCTGCTCTGCAACTGCGAAGCATTGACCAGGCGGAGACTACTCCATCTCGAACATGCTTTTCCTACACCTAACTACGTACGGAACCTCAATCCCAGAAGGATCCTAGACTTTATTAACAGTCTGAACCTAGAAAGGGAATAAATTCAACGGGGACTCACAATAGATCTTTTAGGTCGCGGTGATTGCGAGGCTGACGCCTACACACCCCCCTACGAATCTAATCTAATCTAATCTAGGGGGTATGTGTATTGAAAAGTCACAGTTGCTCTTTCGAATGCAAACACCATTTCTTGAGTTAGGTTCCCTAGCGGCATTAGCCGGTACTTCATATATTGTTCAACTCGAGCGAAAGTAAGGTTCCCTAGCGGCATTAGCAGGTACTACCACCATGCCTTGGATTTGCTGTTCTCTTGCTTGACGATTTAATAGTTTTGCTGTTTTCAAGTGGTGTGCATAATAAGTTTTCTTAGCGGGGAAGTTGCAGATATCGACATCATTCGCATTTCGCAACATGATATCACCTTGGCTTGATGTTTTCTTAGCAAATTAATATTATTATTATTATTATTGGATCTTGGGGGTGCGTGCATTGAAAAGTCACAGTTCCTCTTTCGAGTGCAAACACCATTTCTTTAGCAAGGTCACCTGGTGGCATTAGCCGGTACTACATCATCTTGGGCTTGGGGATACGATATCACTTTGCGGATAGGTACTGGAGGTTGGCTGAGAGCTTTAGTGGCAATATCTGATGCTATGACTAGGATTGTCTGGGGTGTGTTGGATTGGGCTACGTTACCTGTACCAAGGCTTGGGTAGAATGTGTACGGCTTAAGTAATGATGTGAAATACCCTAAGCGAATTTATATCGGGGACTGTATACTTGTCAGCTTGAGTTTGGTTTCAGTTGTTTACGTTAGTATGAGTGCCTGTGGTATGTTGGCGCAGGTGGATGTGTGCAGCTGTGTATTTATGTGGACATGAGTCCTTATAATAATAAGCGACATATTATGAGCGGAACGATGGATACTTAACCTTGGAGCATTACTCCATTTCATCAGATCAACAAGTGGCCACCCCAGAAAGAATCTAAATGTAGTGTAAATAAATTATGTATTATAGTTTTAGTTTCATTTATTAAAGTAATTTGCATTATATCTACATGTATAAAGTATTATCAATATATATTTATTTTAAATTCTTGTTATTAAACAAGAATTATGTTTTGATGAAAATCCGAGCCATTTAACGTAAGCTCCACTCTCCACTCTTCTTTAAGATTTTCTCTACGAGATATAGGTCTGGGTGTTTAACTTTCAGGAGCTACAATTCATAAAAGCCTCCTGTGGTTGGATTTCCTTGATAATCTTCCAGCTGATATGTTATGGGGTTTGTGTTTTGAACTTTAATATTTTTAAAAATCTCAGCAATCCAGTTTGGTGTATAGCTTTTCTCAAATATATGCTTGTATTTGCTGATGCGTACAAAATCAGTTGAAAGCAGTTGTTTCGCATTGGAGGCGTTGATATCACGTGGTCTCATTTTCGTAGTTCGATGTATTCCTGAAATGTATTCAGTGAGCAGTTTCTTTACCATACCAATCCACTGATAAGTTCAATTAAAGCTGAATTCCTTCTACATCATATCTTTTAGAGTTCGGTTAAATCGTTCAACTTTTGATGCTTTGACGAAACTGTATGTAGAGTAATGATTAACTGCATGCTTCATCATCAGATTTTTAAACAGGCTGTTGTAGAATTCCTTTCCATCATCATTCTGCAGGTTTTTAGGTATTCGTCCCTCGCTTAATATAGACTGCATGGCATCTCTTACTTTTATACCAGTTTTTCTTTTAATTGGAATTGCCCATGCATATTTGGAGAAGGTATCAATGACTGTCAGTAGATAGCGGTAACCCTTGTTCACATACTTGTAGGGATCCATTTCAACCAAGTCTGCCTGCCACACGTCATCTAGCCTTTGATAATCACACGAAGTCGTTTAAAAATTTTTCTCGCTGGTTTATGCAGCTCATTTACCACTTGGCGCTTACTCATCGTAATTATAAATGAGACAGATTTCTAAAGAGTTTTTACTCATATACACCATCTTTAGGTGTCAATTCTTTCTTATTTATTACTGAAGTAAACAGATAGTTTTCCATCTTCGCGATTTCATCATTGATATATAGCGTTAAATTTGTCACCTCTATATTAATAGTTTTTTTTATTTCTTCAACACTTATTTTAATTTTCTTGTCAACATAGTAGCATTATCATTTTCAAGGGGTTCACCAAGTCGCTTTATACACTTTGAGTTTAGATCGTAGTCTCCGTTTATCGTTAAATTAAATCCAATACCCCGGACTCCTTGATCACCAGCTGGACCCTGAGTTCCTTTTTACCCGCTGCTCCTTGAATTCCTTGTTCACCGACTGGCCCCTGCGCACCTGTTGGCCGACGTTCATCTGCTTTCCCAATATATCCCGGCTTAGAGAAACGTCCAAACTTGTCAACGCTCATCTGTAGATTGTGAAGAAGTATGGCAATGGAGTAGTATTTAAACTATAATATCCGCTTGTCGCAACTCCTCAAGGATAGATACAATTTCATTGTTTTGACTGGTATTTCCAACCTGCTTTGATGCCATTAGAAGGCGCAGTCTATCCACTAATTCATTCTATCATCCCAGTAAATGTGATCAATGTTTTCCTTGGGCAGACGCATGAGTCCCATGCCATTATGCTGTATAAGTTTACTAATTATAGCTTTATACTTAACCGATCTAGTACCCTTTATTTGCCCATCTTCAGCATAGTCACGTTTATATGCATTGGTATCTCTCCAAATAGATCCATAATTAGTTAAGTCTTCTTTAGTATATAGACATTTTACAGGATCCTTCATAAATAGCAGCTCACTTAACCCCAAGGTTGTTTTATAGTTCTTCCCCTTGATAACAATATTTCCTACATCATCAACATCAAACGTTAAATTGCCGGTTCTCCACGCGTTGTCGTCATAGCAAACTCCATAGGTTGGATCAATTTTAGGGCTATTATCAGTGAATAGCGTTAAATAGTTTGGAGCTATGTATCCAGACGTATCGGGGGAGGAGACGGAAGACCTTCCTGTCAATGTTCTTGAATGTTTAGGTGTTGCGAATTCTTCTTCAGATGTTAAGGAATAATCTCCATAATTTATAGGTGTGCTACTGGGCTCCATTTTCACATATTTTCGTTTTGGAGGGGTAAAAGGTTCCACAATCTCATTGGCTTCTTCTTTTGATTCTTCTTCTTCTTTTGTATCTTTTGTCTCAAACTTGGCTACATCCGGCGGCTCCTATTGGACTCTTCTGAGAAACACTTTCAAGAGTTTAGTGATTGGCTTAAAGGTTTGTTCAAGTTGAGCTTCCGCTTCAATCCTTCCCATCCTTAGAGCATTAAATTTCCTTCGCAGGGCAGTCCTTGTGTTGATGATTTCTTTTAATAGATTTTCATTCATCTTCGATAATAACTGAATAACGGTTTTTCAAACAGCTCTGATAACAGGTAAATAGCTTTGCAAACAGCTCTGATAACAGCTTAACAGCTTTTAAAACAGGTCTTATAATAGCTTAACAGTTTTTCAAATAGCTCCGATATAAGCTTAACAACTTTTCAAACAGCTGTTATAACAGGTAAACAGCTTTTCAAACAGCTCTTATAACAGCTTAACAGCTTTCCAAACAGCTCTGATAACAGCTTAACAGCTTTCCAAACAGCTCTGATAACAGCATAACGGCTTTTCAAGCAGATCTGATAACAGCTTAACAGCTTTTAAACAGCTCTGATAACAGCTTAACAGCTTTCCAGACAGCTCTGATAACAGCTTAACAGCTTTTCAAACAGCTCTGATAACAGCTTAACAGCTTTTGAACAGCTCTGATAACAGCTTAACAGCTTTCCAAATAGCTCTGATAACAGCTTAACAGCTTTTCAAACAGCTCTGATAACAGCTTAACAGCTTTTAAACAGCTCTGATAACAGCATAACAGCTCTGATAATAGCTTAATAGCTTCTCAATCAGCTCTGATACCAGCTAAACAGCTTTTCAAACAGGTCTGATAACAGGTGAACAGCTTTTCAAACAGGTCTGATAACAGGTGAACAGCTTTAATTTACTCAGCAGGTCCACAGGATTCGGTGTGCTTTCGGCTTAGTTACAACTTCGACTTATGAAGATTTCGCATGTTTCATCCTTTTATTGTATAATGAAGGTATCAAATCCTTTACGGTAGCGCCCCTTGTTTATTGAGCTATCCATATCAATCATCAAAAAACCATATTCATCCTTCCAACATGCAGCACAGGCTCTTTGAAATTTACCAAACTTCATGTCTGTATTCACATGATCATTATAGATATGTTTCAAATTCAAGTCATCTTGAACAGAAAAGGACTTGGACTCTATCTACAATCTCAACCAAAAAACTATTAAAGATGCTACCCAAAAGACCGCTAAACGAGTTGGATCTTCACAAGTATACCACACACTTGCAGCACTTCAGAGGAGTATTTATGCGTGATAATCTACCTAAAAAACCATGGAAGCAAGAAAGCGGTATTGTTAACTTGGACATCTCAACTGGAGCAGGTACACACTGGGTAGCGTACTACAAGAAAGGTGATAACATCGAATACTTTGATAGCTTTGGCAATCTTCAAACACCAAGGGAGCTCATAAACTACTTGGGTAGTAATTTTGTAATATTACGTACAACTAGAGTTCTTATCAGAACTATGATGCAGTAATTTTCGGTCACTTATGTTTAGAGTTTTTATATAATTGTTATAGCCATTGTACTGCCCGTAGTTAGAGCGTACATGCAATAAATGAAAGGTGTAGTGAAATTTATGCCACTGGTATAAAGCTAGTAGTTTTTATCTGTTTATTCACTGCACTAAAGGTTTCAAGTTCAATAAATACTAAAACTTGAGAATTGCAAGATATATATATATATATATATATATATATATATATATATATTGTAATATAAAAGCTGAAACCAATGTTTATTAAATGATTAATATATAAATTTAATTTACACAACTGTAGCAATTGACGTGTACTCACCTGATCGATATATAGCAGCTGATTTACTTGACCTTTTATTTGATTGAGGTGTGGGATGAGGATATTCTTTATTGCAGTCGATACCCGCAATAAAGTGGTTTTGTTAGTAATTGTCTTATTACAGTCGAGATCCGCAATAAGACTCTTTATTACAGTCGAGACCCGCAATAAAGTGTTTGTGTTAGTAATTGTCTTACTACAGTCGATACCCGCAGTAAGACTCTTTATTACAGTCGATACCCGCAATAAACTGGTTTTGTTAGTAATTGTCTTATTACAGTCGAGACCCGCAATAAGAAACTTTATTACAGTCGAGACCCGCAATAAACTTATTTGTTAGTAGTATATTATCTCAGTCGAGACCCGAGATAATATTCTTTAAGTCAGTCGAGACCCGCAATAAACTTATTTGTTAGTAATATATTATCTCAGTCGAGACCCGAGATAATATTCTTTAAGTCAGTCGAGACCCGACTTAAAGTGAATGTTAGTATATATCTTAACTTCAGTCGAGACCCGAAGAAAGATTCTATATTTCCGTCGAGACCAGAAATAAAGTGTATTGTTAGTAATATTTTTTTATTGCAGTCGCTACCCACAATAAAAAACCTTTAATTTAATCGCTATCTAAAATAAACTCCTTAATCCAGTCGGTACCCAGAATAAGAATATTTTATTTTAGCCGTCAATTAAATAAAGTATTTAATTTAGTAATAAAAAATAACGCTAGGAAAAATCACTAGGAAAGAACACAAAGGAATAAATTGCCGAGTTAAACACTGCACTGCTAAATCACAGAAAAGAGCGAATCAAGTCAAACTGCTGTTTATATTGCCCTTGCTTGCACACGACACCAATGATGGAGTAGTAGAGGCACAAAAATATGCATAGCAACGAACAAAAATGCATAGTAACAAGAAATTTAAAGCAACCCATGCTGCTGTGTTATGTATTGTTTTATGTACAAAAAATACGTATGAACATTTATGTTGGTGTTTTTGCAACACCATAGTTGGTTTTGTTTGGAATGGGTTATTTAACTCCCATTGTAGATTGATGCGAAGCATAATTTATCGTTTTTCTACTCTTGGGGTGTACTAATTTATGTCTTATGTGTACAGGACCAATTGTACACCACCATGTACTGTTTTCGTGTGAATTATTTGTAAATCATGTCAAGTTACTTTCATTTGGCAAGATAGTTCGGGGCTTTTGATTGCAGACTCAACGTAAAGGCATGCCGCGAAGTGGCCTTAGCTGGGACTATCTTTATAAAAGGAAAATGAGGTTGATATTGGCCGTCGGCGTTTCGGGAATTAGTTTTTTGATGATAACCTTCACAATCTCGATCTTCTTTATACAAGGTTCTTCCTGGAGTAACCTTTTCGGTGTCTCGAAACCGTCGTTGAAGTTTATCCAGTGAGGACTTATGCTCGTAGTGAGCGTTTGCTGTTAAAGTAGACGCTGTGGAGATTGTGGAAGTGTTTTTTAGACTTCCGAAAAGAATCCAACCGAGCGTGCTATTTTGCGCGATTAGTGTTCCTGGAGGACCTTTTTGTAATCCTTCTAAGACGATTTCTGCGTATACATCCGCTCCTAAGAGCAGGTCGATTTTTCCTGTCTTGAAATAGTATGGATCGGTGAGTTGCAGATAACGTACATGACTCCATTCCTTGTTTGGAATGGTAATATATCTGTGATAGTATTCACGATAAGGGCATTAATTGTTGTTGCTTTATTCGATGTTGAATAAGGGTGTATGTTCAATGCTGTTTGGTTTTTAACAAACGCAGCTTCTGACTGTCCTAAGCCAGTGATTTGTGTCGACGTGTTCACAATGTCCAATCGCAGCTTGCGTGCGGCGGCTTGTGTTATGAACGTGACTTGAGAGCCTGAGTCAATCAAGGCTCGTAGAGTAAGCATGTTACCCTTTTTTGACGGAACTTTCACCAATGCTGTGGCAAGCAAGGCTTGTGTAGTTCGTGCTGATTGATTCGCGTGAAGCATGTGAAGATTGGATGTGGAAGGTGAAGATTGAACTTGTATATCTGGGGTTTCGGATGCTTTGATCAAACCCTGTGGAATTGCGTTATTCCTATGGAGTACGGAATGATGTTTCCTTCCACATCGCTGGCACGTGAATTTGCTTAAGCAAAACTTCGAGTTGTGACCTTTTGAAAGGCAGTTAATGCACAAGTCGTTTGACGTGACAATTTTGAATCTTGAATCTACGTCTTGTTTAATAAATTTTGGACATTTGAATATCCGATGTTGCTCTTTGCACATTATACATCTGTCACCAGATGATGAAAGGTGAGTGGATGCTCTTGGAATTTGAGCTGGTTTGTATACGGAATATGGTTTTGCTTCTGAAATTGCTTCTAGAGTTCGGAATCTCGTCTCTAGAAAAGTCTTTAGAGATTCTAGCGTAGGAAGTTCATTTGTACTATTCACTTCTTGTTCCCATAAGCGATGCGTCGCTGCTGGTAAACATTGCACTAGCATGTAAATCAGGATTGTATCCCAGTGTTTAATGGGGACTTCCAATGCTTCGAGTTCATAAATACATTCTGACGATTTGTCTAGCACAGTTTTTATTGCCTTGGCTGACTCGTGTGTCGCTTTAGGTAGATTGAATAGAATCTTTAGCTGAGCATTAATTAACACTTGCTTATTGTCATACCTATTGAGCAATATCTTCCATGCGTTGTCGTAACTCGCATTGGTCATTGGAAGCTGACACAACAAATGTTCTGCTTCTCCAGAAATATTAGATTTTAAATAATGCAATTTCTGCACTGGAGATAACGCAGAATTTGTATGCACCAGTGACTGGAATAGATCACGAAACGACCTCTATGAATCATATGACCCTGAGAACTTTGGGATGGTGATGCTAGGTAACCTCAGAAACGAAGAAGATTAATTCTCCGTGTTTGGCTTTGAATCTACTTTTGTTTCGAATGCATCTAGTGCATCTCTGAGAATACCTCGAAACGTGTAGTATTTATCTTCCACGCTTGAAAACTGATCTTTTGCAAAATAATCGTATTTTTGCAAATCGCTATCTTCTAAAGCCTGAGTAGCTTGGAGAATCGTATAATGCGTGTTCTTATAGTCGGACCAAATTTCGTTTAGGGCGATTAACCGCTCAGAAATAAGTCCTCTCGTTCGTTTTTCTACATCAGTATTTTTGTGGTTATTGAACGATTTTTGGAATATTTGTGCAGAGGTGACTTGGTTAGCGAAAAGTTTTTGAAGTAAAGTCATGTTTGAAAGATTAATAATATATATACCACTAGACTTTAAATTTGGCTACGAAAGACCATAAAATGTACTGCCCGTAGTTAGAGCGTACATGCAATAAATGACAGGTGTAGTGAAATTTATGCCACTGGTATAAAGCTAGTGGTTTTTATCTGTTTATTCACTGCACTAAATATTTCGAGTTCAATAAAACTTGAGAACTGCAAGATATATATATATATATATGGTAATATAAAAGCTGAAACCAATGTTTATTAAATGATTAATATATAAATTTGATTTACACAACTGTAGCAATTGACTTGTACTCACCTGATCATTATATCAATATATAGCAGCTGATTTACTTGACCTTTTATTTGACTGAGGTGTGGGATGAGGATATTCTTTATTGCAGTCGATACCCGCAATAAAGTCGATTTGTTGGGAATTGTCTTATTACAGTCGATACCCGCAGTAAGACTCTTTATTACAGTCGATACCAGCAATAAAGTGGTGTGAGTTAGTAGATTTCTTATTACAGTCGAGACCCGCAATAAGAAATTTTATTACAGTCGAGACCCGCAATAAAGTTATTTGTTAGTAATATATTATCTCAGTCGAGACCCGAGATAATATTCTTTAAGTCAGTCGAGACCCGACTTAAAGTGAATGTTAGTATATATCTTAACTTCAGTCGAGACCCGAAGAAAGATTCTTTATTTCCGTCGAGACCAGAAATAAAGTGTATTGTTAGTAATATTTTTTTATTGCAGTCGCTACCCACAATAAAAAACCTTTAATTTAATCGCTATCTAAAGTAAACTCCTTAATCCAGTCGGTACCCAGAATAAGAATATTTTATTTTAGCCATCAATTAAACAAAGTATTTAATTTGGTAATAAAAAATAACACTAGGAAAGAACACAAAGGAATAAATTGCCGAGTTAATCACTGCACTGATAAATCACAAAAAAGAGCGAATCAAGTCAAACTGCTGTTTATATAGCCCTTGCTTGCACACGACACCAATAATGGGGTAGCAGAGGCGCATGATCACAAGAATTGGCCGTGATTCTGTAATTTTACGGTACTAGTGATAAAATATGCATAGCAACGAACAAAAATGCATAGTAACAAGAAATTTAAAGCAACCCATGCTGCTGTGTTAAATTGAATTCTGTATATTTGCAAAAAATGTTATCTCTATCACGTAGAGAAGAAATTCCCGTTCGATAATATTTATAATGATGATAGAGTTGCAAATTGATCTGCTTGATCTGATTGTATTTGTGCCATGCATTGTATGGTACATGACAACACATGCTTTGGTTAGATGTTGTACCTATTTTTGGGAAAATTTGTAATTAGATTGAATTTGTTTTGCTTTTAGAACTCAATTTTAGCATGGCATTTTTGCATATGTTCTTTTTCAGCAATTGTTTTTAGCACGAATCTAATAGCTTCAATCATATGATAAGAATTTTAATTTGATCTGCTCAATGAGGCTATATTGTTGTATTGTATTTGTGCAATGTGTTGTGTAGATGACAAATATATGGCTTTGTTAGGTTGTGTACCTGTTTTTTTTTTTGGATTACGAGTAATCAAGTTAGATTTAAAGTAATCGGTAAAACCAAAATATATTCGAACCGATTTGGTTCGAACAGCCATTAATTATTATCTATTAATAAATGTATCTGTATTGAAATTGTGAAAGTTCATTATCAACCACCATGTCATTAACACCTACTCTCACGGGAAATTCATCTCTACTCACTGCTGAGTACTTTCCTCAGCCGGAGCTAGCAATGTATTATGTTTGTGGATTAATTGATTTTCAAACATACAACTCTATACCAAATATTGATATGAGCAATAATCTGGTTCATGTAGGGAATGAGGTTGTTGAGATACCTATTGGATCCTATGAGATTGATGATATAACAAAATATGTACAAGGATACTTGGATAAAGAAGGGAGAAGGATAAAGGTTACAATAAAGGCTAACAATAATACATTGAAGAATGAAGTTAAGGCAACTGAAGAAATACATTTTGAAAAACAGAAATCCATAGCTCCTCTGCTTGGATTCAGTAAAAGGAACTTATCTGCTAAAATAGTGCATCCATCAGAGTTGCCAGTCAACATCATTAAAGTAAATACTATATGCATCGAATGTAATATTATATCTGGATCATTCTTCAACAACACACAAACACACTCTCCACGAGTTTTCACCGAACGTGGGGCCTTATAAAATAGAGGAGATACCCAAAAATTTAATCTATTTGCCTATGAACACCAAACGTATAAGTGCCCTAACATTGAAGCTCCTTGACCAAGACGGTGACTTAATCAACTTCAGAGGAGAGACTTTAACCATCAGATTACATTTGAAGCCGCAGCATGTTGATATACAATAATGGTAAATACGAGTTCGGAGCAAACAAGATCATTAGTCAGCGGACAACCTTGAAACGGTCAAGACCTACATTAACACCTGCAAATACAGCATATTTACAATCGATAGGCTTAACGCTGAAACAATGAATAAAAGAATACTAGATATTGCACCAGACGCTCGCTTTGATAATAGTGTTATTAAATTTGAACATAACTCCTATTCACCATTTCTAACATCATTTAAAAACAGCGATGAAATCCGTATCTCTGTACAACATCAGGACTTAAATCTTCTACCCAGCAGGGGTTTTCTTTACATTGAGGGGTCGCCAACAAATCTGGCTGGAACCGTTCAAGCAACCGCAAAATTAGCTAACAACGCTCTACCTTTTCTTTTTGAGGAAATACGATATGAATTGAATGCAGTGGAAATCGATCATACAAGAAATCTTGGGATTGCGACAACATTAAAAAACTTCGTATTGCTAAATGCAAATTTAAGCAGGATACTACTTAACGGTAGTTGGTCACCAGATTCATCCGTTATACCAGCCAACTATTATGTACCTCTGAAATATTTATTGGGATTCGCTGAAGATTACAAGAAAATTCTTAAAAGTTCCAAACATGAACTCATATTGATCCGGAGCAGGACAGACGATAATGCCATTATATCACCCACAGATGTGATGAAAATTTAAACTACCAAACTTCAATGGAGCATTCCGCATGTTACAGTATCCGATGATGAAAAGCTGCGACTATTTCAAATTATCGGGAGATGTCGCCCGATACAAATACCATTCCGCAGCTGGGACATATATGAGTATCCAGTACTACCGATATTACAGTGCATTTGAACTGAGAAACATATCCCTATGATGATTTGAATAGATACGCATTGCTGTATGACATGTATATAAAGTTTACACAATCAACTATGGTCATCTGTATCAGCCGTTCCTCACATGGGAGAAGTTCAAAACCGATGCTGCGATTGCTGTCATTGATTGCTCACATCAAAATGATACAATAAAAACTGGACCTGTTGACATAAGGCTAGAATTCAAGACATCTGAAAATATACCGTCCAATACAACAGCATATTGCCTGCTTCTACACGATCGAATAGTGGAATACAGTCCACTGACAAGTGAAGTTAGAAAGTTAAATTAAGAAGATGGCTGTCATCGTAAACGTCCAAGGATTCAAAACAAACTTCAATGAATTTATCACTAAAGAACTGGCAATTTTAAACAATGAAAACCAGATGCAGCACTTTATATTTCAACCACCTTTCAGATACAAAGATTTGACTTCAGCATAAAAGAGGCAAGTAAAATGGCTTCAACACAATTTTCATGGATTCCGCTGGGATGATGCCTACATACCGTATCACAAGCTGTACACTAAAGTTGAACCACTGCTTCGAAACAAAACCATATTTGTAAAGGGAGCTGAAAAAGTTCGTTGGATGCAGAAGATAGTTGGAGAGGGTGAAATCATTATCAACGTCGAAGATGAATACAATTGTGGAAAACTAATAGAGATAAACCCACATGCACCATCTTGCCAAGCTCATATTGGACAATCTGCTATAAGAAATACTTTTGTAATAAGAAATTTTATTGGAAATAAAACAGGTGTTTATAAAACATAAGACTTTTCAATACACATACCCCAGAACCCTCACTGACATCTTCTACAATCTGTTCATGTTGATGTCATGTTGTGAAATTCGAATAATGCTGATATCTACAACTTCCCTGCTAAGAAAACGTGCAGCATTTGAAAACAGCAAATCCATGATGACGTCATGCCGATATCTAGAACTCTCCCGCTAATAAAAGAAAACAGCAACACCAAGGCATGCTGGTAGTTCCGGCTAAGGCTCCTAGGGTACCTTACTCAAGAAATGTCGTTTGCGCCCAAAACAAATGTCGCTAATATCTCGAAAACCAAATCCCGTAGAGGAATTCTGATGAAAATTTCGTTCCCCCTCTCACCCCACACCACCAAGAATCCATTTACATGAGCTAAAATAACTTGAATAATTAATACCCTAATATCTCGAAAACCAGAGCCCGTAGAGGATTTCTGATGAAAATTTCATTACCCCCCCCTCCCACCCTCCCTATCATTATTATCCCCCCCCCCCACATACCCACCATCTAGAATCCATTAGCATGAACAAAAATTTCCTACTATTAACTTTAATTATTAGTATTAGTTCAAAACCAGACGCAACACTTAAAAACAACAAAAGCCTACATTTAGGCGTACCCCACTTCCAAAAAAACTCCTAGCATGCTGCTACGTGAGGGCACAGAAAACCGTAGCATGGTGCCACGTGTGGGCAAAAGTGAAGCATAAAACTTCACAAAACCGTAGAATGCTGCCACGTGTGGGTAAAAGTGAAGCAAAAAACTTCACATATCCAAGAGAACCGTACCACACATCCAATAAAGCCGTAGTTCCGGAACATGCTGGTAGTATCGGCTAATGCCGTTAGGGTGCAGTCAAGAACAAATGACACACACACATTCAAGAAAACCGTAGCACCGGAGCATGCTGGTAGTACCGGCTAATGCCGCTAGGGCTCAGTCAAGACCAAATGACACATCCCGGAGCATGCTGGTAGCACCGGTTAATCCCGCTAGGGTGCAGTCAAGAGTCAATGGTGCATCCAAGCCATAAACCAGTACAGTCAAGACACACCGGAGCATGCTGGTAGTATCGGCTAAAGCCGCTAGTGCGCTGTTGCTGCATAGTACTGAAAGTGATTTCGTATCCCCAAAACTCGAGATGAAAAATCTTAATGTCAACTTAGAGGCTACGAGGCCGAGATGAAAAATAAGCGAACTCCAGAAAAAAATTGAAAACCTATGCTATTTCCCTATGCTGAAGACTGCTCAAAGTGGTCTCGTATCCCCAAAGTGGTCTCGTATCCCCAAAGTGGTCTCGTATCCCCAAAGTGGTCTCGTATCCCCAAAGTGGTCTCGTATCCCCAAGATCCAAGACATAAATCCGTAGAGCCAAGACACAGACCCACACCGCTTAGCGACAGTGGCGCCATCTGCAGCGAAATACTGGAAGCTAAAACAGTGGACTCGAACTCCCATAGCGTATCTACTCTCGCTTAATTTTTTGAGCTCATCCGAGTGAGCTTGATAACATATGGAAGAAATGCAGCATTCTTTCAGGCGCTTTGATGAAATAAGATCCCGCCGATTCTCCGTTGGAAGAAGTGATGATCGCATCGCGCTCGGGTAGGCATTGTGGGCTCGAATTGTAATGAGTTCTTGCTTTATTTCTCTGGATTTCTCTGGATTTTCAGAATTCCAGATCCTTCAGGCATCGGCGTTGATACAGTTTTTGGCATTCCTCATTTATAGACGTTCTTTATTTTAATTAGTAAATCCATCGGTTGGGATTAACTAATTGTATCCACTTGGGGCTGTTGTCTGTATCCATTACCTGACAGTTCGGTGAAGGTGATTCCTGATTTATGAAACTCATTTCACAGACGCTGATGTTGGGTCCCCTTCTGTATATAGGGTGTTTCTGTTTACACATGTACGTAGCCTTTTCCATGGTTTCACATGTGGCTAATTCTTGTTCGCTAAGCGGGTAGAATCCAACCGAGCGTGCTATTTTGCGCGATTAGTGTTCCTGGAGGACTTTTTTGAAATCCTTCTAAGACGATTTCTGCGTATACATCCGCTCCTAAGAGCAGGTCGATTTTTCCTGTCTTGAAATAGTATGGATCGGCGAGTTGCAGATAACGTACATGACTCCATTCATTGTTTGGAATGGTAATATATCTGTGATAGTATTCACGATAAGGGCATTAATTGTTGTTGCTTTATTCGATGTTGAATAAGGGTGTATGTTCAATGCTGTTTGGTTTTTAACAAACGCAGCTTCTGACTGTCCTAAGCCAGTGATTTGTGTCGACGTGTTCACAATGTCCAATCGCAGCTTGCGTGCGGCGGCTTGTGTTATGAACGTGACTTGAGAGCCTGAGTCAATCAAGGCTCGTAGAGTAAGCATGTTACCCTTTTTTGACGGAACTTTCACCAATGCTGTGGCAAGCAAGGCTTGTGTAGTTCGTGCTGATTGATTCGCGTGAAGCATGTGAAGATTGGATGTGGAAGGTGAAGATTGAACTTGTATATCTGGGGTTTCTGATGCTTTGATCAAACCCTGTGGAATTGCGTTATTCCTATGGAGTACGGAATGATGTTTCCTTCCACATCGCTGGCACGTGAATTTGCTTAAGCAAAACTTCGAGTTGTGCCCTTTTGAAAGGCAGTTAATGCACAAGTTGTTTGACGTGACAATTTTGAATCTTGAATCTACGTCTTGTTTAATAAATTTTGGACATTTGAATATCCGATGTTGCTCTTTGCACATTATACATCTGTCACCAGATGATGAAAGGTGAGTGGATGCTCTTGGAATTTGAGCTGGTTTGTATACGGAATATGGTTTTGCTTCTGAAATTGCTTCTAGAGTTCGGAATCTCGTCTCTAGAAAAGTCTTTAGAGATTCTAGCGTAGGAAGTTCATTTGTACTATTCACTTCTTGTTCCCATAAGCGATGCGTCGCTGCTGGTAAACATTGCACTAGCATGTAAATCAGGATTGTATCCCAGTGTTTAATGGGGACTTCCAATGCTTCGAGTTCATAAATACATTCTGACGATTTGTCTAGCACAGTTTTTATTGCCTTGGCTGACTCGTGTGTCGCTTTAGGTAGATTGAATAGAATCTTTAGCTGAGCATTAATTAACACGTGCTTATTGTCATACCTATTGAGCAATATCTTCCATGCGTTGTCGTAACTCGCATTGGTCATTGGAAGCTGACACAACAAATGTTCTGCTTCTCCAGAAATATTAGATTTTAAATAATGCAATTTCTGCACTGGAGATAACGCAGAATTTGTATGCACCAGTGACTGGAATAGATCACGAAACGACCTCCATGAATCATATGACCCTGAGAACTTTGGGATGGTGATGCTAGGTAACCTCAGAAACGAAGAAGATTCATTCTCCGTGTTTGCCTTTGAATCTACTTTTGTTTCGAATGCATCTAGTGCATCTCTGAGAATACCTCGAAACGTGTAGTATTTATCTTCCACGCTTGAAAACTGATCTTTTGTAAAATAATCGTATTTTTGCAAATCGCTATCTTCTAAAGCCTGAGTAGCTTGGAGAATCGTATAATGCGTGTTCTTATAGTCGGACCAAATTTCGTTTAGGGCGATTAACCGCTCAGAAATAAGTCCTCTCGTTCGTTTTTCTACATCAGTATTTTTGTGGTTATTGAACGATTTTTGGAATATTTGTGCAGAGGTGACTTGGTTAGCGAAAAGTTTTTGAAGTGAAGTCATGTTTGAAAGATAAATAATATATATACCACTAGACTTTAAATTTGGCTACGAAAGACCATAAAATGTACTGCCCGTAGTTAGAGCGTACATGCAATAAATGACAGGTGTAGTGAAATTTATGCCACTGGTATAAAGCTAGTGGTTTTTATCTGTTTATTCACTGCACTAAATGTTTCAAGTTCAATAAAACTTGAGAACTGCAAGATATATATATATATATATGGTAATATAAAAGCTGAAACCAATGTTTATTAAATGATTAATATATAAATTTGATTTACACAACTGTAGCAATTGACTTGTACTCACCTGATCAATATATCAATATATAGCAGCTGATTTACTTGACCTTTTATTTGACTGAGGTGTGGGATGAGGATATTCTTTATTGCAGTCGATACCCGCAATAAAGTCGATTTGTTAGGAATTGTCTTATTACAGTCGAAACCCGCAATAAGACTCTTTATTACAGTCGAGACCCGCAATAAAGTGTTTTGTGTTAGTGATTTTCTTACTACAATCGAGACCCGCAGCAAGAATCTTTATTACAGTCGAGACCCGCAATAAAGTGTTTGTGTTAGTAATTGTCTTACTACAGTCGATACCCGCAGTAAGACTCTTTATTACAGTCGATACCAGCAATAAAGTGGTGTGAGTTAGTAGATTTCTTATTACAGTCGAGACCCGCAATAAGAAACTTTATTACAGTCGAGACCCGCAATAAAGTTATTTGTTAGTAATATATTATCTCAGTCGAGACCCGAGATAATATTCTT
Organism: Dioctria linearis; assembly: GCA_963930735.1. NCBI lineage: Eukaryota > Metazoa > Arthropoda > Insecta > Diptera > Asilidae > Dioctria > Dioctria linearis. Next base: position 170,822,468 of record OZ005740.1, read on the forward strand.
TAAGTCAGTCGAGACCCGACTTAAAGTGAATGTTAGTATATATCTTAACTTCAGTCGAGACCCGAAGAAAGATTCTTTATTTCCGTCGAGACCAGAAATAAAGTGTATTGTTAGTAATATTTTTTTATTGCAGTCGCTACCCACAATAAAAAACCTTTAATTTAATCGCTATCTAAAGTAAACTCCTTAATCCAGTCGGTACCCAGAATAAGAATATTTTATTTTAGCCATCAATTAAACAAAGTATTTAATTTGGTAATAAAAAATAACACTAGGAACGAACACAAAGGAATAAATTGCCGAGTTAATCACTGCACTGATAAATCACAAAAAAGAGCGAATCAAGTCAAACTGCTGTTTATATAGCCCTTGCTTGCACACGACACCAATGATGGGGTAGCAGAGGCGCATAATCACAAGAATTGGCCGTGATTCTGTAATTTTACGGTACTAGTGATAAAATATGCATAGCAACGAACAAAAATGCATAGTAACAAGAAATTTAAAGCAACCCATGCTGCTGTGTTAAATTGAATTCTGTATATTTGCAAAAAATGTTATCTCTATCACGTAGAGAAGAAATTCCCGTTCGATAGTATTTATAATGATGATAGAGTTGCAAATTGATCTGCTTGATCTGATTGTATTTGTGCCATGCATTGTATGGTACATGACAACACATGCTTTGGTTAGATGTTGTACCTATTTTTGGGAAAATTTGTAATTAGATTGAATTTGTTTTGCTTTTAGAACTCAATTTTAGCATGGCATTTTTGCATATGTTCTTTTTCAGCAATTGTTTTTAGCACGAATCTAATAGCTTCAATCATATGATAAGAATTTTAATTTGATCTGCTCAATGAGGCTATATTGTTGTATTGTATTTGTGCAATGTGTTATGTAGATGACAAATATATGGCTTTGTTAGGTTGTGTACCTGTTTTTTTTGGATTACGAGTAATCAAGTTAGATTTAAAGTAATCGGTAAAACCAAAATATATTCGAACCGATTTGGTTCGAACAGCCATTAATTATTATCTATTAATAAATGTATCTGTATTGAAATTGTGAAAGTTCATTATCAACCACCATGTCATTAACACCTACTCTCACGGGAAATTCATCTCTACTCACTGCTGAGTACTTTCCTCAGCTGGAGCTAGCAATGTATTATGTTTGTGGATTAATTGATTTTCAAACATACAACTCTATACCAAATATTGATATGAGCAATAATCTGGTTCATGTAGGGAATGAGGTTGTTGAGATACCTATTGGATCCTATGAGATTGATGATATAACAAAATATGTACAAGGATACTTGGATAAAGAAGGGAGAAGGATAAAGGTTACAATAAAGGCTAACAATAATACATTGAAGAATGAAGTTAAGGCAACTGAAGAAATACATTTTGAAAAACAGAAATCCATAGCTCCTCTGCTTGGATTCAGTAAAAGGAACTTATCTGCTAAAATAGTGCATCCATCAGAGTTGCCAGTCAACATCATTAAAGTAAATACTATATGCATCGAATGTAATATTATATCTGGATCATTCTTCAACAACACACAAACACACTCTCCACGAGTTTTCACCGAACGTGGGGCCTTATAAAATAGAGGAGATACCCAAAAATTTAATCTATTTGCCTATGAACACCAAACGTATAAGTGCCCTAACATTGAAGCTCCTTGACCAAGACGGTGACTTAATCAACTTCAGAGGAGAGACTTTAACCATCAGATTACATTTGAAGCCGCAGCATGTTGATATACAATAATGGTAAATACGAGTTCGGAGCAAACAAGATCATTAGTCAGCGGACAACCTTGAAACGGTCAAGACCTACATTAACACCTGCAAATACAGCATATTTACAATCGATAGGCTTAACGCTGAAACAATGAATAAAAGAATACTAGATATTGCACCAGACGCTCGCTTTGATAATAGTGTTATTAAATTTGAACATAACTCCTATTCACCATTTCTAACATCATTTAAAAACAGCGATGAAATCCGTATCTCTGTACAACATCAGGACTTAAATCTTCTACCCAGCAGGGGTTTTCTTTACATTGAGGGGTCGCCAACAAATCTGGCTGGAACCGTTCAAGCAACCGCAAAATTAGCTAACAACGCTCTACCTTTTCTTTTTGAGGAAATACGATATGAATTGAATGCAGTGGAAATCGATCATACAAGAAATCTTGGGATTGCGACAACATTAAAAAACTTCGTATTGCTAAATGCAAATTTAAGCAGGATACTACTTAACGGTAGTTGGTCACCAGATTCATCCGTTATACCAGCCAACTATTATGTACCTCTGAAATATTTATTGGGATTCGCTGAAGATTACAAGAAAATTCTTAAAAGTTCCAAACATGAACTCATATTGATCCGGAGCAGGACAGACGATAATGCCATTATATCACCCACAGATGTGATGAAAATTTAAACTACCAAACTTCAATGGAGCATTCCGCATGTTACAGTATCCGATGATGAAAAGCTGCGACTATTTCAAATTATCGGGAGATGTCGCCCGATACAAATACCATTCCGCAGCTGGGACATATATGAGTATCCAGTACTACCGATATTACAGTGCATTTGAACTCAGAAACATATCCCTATGATGATTTGAATAGATACGCATTGCTGTATGACATGTATATAAAGTTTACACAATCAACTATGGTCATCTGTATCAGCCGTTCCTCACATGGCAGAAGTTCAAAACCGATGCTCCGATTGCTGTCATTGATTGCTCACATCAAAATGATACAATAAAAACTGGACCTGTTGACATAAGGCTAGAATTCAAGACATCTGAAAATATACCGTCCAATACAACAGCATATTGCCTGCTTCTACACGATCGAATAGTGGAATACAGTCCACTGAGAAGTGAAGTTAGAAAGTTAAATTAAGAAGATGGCTGTCATCGTAAACGTCCAAGGATTCAAAACAAACTTCAATGAATTTATCACTAAAGAACTGGCAATTTTAAACAATGAAAACCAGATGCAGCACTTTATATTTCAACCACCTTTCAGATACAAAGATTTGACTTCAGCATAAAAGAGGCAAGTAAAATGGCTTCAACACAATTTTCATGGATTCCGCTGGGATGATGGCTACATACCGTATCACAAGCTGTACACTAAAGTTGAACCACTGCTTCGAAACAAAACCATATTTGTAAAGGGAGCTGAAAAAGTTCGTTGGATGCAGAAGATAGTTGGAGAGGGTGAAATCATTATCAACGTCGAAGATGAATACAATTGTGGAAAACTAATAGAGATAAACCCACATGCACCATCTTGCCAAGCTCATATTGGACAATCTGCTATAAGAAATACTTTTGTAATAAGAAATTTTATTGGAAATAAAGCAGGTGTTTATAAAACATAAGACTTTTCAATACACATACCCCAGAACCCTCACTGACATCTTCTGCAATCTGTTCATGTTGATGTCATGTTGTGAAATTGGAATAATGCTGATATCTACAACTTCCCTGCTAAGAAAACGGGCAGCATTTGAAAACAGCAAATCCATGATGACGTCATGCCGATATCTAGAACTCTCCCGCTAATAAAAGAAAACAGCAACACCAAGGCATGCTGGTAGTTCCGGCTAAGTCTCCTAGGGTACCTTACTCAAGAAATGTCGTTTGCGCCCAAAACAAATGTCGCTAATATCTCGAAAACCAAATCCCGTAGAGGAATTCTGATGAAAATTTCGTTCCCCCTCTCACCCCACACCGCCAAGTATCCATTTACATGAGCTAAAATAACTTGAATAATTAATACCCTAATATCTCGAAAACCAGAGCCCGTAGAGGATTTCTGATGAAAATTTTATTACCCCCCCCCCCCTCCCACCCTCCCTATCATTATTATCCCCCCCCCCCCCCACATACCCACCATCTAGAATCCATTAGCATGAACAAAAATTTCCTACTATTAACTTTAATTATTAGTATTAGTTCAAAACCAGACGCAACACTTAAAAACAACAAAAGCCTACATTTAGGCGCACCCCACTTCCAAAAAAACTCCTAGCATGCTGCTACGTGAGGGCACAGAAAACCGTAGCATGGTGCCACGTGTGGGCAAAAGTGAAGCATAAAACTTCACAAAACCGTAGAATGCTGCCACGTGTGGGTAAAAGTGAAGCAAAAAACTTCACATATCCGAGAGAACCGTACCACACATCCAATAAAGCCGTAGTTCCGGAACATGCTGGTAGTATCGGCTAATGCCGTTAGGGTGCAGTCAAGAACAAATGACACACACACATTCAAGAAAACCGTAGCACCGGAGCATGCTGGTAGTACCGGCTAATGCCGCTAGGGCTCAGTCAAGACCAAATGACACATCCCGGAGCATGCTGGTAGCACCGGTTAATCCCGCTAGGGTGCAGTCAAGAGTCAATGGTGCATCCAAGCCATAAACCAGTACAGTCAAGACACACCGGAGCATGCTGGTAGTATCGGCTAATGCCGCTAGTGCGCTGTTGCTGCATAGTACTGAAAGTGATTTCGTATCCCCAAAACTCGAGATGAAAAATCTTAATGTCAACTTAGAGGCTACGAGTCCGAGATGAAAAATAAGCGAACTCCAGAAAAAAATTGAAAACCTATGCTATTTCCCTATGCTGAAGACTGCTCAAAGTGGTCTCGTATCCCCAAAGTGGTCTCGTATCCCCAAAGTGGTCTCGTATCCCCAAGATCCAAGACATAAATCCGTACAGCCAAGACACAGACCCACACCGCTTAGCGACAGTGGCGCCATCTGTAGCGAAATACTGGAAGCTAAAACAGTGGACCCGAACTCCCATAGCGTATCTACTCTCGCTTAATTTTTTGAGCTCATCCGAGTGAGCTTGATAGCATATGGAAGAAATGCAGCATTCTTTCAGGCGCTTTGATGAAATAAGATCCCGCCGATTCTCCGTTGGAAGAAGTGATGATCGCATCGCGCTCGGGTAGGCATTGTGGGCTCGAATTGTAATGAGTTCTTTCTTTATTTCTCTGGATTTCTCTGGATTTTCAGAATTCCAGATCCTTCAGGCATCGGCGTTGATACAGTTTTTTGGCATTCCTCATTTATAGACGTTCTTTATTTTAATTAGTAAATCCATCGGTTGGGATTAACTAATTGTATCCACTTGGGGCTGTTGTCTGTATCCATTACCTGACAGTTCGGTGAAGGTGATTCCTGATTTATGAAACTCATTTCACAGACGCTGATGTTGGGTCCGCTTCTGTATATAGGGTGTTTCTGTTTACACATGTACGTAGCCTTTTCCATGGTTTCACATGTGGCTAATTCTTGTTCGCTAAGCGGGTAGTATTAGTTCCGATGAAATCAGCCGAAGGATTTATAGCCATGAAGGTGTTAATGATTGCCACTGAAACAGGCATATGCAACTTTGATTCTGAATATTACGTATTTGTCGTCGACTCGACTTTCTATAGTCATTAAACCGTAGATCTGAGTGCAAGTTTTGCGATTCCCTGGCAGCCTTAGGGTCGCTGGTAAACGTTCCATTAACGTAATTAGTGCCTGTTTTAACCTAGGAGAAAGTAGCTAAGGATTTATCTTAGCGTGATGTGTGTATATGATCACGTATAGCATGGTAGCTTGCAAGCGTCGATAAGCTGATGTCATTAACGTTAACTGTATGGCTGATGACATAAAAAGGTGTGCTATTTTTTGTTAATGAATCTCTTCTGTGATGTTGTTGATGCTATTGATTAATTGACGTAGCCGAAAGTCTACCTCATTGAACTGGTGCCTGAAGATTTAGAATCAATTAAGGATGTTTGATTTTTTATTAACAAATGGTCCTCGTTGTTTCTAATATTGTTAATAGTAGAGGCCATCTTTTCTGCATATTCAGAGTCAAGGACTCCAAATAGAGGGTTAGCTATATTCCCTAATATATCCAATGGGGCTCTAGCACTACGTTTCCTTGGGTTTGATAAAAGTAGTTCATTATTGCTGATGAATTTGCTCTGCGGGATGGTGAAATGCTTCAGAATCAGCGAGTAGTAGAATGTGTCTGTTGAGATATTACAGATATTTTGTAGTTTGGTGATACCATTGCGAATGCTGTTGAACTTCTTCCAATAATTGTCCATGTCGTAGAACAACACTAGATTCCACTCATTAGAGATCAAATGGGTAGGGCCTAACTTTTCGAAATATATGCCCGGCTGAGATTTAAACGGCGATATTTCTACTGGTGAATTTCTTAGAATCGGCAATATGAGACACGTGAATAGGAGTGTGGTGAGTGCAGAGCTTGCTGAACGTCGTAAAATTTTGGCAGGCATCTTTATCATCTACTGGCAAAGGTGCCAGTTTATGTATAGGTCTTCTAAGAGTTCCAGACGTAGTTTTGACGTCAGCAACTCGATCCAAGGCGTCCTTTCCCTGAATTGCCTGGGTAATCTTTCCGAGCTGCCATCTGTGGGGAGGCAAATTATATTCTTTGATTAACACCATCATGCCAGCGCAAGCGTTCACGGATTGCTACTTCCACTTGTGTCTTTGCTGCAGCTCACATAGGTATTCGTGAGACCATCGACACCAAAATTCGTCCCTTATATGCGACACCATTCCCATCTTCCCGCTGGAGCCACTTGTTGTGTACTTGAATGTGGATCAATTCTTGATGTCAGGGGCTCCCCCACAAGTCCAAAAGTCCACTCCGGAATTTGTAAATGGTCTAGCGGGTTGATCTCTGGCTGCGGAGAGAATTCCCATTAACTGAGTCAGGAGCTTGGGCTTGACCTTGGTGCAACGAACACAGTTCTGCACGACTTATCTGGCTATAGTCTTCACCTGATTGGCGAAAACTTTTGTCATCTTAGTGCTAGTAAGCTTTGGGGGCCAGCATGAAGGTTGCTGTTATGAATGTGTATAATTAGCAGTTAGGTGACTGGGTGAGCAGAAGGCAGTAAGATAGGATGTCTTGACTCGTATGACAGATTTGAGTGTTCTAGCCTTCCTTCTACTCGTATCATATCTTCCTCATCAATAAAGGGTGCGAGGCTATTTAATGAACTACTACTGTTAACCGTTCCAGTTCGATTTAGTTGGTTGATATCATCCATGAATCATTCTTATTGTGCCCCTTTTAAGATTGCGATAAGCGTTTCATCTAATTCCTGAATGCTTACTGAAGCTTCGCTTCTTTTATGTTAATTTTTGGCCTTGTAGCCTCTTGATTGGGTGTCCGCGCTTGACGACACTGCTGAATGGTGAGCATTTTCTTGAGGCGGTTAATACGATCTTAGATTTTTTCCTTTTCCACATCAGTGTCCATTTTGGAATAGTTAGACGGGCAAATCCGGACTGAGTCATGTAAAAATGGTGGTCGGTAAAACCAAATGTTACAGTTCTTCAATTTCTCTGGGGGTATTCCACAGGATATGAGGTCTGCGGGATTTTCAACGAATTTCACATGCCGCCTTTGCTCTGCGTTCGTTTGCCTCTGAATGGAAGCTACTCTATTGGCGACGAAAAATATGAAATGAAGAAGACTCTGAATTAATCCACGCGTTAGCGATCTCTGAATCTGTCCAATAGTAGATCTTTTGACTATTCGATTTCATATTTCTTACAACACGTTGAGTCACTTGAACAGCCAATTTTGCGGCGCATATTTCAAGTCGAGGTAGTGTTGTAGCATTTATGGGTGCCACTTCGGGTCTTGGCATTTAATAATCGTACTACGACTATCACATCTTGCGATATTGATCTGTCGTAAAGTGCAGCTCCATAGGCTCGTTCATATACGTCGGAGAACGCATGAATTTGTACTGAACTTGGCTGTTGAGTTGAGGCAACATGTCTTGGAATGATGATATCGCTCAGGTGCTTTAGACCTTCTCGAAACTTAAGCCAGGTTGTGTGCATTTCAGTGGGTATGGCTGCATCCCAGTCCAGCTTTAGCGACCATAGTTTCTGTATAAAAATCTTTGCCTTTACAGTCTCGGGATTCACGAAGCCTAGAGGATCGAATATGTGTGCAATGTCAGACAATATAGTTGGCCTGGTAATCCGTTTGGTGTCTTGCCAGGCTATTTTTATTGCAAAGGCATCTGTTTTTGGTACCCAGATCAGACCAAGCGTCTTGATCTTTTCTTCCGATTCTTCATTAAAGTTGAGCCCAAGCGCAATGTCATCTTTTGGAACGTTTTGAAGTAATTTTGGGTGATTTGAACACCACGTTTGCAGATTGAAACCCGCTGACTGAAGTAAATTATTTAATAGTCGTTGCATTTCCTTGGACTCAGATAAGCTGTTAGATCCGGTCATTACATCGTCGACGTAAAAGCCCCTTTGCAAAATTTCTGGGCCCAATGGGAACCGTTCGCTCTCCGTGTCTGCTAAAGACTGCACACATTTTGTCGCCAAAAATGGAGCTTAGGTTAATCCGTATGTAACTGTGTAAAGCCTGAAGGTTTTCAAATGTGTATCTGGATTGTCTCTCGAAAGGATCAGTTGGTAGTGTTACCGTCAGGCTTTAGAACACAATGGTGTGGTAAGAAATAATGCTGCTTGGTGATCCCAGTAGTGTTTACTTCCTTCATATGCCCAAGTCTGCAATATTCATTCATGAATTCAACGTATTGCCAACTTATCGTAGGGTGTCTGCTGAATTTTCGTTCTAGTGACAGAAATCTTTTTAATGCGATGTCCCTGGATTCTCCTGGTTTCGCTGAATCATTTCAAAATGGTAATTTCACAATTAATCTTCCTTCCGTGGTTCTTTTGACGTTCTGATTGAAGTGGCTTACGTATTTCTGTTCTGTTGCCGTTAAGTTTGAGCACTCATCCGAAGAATCAATTTCTTCTAGCTTCCAAAACTTTTCCAAGAGATTTTCGGTTCTTTCACTTTTATTGCAAAGAGAACATGTCGCTAAAGCAGGTTTCTTTCCTGCTCCTGAAAAAAATCCATCCACACGCAGTGTTTTGCAATGTTGGTAGGTTTGGACCAAGCTTAATCTATCCAATGGACTATAGCTCGTAATAAAGCTCAGCACCTATTAAAAACTCAATCCAACCAGGCCTATTGAACTCTGGATCTGGTATGGATCTGGTCTGGCTTGGGTATGTTCTTCAATGCCACTGATGTACATTGCTTCTGTAACTTGTCTGACACCCAGTTTCTTTGCTAGATCTTCCGTCATAAAGTTTAGTAGCGATCCGGACTCAAGAATAGCTCGACACTGTACTACAGCTCCTTCTTGTGTTTGACCAATTCTATTAAAGCTGTCCCTAATAGTACATAGGTGGCGTCAAGTTGATGAGTGCGGGCAGTTAGGATTGTATTCTCAGCTGCTATGTCGCTGGTTGTTGTGTGAAGTGCAGTGGTATTCACTGTTCTCGTAGTGTGACTGAACAATATCCCAAGCTGTATCGTAGTTGGTCTCAGTTGCTGCCAGATGCTATTTTAATGCTCTCGCTTCATCACTTAAGCTGCTGTTAAGGTAAAACATTTTTGTGCCTTGCTGATGCCTTGGGAATGAACTAGTTGCTTGTATAAGTCGCGAAACTGTGTCCACTTTAGGTAGTCACCATCGAAACTAGGTAAAGTTAGTTTTGGTAGCTTGATGCTTACATTATCTGTTGCAGTCGTCTGGGATGCTTGCAGGTGATCATTATTCATTTTTTGTGTATGCGAAATGATTGCCTGTTGTATGCGTTCCTCCCATTCACGGTGATCCTCGATGATGTAGCCTACTTTGGCTGGATTTTCAGTCAGCTCCCATACCAAAGTGTTGTGTTGTACGATTCGAGCCCCATAATGATCGATTCGCTTTAACGGTACTTCATAATAATGTTGAGACTGCTGTTGATCTTAATTGGTGAGGCTGGTGAGGAGTCGATTGTATGACTCCATTTTATTTCCTTATTACTCTATGAACTTTTTGGCAGATAATCATTTTGTCTGATTCAAACTGGGCTTCTACCTTGAATGCAACTTGTTGCTTATTCTGATCCAGAGACTGCGATGGTGCTTTCGTTTCCTTCTCAATAATAGGAAGCTTCGTGCTAGTGTTCTTTTCTGTTATCGGCGTTGATACAGCCTCCAATGCATCTATGTAACTCACCATCTGCTCCTGGTAGGCTTCGCAGATTTCTTTGACGGAATTGTAATAGTCCTTCACGAAGTATTGGTGCTGCAACTCTTCTCCGTGCTGGGTTCTTATAATGTTGTCTGCATCTTCGAATTTATCCCATGCCTCTTGTAATCTACGCAATCTTTCTTTGAAGTAAGGCAGATCTTTTCGGTTTGAGGGATCTTTCCTGTAATTTTCTATTATAGTCTGGATCTCTTTGCCAGTTGTTTGTTGCTGGTTTGCCAATTGATCCATGTTGATTGAGGCTATCGTATACAAAAATTCGAAGTTGTCTTCATGAAATGGCTGATTGTATGATACAGCGATATGCCTGTATCATGTCGGGGTCAACAAAATGTTTGTATAGCGAAGGAACTCTTTTGTTCTCCGCTAGACTACAAGTTCTTGTACTTGGACTCTTGTCGTAGTTTAGATACGGCACTGGTTCATCGACCAGTACCTTGACGAATTGTGCAAGGGTTTTTGGACCATTACACTGCTGAACTGCTGATTACATTGCCTATAATTAGCGCGGTGTATGAGATAGAGACGACGTATAGTAAAACCACAATTTTCTATTGAAAATCAAAACTTAATGAATGCTTTATTTTCCATTATGGGCTTTTTATTAGTTAAATTTGCTGATTATTACAAATAAGCGATTGATTGTACATTTTTAGTCGCGCCGGAAAGAATTTACAGCCGAAAATTTTTTGTGCAAAAAAATGCTGATATTTCCAAAGCGAGTGAATTGAACTTATTTATAATTAATGCAATTTTTTATAACTGGTGAATATACAAAATTATTGTGAAACTTTGAATTGAAGAAATTCAAGAATGCAAGAAATGGAACAAATTATATTATGACTAAATAAGTGAGAAAAATTATATTATTGAATGGGAATTAAATGCCTTGTTGTATGTATGTATTTTATGTCTCTGCTGCCTGAACAAAATATATCGGCACTAAAAAAAAAACAAAGGTGATCTATACAAAATATTGGGTATGTTTAATTATTTGAGGAATTATTATTTAACCAATTTCCTTGAAATATCCAAACCAATAGGCGCACTTTAAAAGAAAAATAGTAGTTTTTCATGCGCAGTAGCTTAAACAAAATGTCAGCAGCAGTAGCAACTACAGCATTAGCATCAGTAGTAACTTGCTTTATTTAAGTCTTATGATAAGAGTCCCAATACACTTTTATTTTTCTCATAGCCTTAGATGACTTTTATACTTTTAGTTCAGTGCTAATAATTATCACAGACTTTTATTATTAAAACATAAAACTCCCATAAGACTGTTAAGTTTTTAGTTTCAAGAGTTTCAGTCAATCCATAGCTGTTACTTTACATAACTGTTCATATAAGTCCCACTATAAGAGTCTCATAAGACGTTTATCTTTTCAATTTTTCGAGATGACAGTCTGATCGGAACTTTTATATTTTACGTCAGTTATAATAGACATAGAAGACTTTTGTTCTCATATTGGATCTATCATAGATCATTTATTGTATCAGATCTTGGTATTTGATTTTGCTAATATCCAGATATCCGAAACCCGGATCTGCGGACTATCCGAATCCTGAAATCTAATTTCAAAGCCAAGATTTGCAAAATTAAAGATATGTGATAGATCTATTATGAGTTAAATAAATAAAAGTTTTCTATTTTCTATAGCTATTATAACTGACGTAAAATATCATAGTCCCGATTAGACTTTTGGCGAAAAAATGAAAAGATAAAAGTCTTTTGAGACTTTTGTCATGGGACTTAAATGATGAAAAGTCGCTAGTAAAAATTATGGACTGACTGAAATTTATAAACAGTTTTCTTGAGACCAAAAAATTAAAAGTCTTATGCTAGTTTTATGAAGAGACTTGTTAATAAAAATAGAATATTACCTAAGCAGGTGTATAATTAAACAACAGAAGTTAATTTTATTTAAATTTATCAATTCATTTTTAAGAAAACAACAAAATTAAAATTTTGAAATTTTAACTTGTTTTTTTTTATCAAAAGACATGTCATCAACACCAAATTTTCATCCTGGATTTAAGAAACCCAAAAGCTTAGCTTTTGTGGGATGTGTATGCCTATCGGATGGGGATTATATTGGGCGTAATGATTAATAACAGGTGAATTCCTTTTCACCAATGTATTTCTCGTTCACAATATTTTCCTAGTCACTAAACATTTTAATTAAGATAACTAAGGTAATGCAAAATAATTTTAGTTCAACACAATTAATTATTTGATAGAAGCTATACAGCACAATTCACGAGACCAATCGGATAAAACCATGTATTTGAGATAAGACTTAGCCGTAACTCTCTGTAAAAATTAATTGTGTGGTTGGTTCTTGCTCACTTATGCACAGTTCAGCTACAACTGCCTAGCAAACAGTAGGTGCTCGATCATCACGCATTCTTTCAGAGATAACTGATTAGCCTTCTCGCTACCGATCGATGTACCGATGGACCATCTGATGATTGTCTTGCATATGGTGTGTACTACTAAGTAAAAAAATGATAAGTGCTCTGTGTTGATTAGATAGGTATATGAGTGATAATTTCTCTGCTTATAGGAAATCCAAACATACTCCTCCCCGCCTTGAGCTCCGTAGGACGTCAATAGATTTACCACAGCTTCAAAGATTTTAGTAAGAACAAGGGGTGGTGATCAGGCATTTCCTCCTGGTCAGTTGGTGGTTCTTTTAGAAAGGCGCCACGACTCGCCTTAAGAGGAGGATCGGGAAAATGAGGTCAAGAATGGAATTCATACGGAACATTAGAAAAACAAAAAAAAATTAAATTAACTTAAGTTGAATCGAATTGTGTAGCAATATTCTCATGTGCAATGAAATATTCAAATATTACTGCTCTGCAGCAATCTCAATTGAATTGTGATTGTTTGAATAGTCGGACATATCAGAGGTTAAAGAGCATATTTTAGAAATGGGGCGTTTGAAAGTGAGATTTTTACTCTTCAAAGTCACTACTCTTACAAGTCCGTCTGTGCCAGGGTGAGTTTCTAAAATCCTTGCTAGGGCCCATCTGGATGGTGGTAGATTTTCTTCGATGACTAGTACTAGTTCACCGACATTTAAGTTTTGCTTTTGTTTCATCCATTTAGGTCGCTGTTGAAGTCAAAACAGATATTCCCGGCTCCACCTTCTCGAAAAGTCTTGAGTTATTTGCTACAAGAAAAGCCAACGGCTCCGGTAATTGGTAACTTCATCAATGGGGTAGTTTTCAGGGAGCGTTATGAGTGCATCTCCTACCAAGAAATGCCCCGGCGTGAGCACTGAACTATCATCAGGGTTGTCTGTGAGAGGGCAGAGTGGGCGACTGTTGAGACACGCTTCAATCTGTGAAAGAACTGTACAAAATTCCTCGAAGGTCAGCCTTGTACCCTTGAAAACTCGGCACAAGTGGTACTTCATAGACTTAACACCTCCTTCCCAAAGGCCACCGAAGTGGGGTGATGAGGGTGGAATAAAATTCCAGTTTATATTTTGAAGAGCTAATGTTGACGCTAGACCTGCGATAAGACATCTTATGGCTGAATGATATTCTTCGGAAATTTTACGGCTTGCTCCAATAAAATTCGTCCCACAATCACTGTACATTTCTTGGCATAATCCTCTCGGGCTGGTGAACCTGCGAAATGCAGCAAGGAAGGCATCAGTCTAGAGGTCAGAAACAGCTTCTAAATGAATAGCTCGTGTGGCTAGACATAAAAAAGGCAAGCATATCCCTTGGTGATGCGTATCCTACCCTTTCCAGTACATGCCTTTATTTCAAATGGACCAGCAAAGTCTACTCCAGTATGCAAAAATGGCCTACTGGATGTCACGCGTGGAGTTGGCAAGCTTCCGATGAGCTGTGTTCTAGATTTCGCTATGTATCTGAAACATGTGGTGCAATCATGGATTGTCCTTCGAGCGGGATTTCTGAGCCTTATGATCCAATAGCTTTTTCTTAATACGTTCAACATTAGCTGTAAACCACCGTGCAATGTCCATTTATGAATGTCTTGAGCCAGAAGTTTTGTGAAATGATTAGCAGCCTGTAAAATCAAAGGATGTTTCTCATTAAATGACAGTGATGAATGCTGTGATCTGCCATCAACTCGTAACAGTCCTTGTTCTTCTAGAAGAGGTTGGAGCTTTAAGATAGAGCTTGTGGCCTTTAATTGCTTTCCTTGATTGATAGCTGTAATTTCTGCATTGAAATCCTGTTTTTGTGCCAATCTAGTTAGACAATTTTCTGCACCGTGAATTTCTCTTGCTGTGAGCGGTCCTAGTGACCGTTCTTCGGTCTTCAACTTAGCGTTAGTGATAAATGATCTGATATAGGCACATATTCGAAAAAGCTTGGAATAAGACGACGATCTTTCCATAAACGAGGGCTCACTTGGAATTACAACGTTGCATGAACAACGTTTCGCTTCTTGTTCAAGGACACTCGGAGGAAAATCTTCATCAGGAACGTAACTTGGCCAATATGTTCTTTCCCTTGAAAGCGAATGTGGTCCACTCCACCATAAATGATGTGACCTTAATTCATCCGGATTCAAGCCACGAGAAGAGCAGTCAGCGGGATTTTCCTTGCTTGGTACATGACCCCATTTATTTTCATGCAAGGTTTCTTGGATTTCCGTAACCCTGTTTGAAACGAACTGTTTCCATTTCTTAGAGTGACCAGTTATCCAACTGATAACAATTTTGAACCACTCCAAGTATATAATTGTGTCGAGTCTATCTTTAGTGATTGCGCAACGTTCGTAATCAACTTTGTTCCTAACAAAGCGGCACAGAGCTCAAGTCTAGGAAGAGTGAGCTGTTTCACAGGTGATACTCTCGTTTTCGCAGCCATCAAGCTAGTTTGAATACTGTTGGTTTCTGAAACAACTCTAGAATAAACACAGGCTCCATAGGCATGTAAGGACGCGTCACAAAATATATGAAGTTCGAAAGATTTGCACGACCTTGTATTGCTTATCCAGCGTGGTATTTTAAGCTTAAGCTTCAATACCGGGAAGTTTTGAACAGTAATGTTTCCACTGTAGCTCTAGATGATGGGGTAGCTCATCATCCCAATTCAACTTATGTAACCAGAGAAATGATGACTGGCGATAACCACCCTAGGGGGTCGAAGATTTTAGAGACCGCTGGTAATAATGAACGCCTTGTAACTGGGGGCTCGTAATGTATTTGATAGACCTTATAAACGAAGATGTCCTTAATTGGGTCCCAAAGAATACCCAGTGCCTTAATTGTGATTGTCCTTGTTATGTCAAATTGTATATTTAATTCTCTTTCTTCGATTGGCAGGCTTTCCGGTACCTCTTGTTTTTTGCTTATCCACTTTCACAATTGAAAACAAGCTTTCCTTAATAGAATCCTTAAGTCTGTTTGTAGTTGTAGAACCTCTGAGATCGAATCATCTCCACTTAAAACATCATCAACGTAGAAATCGTGACTTAAGATGTTTGATTCCTTACTAAATTCATCACTTTCATCTCGAGCAAGTTGCTGTAAAGTATGAGTTGCTAAGTGGGGAGCGCTAGCAGTCCCAGAAGTAATCGTTAATAATCGATAATCTGCAACAGGTTTATCAGTACTATTCCTCCATAGTATTCTTTAGTAATCGACATCATCTTTTTGTACTAGAATCTGCCTATACATTTGTTTGATGTCAGCTGTAAAGGCCACCTTATAAATTCTCCAACGTATAATGATATCGAAAAGGTCTTCTTGCACCACTGGGCCAACATACAAATTATCGTGTAACGGTTTTCGGTTGCTAGTTTTCCTCGATGCATCGAAAACAACTCTAAGTTTTGTGGTAGTACTGATTTCCTTAGTAACAAAATGGTGTGGAAGATATTTCGGGTGACTATTGCTTAGTGGTTCAATCTGTACCAGCTCCATATGTCCTTGTGAAAAGTAGTCCCGCATGAACTCTTGATATTGCTCGAACAATTTAGGATTACAGTGAAGCCTTCTCTCTATCTGAAGCAGCTGCTTTAGTGCGATGTGTCTAAATTCTCCTAAATCTGGTATCATGTCTGATGTGTTCAAAGGTAGTTTCACACTACATCTGCCATTATCGAGCCCTTTGGTCGTTTTCTCATAAATTGATTCGCATTTTGCTTCATCTTCAGTTAGCCCTTTAGGTAACCACGGCTCTTCTATTTCCCGTTCCCGAATCGTTTCAAAGGGAATCGATATGAATTTTGCAATGAAGGTTTCTAGTATATTTAACTTTGGATAAAGCCCTTTTCGAAGGATATGCATCACCAGACAGAATCCAACCAAGAGTCGTTAGCTGCGCTATGGGAGTTCCGCGTGGACCTTTTCGAATGCCTTCTTCTAATATTAGAGAATACACTCCAGCTCCTGAAATGGCATCTATCCTTCCAGGCTTATAGTAGTGTGGATCTGCCAGAGGAAGTCCTTCAGTGTGATCCCAGGTGCGATGTTGGATGCAGTCGTTAGGTAGCACACTTGTTAACTTGGGAAGTATGTAGGCCTCAATAGAAAACTGCATCTCAGGTTGCACGCAGGAATGGATGGAGAATTCAACAGATTTAGTTACAGTCAAAATTTGGGTTGAAGCAATTCCTTTAACGTGTACATTAGTATTATTTGTTGGAAGATTTAGCAGCCTTGCTGCATTTTGAGAAATAAAGTTGCTTTCGGAGCCCTGACCAATTAGTGCTCCCAATGTAATTTGGTGACCCCTTCCGTTCCTTGCACTTATCAAGGCAGTTGCCAACAGAACCCTATCTTCATCTTCAAAACTATTTATTGTATTAACCGATTTTTCTGGAACGATTACATCAAGCTGCCTACTGCCGCTAGCAAGTTTTGAAGTTGTTGACGCTAGTGACCCAGAATATTGATGAAGCAAAGCGTGATGCTTTTCGCTACATGCTCGACATGTGAATTTGCTACGACATTTTGTGACCCCATGACCCTTTTGCAAACAATTGTAGCAATGCGAAAATCTTTGTACCATAGCTCGACGATCACTTAGATTCAATTCTAAGAACCTTGTACAATCTTTAAGCGGATGACCTCGATTACAAAGTGGACATAGCACTGTATTTGATGACGTCGATGATCCCTTTGGAGGAGCTTGCCTCTTACTTTGAATGCCAAACGACGCCTTGTCCTTTCCGATCTGTATAGATTTAACCATACTTACAGCTTCCAATGTACGGAACCTTGTTTCAACAAATGCAAAAAATTCTTGCAGGGTAGGTGTCTTGTCCGGTTCATCCCGCTAGTTCAATGTAAGCTCCCAATGAGATAGAGTGTCCGTGCTTAGCTTTTGTGTAATATTGAATAAAATAAGTGTGTCCCAATTAGCGGTATCTATACCCAATCCCTTAATTGATTCGAGTGAATCTCGGGTTGTGTCGAGCAAAAATTTTAAAGCATTAGCAGTCTCAGTAGAATGTTGTTGCAACAAAAAAAAAGGATCTTAAGATGTGAGTTCAAGAGAGCCCTTTTATTATTATATCTCTTGATTAACAAATCCCATGCTGGCATATAGTTCGCCTCAGTAACTTGAAGATGCCTTAATAATTTCTCTGCCTCCCCGCCCAAACTGGCCTTTAAATAGTGTATATAATGTATATAATGTATTTATACGCGCCGTAGACAGACATAAGGTATTTAAAATATTTATATTTAGAATTTTTTTAAAAAATCTTGAACTCATGTGTTACTATTATATGTATATAGAGCTCCTGAAGAAGGGCCGCACTTGGACCCGAAACGTCGAGCAATGTTTTAGTAAATTATATACGTTTGAACAAAACGATCGGTGTATTTCCTGAAAATAACCTTTCCAAAAAATCCGTCATGTTAAGGTAGAATGTAATAGAAAATTATTGCTCTATTGTAAGCATCTTGTAAGCCTTGGGCGAGCATCAACATTTTTTAAAGACTAATTTAATTTTCTCAAAATTCGACTTGTGAGCCACTCAGCCACAGGACCCTAGTCCTTCGTTTCTATACCCATTCCATGATTAATTCGTTCAGGTTTCGTCCCAATTTGGCTTCCCGTCTTACTATTTAAAATTGCAAAGGAGGTAAAAATAAAAAGGAAATTTTTTTAAAATGCAAAGAGGTAAAAATGGATTACAAGTTATTAAGGTAATTAAAAATTAATCGGTTGGCGTCTTCTATAAAAATTTTAAGGCGATCTAAGTGTAATCCTAATAAATTAGACCACGCGATAAAACAAGCTTCAAAGTGATGAATGATACCTTTCGGAACTGGCTAGAACCACGGAGGCGGGCTGGTGATAAGAGACGGCAAAGCAGACCGGTACTGGTTCTAGAAGTTTTTTTGGTTTTTCTTGTCAGGAGTGGAGTGGAGTGTACTAGAATTGTAAACTTGAATTTGTTGCTTTCTGATAACTATTCTATTTCTGCTGAATTTCTTAATTTCATGTATTTACCGACCTCGATGTCAATCGCAACGCCTTTGTTTTATATATTACATATATTCATGGCTACAGTAAATTATCTATAATATGTATATCTCCTATACATATATGTATATACACCAAGCAAACCCGATATTTTGTGATAGAATTCTTTTGTTGCTCGATGCACAGTTATCGATTAACCGACTCGAGTTTGCTTGGGATATCTATAATAGTTTCACAGTCTGCACAAGTGTTTCTTTCAATAAAGAGCCGCAGTTTATAGAGGCAAAGTGGTCAAGTTATTATTCATTCACCTTAGTATACCCAAAAAGTTGATAAAGGAGGCTTTAATGAAGCAAAGCAAAATACGAATAATCACCCGAATTCAGCGACAAGGATATTTGTGAGATTCAAGAACAAAAAAAAAAGATTAATTCATTACCTTCAACGTCTTCGACAGCTGGATATGGGATACAATTTGGGAACAGATTGTAAAATGTCATTTTAAAGCTAAGCTTTTCGGTTTCTTAAATCCAATATGAAAAATTGGTATTGATGACCTATTTTTTTATAAAAGTAGCAGTTAAATAAAAAACGAATTAAAATTCCGAA
This sequence comes from Dioctria linearis, assembly GCA_963930735.1. Classification (NCBI taxonomy): domain Eukaryota; kingdom Metazoa; phylum Arthropoda; class Insecta; order Diptera; family Asilidae; genus Dioctria; species Dioctria linearis. The sequence goes on from OZ005740.1 coordinate 170,841,682, forward strand.
ATTTAAATTGTGTTGAGTCATAACTTCAAAACAAAGGAGACGAGGAAAAAACTTAAAGAACTTAAAGTTCTTTTATAGCGTGCAGCACTTACAAAATGATCTATGAATACATACCCAAATGTCTTTAAGTCCTGTTATCCCTAAATCCGTTAGGATTCCCTCCCCCACGCTACATATATAATTTTTTTTACTCGTCTAAATATACGTATCCATAGCATTGGGTTTCATACCACTTAGGGGACACCCTGTATAATTTAAGCATAGCCCACTCCAAACTGCTAGTAAAATATACAAAACTCCAAAAAATATCTGGAATTTGTTTAAAAACTCACCTACGTTATTCTTCAGATTTTAATGCAACATTTGTGAACATTATGGATTTTTATTTGGAAATTCACCTAAATCTCTGTTTTAATTACTAATTTTCAATATAAAAGCATTTAAATAATATTCTTTTTTCAGAGCAACTTCGCCGAAGCAAATACTACAAGCTTTAATGGAACCCGCCACTTTAAAGCCTTTTGGAATTTTATTTCTGTATTTTATGATGTACCAATTCTCCGGAGTAAATACAATAACATTTTATGCAGTGGAAATATTTGAAACATCCGGGACTAAAATGGACAAATATATGTGCACAATTTTACTGGGGGTTGTCAGACTTGTTTTTACTATTATAGCCTGCATATCGCTGCGTAGATGTGGCCGAAGACCACTGACATTTATTTCTGGTTTGTTATTTGCGGATATTTGTTTTTTTTATTTATTTTTTTTTTTTTTATTAATTTTACAGGAATTGGCTGTGGAGTCACCATGATTGGTCTCGGAAGTTATATGTATTTTAAGCATATTTGGGACCATGCAGATCCACCAGAAACCCCAGTAGCTACTTGGTTCCCAGTGGCCTGCATATTCTTATTTACGATTACTTGTACTTTAGGATTTCTAGTTGTACCATGGGTGATGATTGGTGAAATATACCCTCAAAAAGTTCGCGGCGTAGTTGGTGGTTTAACTACATGCAGCGCTCACATGTTCGTCTTTATTGTAGTAAAGACATATCCATTCTTAAGCCATGCGCTATATTCGCATGGAGCTTTTATATTATATGGCTGTATTTCTTTGCTGGGTATGTACTACTTAATATTCCTTATCGAAAGCTTTAGTTAACATACTCTTCTTTTTCTAGGAACGGTATTTTTCTACCTTTGTCTGCCTGAAACTAAAGGTAAAACGCTGCAAGAAATTGAGGACTACTTTTCTGGAAGAACCAAGACCTTAAATAAAACAAAATCAGAAAAAGACTTTTCAGCGCCACCCATTTTTAAAGTTGAAAAGGATAAATTACTTCCTTAGTAAATTTGCCAAACGATAAAGAGCCGATTACAAATGTAATTTTTTAAATGTGATATCTATTTAAGATAAATGCAATACCTCTGAAATACAATCAATGATTTAAAATTGACCTAGACAATATTGTGTTTTCTTCCTGTTATGTTCTTCTACAGTATTAATGTAAATAATATCAGTGAAATCGTCTATTTTTCTAAACATTTAATGCACAAAGTAGTGCTCTTAGAACAATCTATTAAAATATATTTGCATATCCAATTTTTTTTATTTTTTATTTTAAAGAGTACACAGTTAAATTAAGCAAATAAAAAAAACTGAAATTTTGGTAATATAAGTTCTTGTTATTTCTTATAATTTTAACATGGAGAATAAATTCAATCGCAGGAGTTGACCAAAGTCTTCATATTAATCGCATGGAAGAAATATACCTTTATTACAGCCATTCCGCACTGAAAAGATGAGATTGTACTTGGAAAGCGGAAATGAGCTTAAGTTAAGGACCCGTACAATAAACGAGCCCACAGGCAATTTTTAACCTACTGCATATGAGAAGAGATTAAAAGACAAGTACCGAGGTACTATTACTTGATGAATTAAACCCGAAACCCAAAATTCCATGAAGAAATTTCGAGAGTATACTGTGGGTTTCCATCAGCAGTATGATCAATAGATGAAACACGCGATATACTCTCAAAATATCTTGCTGAAAGTTTGATTTTTGGCTTTAAGCCAGCAACCTACCCATCCTATGTCTATTTAGTATCAGTTATAGTTAGATTTAAATCATTAACAATGGGTAATGAAGTGGTCATGTCACCGGGTGTTATTGCTACTGGAATACAAAAATCTTTCAACTGTAAGTGATAAAACTTTTAAAGAGTACCCACCCAAAAAAAAATTTGTCAAATATTATACTGGCACGATTATATTAACAATCTGTGCCAGTTTATCGAAGCTAAGCCACTAAATGGAGCAGAAATGCGTACATTACTTTTAGAGAAACTAGTTACTTAGCTGGAGAATATCCACTGTTATATATGATATAGCCAATGTGGACGATGGTGTTCTCCACGTATCACAGTGTTGGTGTTGCAGACTTCTGGTGGTATTACGATGATGCTCTCATTTTATTATACTGAAAGAATGTAATATTTACTTCATGCTTTGTCGATAATGGTTTTAATGCATGCCGTGTACAAAATTTGAGCTCTCCAAGTCCACGTGCTCACAGCAGTATCCAAATATATAGTGAAAAACCAAAGTTTTGTACGGCAATACCAAGATGGGCTGCCCGATTTTGTCCATATTAGAAACTTTAATTGTTATTGCTATGAAAACACCATGCACTAAATACTTTTATGTATAGTAACCATACGAATGAGCTGCTCAATTAGTTCTTTTTTTCGAACGTGGATTTACTTTTTTTTTAATAAGCCCGTGTGTAAAATTTCAGCACTGTAAGTGAACGCGCTCTCGAGTAATCGTGAGGACAGACGGACAGACAGACAGACAGACAAACGGACGTGCAAAAATCAAACTAACTTTTAATATTATTCGTTGGTATCCAATCCATTCTGTACTGTCATAAATATTTCCACGCGTTACAAACGCAATGACAAACTTTCTTTACCCTACGATTTTATCATGTAGGGTATAAAAAGGGGAGAAAAATGATAAAATAATATACATTGTTTTTAAAAACTCCTCTTAAAATATAAATTCAAATAAACATCTTAAAATGAATTATTGCAAATGTAGCTGCCAACTAGCGAAATATAAAAAGCATAAGATGAATATCCGACATATGTAAACCTTACTATTAGTATAATTTTTGCATGATTATGGGAGTTAGATAATCGATTTGACAAGTGAAAATCAAGAAAAAAAAAAAAGTAAAATTTAATCTTAATATTTTTTTTTATCATAGAGCAATTAACAAAGCTAGAATTGTTCTAAGACCAATTCTTATGATACCCTAGATGAATGTATGTAATTTCGTATTGTCATCCATCTGTGCAAGATTGATTTTTGAAATGGCTTATTGGATTTACCCGTTTTCTCGGTTCGTGGGACAACAAAAATGATTCTAATAAATTTCATAAGAATTCATATTCTGAAGAACTTTTCAATACAATAAAAACGTTCAGCACTGATCATTTTCACAGTGTATGTAAAAAGCCAAAATTTTTATATGGCAACACCAAGAATGGGTTGCTCAATTTAGTCCATTTCTGATGCTTCATTTGCTATTGCTATGAAAACACCATGTATCAAATTTCAGTTCTCTATGTTGACGCATTCTCAAGAAGTGTCCTAATATATAGTGGAAAACGAAATTTTTAATCGCAACCCCACGGAGAAGTTACCCGTGTCCTATTTTCGAACCTAAGTTTACCTTTATTTTTAATAAGCCGTGTGCAAAACTTGAGATCTCTAAGTGGACGCGTTCTCGAGTTATAGTGATGACGGACGAACGGACAAACGGACGGACATGAAGAAATCAAAATAACTTTTAATCTTATGCATGGGTGTCCTACCAATTTTGCTCTACCAGTATTATTGCTGTGCTTTGCAAATGGTATGGAAAACTTTGTATATCTACCTTATGGTATCATTATCTAGGGTATAAATACTTCATTATCTTATATTTTTAATACAAAATTTGTAGAAAAATAAAGAATATTGAATGATCTGTAACTAGTAAAATTATAATATAAGCACAGTTTCAGCAAAAAACCGAACACCTATCTCCACTCCCATTACTCATCACCAGATAAAAAAAAATAGGGAACGCTGGTAATATTACATGCTTAAAAAGGTGTGCATTTATATAGAATTACCAGCAATTAAGCGCAAAGTTCTTATGCAGTGAAAATGGAAGTCAGCTAAGAAGAACGTCGCAAATTAAGACTTTCCACATATACGGAAAGTCCGAATATGTCTCAAAGGGGCTTAGCTAAAAAGTTGAAAATTTCAAAGACGACCATCCAAAATGTTCTCAGTGGTAGACAACTGTATAAGAAATCCCAAGAAGAGAAAGCCTACGAAGTTTCCATGTTCGGAAAACACCGAACAGAACACCAGAAAAGAACCAAGTTGCAAAATCCAGGAGTCAAATTTTGTATGAAAGGGGAATGCCCATTTTAGGCCTGACACCTTCAGAGATGAGAGATGTCTGAAACGATACATTATGATACTCTGAAATTTTTTTATTAACAGTGCTTATTTGTTATTTCTATCTAGTAAGGGAAACGTGTGGGCGGGGGGGGGGGGGAGAAGGTAGAGTCTGACACTCGGAAGTTTAAACTGCTATTATAGCCATTCAATACTCACTTTTTTAGTAGTTCTCTTTTTTATTCGAACTGATGTACTGAATTTTTCGCTCCTTAAATTAACTCTAACTCAGTAGGGTTATGTCAGTTCGGGAAACGGGTATCACTGTTCGCCTCAGCTCATTATCAGCCACAATTCGTAGAAGGAATTTTTCTCTCCATTCTTTTAGGGTAGGTGGTAGGCGCCCCTGGCTCGACGGTTGGTTCCAATACCATATGTTGCATATCGAAATAAAGGTCTCGACGAGTACTATCGGGTGGTATATATTTTTCCCGATTCTGAAAACGTTCTCGGGATATTTTTGCAGCCGGATAATCCATTTTCATGCACTTGCGTCACATACACCCCAGGTACTAAATTTCGCACATATTTTTGCAGTTCTTCCTTTCACGGCCATTAGTGCTCTGTTGTGAGCATTTTTCTCATAGGAATTCATTTTCCGCACAATCACGAGAAGTAGAAAAGTCCACTTTTTCACAAGTCGAAAAGTTCAATAATTTTGTTTGCACTTAACTGAATATTGTATTATAGTATATTTATTTTTTTATTATAGTATAGCATGTATGTGGACAATTGGTCTGACCGCCATCATTGAACTTCTATGGTAGGCGATCAGAGATAACCATACCGATGAGACCTCTCTGATCAAAGTTTAATAATTTTTTTTGCACTTAAATGCATTTTGTAAATTTATTGAAATTATTTTCAATAAATTTCAGTCTGTTAGACAAGAAATCTTCTTCTTATTACTTTTACATGGTTTATCCATGTGCCGCCAGGCAAAAAGGGGAACAATCACCCAATTTGAAAAGTCCAAAGAGAAATCTTGCCACCATATAATTCACACTTTCTCTTTATAAAAAGAATTTATATGGGCAATTGGTGTGACCTCCATCATTGAACTTCTATGGTAGGTGAACAGAGATAATCATACCGATGAGACCCCTCTGATCACTGGGTCGAAAAGTTCAATCATTTTTTTTGCACTTAAATGCATTTTGTAAATTTATTGAAATTATTTTCAATAAATTTCAGTCTGTTAGACGAGAAATCTTCTTCGTATAATTTCTACATGGTTTATCCATGTGGCGCTAGGCAAAAAGGGGGAACAATCACCCAATTTGAAAAGTCCAAAGAGAAATCTTGCCACAATATATTTCACACTTTCTTTTTGTAAAAAGTATTTATGGGCAATTGGTGTGACCTCCATCATTGAACTTCGATGGTAGGCGAACAGAGAAATTCATACCGATGAGACCCCTCTGATCACTGGGTCGAAAAGTTCAATCATTTTTTTGCACTTAAATGCATTTTGTAAATTTATTGAATTTATTTTCAATAAATTTCAGTCTGTTAGACGAGAAATCTTCTTCGTATAATTTCTACATGGTTTATCCATGTGCCGCTAGGCAAAAAGGGGGAACAATCACCCAATTTAAAAAGTGCAAAGAGAAATCTTGCCATATTCTGTAAGTTTTCATTTTTATTTTGGTTGTTGTCTCCTAAAATTTTATTCAAAAATTTTATTCAATCGCGGTCACTTTAACATGGCAACTTGCAAAGTCTGCTCTTTTAAAAAACCAGAAGATATGATTTCATTTGATGGTATATGTGGTAAATCTTTTCACGCTTCTTGCTTGAAACGGAGCTCTAGAGCGCCTACTTCTGGACTTACTACTTGCAGCGAATGCTCGGATATAAAGCCCTGCCACACTTTAAGGTTTTGAAAAAGTTTTACCGAACGTCTTGACTCTCTTTTTTCTATTCAGTCTCTCATTGCGGATAAATTTAGTAGCTTATCTATGAACTGGTCTTGAAGTATTTTCCGAAGAACTTAATACCTTAAATTGTAAAATTCACAAGCTACGTAATCTTGTTGATGTGCTAAGCTTGAATTCAGATAAATTGCTCGAAAAGTCACATAACCTATCTTCAAAGGTTCAAAATTTGTCTGACTCTCTAGTTGATATACATGCAATGTTTTCTAAAGATGACTCTCTGTCTGTCCCTTAGAATTCAAACAATACGCTACTCATTCCAGTTATCAATGACGTTCGGCGTAGCTTAAGGCGAGTTGAAGGCGATATCGAGTCTTGGTCATCTACGGTTTCCGAGAACTCAAGGCTAATCAGCTCCATGGTTACTGATGTCAGGAAGTTGACTCCAGGGGATAAGGAATCATCTGACTCTGACTCTCAACCATTACCTATCGTGCAGCAGCGAGTAGACTCTAACTCTTACTCTCCTGTATCTGATGCTCATATTAGTAAACCAGCTACAAACCAGAGGAACCTGTTCAATCTACAGCAAATTGTGACCCAGTTAACATCACATCTACTTCCATAGTAACGAATGATTCGGCATCTGTGTCCTCTTTAGGAAATGGTATTGGCGTCCCTTTGAAAACGGTACCAAAACCTTCGTGTCTTTTCGTCACCCGTTTTTCTCCAGAAACGTCGTGTGAAGACATCTTGAAGTATCTTAAGTCCAAAACTATCGCAACGGATGTTTTTTTCTTTTCGAAAAGTTAGTAAATGCTCTAAACCGGTCGCATCCTTTGTTTTAACTGTCACAGCGGATGTTCAGGACAGGTTATTGGATCCCACATTTTTGCCCTCTGGCGCTTTTACTAAGCTATTCGTACCTTCTGGGCGCCAACTTACTTATACAGTTAAAATGAATAGTAATATCTCAAAAATCTTAAATCGCTCTCCCGTAAGGGGGATTCGGACAAAAACTGCACAAATTTTCAAATCCTCTGTTGCAAATTGTTTTGATATAGTTACTTTCACTGAAACTTGGCTGCATCATGGCTTTCGCGATGCTGAAATCCTTGACAATTCTTATCAAATTTTTAGAAGAGATAGACATACTGATTCTGAAGCTCGTGGCGGTGGCGTACTCCTCGCTTGTAAAAACCAAATTAATTGCAGTCAAATTGAGCTTCCCAAGTTCTCCAACACTCTCGACATCGAACTTATCGCTCTCAAGTTGTCTCTCTTAAAATATGACTTATACATACTTTGTTGCTATATTCCTCCTGATTCCGTAAATGTTGTTGATGACAAAGGTCAGAATATTTATGACCTACTCATTTTAACATCTAACTTTATCCATGGTAAAATGAAACCTCTTGATGAATAACTACTTATTGGTGAATTTAACTTACCCAATATTCAATGGGTACTTAATGAAGATGACGATGACTATCTTCCACTTAATTACTTGACATCAAGGGAATCACTTTTCCTGGACACTATTTCATCTCTCGGTCTCAGCCAAATCAGTAACGTTATGAACGATATGGGTAGGCAGTTAGACCTGGTATTTTTTACTGACGCGGGTAGCTTATTAGTTGAACCTAGCCCAGTTATAATGTCTACTCTTGACAAATACCACCCCCCTCTACTAATTACATATTGCTATGAAACCGAAAACTTAACAAACTGTGAGGAAACACAATTCTTCTTCAATTTTAGAAAAGCTGACTTCTCGGAACTTTCTAGTAGACTTGCCTCTATTGACTTCAACACACTGCCGTCTTGTAATAGTGTTGATGAAGACGTTTCTATGTTTTACATAATTCTTTTCGATTTATTTTCTTCTTGTGTTCCCCGTGAGCGTCAGCGGTGGACTAAAATATCACCGCCATGGTTCAATAAAGAACTGAAACGTCTTAAAAATAGAAAGAATAAACTGTGGAAAAGTTATATGCCGGACAAAGACATTATAAGTCACAACAATTTCCTCACATCATATAATGAGTTCAAAGAGCTTTCCTCCATACTTTCTGATGAGTATATTCAAAGCATGCGTGCTAAATTATTTAGTGACCCACGGATATTTTTTTAGTTTATTAATATGAAGAAAAAACAGACAACTATCCCAATACCATGAGGTACAGAGACTCTGCTAGCGATGATTCGTCTGAAATTTGTAATATGTTTGCCTCTTTTTATGACAATGCCTTTGCCTCGTCAAACTTTCAACCTAAAAATTGCAACTTCAGTCATATGAATGACTCTCATAACTTTTCATTCACTATCCCTTCAATTACACAAGAGGATATACTCGTTCATATTGTTACCTATTTTTCTCGTTCTTGCGACTAGCATGCGACGATCTCCTCATCAAACCACCGCTATTAAGTTGCCACCTGGCCGAGCGGACACCGGTATTGCGGGCGGAGTACGGCAGTTTGGGGTGAACCTGATTTCGTCTGCAAGAATGGGCCTAAGAAGGCGAGTCCGGGCTTTACTGCGGCCGCTTTTCTGGGGAAGCGGTATTAATCCTTCCCTAGCATCTCTAGCAAGCAAGCACTTGTATTGGGTCGGAAAGAGGTGAAGGGGAAGCACACTATCCCTCTTGTAATTCAAATAATTAAAAGAACAAGAATTCTTGCTACTGATAATTTTAATCAAAAATTAAACAAAACTTGCTTTCGCTTTTTCGAGCCTTCCTTCTCAAGATCTAGGTACACACAACATGGCGTCTTACAATTTTTCATAGCCTACGTGACTCAATCTATTACAATTTTCTTCTTCCATCTTATACTAAATTAGCTTGAACCGACATCTAGCGCTACAGGTTGACATTGTATTACTAATTTATTTCAATTCTTTTTAATTCTATCTACGGGTCTTATCTACTTTTAAGTTGTCTTTACGTTACTGGTTCATTTTAATAATTTTATAATTTTTCCTACAGGTTTTATCTGATTTTAGATTTTTATTACGTTACTAATACATTTTAATAATTTTTTACAGTTGGTACAACTACCTGCCAAAATGGGTCTACCGATTCTTTATCTTCCATACTTGTCCAAAATTATATTTGCTTTTTAAATTCAATAAGTTTTACTTTTTCATACTTGTCAAAAATTATATTTGCTTTTTCAATTCAATAAATTGTACTTTTTCATATTTGTCAAACCTTATATTTGCCTTTCAAATTCAATAAACTTCAATGTTTTAGACTTGTCGACATTTATATTTGCTCTTTTAAATTCAATAAGCTTTAATTTTTTATACTTGTTAAACCTTATATTTGCCTTTCAAATTCAATAAACTTTACTTTTTCATACCTGTCAAAATTTATATTTGCCTTTCTCGATTCGATAAACTTTCACTTTTCATACTTGTCAAATCCTATCTCTGCTTTTTCAATTCAATAAATCTTCACTTTTTCATACTTGTCAAAAATTATACATTTTTTTTTTCAATTCGATAAATGTTACTTTTCCCACTTGTCAAATCTTATCTTTGCTTTTACCAACCGTAAAACTAACTGGACCTATGCCTTTCATTTTAATAAAAGTTAAGGCACCCCTTTTGCTTCGTTCCCATAAACATAAAAATGTTTCCCATTCTTTTTATTCCCTTCCGGTTAGAAATATTCGTTTTTCGGCCTGAGATATGTCACACTTTTCTATTTGTGAGATTATTGCGGTTCTCTGTCTAAGCACGAGCCTAGCAAAATACTCCAGCCTCGCGCTGTCACGTGTGGGTTGGCCCGTTCTCATATCGGGTAGAGTGGTTCATTAGGACTAGATTTTATGAAAAGTTGTAACGAGGCATTTCAACTGTGATTGAACGTTTCTGATTGATTGAAATGTCATGTTCGGGTTTCGTTTCGTTGCGTATGCAATTGTTTTGTTTATTGTGTTGTGCGTGTTTTTTATTTATCTTTTTTTGTCTCGCAAAAGTCTGCCAGAAATGCTTTAGACTTTTCTGAGCATTTGATGCCGGCTGAAAGAAAATTCCCTCAGCGAGGTTTAATTATCCCCAACTGGATTGCAGCGAATATTGAGTGATGATTTCCACATGTCAATGAAAACTCGGCAATGTCAGACAGTTATAATTTTATTTAATACACTATCCGTTCCAGGAAAAATGCAATGCCGACATATCAGATAAATGATGTAACAACTTTGGTGCTGATTCTAACAAAATTCTCCTGCATTTTATCCTGATAGCGATCAATGATATTTGATTCGCTCTTTCTAATTGACCGTCCGTTTGCACAAAACTCTGAGTGGTTTGGAGGCTCCGCAACAGTTAAACATGCTCGGACTGCTTATTACTGGAGCATATCGCGTGCGTGTAGCTCAATCTTTATGGGCCGTCGTATTGTGTCAACTGTTGATTGGCAATCCTTTTACAGGATGAGACTTTTGCCATTTATTTCATAGAGATTCTGTGAACCAAGAAGAATGCTGACTGAAATTAAAAACGGTGATTTATCTTGCTGCTGGGTATGGATTTGGAAGAATGGGAACTTTTCGTGCTTAGTGCAGAACGAAAGGGACTAGCCAGGCAAGTAGTTTTGTAACACTACCCCCCCCCCCCCCCCCTCCTCATAAGCTTATAGCTCCGGCCAAGCTAGCTGATCCCTTAGGAGTGAGCACCCGGTATAACTCTTGCATTGGAAAGTAAACGAAGTCGGGGGACAGGAAAACAAGATCGTTCTAACTTATCTGTTCTCTAATGCAGAGAAAGGTTGAACAAAGATCTTGTCCTTATAAATTTTCCCCAGCCACCACGGATTGTAGGAAGAATGACGAGAGAATGGGAAAGTTAAAACGTCCACTGAAAGATAACCCAGAAGGGGTTAGAGCTATAGACGGTCAAGCAAAATTCATCTACTCATTTAAGGTAGAGATGGATTCTACTAGGATCGTGTCCTTTTAAATTTTATTCAACTACCATGTATTATGGAAATAATGAAGAAAGGATAGGAAAGTTAAAACGTCCACTTTGTCGGACTAGATTTGTGCATGGCGAGTCAGAAGCACATCCACCGCGTCACGCCGGTCCTTGGTCAGAGCTCGATATCGGTCTCGGTATCGAGAGCCAAAGGTGCACCCGCAACCCAGCAACCCAAAAAATCTGGTCTACCAGTACACCTCCGACCCTCCACCCCAAGACCAGTCGAAGAAGCCTCTGCAACCAGTAACCTAACCAACTGATTGCAGGACCTCTTCCGCACGGGCATCCCCTCTGACCGCAGATTGACATTCGTTCGAGGGTGTGCCCCAAAGTCCCCAGCAGGTGTTAAACTTTCGAAGACAGTTTTTACTGTGGTATTCCTATGGCAGCGTGGCCTACGCAGGGTACCATGTGGGAGGGGATTTGACTCCTTGTCAAGCGAGGGAGTGTGAAAAATCGGACTATTTTACAAAAGATATACCGGCCGCTAGGTTGGGTAGGTCCTTAGCGGCTCATTGGTATTGTGTAGTTACCAGTTAAGTTGGCTGGATGCCTTCTTAGGGCTACCAGGAAGCATTAGTGGTTAGATGGAATGGTCGTTTCTTTCGGGGTACGGGGCCAGTCTGTCGACGTGGACAGTTCGCATCTTTCCACCGTGACATTTTTTTATCTTGAAAACCACTTCCGTTACCGCCTCGGTGATCTTATATGGCCCATCCCAGTCGCATTGAAGTTTAGGACACCGCCCAATTACTCGTCTTGGTAAGTATAACCATATAAGTTGATCTTCTTGGAAACTGGGTTTCTTCGCTCGCAAGTCATAGTACGTCTTCATACGCCGGCTCGCAGTGTTCAGGATAACTCGATTATTCTCATGGATCGCATTCAGTGTCGTGGTCAAGTTGTCCATGTACTCACTAACTGACATAACTTCGGTAGGTGGGCTTCCCAAGACCATCTCCAGTGGTAAACGAAGTTCTCGACCAAAAATTAGTTTATCCGGGGTTTGTTTAGTGCTATCCTGTACACTTGCGCGATACGATAGCAGTAGGTATGGCACATACTGGTCCCATTCCCTTTGGTGCGAATTCAAAAATTTCGCCAGGTAGTCAAGAATTGTTCTGTTAAACCTTTCGACCAAACCATCTGACTGTGGGTGTAGGGCTGTTGTGCGCTTCTTCTCTACTCCGAACTTCTGCAGTACCGCTTGAAAAACAGCACTTTCAAAATTTCTATCTTGATCCGAATGAAGCTGTAGTGGAGCTCCATGTCGACTGAATACGGCTGATATGAGTGCATCGGATACCGTCTCAGCTGTGTGATCTGGTACTGGAATTACTTCGGGCCACTTGGTGAAGTAGTCCCTACAGACTACCAAGTAGCGGTTACCGCTATTTGTCCTTGAAAGTGGTCCCAATATGTCTACAGCAACTCTTTCGAAAGGAGCGCCAATGTTACAAACTTGGAGAGGAGCTCTTCGCCTCGGTCGCGGCCCCTTCCGTGCTTGACATTGTAGACACCCAGCACACCAGTCCTTTACATCGGTACTGCTACCAATCCAATAATACTTCTTCCGAAGTTTACCTAACGTCTTATCGACGTCGAAGTGTCCGCCACTTAGAGAATCGTGCACCTGTTGGAGAACAAGTTTCCGAAGAGATTTTGGGACCAAGATTTGTTTAATAGTTTCTGCTCCTTGGCTGATGATACCGACGGCGATGTTACCTTCCAGTTTTAGAAAAGACCACATTGACCAATACGCCTTAATTTCGGGGCTCAAGCTTTTGACACTCTTTTTATCTGAGCGCTGACCTGTGGTCAGCCAGCTCCGGATGCAAAGTAAGGTGAGGTCATCCTCCTGCTGCTGAGCCATATCCTCTTGGGTGGTGACTAGGCGAATTATGATTGTGTCTTTCTCTTCGTGCCGTTGACAATATTGACACACAGTCGTTGAACAAGGACGACGCGACATTGCATCTGTGTTACTGTGATTTTTTCCTGGGCGATGCACGATTTCGAAATCATAGGCCTGCATGCGTTCTATCCATCTTGCTACTTGTCCTTCGGGACACCGAAAGTTCATCAACCATCTCAAAGATGCATGGTCTGTTCGAATTGTGAACTTTTTTCCCAGTAAGTAGGGCTGAAAATGTGCGCATGCTTTGACTATCGCAACCAATTCCTTCCTGGTAACACAGTAGTTTCGCTCAGGCCGCCTGAATGTTTTGCTGTGATATTCCACCACGTGTTCCATCCCGTCCTTAACTTGTGAGAGAATAGCTCCCCAAGCGTGTTGGCTGGCGTCTGTGTCCAGAATAAAAGGCAGGTTTTCATCAGGCTGTGTAAGTATAGGGGCAGTTGTTAAGCGGTCTTTCAATTCCTGTAACGCTTCCTGACAGGCATCTGTCCAGAGGAACTTTCGACCTTTCTCCGTAAGCCCCGTTAATTGTTTCGCGATAGCTGAGAAATTTTTAACGAATCGCCGGTAATAAGCACACAGCCCAAGAAATGACTGGATATCTCTCCGTGTTTGTGGTCGAGGCCAATTCTTGACAGCATTTGTTTTGTCGGGGTCTGTCGACAAGCCGGTGTCACTGATGAGATGTCCCTGGAATTTCACCTCCCTCTGACACAACTGACACTTCTTCGGTGAAACCTTTAGATTTGCTACTCTTAATCGGGCTAAGACAAGGCGGACATTTTCTACCATTTGTTCAAACGTAGGGCCATGTACGATAACATCGTCCAAATATACTAGGCACGCCTGAGGTGGAATTCCTTGGAGGACGATTTCCATGAGCCTCTGAAAAGTTGCAGGGGCATTGGTTAGCCCAAATGGCATAACTGAAAACTCCCACAATCCACTGCCTGTAGTGAACGCGGTCTTTTCGCGGTCTTCTTCTTCCACTTCTACTTGCCAGTAGCCCGACTGTAGATCTAATGTCGAAAACCAAGTTGAACCGACGAGTGCATCAAGAGTCAGATCAATACGTGGCAGCGGATATGAGTCTTTTTTGGTGACCTCATTTAGCCGCCTGTAGTCGACGCAAAATCTAGTCGAGCCATCCTTCTTCTTCACCAGGACGACTGGAGAAGTCCAAGGGCTACTATACGGATTGATAATGCCTTGGGTTTTCATCTCGTTTACTAGATTTTCCGCTTCCTGACGTTTAGCCAATGGAAGCCGCCTGGGAGGCTGTTTAATCGGTTTGTTGCTGCCTACGTCGATCTGATGCCGTATTATTGAGGTCCGGCCGAGATCAGTTTTGGTTTTCGCAAAGACGTCTTGATATTCGACGAGTAGCTTTTCCAGTATTATTTTTTGTTGATTATCAAGATGTATAGTTATGGGTTCCAGCAATAGGTATAATTCAGGTGCTAAACTTTTCAGGTTAGGTGTTACTTCCTCGGACGAACTGACAATGTCGGCATTCACTTCAAAATCTGCTAAAGAGTTGTTAGCTTTGAGCTCGATTGGGTTTTCCGTGATGTTAGTTACCCGAACTATCATACTTCCACTATGTGAAAGGCAGACCGCAGGTTCCATCCAGAGAGAAGGGGGAACATTATTTGGAGATAGAAAAACCTTTTCCTGTTGGCCGACCATCGGGTTGAAAAGTGCTACGAAGCAGGTTGATTGGGCTGGTAATGTACAATCTTGTATGGTTCTGGCGAAGAGGTCACTCCTTTCTTCCGTTATTGCCACGATCTCGTAGGCAATCTGAACAAAGCGTTTCTCTAAGTTAATTGAACAACGGTAACCCACAAGGAAATCCATTCCAATAATGCAGTCGTCGAATACTTCTGCTACATAGAAGGTATGTGTGGTGGAAAAGCTTTTGATAACTATGCGCAGTTCAATGACTCCATCTACGGTGCTATTTTCTCCTGTGACATTCCGAATTTGCGTAAAGGAGGGTTTGAGACAAGAATGGTTCGGCAAACGAGCGAGTATTCTTCTATTAAGTATGGAGTGCGTAGCTCCGGTGTCAACAATCATGTGGCAGACAAGTCCTTCAATTTTTCCTTCTATCTTGATTGTACTACAAATCGTACCTTGGCTCACAGTTATTATGGGTGGAGGTGGTAGCCTCGAAGCTAGCGGGGAAGGAGGGGTTTGTTAGTGTGGTAGTGGGAATTGGATGGTTTGTTAGGGGATTAGGGAGTGTTAGCGGGGAAGGAGGAATTGATTAATGTGTTAGTGGGAAGTGGATTTTTTGTTAGGTTGATTGGGGGTGGTGTGTTAGTGGGAAAAGAGGAATGGAGTAATGTGTTAGTGCTTGGGGTGGGTTTGATATTAAATGTGCTGGTACTGGGTGTAGGTGTGGTTATCGGTGTATTGGTGTTTGTGGTATTTGCGACTATTTTAGTAAGGGTTGTCAGTTCTAGAAGGCTGTTTATTAAAGGTCAGTTGGTACTTATGCGGCCAGGGACGTGCTTGCGGACTGTACGTGGAGAGTTCGTGAAGTATGCTGGTTTCCGCTCCCCGAAATCAGCGGACTTGTGTTTAAATTTTCCTTGGAGCTCGATGGACTGATGTTCGTACTATTTTCTCTCTTTCCGGAGGACTGCTGCATTTGGGTTAGCTGCGAGCTCGAGTGAGGTGTGCCTTGTGAGAACTGAACTGCTTCAGGAGATCCTACTATATTCTTTCCCAGCTCAACAGGTACCAGACGAATATTAATAGCCCCTCAACCAGGTCGAAGTCTACACGATTTCCCGGAACTAACTCGGCTTCAGGATTCCCAATCGGGTTCTGGAAATTTGCGAAATGGAAGAAGATATCTACTTGAGTCTCATCACGCACAATAAAACCGTACCTGCGTCGTAAGTCGCACCTGCGGATAGTTCCCGTGACTTCTCGGGCTAGCAAATTGGTTCTAGGGGAGGTGTGGGCTGAGTTAGGAGCTATTGGATTGGACTGAGCTAGCTGCGGCTCCCTCACGCTAGCTCGCTGGCGTTTCCTGGCGACATCCGTGCTGAATTTCTTCCCATCGGCTCTCTTCTGAAGTCCGGCGGTTCTCGTGGTGGCGGTCTAGTATTGATCGTTGCAGCAGCGACTCTTATATTTCGTCTCGCAGCCCTTGTAGCTCGATGATTTGCTTCGATTCGGAATGCTGTTTGTACTGCATCTTGCAGCGTAGGCGGATTGAAATCTCGAACCCTCTCCTGAACGTCTAAGTTATAAATTCCACATAAGAAATGTTCCCAAGCGATCTGGTCTCGGGCATCCTCTGGACAAGATGGAAATCTATGCCTGGTTAGCCGTAAAGTTCCGTGGAAAATTCGGAAAAACTCTCCCCGTTCTTTTGAAATCTTGTGCTTAGTTGGGCGTGACCAACTGATTGATTATATTCCGTGCCAAACTGCATGGAAAGCGCATTTCTCGCCTTAGTATACGATCTCCGAGCCTCCTGACTTAGGGTCTCATAAAAACCCAAAGCCCGGCCGCGTAGAGATGCAGCTAAATATAAGGCTTTGGTTCCATCATCCCAGCCGTTAGTTTCTGCGATTGCCTCGAAATGTATCTCATAGTGGTTCCAAGGGGCTTTTCCGTCGTATTCCGTTGGTGAAAGCGTTGGCTTTCTTAACTGTCCGTCCTTCTTTCCCGGCTGTGCGCCGCATGATGTAGGTGACTCTTTTGATGGTTTTGTCTCCACGGGGTTAGGACATGCACCCACGGGTGCGTTTACTGCAGCCGATGGGTTCTCGCAACGGTCTTAATTTTTCTTGGGGGTTCTAGTTGGAGACGGTGTTGAATGACCACTCGGTGGCGGATGCCCAGTCACCTTGTCGGAGGTTTGTGCATTTGGCGGGACCTCGGTTTCGTCCATGACCTTATGTGGGAACGCAGAGGCGCTCGGGACGGACATATCGGACACCTGATTTCGCAACGTGCCCAACTCTTCTCTAAAAGTCGTATTCTCTCCCTGTAGAGTTCTCATTTCGTTGCCGAATTCTCCCATTGCACTTGACTGTGCGCTAGCTTTGTCGTCCAACTCTTCGAGCTTTCGCAGAATCTTCTCGAGCTGCATCTCAGCCATGTTGGTCGATCGCTACTCCCTTCCTCGTCGGAATGTTCACGTGGAATACAGTCGAGTGCAGAAACCTTAGACAATAGATTGCGTACTTTACAGAGCCCGAGTCGCAAATAGCGGAACTATTTCCTTTCCTCTCCGGTTAGGAATTCAAGTCGTGGACAAACAACCGCGGAAAATTTGGAAAATATTTCGTGAACGATGTATAGCCTAGGCAAAGTATCGGAAATATTTCTTACTTTTCCGTTTAGGGATCCCAGTCGTTGATAATCGGATGTGGAGAATTCACGAAATACTTCGTTTAGTGTATAGTACACCGCAAAAGACAAAGTACGGAGATTTCCTTCACCCTTTAAGTAGGAATTTCGAGCCAATCTCTCAATTCTGTTTACAAAGTAGAAATAAATTTTTTTTTTTTTTTTTTTTTTTTAGGAATGGTGAGAAACGCTTCACGTATCTATGACAAAAGTCAAAAGGCCGGGCTGTTGCTTACCCGTTAATGAAAGCTTTCAATGGTTGATGAGTAGACTTAGAATTTCGGCAAGTCGTATGGGTCCTACTAATCGCCAGGTAGCGGTCGTAAGATGAGTCTAGAAAATATTTGGTATTTTATAATGGGTTGATGAACGGAAGTCAGACGAATTTTTCAGATATTTGACATTTTGTATAGAAAACAGATATAGAAATTCCTTTGTCTTCTGCGGATCGTCAATCACAAGATACAAAGCAAACTTAGAAAACCTTTTGTCTTCGGTAGACCATCGATGAGCAAATATATGGCAAATGTGTGAATATAGAAAATTATTAATCCCTTTATAGCTCGTTAATTAACTACTATAGAACCAATGTGGGACTCTCCCGTACTTTATAAATCGTTGATAGTCTACTCCTGAACAAATATAAAAGTATTTAGCACCTTATAGATTGCTTCTTAGCAGATATGGTATGGAAATTTCCTGTACTTTATAAACCGTTGTTAGTCCACTACTGAACAAATATAAAAGTGTTTTACAATTCGTTGCTCGCTGGTCAGCAAATAGAAAATTTCAACAAGAGTTAAACCAATCTAAGATCTTTTGTCTTTTGTATCCCGTAGATTTGCAAATATTAAGCTTAGCACTTAATTTGCACGGTAGCAACCGTTCGCTAGCAAATATAAGAAGATTTTGGGCCATATTTTGTAGTTTGTACTTGTTTTATGCCAAATATAGAAAATTTAGCATTTAATTTGCACGATAGCAGACGCTAGTTAGCAAATATAATAAAATTTTAGACGATATTTTGTGGTTTGAACTTGTTTCGTGCCCAATATAGAAAATTTAGCATTTGACTGGTACTATAGCAGACGTTATTTAGCAAATATAAGAGAATTTAAGACGATATTCTGTTGTTTGTACTTGCTTCATTCCAAATATAGAAAATTTAGCATTTAACTGGCACTATAGCAGACGTTACTTAGCAAATATATGAAAATTTGCGACGATATTTTGTTGTTTATACTTGCTTCATGCCAAATATAGAAAATTTAGCATTTAACTGGCACTATAGCCGACGTTAGTTAGCAAATATAAGATTATCTTCGATGATATTTCATAGTTTGTACATGTTTTATGCCAAATATAGGAAATTTAGCATTCAATTTGTACTATAGAAGACGTTAGTTAGCAAATATAAGATTATCTTCGACGATATTTTATAGTTTGTACTTGTTTTATGCCAAATATAGGAAATTTAGCATTTAATTTGAGCTATCGCAGACGATAGTTAGCAAATGTAATAAAATTCTAGACAATATTTTGTAGTTTGGACTTATTTCATGTCAAATATAGAGACTTCATTAATTATTTCGCACTTTATCAATCCTGGACTATTGAAATAAAAACCAAAGAAATAGAAAGTCTTTTGTATTATATAAATATTTTACTAGTAAATAAAACAACTATAGAATATGTCTTTCACTTTGTGAGTCGTTGATTAGTAACCGTGAGCAGCATGAGAAAATTATTGTGTGTTTCTAAGGTGCTCGCTCTCAAGTATACAACAAAAAAAAATCCTAGAAAATAATCTGTTTCGGACTAATATATATGCCGGCGTCTCGAAAAAGTTAGCAAATATGGAAGATTTACAAAGTATACAAGAGAATAATGTTCTACTTACTCTAGTTAACCTCACTCAAAACTATATTATACAACAGGATAACGGTGATAATTTTTTCAGCTAGTTCAATAGCGAACGGTACAATTAGCCTATAACGTCAACGCTCAACGGTAATTGCTTTGCCTCTGCAACTGGAAACAAGATCCAAAATGCCGCATACGCCACACAACTGTTCTTGTAGCTCGTGGCGTCCCTCTTACGGGATCGGCTGTACCCCACACCTGACACCAATTGTTACCTGTTTTTCTCGTTCTTTCGACCAGCATGCGACGCTCTCCTCATCAAACCACCGCTATTAAGTTGCCACCTGGCCGAGCGGTCACCGGTATTGCGGGCGGAATACGGCAGTTTGGGGTGAACCTGATTTCGTCTGCTAGAATGGGCCTAAGAAGGCGAGTCCTGGCTTTACTCCGGCCGCTTTTCTGGGTCGGAAAGAGGTGAAGGGGAAGCACACTATCCCTCTTGTAATTCAAATAATTAAAAGAACAAGAATTCTTGCTACTGATAATTTTAATCAAAAATTAAACAAAACTTGCTTTCGCTTTTTCGAGCCTTCCTTCTCAAGATCTAGGTACACACAACATGGCGTCTTACAATTTTTCATAGCCTACGTGACTCAATCTATTACAATTTTCTTCTTCCATCTTATACTAAATTAGCTTGAACCGACATCTAGCGCTACAGGTTGACATTGTATTACTAATTTATTTCAATTCTTTTTAATTCTTTCTACTTTTAAGTTGTCTTTACGTTACTGGTTCATTTTAATAATTTTATAATTTTTCCTACAGGTTTTATCTGATTTTAGATTTTTATTACGTTACTAATACATTTTAATAATTTTTTACAGTTGGTACAACTACCTGCCAAAATGGGTCTACCGATTCTTTATCTTCCATACTTGTCCAAAATTATATTTGCTTTTTAAATTCAATAAGTTTTACTTTTTATACTTGTCAAAAATTATATTTGCTTTTTCAATTCAATAAATTTTACTTTTTCATATTTGTCAAACCTTATATTTGCCTTTCAAATTCAATAAACTTCAATGTTTTAGACTTGTCGACATTTATATTTGCTCTTTTAAATTCAATAAGCTTTAAGTTTTTATACTTGTCAAACCTTATATTTGCCTTTCAAATTCAATAAACTTTACTTTTTCATACCTGTCAAAATTTATATTTGCCTTTCTCGATTCGATAAACTTTCACTTTTCATACTTGTCAAATCCTATCTCTGCTTTTTCAATTCAATAAATCTTCACTTTTTCATACTTGTCAAAAATTATACATTTTTTTTTCAATTCGATAAATGTTACTTTTCCCACTTGTCAAATCTTATCTTTGCTTTTACCAACCGTAAAACTAACTGGACCTATGCCTTTCATTTTAATAAAAGTTAAGGCACCCCTTTTGCTTCGTTCCCATAAACATAAAAATGTTTCCCATTCTTTTTATTCCCTTCCGGTTAGAAATATTCGTTTTTCGGCCTGAGATATGTCACACTTTTCTATTTGTGAGATTATTGCGGTTCTCTGTCTAAGCACGAGCCTAGCAAAATACTCCAGCCTCGCGCTGTCACGTGTGGGTTGGCCCGTTCTCATATCGGGTAGAGTGGTTCATTAGGACTAGATTTTATGAAAAGTTGTAACGAGGCATTTCAACTGTGATTGAACGTTTCTGATTGATTGAAATGTCATGTTCGGGTTTCGTTTCGTTGCGTATGCAATTGTTTTGTTTATTGTGTTGTGCGTGTTTTTTATTTATTTTTTTTTGTCTCGCAAAAGTCTGCCAGAAATGCTTTAGACTTTTCTGAGCATTTGATGCCGGCTGAAAGAAAATTCCCTCAGCGAGGTTTAATTATCCCCAACTGGATTGCAGCGAATATTGAGTGATGATTTCCACATGTCAATGAAAACTCGGCAATGTCAGACAGTTATAATTTTATTTAATACACTATCCGTTCCAGGAAAAATGCAATGCCGACATATCAGATAAATGATGTAACAACTTTGGTGCTGATTCTAACAAAATTCTACTGCATTTTATCCTGATAGCGATCAATGATATTTGATTCGCTCTTTCTAATTGACCGTCCGTTTGCACAAAACTCTGAGTGGTTTGGAGGCTCCGCAACAGTTAAACATGCTCGGACTGCTTATTACTGGAGCATATCGCGTGCGTGTAGCTCAATCTTTATGGGCCGTCGTATTGTGTCAACTGTTGATTGGCAATCCTTTTACAGGATGAGACTTTTGCCATTTATTTCATAGAGATTCTGTGAACCAAGAAGAATGCTGACTGAAATTAAAAACGGTGATTTATCTTGCTGCTGGGTATGGATTTGGAAGAATGGGAACTTTTCGTGCTTAGTGCAGAACGAAAGGGACTAGCCAGGCAAGTAGTTTTGTAACACTACCCCCCCCCCCCCCCTCCTCATAAGCTTATAGCTCCGGCCAAGCTAGCTGATCCCTTAGGAGTGAGCACCCGGTATAACTCTTGCATTGGAAAGTAAACGAAGTCGGGGGACAGGAAAACAAGATCGTTCTAACTTATCTGTTCTCTAATGCAGAGAAAGGTTGAACAAAGATCTTGTCCTTATAAATTTTCCCCAGCCACCACGGATTGTAGGAAGAATGACGAGAGAATGGGAAAGTTAAAACGTCCACTGAAAGATAACCCAGAAGGGGTTAGAGCTATAGACGGTCAAGCAAAATTCATCTACTCATTTAAGGTAGAGATGGATTCTACTAGGATCGTGTCCTTTTAAATTTTATTCAACTACCATGTATTATGGAAATAATGAAGAAAGGATAGGAAAGTTAAAACGTCCACTTTGTCGGACTAGATTTGTGCATGGCGAGTCAGAAGCACATCCACCGCGTCACGCCGGTCCTTGGTCAGAGCTCGATATCGGTCTCGGTATCGAGAGCCAAAGGTGCACCCGCAACCCAGCAACCCAAAAAATCTGGTCTACCAGTACACCTCCGACCCTCCACCCCAAGACCAGTCGAAGAAGCCTCTGCAACCAGTAACCTAACCAACTGATTGCAGGACCTCTTCCGCACGGGCATCCCCTCTGACCGCAGATTGACATTCGTTCGAGGGTGTGCCCCAAAGTCCCCAGCAGGTGTTAAACTTTCGAAGACAGTTTTTACTGTGGTATTCCTATGGCAGCGTGGCCTACGCAGGGTACCATGTGGGAGGGGATTTGACTCCTTGTCAAGCGAGGGAGTGTGAAAAATCGGACTATTTTACAAAAGATATACCGGCCGCTAGGTTGGGTAGGTCCTTAGCGGCTCATTGGTATTGTGTAGTTACCAGTTAAGTTGGCTGGATGCCTTCTTAGGGCTACCAGGAAGCATTAGTGGTTAGATGGAATGGTCGTTTCTTTCGGGGTACGGGGCCAGTCTGTCGACGTGGACAGTTCGCATCTTTCCACCGTGACATTTTTTTATCTTGAAAACCACTTCCGTTACCGCCTCGGTGATCTTATATGGCCCATCCCAGTCGCATTGAAGTTTAGGACACCGCCCAATTACTCGTCTTGGTAAGTATAACCATATAAGTTGATCTTCTTGGAAACTGGGTTTCTTCGCTCGCAAGTCATAGTACGTCTTCATACGCCGGCTCGCAGTGTTCAGGATAACTCGATTATTCTCATGGATCGCATTCAGTGTCGTGGTCAAGTTGTCCATGTACTCACTAACTGACATAACTTCGGTAGGTGGGCTTCCCAAGACCATCTCCAGTGGTAAACGAAGTTCTCGACCAAAAATTAGTTTATCCGGGGTTTGTTTAGTGCTATCCTGTACACTTGCGCGATACGATAGCAGTAGGTATGGCACATACTGGTCCCATTCCCTTTGGTGCGAATTCAAAAATTTCGCCAGGTAGTCAAGAATTGTTCTGTTAAACCTTTCGACCAAACCATCTGACTGTGGGTGTAGGGCTGTTGTGCGCTTCTTCTCTACTCCGAACTTCTGCAGTACCGCTTGAAAAACAGCACTTTCAAAATTTCTATCTTGATCCGAATGAAGCTGTAGTGGAGCTCCATGTCGACTGAATACGGCTGATATGAGTGCATCGGATACCGTCTCAGCTGTGTGATCTGGTACTGGAATTACTTCGGGCCACTTGGTGAAGTAGTCCCTACAGACTACCAAGTAGCGGTTACCGCTATTTGTCCTTGAAAGTGGTCCCAATATGTCTACAGCAACTCTTTCGAAAGGAGCGCCAATGTTACAAACTTGGAGAGGAGCTCTTCGCCTCGGTCGCGGCCCCTTCCGTGCTTGACATTGTAGACACCCAGCACACCAGTCCTTTACATCGGTACTGCTACCAATCCAATAATACTTCTGCCGAAGTTTACCTAACGTCTTATCGACGTCGAAGTGTCCGCCACTTAGAGAATCGTGCACCTGTTGGAGAACAAGTTTCCGAAGAGATTTTGGGACCAAGATTTGTTTAATAGTTTCTGCTCCTTGGCTGATGATACCGACGGCGATGTTACCTTCCAGTTTTAGAAAAGACCACATTGACCAATACGCCTTAATTTCGGGGCTCAAGCTTTTGACACTCTTTTTATCTGAGCGCTGACCTGTGGTCAGCCAGCTCCGGATGCAAAGTAAGGTGAGGTCATCCTCCTGCTGCTGAGCCATATCCTCTTGGGTGGTGACTAGGCGAATTATGATTGTGTCTTTCTCTTCGTGCCGTTGACAATATTGACACACAGTCGTTGAACAAGGACGACGCGACATTGCATCTGTGTTACTGTGATTTTTTCCTGGGCGATGCACGATTTCGAAATCATAGGCCTGCATGCGTTCTATCCATCTTGCTACTTGTCCTTCGGGACACCGAAAGTTCATCAACCATCTCAAAGATGCATGGTCTGTTCAAATTGTGAACTTTTTTCCCAGTAAGTAGGGCTGAAAATGTGCGCATGCTTTGACTATCGCAACCAATTCCTTCCTGGTAACACAGTAGTTTCGCTCAGGCCGCCTGAATGTTTTGCTGTGATATTCCACCACGTGTTCCATCCCGTCCTTAACTTGTGAGAGAATAGCTCCCCAAGCGTGTTGGCTGGCGTCTGTGTCCAGAATAAAAGGCAGGTTTTCATCAGGCTGTGTAAGTATAGGGGCAGTTGTTAAGCGGTCTTTCAATTCCTGTAACGCTTCCTGACAGGCATCTGTCCAGAGGAACTTTCGACCTTTCTCCGTAAGCCCCGTTAATTGTTTCGCGATAGCTGAGAAATTTTTAACGAATCGCCGGTAATAAGCACACAGCCCAAGAAATGACTGGATATCTCTCCGTGTTTGTGGTCGAGGCCAATTCTTGACAGCATTTGTTTTGTCGGGGTCTGTCGACAAGCCGGTGTCACTGATGACATGTCCCTGGAATTTCACCTCCCTCTGACACAACTGACACTTCTTCGGTGAAACCTTTAGATTTGCTACTCTTAATCGGGCTAAGACAAGGCGGACATTTTCTACCATTTGTTCAAACGTAGGGCCATGTACGATAACATCGTCCAAATATACTAGGCACGCCTGAGGTGGAATTCCTTGGAGGACGATTTCCATGAGCCTCTGAAAAGTTGCAGGGGCATTGGTTAGCCCAAATGGCATAACTGAAAACTCCCACAATCCACTGCCTGTAGTGAACGCGGTCTTTTCGCGGTCTTCTTCTTCCACTTCTACTTGCCAGTAGCCCGACTGTAGATCTAATGTCGAAAACCAAGTTGAACCGACGAGTGCATCAAGAGTCAGATCAATACGTGGCAGCGGATATGAGTCTTTTTTGGTGACCTCATTTAGCCGCCTGTAGTCGACGCAAAATCTAGTCGAGCCATCCCTCTTCTTCACCAGGACGACTGGAGAAGTCCAAGGGCTACTATACGGATTGATAATGCCTTGGGTTTTCATCTCGTTTACTAGATTTTCCGCTTCCTGACGTTTAGCCAATGGAAGCCGCCTGGGAGGCTGTTTAATCGGTTTGTTGCTGCCTACGTCGATCTGATGCCGTATTATTGAGGTCCGGCCGAGATCAGTTTTGGTTTTCGCAAAGACGTCTTGATATTCGACGAGTAGCTTTTCCAGTATTATTTTTTGTTGATTATCAAGATGTATAGTTATGGGTTCCAGCAATAGGTATAATTCAGGTGCTAAACTTTTCAGGTTAGGTGTTACTTCCTCGGACGAACTGACAATGTCGGCATTCACTTCAAAATCTGCTAAAGAGTTGTTAGCTTTGAGCTCGATTGGGTTTTCCGTGATGTTAGTTACCCGAACTATCATACTTCCACTATGTGAAAGGCAGACCGCAGGTTCCATCCAGAGAGAAGGGGGAACATTATTTGGAGATAGAAAAACCTTTTCCTGTTGGCCGACCATCGGGTTGAAAAGTGCTACGAAGCAGGTTGATTGGGCTGGTAATGTACAATCTTGTATGGTTCTGGCGAAGAGGTCACTCCTTTCTTCCGTTATTGCCACGATCTCGTAGGCAATCTGAACAAAGCGTTTCTCTAAGTTAATTGAACAACGGTAACCCACAAGGAAATCCATTCCAATAATGCAGTCGTCGAATACTTCTGCTACATAGAAGGTATGTGTGGTGGAAAAGCTTTTGATAACTATGCGCAGTTCAATGACTCCATCTACGGTGCTACTTTCTCCTGTGACATTCCGAATTTGCGTAAAGGAGGGTTTGAGACAAGAATGGTTCGGCAAACGAGCGAGTATTCTACTATTAAGTATGGAGTGCGTAGCTCCGGTGTCAACAATCATGTGGCAGACAAGTCCTTCAATTTTTCCTTCTATCTTGATTGTACTACAAATCGTACCTTGGCTCACAGTTATTATGGGTGGAGGTGGTAGCCTCGAAGCTAGCGGGGAAGGAGGGGTTTGTTAGTGTGGTAGTGGGAATTGGATGGTTTGTTAGGGGATTAGGGAGTGTTAGCGGGGAAGGAGGAATTGATTAATGTGTTAGTGGGAAGTGGATTTTTTGTTAGGTTGATTGGGGGTGGTGTGTTAGTGGGAAAAGAGGAATGGAGTAATGTGTTAGTGCTTGGGGTGGGTTTGATATTAAATGTGCTGGTACTGGGTGTAGGTGTGGTTATCGGTGTATTGGTGTTTGTGGTATTTGCGACTATTTTAGTAAGGGTTGTCAGTTCTAGAAGGCTGTTTATTAAAGGTCAGTTGGTACTTATGCGGCCAGGGACGTGCTTGCGGACTGTACGTGGAGAGTTCGTGAAGTATGCTGGTTTCCGCTCCCCGAAATCAGCGGACTTGTGTTTAAATTTTCCTTGGAGCTCGATGGACTGATGTTCGTACTATTTTCTCTCTTTCCGGAGGACTGCTGCATTTGGGTTAGCTGCGAGCTCGAGTGAGGTGTGCCTTGTGAGAACTGAACTGCTTCAGGAGATCCTACTATATTCTTTCCCAGCTCAACAGGTACCAGACGAATATTAATAGCCCCTCAACCAGGTCGAAGTCTACACGATTTCCCGGAACTAACTCGGCTTCAGGATTCCCAATCGGGTTCTGGAAATTTGCGAAATGGAAGAAGATATCTACTTGAGTCTCATCACGCACAATAAAACCGTACCTGCGTCGTAAGTCGCACCTGCGGATAGTTCCCGTGACTTCTCGGGCTAGCAAATTGGTTCTAGGGGAGGTGTGGGCTGAGTTAGGAGCTATTGGATTGGACTGAGCTAGCTGCGGCTCCCTCACGCTAGCTCGCTGGCGTTTCCTGGCGACATCCGTGCTGAATTTCTTCCCATCGGCTCTCTTCTGAAGTCCGGCGGTTCTCGTGGTGGCGGTCTAGTATTGATCGTTGCAGCAGCGACTCTTATATTTCGTCTCGCAGCCCTTGTAGCTCGATGATTTGCTTCGATTCGGAATGCTGTTTGTACTGCATCTTGCAGCGTAGGCGGATTGAAATCTCGAACCCTCTCCTGAACGTCTAAGTTATAAATTCCACATAAGAAATGGTCCCAAGCGATCTGGTCTCGGGCATCCTCTGGACAAGATGGAAATCTATGCCTGGTAAAGCCGTAAAGTTCCGTGGAAAATTCGGAAAAACTCTCCCCGTTCTTTTGAAATCTTGTGCTTAGTTGGGCGTGACCAACTGATTGATTATATTCCGTGCCAAACTGCATGGAAAGCGCATTTCTCGCCTTAGTATACGATCTCCGAGCCTCCTGACTTAGGGTCTCATAAAAACCCAAAGCCCGGCCGCGTAGAGATGCAGCTAAATATAAGGCTTTGGTTCCATCATCCCAGCCGTTAGTTTCTGCGATTGCCTCGAAATGTATCTCATAGTGGTTCCAAGGGGCTTTTCCGTCGTATTCCGTTGGTGAAAGCGTTGGCTTTCTTAACTGTCCGTCCTTCTTTCCCGGCTGTGCGCCGCATGATGTAGGTGACTCTTTTGATGGTTTTGTCTCCACGGGGTTAGGACATGCACCCACGGGTGCGTTTACTGCAGCCGATGGGTTCTCGCAACGGTCTTAATTTTTCTTGGGGGTTCTAGTTGGAGACGGTGTTGAATGACCACTCGGTGGCGGATGCCCAGTCACCTTGTCGGAGGTTTGTGCATTTGGCGGGACCTCGGGACCTGATTTCGCAACGTGCCCAACTCTTCTCTAAAAGTCGTATTCTCTCCCTGTAGAGTTCTCATTTCGTTGCCGAATTCTCCCATTGCACTTGACTGTGCGCTAGCTTTGTCGTCCAACTCTTCGAGCTTTCGCAGAATCTTCTCGAGCTGCTTCTCAGCCATGTTGGTCGATCGCTACTCCCTTCCTCGTCGGAATGTTCACGTGGAATAGAGTCGAGTGCAGAAACCTTAGACAATAGATTGCGTACTTTACAGAGCCCGAGTCGCAAATAGCGGAACTATTTCCTTTCCTCTCCGGTTAGGAATTCAAGTCGTGGACAAACAACCGCGGAAAATTTGGAAAATATTTCGTGAACGATGTATAGCCTAGGCAAAGTATCGGAAATATTTCTTACTTTTCCGTTTAGGGATCCCAGTCGTTGATAATCGGATGTGGAGAATTCACGAAATACTTCGTTTAGTGTATAGTACACCGCAAAAGACAAAGTACGGAGATTTCCTTCACCCTTTAAGTAGGAATTTCGAGCCAATCTCTCAATTCTGTTTACAAAGTAGAAATAATTTTTTTTTTTTTTTTTTTTTTTTAGGAATGGTGAGAAACGCTTCACGTATCTATGACAAAAGTCAAAAGGCCGGGCTGTTGCTTACCCGTTAATGAAAGCTTTCAATGGTTGATGAGTAGACTTAGAATTTCGGCAAGTCGTATGGGTCCTACTAATCGCCAGGTAGCGGTCGTAAGATGAGTCTAGAAAATATTTGGTATTTTATAATGGGTTGATGAACGGAAGTCAGACGAATTTTTCAGATATTTGACATTTTGTATAGAAAACAGATATAGAAATTCCTTTGTCTTCTGCGGATCGTCGATCACAAGATACAAAGCAAACTTAGAAAACCTTTTGTCTTCGGTAGACCATCGATGAGCAAATATATGGCAAATGTGTGAATATAGAAAATTATTAATCCCTTTATAGCTCGTTAATTAACTACTATAGAACCAATGTGGGACTCTCCCGTACTTTATAAATCGTTGATAGTCTACTCCTGAACAAATATAAAAGTATTTAGCACCTTATAGATTGCTTCTTAGCAGATATGGTATGGAAATTTCCTGTACTTTATAAACCGTTGTTAGTCCACTACTGAACAAATATAAAAGTGTTTTACAATTCGTTGCTCGCTGGTCAGCAAATAGAAAATTTCAACAAGAGTTAAACCAATCTAAGATCTTTTGTCTTTTGTATCCCGTAGATTTGCAAATATTAAGCTTAGCACTTAATTTGCACGGTAGCAACCGTTCGCTAGCAAATATAAGAAGATTTTGGGCCATATTTTGTAGTTTGTACTTGTTTTATGCCAAATATAGAAAATTTAGCATTTAATTTGCACGATAGCAGACGCTAGTTAGCAAATATAATAAAATTTTAGACGATATTTTGTGGTTTGAACTTGTTTCGTGCCCAATATAGAAAATTTAGCATTTGACTGGTACTATAGCAGACGTTATTTAGCAAATATAAGAGAATTTAAGACGATATTCTGTTGTTTGTACTTGCTTCATTCCAAATATAGAAAATTTAGCATTTAACTGGCACTATAGCAGACGTTACTTAGCAAATATATGAAAATTTGCGACGATATTTTGTTGTTTATACTTGCTTCATGCCAAATATAGAAAATTTAGCATTTAACTGGCACTATAGCCGACGTTAGTTAGCAAATATAAGATTATCTTCGATGATATTTCATAGTTTGTACATGTTTTATGCCAAATATAGGAAATTTAGCATTCAATTTGTACTATAGAAGACGTTAGTTAGCAAATATAAGATTATCTTCGACGATATTTTATAGTTTGTACTTGTTTTATGCCAAATATAGGAAATTTAGCATTTAATTTGAGCTATCGCAGACGATAGTTAGCAAATGTAATAAAATTCTAGACAATATTTTGTAGTTTGGACTTATTTCATGTCAAATATAGAGACTTCATTAATTATTTCGCACTTTATCAATCCTGGACTATTGAAATAAAAACCAAAGAAATAGAAAGTCTTTTGTATTATATAAATATTTTACTAGTAAATAAAACAACTATAGAATATGTCTTTCACTTTGTGAGTCGTTGATTAGTAACCGTGAGCAGCATGAGAAAATTATTGTGTGTTTCTAAGGTGCTCGCTCTCAAGTATACAACAAAAAAAAATCCTAGAAAATAATCTGTTTCGGACTAATATATATGCCGGCGTCTCGAAAAAGTTAGCAAATATGGAAGATTTACAAAGTATACAAGAGAATAATGTTCTACTTACTCTAGTTAACCTCACTCAAAACTATATTATACAACAGGATAACGGTGATAATTTTTTCAGCTAGTTCAATAGCGAACGGTACAATTAGCCTATAACGTCAACGCTCAACGGTAATTGCTTTGCCTCTGCAACTGGAAACAAGATCCAAAATGCCGCATACGCCACACAACTGTTCTTGTAGCTCGTGGCGTCCCTCTTACGGGATCGGCTGTACCCCACACCTGACACCAATTGTTACCTGTTTTTCTCGTTCTTTCGACCAGCATGCGACGCTCTCCTCATCAAACCACCGCTATTAAGTTGCCACCTGGCCGAGCGGTCACCGGTATTGCGGGCGGAATACGGCAGTTTGGGGTGAACCTGATTTCGTCTGCTAGAATGGGCCTAAGAAGGCGAGTCCTGGCTTTACTCCGGCCGCTTTTCTGGGTCGGAAAGAGGTGAAGGGGAAGCACACTATCCCTCTTGTAATTCAAATAATTAAAAGAACAAGAATTCTTGCTACTGATAATTTTAATCAAAAATTAAACAAAACTTGCTTTCGCTTTTTCGAGCCTTCCTTCTCAAGATCTAGGTACACAC
The DNA here is from genome assembly GCA_963930735.1 of Dioctria linearis. Lineage (NCBI taxonomy): Eukaryota > Metazoa > Arthropoda > Insecta > Diptera > Asilidae > Dioctria > Dioctria linearis. Next base: position 170,872,776 of record OZ005740.1, read on the forward strand.
AACATGGCGTCTTACAATTTTTCATAGCCTACGTGACTCAATCTATTACAATTTTCTTCTTCCATCTTATACTAAATTAGCTTGAACCGACATCTAGCGCTACAGGTTGACATTGTATTACTAATTTATTTCAATTCTTTTTAATTCTTTCTACTTTTAAGTTGTCTTTACGTTACTGGTTCATTTTAATAATTTTATAATTTTTCCTACAGGTTTTATCTGATTTTAGATTTTTATTACGTTACTAATACATTTTAATAATTTTTTACAGTTGGTACAACTACCTGCCAAAATGGGTCTACCGATTCTTTATCTTCCATACTTGTCCAAAATTATATTTGCTTTTTAAATTCAATAAGTTTTACTTTTTATACTTGTCAAAAATTATATTTGCTTTTTCAATTCAATAAATTTTACTTTTTCATATTTGTCAAACCTTATATTTGCCTTTCAAATTCAATAAACTTCAATGTTTTAGACTTGTCGACATTTATATTTGCTCTTTTAAATTCAATAAGCTTTAAGTTTTTATACTTGTCAAACCTTATATTTGCCTTTCAAATTCAATAAACTTTACTTTTTCATACCTGTCGAAATTTATATTTGCCTTTCTCGATTCGATAAACTTTCACTTTTCATACTTGTCAAATCCTATCTCTGCTTTTTCAATTCAATAATCTTCACTTTTTCATACTTGTCAAAAATTATATATATTTTTTTTTCAATTCGATAAATGTTACTTTTCCTACTTGTCAAATCTTATCTTTGCTTTTACCAACCGTAAAACTAACTGGACCTATGCCTTTCATTTTAATAAAAGTTAAGGCACCCCTTTTGCTTCGTTCCCATAAACATAAAATGTCTCCCATTCTTTTTATTCCCTTCCGGTTAGAAACCTTCGTTTTTCGGCCTGAGATATGTCACACTTTTCTATTTGTGAGATTATCGTGGTTCTCTGTCTAAGCACGAACCTAGCAAAATACTCCAGCCTCGCGCTGTCACGTGTGGGTTGGCCCGTTCTCATATCGGGTAGAGTGGTTCATTCGGACTAGATTTTATGAAAAGTTGTAACGAGGCGTTTCAACTGTGATTGAACGTTTCTGACAGATTGAAATGTCATGTTCGGGTTTCGTTTCGTTGCGTATGCAATTGTTTTGTTTATTGTGTCGTGCGTGTTTTTTGTTTATTGTTTTTTTGTCTCGCAAAAGTCTGCCAGAAATGCTTTAGAATTTTCTGAGCATTTGATGCCGGCTGAATGAAAATTCCCTCAGCTAGGTTTTATTATCCCCTACTGGATTGCAGCGAATCTTGAGTGATGATTTCCACATGTCAATGAAAACGCTGCAATGTCAGACAGTTATAATTTTATTTAATACACTATCCGTTGCAGGAAAAATGCAATGCCGACATATCAGATAAATGATGTAACAACTTTGGTGCTGATTCTAACAAAATTCTCCTGCATTTTATCCTGATAGCGATCAATGATATTTGATTCGCTCTTTCTAATTGACCATCCGTTTGCACAAAACTCTGAGTGGTTTGGAGGCTCCGCAACAGTTTAACATGCTCGGACTGCTTATTACTGGAGCATATCGTGTGCGTGTAGTTCAATCTTTATGGGCCGTTGTATTGTGTCAACTGTTGATTGGCAATCCCTTTACAGGATGAGACTTTTGCCATTTATTTCATAGAGATTCTGTGAACCAAGAAGAATGCTGACTGAAATTAAAAACGGTGATTTATCTTGCTGCTGGGTATGGATTTGGAAGAATGGGAACTTTTCGTGCTTAGTGCAGAGCGAAAGGGACTAGCTAGGCAAGTAGTTTTGTAACAATATTAATGGTCTTCCAAATGACTTCACAACGGGTCCGGATGGGATCCCTCAAGTCTTAAGTCTTGTTGCCTCTCTCTGCTAGCTCCGTTGAGAATTATTTTCCAAAAATCGCTCGATAGTGGTTGTTTCCCCAGCTATGCAAAATTCCTTTATCATACCTATCCACAAAAAAGGTAATAAAAATGGTATTTCTAACTATTGACCTTTTGCAAAATTATCTTGCATGCCCAAATTATTCGAATCTATAATTTCTTCGCAACTATCAACCTCCTGTAATAATTTACTCTCTTCAAACCAACATGGGTTTATTTCGGGCAGGTCTACAACCACTAACTTGTTGGAATTTGTCTCAGATACCATTGGCGGATTTGCAAAAGGCTACCAGACAGACTGTATTTATACAGACTTTAGTAAAGCGTTCGACAAGCTATCTCACTCCGTGATACTCTTTAAAATGGAAAAGTATGGGTTTCCTACAACGTTTCTTAAATGGACGGAGTCTTACTTAGATAACATAACATATCAAATCTTATTTCGACATTCCATCTCAAGAGTCTTGAAAGCTTCGTCTGGCGTACCTCAAGGTAGTCACTTGGACCCCTTGTTCCTTATTCTGTCTATTGATGACATTGTCTCTGTTGTGAGGTATTGCAAGGTCTTGATTTATGCTGACGACAGTAATCTTTTCGCCCAGATTAAATCTTTTGTGAGCAGGTAGAGAGTCACCTTCACAGATTTTACGATTGGTGTAAAAGCAATAACTTGACACTCAATATAAACAAATGTGAGGTTATGACTTTCCACGGAAACCAATTTCTTACCATTATGTGTTCTCGAATTCCTCGATTCGCCGTGTGGGTGCTGTTTGTGACTTGGGTATCAAATGTGACCATAGATTGAATTTTATCTCCCACATAAACTACACAGTATTAAAGGGTAGTTCCATGCTGGGCTTTATAAAACGTTGGTCCCGAGAGTTCTCGAATCCCACCATAACTTTTCGTTTGTACCCTTGCTTTGTAAGACCACTTCTTGAATACGCTAGCCAGGTCTGGTCTCCATTTTACGGTACACACATCGACCGTATCGAGTCTGTTCAACGGAACTTCCTACGATTTGCTCTCAGGCACCTACCCTGGAATAATTTATTAATTCTTCCACCCTATGAGGATCGCTTGAAGCTTTTGAATATGCACTCGCTTAAGAAACGTCGCATAGATGCCGATGTAAATTTTGTGCATCAGCTTTTAAACGCGAATATTGATTCCCCGTTGTTGCTTAACAAAATCTCTTTTCGTGATAGTAGGCACAATTTGAGAAGGCTACCTCTGTTGCATGTTAACTCCTCAAGGTTTAACTTTAGCATGTATGAACCTGTTAATCGCATGTGTATTACTGTTAATAATATGGCTGAGCATTTTGTTCTCGACGTTTCTAAGCATGTTTTGAAAAAACGTCTATATAATATTTAATCTATTTTGTTTAATGTTTTGTGCATGTAATTTCATCTGGTGTTTGGTTTATGTTTAGTGTAACATACTAATAATAACACCGACTAAGTGATGAATCGCATGTATTGTTGAGACGTTTATTTATTAAACGTGTCCATGCAGCGAGCTTGTGTTAAGCTGGTTCTGATGGTCATATAATTCACACTTTCTTTTTATAAAGAGTATTTATATGGGCAATTGGTGTGACCTTCATCATTGAACTTCTATGGTAGGCGATCAGAGATAACCATACCGATGAGACCCCTCTGATCACCGGGTCGAAAAGTTCAATTATTTTTTTTTTGCACTAAAATGCATTTTGTAAATTTACTAAAATTATTTTCCATAAGTTTCAGTCTGTTAGACGAGAAATCTTCTTCGAATTATTTAAATCGGTAAATATTCCAACTAAAAAAATAAATTTAGAAGCTTATGAAGCTTCATCTTGAGATCCGTGCGTACAGTGAGTTTCAAAATTAAACACGTAAATGTACCTATTATTTGCAATTTGTAATTGCGTTGTGCAGTCAAAAGCAATATTAGTCGTTAAATCATGTGTGAAACTTGGATTAATGTCAAATAGAGATAAATAAAAAACCGGCCAAGTGCGAGTCAGACTCATACACGAAGGGTCCCGCATCAATCATACTCAATAATGCACAAAGGTCAGATCAAGTTTGACGCCGCTATGTGTTCCAAGACAATCATTATTTATTGGTTTATTTAAGAGTGTGTTGACATTTGTATGTATTTCCACTTTTAAAAGCGGCAAAAGACAGGTTTCTTATGTGGAGATCCCTTTAATTGTTAACTTTATTTTATTTTTATTATTTGTTTTTATAGCGGTAATAGAAATATACACTCTGTGAAAATTTCAAGTATCTACATATTAAAATGGCTTACACCTTATTGGAGGTTTTATCTGGTTATGTTTTTGATCGGGTCAATGATGTAAGGTTTTGGGATATTTCTTAAGGAAAACTCCGATCTTAGCTTAATGCTTTTTTATTATTTCCTCGACGTTTCGGGTCTTGATTAGTACCCTTCTACAGGAATTAGCTTTGTTCTTGATATGATAAAAAAAAAATTTTTAAAAGAGATATTATTGAAACATATTGCACAAAAAATGCATAATAAAAACGTTAACTGAACATATAAATAAATAAATAATTTAAACAAATAAATAGGTAAAATTTAGATTACTGTTGTCCCTGACATAAAACAGCAATCTAAATTTTACCTATTTATTTGTTTAAATTATTTATTTATTTATATGTTCAGTTAATGTTTTTATTATATGTACTTTTAATGTGTATTGTTTTGTGAAATACGTTTCAATAATATCTTTTTTAAACAACTTTTTTCATCATATCAAGAACAAAGTTAACTCGAAACGTCGAGGAAGTAATAAAAAAGCATTGAGCAAAGATCGGAGTTTTCCTTAAGAAATATGCCAAAACCTCCCTATTAAGGTTAAATATATACAGGCATTATTAAGATCGAGCAAAAGCAAAAGTGTATTGCATGGGAATTCCCTTTAACTTTATTTTATTTTCAGTATTTGTAGCAGCTATGGTATTACTCACTCTTTGAAAATTTCATGTGTCTACCTACTATGGTTCAATAGATACCGCGATTGTTGAGGTCGAACAAAAAACGCCGAAAAAATCACGTTTCTTGTATGGGGGCTTCTATTAATTTTTGATTTAATTTAACTTTGATTATTTGTTGTTATGACGCCAATGAAAATACATACCATGTCAAAAATTCAACTGTCTAACTATTACGGTTCATGAGATACAGCTCTCTAACAGACAGACTGACAGCGCAGGCTTAGTAAAATGGAACCGTAAAGAAATGTACATAGATCCGATAGTAAAATCTTCATGACGAATTCCGTTAACTTTAAAAGCAAAGGTACTAAAAAAACTACATGAAATTGAAAAGCTAAAATTATAGATAAAGTAGAGAACCCAATAACGTACTAATTTCAGAAAAACAAAACAAGTCAAATCGGTTATGTTTAGATCCAAGTGATTAAATGCCCACTTAGTATTCATTTCAAATTCTAACGTCAGAGGATTTAGTTTCTAAATTATCGGGAATGGAGTACTTACGGTATTAGACTTGAAAGATGGCTTGTGGTAGGTCAAATTAGAGGAAGCGAGTAAAGATTTATATACGCTCGTAACACTATCTGGCTTTTACAGGTTAAATCGACTACACTGTGCACCTGAAAAATTTCAAAAACTAAATTCAAAGTATTTCGTGCAATTGAAATGTACATTTGTCTATACAGGGTGTCCCGTATGTGGTCTGGCACCCGAAGGCTACGGATAGGTCATGCTTGTACAAACAAAAAATTGTATGGGTGGGGGAGGGGAAATAGTAACAGTTTCTGAGATAACGGGACTTTAAGATATTTGGGTAAGTTTTAATAGATAACCCTGTAACTTTTGAACGTTACATCCTATGATGATAATTTAAACTTTGGTAAATCTATAATCGTTAGACCTTTCCAACGATCTACGAATTTTCTATATCACCCTTTCAGTTTTGAAGTTATGGCTCAATAAATTTAAAATTTCGGAATTTTCACTCGTTTTTTTTTATTTAACTACTATTTTTATCAAAAAACACGTCTTAAATATCAATTTTTCATATTGAATTTAAAAAGCCGAAAAGCTTAGCTTTAAAAGGACCTATCACACTCTGTACCCAAAATGTAACCTTTCTGCGTTTTTTGCACTTTTCCTTAAGCATTTCCAGCGAAAATGGCTGAAAAAGTTCAATAAGTGCCAGAAAGTAGGCAATTATCTTTTGGAAATAACTTTTTTCAGTCATTTTCGCTGGAGATACTTAAAGAAAAGTGCAAAAAGCGCAGAAAGGGTTACATTTTGGGTACAGAGTGTGATAGGTCATTTTAAAGCTAAGCTTTTCGACTTTTTAAATTCAATATGAAAAATTAATATTGATGACCTGCTTTTTGATAAAAATAGTAGTTAAATAAAAAAAAAACGAATAAAAATTTCGAAATTTTAACTTTGTTGAGCCATAACTTCAAACCTGAAATGGCGAAGGAAAAAACTTATGTACCGTTAGAAAGCCCCAACGATTATCTATCTACCAAAGTTTAAATCATCATCAGAGGGTGTAACGTTCAGAAGTTACAAGGTGATCTATAAAACATATCCAAATATCTTAAAGTTTCGTTATCTCGGAAACCGTTAAGATTTCACCTCCCCCACCCATACAATTTTTTGTTTGTCTAAGCATAACCTATCGGTAGCCTTCGGGTGACTTCGGGTTGAGTGCGTGGAGTCAGCTGGAGCAGACGTTCCATCGTGCGTGTTACTGGTGTCAAAGTTAAATAGCGATCAATCTGTAGTGCAGTGCAGTGAAATTTTTTTAATATAAATATAATAATAATAACTAAAATCCGCCGCACCGTTTTTTATTACATAAAAAATAAACAATACCAGCCAAGTCCAGGGCTTTTCTATGCCCTGCCGGCATTCCACAAGCCAGCAGCACAGTACGGTGACGTTTAACAAAACTCCCAGGTACATCAGTGATCAGTGCAAGGTCATTAGCCCTTGTCACTGATCAGCAATACGGGTGTCCCCAGCTCTGGTCATTGAACTCCACGGTCTGAGGTACTGAAAGCAGCAAATAGGCATAACACTATTGCTGTTTTTTTTTTACCTCGCTGTGTCGTTGACTGCAGCTGGGTGCCCCTAAATAAATATTTGTGTTGTTGTGTGTCGCTCTTTCTTCTGCTTTTTTTTGTTTTGCTTTGGAATATGCAGATTTTATTTTAGAATTTTGCAACATTCGCGGATTGGGGGCAAATCATTTTTCGGTGTACTGCCACCTTCAATCAAAAAATCCGGCAATTCTTGCGCTAAGTGAAATCAAGGTCGTTTCTGATGCTGATCCTAATCAATATCACGTCCCTGGTTATAGCTTAGTGCCTCTTTTTTCTCCACATAGGGGGATCGCAATATATATTCGGAATGATGTGGCCTTTACCATTCTAAAAGACTTTCCACCTTCTGCCAATCCTGAGTTTAATTACATCTGGATTAGGTTCAAACTTCACAGGCATATCATCTACTTTTGCTTCCTTTATCGCAACCCAAATATGTCTGATGACGACACGGTATCCGCATTTGACAATATCTCCAACAATATTGATCATTTGCTTTCTGTCTCGCCCTCTTCCGAAATCGTCCTGGCAGGCGATTTTAATGTCCATAACATACCGTGGCTCAGACATTCTTCTACCACAAGTCCTGCGGGCCGATTCGTTGAACTATTTTGTGAATCTTTGAATTTTCATCAGCTAGTGGATGCACCGACGAGAATCCCTGATGCAGCTGGTGATAGGGCCAATTTACTAGATTTGTTTCTGTCATCTCACCCTGACAAATATTCTATCGCAGTCGGCTCCCCTCTTGGTAGTTCAGACCACTGTTTAATCACGGCTCAATTTATCACCTCATCTGTGCGCCGCCCCACTTCTCCACCTACAAGTAGGCTTCTCTGGCACTATAAGAACGCTGATTGGGAAAGTCTCAATCAGTATCTTAGAGATATAGATTGGTCGGTCTGTTTTGCTTCGAGGGATGCTGATGAATGCACATTAGAACTTAGTAGCTTACTAAGTCTAGGCATGCGTGAATATATTCCGTATTCTTACAGCAGATCTCAACAACAGCAAAATCGCTCTTGGTTTAACGATAAGTGCAACCAAGCTATAAAAGCGAAAGAGTCTGCTTTTCGCGCCTATCAAGTGCATCCTTGTCCAGAACTGAAAGAAATCTACAAGACTGCACGGAACACCTGCAAGTCCATTATCCAGAGAGAAAAATTTCTTTTTGACCAGAATGTTAGACAAAGAATCTTGGCAAGCCGCAAAGGTAGTAAAGGTTTCTGGTCCCTGGTCAAAACCATCAGGAACAACTTCAGCAGTTCCTCTATACCTTCACTACTTAATAATGGTGAAGTGGTTGTTGACTCCCAGGATAAAGCTAATATTTTGGCTGCTAGATTCGCATCAAATTCTTTTCTTCCACCCACTTCACAGGCACCTGTCGTGCATCCCCCGTGCGGATGTGTACAACAGCCAATACACATCCGTACGAGAGATGTGTTCAAGGTCCTTAATGGTATCAACGTCTCTAAAGCCGCAGGACCTGATGGTTTCTCGCCCCTATTAATTAAAAGCTGTGCCTCATCCTTGGCTAAACCTCTGCGCAAACTATTCTACCTGTCCTATTCGACAGGAAAATTTCCAATTGCTTGGAAACTAGCTCACGTTCAGCTTATTCCCAAGAAAGGAGAGGGTAGCGATCCCTCAAATTATCGACCAATTGCAATCACTTCGATTCTTTCAAAGGTTTTTGAATCTATCATTAACTCCAAATTAATGAAGTATCTGGAAACCAATCAGCTCATCAACGATCGCCAATACGGCTTCCGGCACGGTCGATCATCTGGAGACTTGATGACTTTTCTTACGGAACGTTGGAATCGTAGCCTTCACAATTTTGGTGAGTCCAAAATCGTTGCTCTAGATATTGCAAAGGCCTTTGATAGAGTCTGGCATCCAGCCTTTTTAGTCAAACTCAAAGCACTTGGTCTTTCCCCTCCTATTCTATTATGGATTGAAAGTTTTTTATCTAGTCGCCAAATACGTGTTGTATTAGATGGCGTTATATCTGAACCTCATCCTATTAATGCCGGTGTCCCCCAGGGCTCTGTTATTTCTCCGACTCTATTTCTAATCTTCATTAATGATCAGCTTTCCCTTACTTTTAATCCTATCCATAGCTTTGCTGATGACAGTACCCTTGATTTCGCATACTCCTTTGACACCCTTTCGGATTCCAGAGGGAACGCCACATGTGTTAAACGAGACTGCATGATTAGATCATTGAATAACGATCTTGACAATATTCTCGCTTGGGGCAAAGTGAATCGCGTCGAATTCAATGCATCTAAGACCCAAAGCTGTCTCATCTCATTAAAACAAGACCATCGCTTAACCACTCCCGTTTGGTATGATGAAGCATTAATTTCTGATTCACCGTCACTAAGAATTCTTGGCATTAATATTTCCAGTAAGATAAGCTGGATAGATCACATCTTCTCGGTTGCCAAAGAAGGATCAAAATGTCTTGGTTTTTTGAATAGGTGTAAGAAATATTTCAGCCCATCAAATATAGCGCTCCTCTACAAGTCCTACATCAGACCTAGAATGGAATACAATTCCCATATCTGGGCCGGGGCTGGTCGCACAGCCTTAGCTTCATTGGATATTGTCCAAAAGAGAGCCTGCAAGCTCATTGGCGATGTGGCAATTACTCATCATATCGACTCGCTCGAGCACCGTCGCAATGTTGGATGCCTTTCGCTCCTTTATCGCTATATGCATGGTCAATGTTCTGATGAAATATCTAGTCTGATCCCTTGTAGAATAGTTCCTGCACGCAATACTCGCGCTGCATCCCACGCTCATCCTTTTACCCTTCAAATTACCTTCGGCCGTACACTAAGATTCCGTGATGCCTTCTTATCCCGAACTGTGCGAATGTGGAACAGTCTACCATCTTCTGTCTTTCCTCCGGCATACAATCTGCGAAAGTTTAAGGGCGACATACATCGGCACCTCAGCCGCTCTCCTCATATCCCTTAATTCTTTCCCTATCTCCTTCCTGCCACGCTGTGCTTTGCATCATAGGGTATCCCCTGAGCTTGGCTTAATAATATAAAAAAAAAAAAAAAAAAAAAAAAAAAAAAAAAAAAAAAAAAAAAAAAAAAAAAAAAAAACATACGGACACCCTGTATAGACGATATAATGCGGGAAAAATATTATAGAGAGAGATGAAAACCCAAAACGTAATATAGACACTGCAAAGAAAATTAACGTTAGTGTAGTAAGATATCTTCACGATATGCTTTGATGCTGTTCATGATGAAGTTATTTATTAGATTTGGTTGCTAGGTTAATTTATACCGGCAAAAAGATGCCAAACTTACGTAATATGTGTATGGCTAAGAGCCGCTGTTATGATAATCTCTTGTAGAAGCCGGTTACTTTTATGGCTCGATATTTATATTAGAGGCAGAGTAAGCCGATGTTTAAGTAAAAAGATAACAGCCATCTTCCGATGGTCAAATAAGTTCTGGTCTTTATTGATCACTCGCTGGTTAATTTAAACAATTTTTTTACATAGTGCAATAACTGAATTTAAAATCATAGTTTCTGATCACTATAATTCTTTATATTTCCTCTGTGTTAACTTGGTAAAGCGATGACCTCAGGTATGTGTATTTTCATAATTGAACATTATGGTTGTAAGGCGGAAATTCCATATTTTGCATATTCCTCATTTACATTTGTTTTTATTTTCTTTACCGTTTTGTGTATTTTCGTTCATGGTCATGACTTTACATCTTCACCCTTAAAAGGGGAAAAAATTGTTTGTAATTTTTTTTTTTTTTTTTTTTTTTTTTTTTTACAAATATTATTATATTAAACATATTCTTCTTTCGATTTATTTAATTTGTCTACACTATTTAATATTTCTATCTGGTTGCTTAGTCTTATCTATTCCTATGTGCGTTTAGTTTCATTATGTTGCATTTCATTAGTCTGTTATTGTGTACTTCTTTGGGTTTGTTACTGATTAATACTGTGGAGTTTACTCCTTTTTGCTCAATAATTTTGAAAAGTCAATTAAAATCGGTTTCGTGTCTATTTCTTGCATTGACTCTCAAGTATACATAATCATTGATCCTAAAATTTTTAGAGGTAAGAGCTTGTGTTTTTTGTTATTTTTCACGCTATTAGATTAGATTTTTCTCGCTCTTTTCAACCTCGTATCTAATTCTTTGGCATAGCTGTGTATCTATCTATTTGCTCTTTATTTTGTAGCACAAAATTCCATGTTATTTCTTATGGAGGTCAAAAATTACAGAAATGGTCCCAAAAGTTAGTTCTGGCACAAAATCCCATGTTATTTCTTATGGAGGTGTCTAAAATTACAAAAATGGTATTAAAAGCTCTTGGTAGCCGGGATGGTGTTATGAAAGCTCTATGGTTGGGTTACTTGAAGCGGGGGAGGGGCGGATGTCGTCATGAAAGCTCTATAGGTGGGTTGCATGGTTGCTAGGCTAGCACCACATAACCCTGCACAATATGTAAGATATGAAAACAAACAGAAATTCACACTATAAGAATAATTAAGTGTAGCTTCCGACTAAAGCTATAATTACTTTGTTGCATTCAATGAGATTTTTAATCTTACTAACACTCTAAGAAGAATTAAGTGCAACCTCCGACACAAGGTTTCATTTGGGCTGAAATAACGGGGAGAGGAAATAAACAAAGAAAGCTAGTAGTAATTGATTTATTGTTTTTTTAAATTATTGTGAGGTTGCGTTATGCATTGGCAGTGAATGAAAACATGTGCCGACAGATTTTAAATAAGTTAGGAGCCGGTTGAATTGCATTGATAGCGAGCTTTAGTGTGATATTATGCGGCAAGTTTAAGGTTAATAGAAACAAGTTTTTAAACGTAAACAGCAATTGATTAATGCAGATAAACTTTGATGTGAGTAAGCGAAATATGCAATTACACTACAACTTGTTTAGTTTAATAAAAATCGTTTTCTTCTTCTTTAAAATATGTTTTATTAAAATCTTTCCACATATATATGTAAAATTGGATCTAAGATAACATTCCTGTTATTAAATATAAAGGCCTCCAATGCTCGGCTCTTGCGGTATGCAAAACCCACGTTACCATGTATCTGATTTGATAATTGTTTTTCGATTTTATTTGGCTGCGTAAAAAATTCATAAGAGTAATAAATTTAACAGAAGAGTTCACGAACTAAATATTAGCACGGCTGTTAAATATTTTAACGTGTTGAAAGCATAAATAAATGGCTTTGATATTCCCGAAGTCTACGAGATATACAACACAAAGAAAGTTAATTTTTAAAAATGATATATCGCACAAACTTCACCGATAAAGGAGAATATATTTGAGAACGCGCCTTTACAATTCGAGGAAGATATTTTTGAAGAGATACGTGATGTAACACCACCAAGGAAATCTTTATCTCCAAGTGCTAAGCGACGCTTGTCAGCTAGTAGAATAGCAAAAAGTCTTAAGCCACCATCAAAAGTACCAAAACTTCAAGATAAAGGGTATAGAGTAATAACTGCTGATGATGGTGTGTATAACACAGTATACTGTATATATGAATATGAGTATTGACGTAGCTGATAGCATTCTAGAAAAATAGAAGAAAATGGGGTGAAGCAGAAAGAAACATCAAGAAAGCCTATATTAAAGCCTTCACTGCTAGATCCAAGCTAAAATACACTCTCATTTACGGGAGAGAAAAGCAGTACGTCAAAAGGTAAAAAGGAGCGAAGCTCAAGTGTAACAGATATTGTTTGGGAAGGAACTAAAAATTGCTTGGAGATATAAAGGATAACGACTTTTACATTTGCCTTTTAAGTAACGATTACATGCAGTTTTATCCCGAAAATATACTACCAGCTTTTAAAAATGCACTAGCTAAGTAGTCCGTGCAAGTTTACTGATAACTGGTGTGTTGGAATAACAGAAATTTCACTACCATCCCATGACATAAATGCAGGAGTTAAGCGAAATACAACTGAAAAAGTAAATCAGAGTAATACTAAAATGGTGAGGGGTGATGCGTCTGATCAATTGAAAGAAATAAGGAAGCAGCATTGAAAAGAAATCCAATCACTTACCATCAAAATAAATGAAAGCGTTAAACTTGAGTGGACTAAAGAGAATGTTGAGCAAGCTAGTTACAAAACAAGACAAGTAAATTTTTCTGCGTTTCTACTAATATTTTATAACGCTATTTCACCATCATGTTATACCATGTACTTAGAGGATGTAATGAAAAGATGTGGGAGGGGTTAGGAGCTGACTTCCTTTATTGATGGTGTTATACCTGAAGTGAGTTACAAACAGGATCCAGACTAGTTTATATTACATATATATCAGGGTAAAAGGGCTTCAGAAAATGTTGTTTTAAAATATAAAAACTATGAGTCAGTTGAAGCCATCGTTGATGACGTATTTGGACAGAAGAGAGAGTATGCTATCATCAAAAGAGCTCGTGAGACCGAAAAAAATACTGGTGGCAAAAGGGTACATGATGTATTTGAACTGCGGTTGGAAGATTTGGGAGTCACAATCAAAGTAAAAAAACACTACCATCTCATCTTAATGTTAAAGATCTTATTACGCTTTTATATCAAACGTATACTTTCCTGATCAAAATCTTAGTGAGCAAGAAAAACAAAAGATAATTATTCAAATTAAGGTTTGTGTTTGGTCCACCACCGAACAACAAATCCCTCGATGCATCCAATTACACAATTCCTGCAAATAAATAAAAGGAATCCACAAAGAATTAAGTTAACTAAGTAATAAACATTTTTAATACTTATCTACTTCAATATTCTCAAGTGCTACTTAAAGTTCCTATAATATCACACAGGTCCCTCGATGACACTCACAAGCTAAAAATAAAAAAATATTATTAAAATAATAAATAAAAACAATAAATAAAACAAAAGGTCACCTAAAATCTGGGAGTAAGAAAGGAGAGGCCCATCAACAGCAATTTTCTTGCCAATATCAAAACACTATAAAAAACTGGCATTGCAAGCGGATGAAAAAAAAGCTTATGGAAGGGATTTTGGCGCGGTTTTTGAAAGTATGAGGCAAAATTGTATACCAGCAGCAGCATAGTAAAACAAATTTTTGAGATCTTTGGTTGCCCAGTAAGCCTATAACTTCGGTTGCCCAATAACGTGCCTTAAAATTTAATTTTTGGTAAATCCTTAATAAGAAAACATATTAAAATTCTTTTACTTTTATCAAACTTACAAACAATATCAATATTCTAATTCCCAGCTTATTAATAAAAAAAAACAAGTACAGTATTACTAAATTTTCAAATAAAAGAATGTAAATTTTTTCTATTTGGTTCCCTTCCAATTTTAACCTTACCTACGGCTTTTGTGCAAAGGCAAATTTCTTTACCGTACATAAACAAAAGTGACACCTAGGGTTCAGGTAGACAGTGATGTAACTCTATGTTAGAAAGTGAGAAAAAACTTCACGTTCGCCACGCAAAAATGGCATATATATACACGCAATGGCCTCTCCTTTAGTTTCTTACTCGTAGCCTAAAATAGACGTACCTCCCTGTATTTACATTTTCGTCTTATCGTCACATTGACAATACGTCGAACAGACGATTTCACCGCAGCAATTGGTACAAAGTTGCTATGACAACATGACCGACCACGCCAGCTATCAAAAGGCGGCGAGCCATAGTAAATTCACCCATAGGACACCCAACTCGGCTTCAAGCCCCAGCACTCCACTTTTCACGCTTTGTTCAAATTCCTCTCTGATTCTACAAACGCCCTCAACAAAAGGGAGCAGACAGTAGGCTGCTTCCTTGATGTAGAGAAAGCGTTTGACTCTGGACCAACGAGCAAATATTCAAAATTATAAACCTCGTGTTCCCGCCTTATCTCACACGGGTTATACATAGCTTTCTGTCATCCCGGAATTTCTACATAGAAATCGAGAATGTCAAATTTCAGGCAACATCAGTCAGTGCTGGTGTCCCCCAAGGTTCGGTCCTCGGACCAACTCTCTGCAATCTTTTCACCTATGATCAGCCTGCCAACGACTCAAATTCCAACACACTACTTTATGCTCCATTACGTACGCCTGTTGTGGCTAACGATTTCAATTAACAACATGTTAAATAATTTCTTTAGAAATTCATACTTTATTTTAACACAACATTTACTCTAATATTAAAAATAATTTTAATTGCGGAGTCGTTATTGAAAAAGGCATACTCTACTTCTGGCTTCCTCGAATCCCGCGTAAAAAGAGCCCGGCTTGTGGACAGGCCAGGCCGTCTTCGTTGTCACCCCTCGTCTAATACAATTTGAGGTTCCTTTTATTACATTGTACTAGGTAATTTGTTACACTAGAAGTAGATTGAGTGTTGCCGCTACATCACTCCCTCGGCGCAAAGTTCTTATGTATATGTATTTATAATTTCTATAGATTTATGTAAAAATTCAATCACATATTTAGTCGTTCTTTAAATAAGGAAGATTCAAATTGAGAGCCTTGATCTGTGATTATTGTCCTTGGGACACCATAACGAACAATCCATTAATGAACTAATGCACTGGCAATAGTACTTGCAAGAATGTTCCTAAGTGGGATTGCTTCAGGCCAGTGCGAAAAACGGTCTTTTATCGTTAAGAGGTAGCTGCATTCGTTAGAAGGTGGTAACGGTCCGACTATGTCCATGTGGACATGTTCAAATCTTCCAACGGTACAATGAAAGGACCATGCGGGGCTTTAATATGTCGATTTAATTTGCATTTCTGACAAGAAATGCATGTTTTTGCCCATAGATTTATATTCTGGTTCATCTTTGACGAAAAATATTTAGATGTTATCAATTTTTTTGTTGCCCTGATACCGGGATGGGATAAAATGTGTAATATGTCAAAAACCGTGCGACGTAAGGTTTCTGGGACGTATGGTACATTTTTTTCTGTTGAAGTTTCACACCAGATTTCTTCTTCTTCTATAGGAACGAATATCTTTTTGAGACAAAAAGAGGCGGATGCAGTTTTCTTGGAATCTGAAAGAATCTCTTGTAGTTCTTGGTCAGTTCCTTGATCTTTCGATAGAGTCTCCAGATCGAGTTTAGCTAGTTGATCGATTGTATCGATTTGGGCTCTTGACAGCGTGTTATGGCAACCTTTAATATATCTTATGTCATTGCTAAACTGAGATATATAATCTAGATGATTTGTTTGTAAGGGGTTTATGGTCCATATAGATGGTCAAGTTTTTGTCTTCTATAAAATGTCGAAAACGTTTTATGGCTAGGAATATTGCTAAATGCTCTCTATCGCAAGCTGAGTATTTTCTTTCAGCTGGTTGCAGCCTTTTTGAGAAAAAACTACGAGGTTCCCATTGTCCTGATTTATATTGCTGTAAGACAGCACTTATAGCATCGTTGGAAGCATCTGTCCAAAGGCTGATTTTTGAGCGTGAATTGGGATGAACGAGAAGTGTATGCTTTTCTAAGTCTTTTTAATGTAGTTGAAAGCGTTTTCGTGGAGTCTGGACCAGTTAAAGACGGGTTTTGATTTCTTTTTATTGTTCGCTTCTTCAATAGATCATAGAGAGGCGCAGCAGTTTTTGAGATATTTGGTATAAAACGATGGTAGATATTTACCATACCATGAAACCGTTAAAGTTTTTTCAAGGTAGAGGGCGTTGGAAATTCTCTAATAGATTGTTTTCTATGTTCTGAAAGAGTAATACCATTTTTTGATATCTTATGTTCTAAAAAATCTAATTCGTTGCGGAAAGTTAGAAAGTTTCTCTAGCTTGTTGTGGAGTGAGACAGGTATTTCCTCCTGCATAATGAAATATATCCCGAAAGTCCATAATGGTCCAGCGATGATAAATCCCACGATTATTGAGCAGCGCCAGGATGGTGTCCTATCCGCAATGGTGGCTTCCTGTACTAGTGAAGAAAGTAAATCTTTCGTCCAGGTAATAAATGTTTCTCGCTTCCGAGTGAGTAAAGTGAAGAGGTGATAAATAATGGAAGTTTTCAACTTGGAGATGTGCTGAAAGCTGACTAATGATGGGTGTTTATATCGCAACAAGTTCCTTTACTTGTCGCCTGGATGGGGGAGCTCTGGTACAGAAACCAGTGCACTGGTATATAATGCTCTGGTGATACACAAGAACATCCCAATTCTTTAACTGCTTGTAGTAAAAGATTTGACTTTGATCTAGTTGACTGCCTCCACTTTTATGCTGTAAATCACACTAGTTTTACTTCTCGAATATTAAGTAAAACGCGTCCACTTCTCAAACGGTAATGACTTTACTTTTCTCCAACAAGAAATTTATAATAATTAATTTGCTTAGTTTCATAAACTCGATAACATCCAAGTTGGGGAGTGATAAAAATACAAACATAAACATAACAGTTCGTTCTCACTTGAAGAGTGAAGATAAAGTATTGCATTGTCGGCTTTAATTCCACGAAGCGACGATACAATGTTGCTACGATATATATTTCACGGCTATGGGAAACTAATCTGATGCGATTTTTTATCATAATGTAATAGAAATGCGTTCTTTAAGAATGTGAATAATCGTGCTGATTATGACGAATTTTTATTTCTCATGCAACTTGGAATTTGGAATTTAATGCTACAATATCCTAACTATTTAACTCTAATGCCAGGGTGGAATTCAACAAGGGGGTTTGGATGTTGAGAGAACTTCTCAAGTTGTTTGAGCGCGAGGGATAGAAGGTAGTCCTCGATTGGAGTGATGTTTGAACTGTCATTCAAAAGGGTGTTGGGAAAGTTGTGTCCTTCACGTCTGCTGTATTTTCCTGTACAGGCCCTTAGGATCTTTTTTTCGAAGGCGCTGATGTGCTTCATACAGGATGGCGAAATGGTGTGCCAAATGGGAAAGCAACAGCAGATAATTGTGCGGATGAACTGTTTATATATAGGCAGCTTTGCATCTTTCGGGAGACCTTTTCTCCTTCTGATAATAGGGTTTAGTAGGGAGTAAGCGTAGTTGTCTTTTCTTATGGTCAGCTTGGCGTGGTTGTTGAATTTCAACAGATTATTGAAAGAGACACCAAGATATTTGGTGTCCTTTGAAAGATGAAGCTTTTCGTTATTGACTTCGATTTCGATGTTGTTGGCTCGTGTAGCGAGATTGGGTCTTCATTTCAGATTTGATAAGGTTTATTTCGATGCCCCACTTTCTGTAGAACTCGTCGAGTTTGAGGACATGCCGCTCCACTTTGGTAGCAGCAAAATTGGCTGACATGGAGGGGCGTTGTAGCGGTAACACTCAATCTACTTCTAGTGTAACAAATTACCTAGTACAGTGTAATAAAGGGAACCTCAAATTGTACTAGACGAGGGGTGACAACGAAGACGGCCTGTCCACAAGCCGGGCTCTTTTTACGTGGCATTCGAGGAAGGCAGAAGTAGAGTATTAACGTCGCGCCTTTTTCAATAGCGACTCCGCACTTAAAATTATTTTTAATATTAGAATAAATGTTGTGTTAAAATAAAGTATGAATTTCTAAAGAAATTATTTAACGTGTTGTTAATTAAAATCATTAGCCACAACATAAATGGTGACCCCGAGTTTTATTATTTCTCCAATAAAACATATGCTAATGGAGTCAACGAGGTTCGACTGGAGATAAGATCCACCACGTGCAATAACATTTGCACACATAATTATTTCACTGAAGATGTAATCAGCATCAAAATCAAACAGCCGGCTCATCTAAATTTATTGTGCAGATCAAACAAATTAAAGCAATCATCAGAAACAACAAAGAAGTGCACACGCGGGCACGTTTCCAGATACAAGCCCACAAAATAGCAAAATATTACAAAATTCCAGTATCACGGATTTTACAGCGATCACCGCAATACATTTTGCAAGCAGATTATCAGTTTTTTGAACATTAACTGTGAGATCACTGCCTACACGTGTTTAACCTATTGAACACCAGCGGAGCATTCCGGATGTATTAAAATAAGTTAAGAACAGTTCAATTATTATTATTATTGCATAAGAGTTTTAGATTATTACAATTGTACACACTTTTTTTAGGTTTTTCTTTGTTTAAATTGACTATACAATAATAATAAACGCTCAAAATTATTGTAAAAGTGAAAGCATCCGCATGAAGGCTGGTTGGCGATACATACATATTAAAACAATTTCAATCTGGCAAAAACAATCGATGACATTCCATTCAAAAGACTTACATCACGATCAAGTCGACAATAACCCTCAGTGAGTAATATTTTACGGCAATTTTTTTTCCCATTTATTAATGATACAAAAATAAATAAATAAATTACATTCTAAACAACCCAGATAAAAAAAATCTACCATCATTTTTAACCTTACATATACGATAACATATATAACATATATATATACACGGTGATTCAGATCAAGATACCTTCCGGTATACCATGCGATTCCTTGAGGTAAGCTGATCAAAAAATTGTTCCATATACCCCCCCCCCCTACCTACAATAATTTAAAGATGCTTCATTACAAAATACAGAGTAATACACTTTTCGACAGCTACTACTCTTGGCTATGTAATAAGCCAACAATAACCAAAATCTATAACGTGGTTCAAAAGTTATACTCATTTATTCTCACGAATATTGGCGAAATCTTCAACTGGCCACAACTCCTAAAGGAAGGTTTCTAGGGGGGAGGATGTGATCAGCTTACCTCCAGGAATCGCATGGTATACCGGAAGGTAGTGATTTTCAACCTGAAAGCAGAAATTTATCTGAATATGTGGCTTCGCTCAAAACTCCACCTTTCTGGAATAACAGACCATATCTGTGGTTCTTTCAAGTGGAAACTCAATTTCGGGTGAAAGGTATCACCTCCTCGAATACCAAATATGATGACCTGGTCGCTTCATTAAGACCAGAGACAATGGAAATTGTCGTTGACATTTCGCTCAATCCACCCCAACAGGAAAAATACGAAAATTTTAAGTCTGCACTTTTAAAACGGAGTAGGGACTCAGAAGAACGCAGGCTTGATGCTTTGCTTCATAAGATAGAGTTAGGTGATTACAAACCTTCTGAATTGTTCAGACATATGGAATCTCTTGCTGGCGGAAACAGTCTAGTAAATAACCCATTATTACAACAATTAACAAACTTCCTCCATCAATACAAGCGTGTATCATATCAATTGAAGATTCTCATAAACAAGAAGAAATCTTCGCAATAGCTGACAGAATTTTCGATTCAAAATCATCTCTTAAGATCTCAGCTATATCCACGAACATATTAAGTACAAATAACGTCACTAAGTTAGTACAAGACTTATCGGATCGTTTAAAGCATCCGGAAATTAGGCAATCAAGACCAGTTAAGAGATTTTTTTCAAAAAATCGTTTCCCTTCAAGGTCGCAGTCCCAACTAAAGAGGGATCAACAAACTTGTTGGTACCATAAAAGATATGGTAACAAAGCAAAAAATTGCACACCTCCGTGCAACAAAAACTTCCATTCAAATATCTCCAAGAACTCAACATAGCTTCTTCGTGTGCGGCACCGAAGTTAAGCCAAATCTCACGGCGCTTATTCGTTTTTGATAAATCGTCAAACATTCACTTTTTAATCGATACTGGCGCAGAGATATCAGTGATTCCGAAGAAAAAAATTTCCAAGAGCTGTATTTAAATCAGATTTTCGTTTAGTATCAGCAAATGGTACACCTATTGTTACCTACGGTTTTAAACACTGTATACTCAACTTGAATCTGCATCGTTCCTTTGATCAGACATTTATAGTGGCGCCTGTAGATCACGCAATTATCGGTGCAGATTTTTTGTAAAAATGTGAACTATTAGTGGACCTTCGCGAAGGGAGACTTGTAGTTAATTGCATTTCGCGTTTCATTGAAACATGCTCTCCAAAACAGTATACCCTCTAAGAAGAATTCGAATCGATTCTCAATGACTTCCCTTCGCTTAAAATTCCAGCAGATTTTAATAATAAGGTTCATCATAACGTTGAACACTACATAAACACACAGGGATCTCTCCCATCCGCACGTCCACAAAGGCTTAAACCCCTAAAATACAAAGTGGCAAAATAAGAGTTTGAATTAATGATCAAGTTGGGCATATGTCGTCCTACTTCTTCTTCAGTTGCTTCCCCATTGCATATAATACCCAAAAAGGAATCCACAGACTGGAGGCCCTGCGAAGACTACCGACAACTTATTGCCGTCTCTATTTTTGATAAATATCCATTACCAAACATCTAAAATTGCACTACAAATCTCCACGGATGCAAGGTTTTTTCAAAAATCGATCTCATCAGGGGATATCATCAGATCCCGGTTACCCCTGAAGATATCTATAAAACCGTCGTCACAACACCTTTCGGGCTGTTCGAGTTCCTCCGCATGCCTTTTGGTGTTAAGAATGGAGCTCAAACATTTCAACTCTTCATAAATGAAGTGTTGACAGATTTTGATTTCACTTTCGCGTATGTTGATGACATACTTATTGGTAGTAAATCTACTGAGGAACACAAAGAGCACCTCCGTTTATTATTTGCAAGATTAGATAAATACGGAATTAATATCAATCCCACCAAATGTATTTTTGGAGCAAACGAATTACATTTTTTGATATCTTATGTTCTAAAAAATCTAAATCGTTTGCTCCAAAAATACATTTGGTGGGATTGATATTAATTCCGTATTTATCTAATCTTGCAAATAATAAACGGAGGTGCTCTTTGTGTTCCTCAGTAGATTTACTACCAATAAGTATGTCATCAACATACGCGAAAGTGAAATCAAAATCTGTCAACACTTCATTTATGAAGAGTTGAAATGTTTGAGCTCCATTCTTAACACCAAAAGGCATGCGGAGGAACTCGAACAGCCCGAAAGGTGTTGTGACGACGGTTTTATAGATATCTTCAGGGGTAACCGGGATCTGATGATATCCCCTGATGAGATCGATTTTTGAAAAAACCTTGCATCCGTGGAGATTTGTAGTGCAATTTTAGATGTTTGGTAATGGATATTTATCAAAAATAGAGACGGCAATAAGTTGTCGGTAGTCTTCGCAGGGCCTCCAGCCTGTGGATTCCTTTTTGGGTATTATATGCAATGGGGAAGCAACTGAAGAAGAAGTAGGACGACATATGCCCAACTTGATCATTAATTCAAACTCTTATTTTGCCACTTTGTATTTTAGGGGTTTAAGCCTTTGTGGACGTGCGGATGGGAGAGATCCCTGTGTGTTTATGTAGTGTTCAACGTTATGATGAACCTTATTATTAAAATCTGCTGAAATTTTAAGCGAAGGGAAGTCATTGAGAATCGATTCGAATTCTTCTTAGAGGGTATACTGTTTTGGAGAGCATGTTTCAATGAAACGCGAAATGCAATTAACTACAAGTCTCCCTTCGCGAAGGTCCACTAATAGTTCACATTTTTACAAAAAATCTGCACCGATAATTACGTGATCTACAGCCGCCACTATAAATGTCTGATCAAAGGAACGATGCAGATTCAAGTTGAGTATACAGTGTTTAAAACCGTAGGTAACAATAGGTGTACCATTTGCTGATACTAAACGAAAATCTGATTTAAATACAGCTCTTGGAAATTTTTTTCTTCGGAATCACTGATATCTCTGCGCCAGTATCGATTAAAAAGTGAATGTTTGACGATTTATCAAAAACGAATAAGCGGCGTGAGATTTGGCTTAACTTCGGTGCCGCACACGAAGAAGCTATGTTGAGTTCTTTGAGATATTTGAATGGAAGTTTTTGTTGCACGGAGGTGTGCAATTTTTTGCTTTGTTACCATATCTTTTATGGTACCAACAAGTTTGTTGATCCCTCTTTAGTTGGGACTGCGACCATGAAGGGGAACGATTTTTTGAAAAAAATCTCTTAACTGATCTTGATTGCCTAATTTCCGGATGCTTTAAACGATCCGATAAGTCTTGTACTAACTTAGTGACGTTATTTGTACTTAATATGTTCGTGGATATAGCTGAGATCTTAAGAGATGATTTTGAATCGAAAATTCTGTCAGCTATTGCGAAGATTTCTTCTTGTTTATGAGAATCTTCAATTGATATGATACACGCTTGTATTGATGGAGGAAGTTTGTTAATTGTTGTAATAATGGGTTATTTACTAGACTGTTTCCGCCAGCAAGAGATTCCATATGTCTGAACAATTCGGAAGGTTTGTAATCACCTAACTCTATCTTATGAAGCAAAGCATCAAGCCTGCGTTCTTCTGAGTCCCTACTCCGTTTTAAAAGTGCAGACTTAAAATTTTCGTATTTTTCCTGTTGGGGTGGATTGAGCAACATGTCAGCGACAATTTCCATTGTCTCTGGTCTTAATGAAGTGACCAGGTCATCATATTTGGTATTCGAGGAGGTGATACCTTTCACCCGAAATTGAGTTTCCACTTGAAAGAACCACAGATATGGTCTGTTATTCCAGAAAGGTGGAGTTTTGAGCGAAGCCACATATTCAGATAAATTTCTGCTTTCAGGTTGAAAATCACTACCTTCCGGTATACCATGCGATTCCTGGAGGTAAGCTGATCACATCCTCCCCCCTAGAAACCTTCCTTTAGGAGTTGTGGCCAGTTGAAGATTTCGCCAATATTCGTGAGAATAAATGAGTATAACTTTTGAACCACGTTATAGATTTTAGTTATTGTTGGCTTATTACATAGCCAAGAGTAGTAGCTGTCGAAAAGTGTATTACTCTGTATTTTGTAATGAAGCATCTTTAAATTATTGTAGGTAGGGGGGGGGGGGGTATATGGAACAATTATTTGATCAGCTTACCTCAAGGAATCGCATGGTATACCGGAAGGTATCTTGATCTGAATCACCGTGTATATATATATGTTATATATGTTATCGTATATGTAAGGTTAAAAATGATGGTAGATTTTTTTTATCTGGGTTGTTTAGAATGTAATTTATTTATTTATTTCTGTATCATTAATAAATGGAAAAAAAAATTGCCGTAAAATATTACTCACTGAGAGTTATTGTCGACTTGATCGTGATGTAAGTCTTTTGAATGGAATTACATCGATTGTTTTTGCCAGATTGAAATTGTTTTAATATGTATGTATCGCCAACCAGCCTTCATGCGGATGCCTTCACATTTACAATAATTTTGAGCGTTTATTATTATTGTATAGACAATTTAAGCAAAGAAAAACTTAAAAAAAATGTGTACAATTGTAATAATCTAAAACTCTTATGCAATAATAATAATAATTGAACTGTTCTTAACTTATTTTAATACATCCGGAATGCTCCGCTGGTGTCTTCAATAGGTTAAACACGTGCAGGCAGTGATCTCACAGTTATTGCTCAAAAAACTGATAATCTGCTTGCAAAATGTATTGCGGTGATCGCTGTAAAATCCGTGATACTGGAATTTTGTAATATTTTGCTATTTTGTGGGCTTATATCTGGAAACGTGCCCGCGTGTGCACTTCTTTGTTGTTTCTGATGATTGCTATAATTTGTTTGATCTGCACAATAAATTTAGATGAGCCGGCTGTTTGATTTTGATGCTGATTACATCTTCAGTGAAATAATTATTTGTGCAAATGTTATTGCACGTGGTGGATCTTATCTCCAGTCGAACCTCGTTGACTCCATTAGCATATGTTTTATTGGAGAAATAATAAAACTCGGGGTCACCATTTATGTTGTGGCTAACGATTTTAATTAACAACACGTTAAATAATTTCTTTAGAAATTCATACCTTATTTTAACACAACATTTATTCTAATATTAAAAATAATTTTTAGTGCGGAGTCGCTATTGAAAAAGGCGCGACGTTAGTACTCTACGTCTGCCTTCCTCGAATGCCACGTAAAAAGAGCCCGGCTTGTGGACAGGCCGTCTTCGTTGTCACCCCTCGTCTAATACAATTTGAAGTTCCCTTTATTACACTGTACTAGGTAATTTGTTACACTAGAAGTAGATTGAGTGTTGCCGCTACAACGCCCCTCCATGTCAGCCAATTTTTCTGCTACCAAAGTGGAGCGGCATGTCCTCAAACTCGACGAGTTCTACAGAAAGTGGGGCATCGAAATAAACCTTATCAAATCTGAAATGATTTGCATCCGAAACCCCTCCACAAAGGAAGACCCAATCTCGCTACACGAGCCAACAACATCGAAATCGAAGTCAATAACGAAAAGCTTCATCTTTCAAAGGACACCAAATATCTTGGTGTCTCTTTCAATAATCTGTTGAAATTCAACAACCACGCCAAGCTGACCATGAGAAAAGACAACTACGCTTACTCCCTACTAAAGCCTATTATCAGAAGGAGAAACGGCCTCCCGAAAGATGCAAAGCTGCCTATATATAAACAGTTCATCCGCACAATTATCTGCTGTTGCTTCCCCATTTGGCACACCATTTCGCCATCCTTTATGAAGCACATCAGCGCCTTCGAAAGAAAGATCCTAAGGGCCTGTACAGGAAAATACAGCAGACGTGAAGGACACAACTTTCCCAACACCCTTTTGAATGACAGTTCAAACATCACTCCAATCGAGGACTGCCTTCTATCCCTCGCGCTCAAACAACTTGAGAAGTTCTCTCAACATCCAAACCCCCTTGTTGAATTCCACCCTGGCATTAGAGTTAAATAGTTAGGATATTGTAGCATTAAATTCCAAATTCCAAGTTGCATGAGAAATAAAAATTCGTCAAAATCAGCACGATTATTCACATTCACAAAGAACGCATTTCTATTACATTATGATAAACAATCGCATCAGATTAGTTTCCCATAGCCGTGAAATATTTATCGTAGCAACATTGTATCGTCGCTTCGTGGAATTAAAGCCGACAATGCAATACTTTATCTTCACTCTTCAAGTGAGAACGAACTGTTATGTTTATGTTTGTATTTTTATCACTCCCCAACTTGGATGTTATCGAGTTTATGAAACTAAGCAAATTAATTATTATAAATTTCTTGTTGGAGAAAAGTAAAGTCATTACCGTTTGAGAAGTGGACGCGTTTTACTTAATATTCGAGAAGTAAAATTAGTGTGATTTACAGCATAAAAGTGGAGGCAGTCAACTAGATCAAAGTCAAATCTTTTACTACAAGCAGTTAAAGAATTGGGATGTTCTTGTGTATCACCAGAGCATTATATACCAGTGCACTGGTTTCTGTACCAGAGCTCCCCCATCCAGGCGACAAGTAAAGGAACTTGTTGCGATATAAACACCCATCATTAGTCAGCTTTCAGCGCATCTCCAAGTTGAAAACTTCCATTATTTATCACCTCTTCACTTTACTCACTCGGAAGCGAGAAACATTTATTACCTGGACGAAAGATTTACTTTCTTCACTAGTACAGGAAGCCACCATTGCGGATAGGACACCATCCTGGCGCTGCTCAAGAATCGTGGGATTTATCATCGCTGGACCATTGTGGACTTTCGGGATATATTTCATTATGTAGGAGGAAACACCTGTCTCACTCCACAACAAGCTAGAGAAACTTTCTAACTTTCCGCAATCTCCCATCCCATCCAACTTCTCCATTCCACTTCCCTAAATTGTTAAATCAAAGACAAGAATACAGCTTGCCGTAACGCAATAAGCTGTTAATAATTACTCTACATCGCGTAATATACAGATAATAGTTATTGGAACAATTAAAGTGTAAAGTGTACCAAAGACATAAGTGAAACCTAGGTCAAAATAAAAGCCTGTAAGTAGAAACTTTTAAAATATCCCGGGATATCTGTTCGGTTTATAATTTCGCCATAATATATTTTAATTCGTAAATCACGTGTGAAGAACTCTGACCAATTGATTGATTGATTGTGAAATCACCCATTACCAAATCAGAGTTTTCTGATCAAGTCCCAAGCCTTGAAGTCTGAGCAAAATCCTAATCCAAATCAGAAGATAATTCTGAAATTCAATATAGAAGTTAATTCTAAATACATAACTTGAGGTTAACTCAATCCTACAAACAGAAGTTAATTCTGGCTGTCCTAAATATTTGAGGTTGACTCTGTCCTAAAACAGAAGTTAATTCTGGCTACCGAAATATTAGAGGTTAACCCAATCCTTATACAGAAGTTGGTTCTGGAACATAAAAATTGAAGTTGACTCAATTTATTACCCATAGGGGTTGATCCTAAACAATATACATAACATGAGGTTGACTCAAAGTATTTCGGTGAACTATTAATTCTTAAAAAAGAAAGAAAAGGAATCCACAAAGTATTTAAACTTTAAAAGGCCATAAAAGAGAATAAATTTTTCTTATTTCCATCGAAAATTCTTTCCTAAATGCCGAATATTGCACACGGAATACATATCAGCAAAACCCTTTGAGGCTGCAGATCATCCAAAAGCATACAGACTATTAATAATTAACAAATAAATCAGAACTATCTTCAACTTACCTCAAAAGATATGTACCTCCAGAATATTTACATTTTTCATAATGTCATTGTTCAGTCCACCAACTGAACATTCTTAACTCGTTGTATCCAGCTTTTCTTTTCCCAAAAATAAACAAGAAAGAATCCACAAAGAATAAAACTCCAATGAAAAAGATTCATAATACATACCTAATTAACCATTAACAAGTGCTCCACAAAGTTCCGACAATATCCACAAAGATCCCTCGATGACGTCACAAGCTGAAAAGAACAAATTATTATTAAAAAAGTAATTAAACTCAATAAAATAATGCAAAAACTCACCTAAATTACATGTACCTCCATGTATAAACACAATTGACATTACGTCACACAGACGATCTCGCCGCAGCAATTGGTAGCTATGGCAACGCCATGGGGAGTACATCACATAACCAACCTCAGCAGCTATAAAAAGGCGGCGAACGATAGAAAAATCGTCCATTCCCAAATGAGAGTTGATCCTGATCAAATCCTAATCCAAATCTGAAGTTAATTCTGAAATCCAATAGAAGTTAATTCTATGTACATACATAAATTGAAGTTGACTCAATCCTACAAACAGAAGTTAATTCTGGCCGTCCTAAATACTTGAGGTTGACTCAATCCTAAAAACAGAAGTTAATTCTCGCCGAACACATAATTGAGGTTAACTCAATCCTTATACAGAAGTTGATTCTGGAATATCACAATTGAGGTTAACCCAACTAATCATAGAGGAGTTGATCTTAAACAAATACATTACTTGAGGTTGACTCAAAGTACGTCGGCTAGGAGTTAATCGTAAGGATTGCAAAAGTGAGGTTAACTCTAGCAATCTCAAAGAGGAGTTAATCCGAAGGACTAGACAACTTTATACAAAGGTTAGTCCAGATCTATTTCCAGAGGTTAACTCTGCAACAAATAAATTCAGAAATTGATTCTGACCAAATTGGAAGGAACTCCCATCCCACACGTATCAGCACTCATAAAAGCGCACAAGACTAAACGTCGCAAGTGCCATTACTGCTATTACATACGCAGCAACAATCCGATTTGCTGCAGCTAAAAGGTACGCACACGAGAAACGTCATCAGTGCTGCCTTCATACCCTCACGTACCAGCACGCTGCTCTCTAGAAGCGGAGTAGTTGTTTATGTGTTATCAACACCACTTATAGCAGCAATACAAGTTGCTATATTCGTGAGAATATTCACTCCATTATTACAACTCGACTGCCCTCACGTAGCAGTTCAAGCAAAAAACTCCTCAACTGCCCTCACGTAGCAGTTCAAGTTAAATGTACTAATATTGGAGAATAGAGTAAAACTTCTCTCATAGAACATCCATCTCGTGCCAACATATTAACGTAGACTTTTCTTCTTCAGTACAGGAGTAATGAAGGGGCAACGAAGCACGGACCACAGCTACACCGCCATTTTGTTTGAATTGTTGTTTGAGGTGTTATTTTATTTGTTATTTGGTATTAAGTTTTACTGAAGTTATGAATTTTAAATTAGTATTAAGTGTGAATTAAGAATGAATTGTGATATAGCTGTAAGAAAAATTGAAATAGCACTGATTAAGAATTAAAATTTTATACTTTGAAATAAAAAACTGAGTTATCTTTTCAAAACCGGCACCTCTTCACACATTATTAATACAGTCCACTATAGAGAATTTTCATGGTGCTTCGAACGCCGGATAACCCAGTTGGTCAAAATATAAAGTTGAAAAGAATTTTGCGCGAAAATCACAAAGATATCACATTCTCAAAGTCAGACACAAAATTCACAAGCAAAATGCATAACAGCAGCAAGTCAAGCATATCAGAAATTGGGGAAGATAGGATCGTATCCCACAATGAGGTCAACGAGTTATTAAAAGACCCATACAAAAAACATTCAAGGGAAGGAAAGAAAAAGACAATTAAGTCTATACAAAAACGTTACAAACGTTCACAGAATATTGGAAAGAATTCCAAGCTCGACATAGGCAAATACAGAAACGAGCAACCAAGGAAAATCTTAAATTGGAATACTTCACGAAGGAAATATTTAGCGAGATGCAAGAGTTCTACATAGAAAAGGCAGCAGTCATGGAAGAGGATACAGAGCAACTAACACCAACACCTATAAGGTATCCTCCCCAGCCAATATTTGCTAGGTTGAACTCATGTCATAACGAAAGACTACCTCGAATAAAATTACCTACCTTCAACGGAGAATATTCCACATGGATCTCTTTTCATGATCTATGCAATTCTGTCATACACAGTAACAACAGGTTGAAAGTCGTTGACAAATTATACTTCCTAAAAACCAGCTTGACAGGAGAAGCTGAAAAATTGCTCAGACACTACGAAATATCTGACGCAAATTATCAACCAGCATGGGAACATTTAAAAGGGCACTATTCGAATAAGCGACTCTTAGTTAATGTCCAGCTGAAGAAATTATACTCACTCCCAGCCATAACACATGATACGGCTGACAATACTATTGCTAGATAATACTACCGAAGCATTATTAGCTTTACAAAATCTAGGAATAGAGACTAGTAAATGGGATCCAATAATCATCCACCTCGCAGTACAAAATCTGCACCTAATTACACATTACCAGATCAACAAACACTAACTAAATTCCTAGAATAACGCTTCAGAACATTGGAAATGGTCGCAAGCAAAAATACGTCGTCAAATACAACATATGCGATACGACATATGCCCAACTTGATCATTAATTCAAACTCTTATTTTGCCACTTTGTATTTTAGGGGTTTAAGCCTTTGTGGACGTGCGGATGGGAGAGATCCCTGTGTGTTTATGTAGTGTTCAACGTTATGATGAACCTTATTATTAAAATCTGCTGAAATTTTAAGCGAAGGGAAGTCATTGAGAATCGATTCGAATTCTTCTTAGAGGGTATACTGTTTTGGAGAGCATGTTTCAATGAAACGCGAAATGCAATTAACTACAAGTCTCCCTTCGCGAAGGTCCACTAATAGTTCACATTTTTACAAAAAATCTGCACCGATAATTACGTGATCTACAGCCGCCACTATAAATGTCTGATCAAAGGAACGATGCAGATTCAAGTTGAGTATACAGTGTTTAAAACCGTAGGTAACAATAGGTGTACCATTTGCTGATACTAAACGAAAATCTGATTTAAATACAGCTCTTGGAAATTTTTTTCTTCGGAATCACTGATATCTCTGCGCCAGTATCGATTAAAAAGTGAATGTTTGACGATTTATCAAAAACGAATAAGCGGCGTGAGATTTGGCTTAACTTCGGTGCCGCACACGAAGAAGCTATGTTGAGTTCTTTGAGATATTTGAATGGAAGTTTTTGTTGCACGGAGGTGTGCAATTTTTTGCTTTGTTACCATATCTTTTATGGTACCAACAAGTTTGTTGATCCCTCTTTAGTTGGGACTGCGACCATGAAGGGAAACGATTTTTTGAAAAAAATCTCTTAACTGATCTTGATTGCCTAATTTCCGGATGCTTTAAACGATCCGATAAGTCTTGTACTAACTTAGTGACGTTATTTGTACTTAATATGTTCGTGGATATAGCTGAGATCTTAAGAGATGATTTTGAATCGAAAATTCTGTCAGCTATTGCGAAGATTTCTTCTTGTTTATGAGAATCTTCAATTGATATGATACACGCTTGTATTGATGGAGGAAGTTTGTTAATTGTTGTAATAATGGGTTATTTACTAGACTGTTTCCGCCAGCAAGAGATTCCATATGTCTGAACAATTCAGAAGGTTTGTAATCACCTAACTCTATCTTATGAAGCAAAGCATCAAGCCTGCGTTCTTCTGAGTCCCTACTCCGTTTTAAAAGTGCAGACTTAAAATTTTCGTATTTTTCCTGTTGGGGTGGATTGAGCAACATGTCAGCGACAATTTCCATTGTCTCTGGTCTTAATGAAGCGACCAGGTCATCATATTTGGTATTCGAGGAGGTGATACCTTTCACCCGAAATTGAGTTTCCACTTGAAAGAACCACAGATATGGTCTGTTATTCCAGAAAGGTGGAGTTTTGAGCGAAGCCACATATTCAGATAAATTTCTGCTTTCAGGTTGAAAATCACTACCTTCCGGTATACCATGCGATTCCTGGAGGTAAGCTGATCACATCCTCCCCCCTAGAAACCTTCCTTTAGGAGTTGTGGCCAGTTGAAGATTTCGCCAATATTCGTGAGAATAAATGAGTATAACTTTTGAACCACGTTATAGATTTTAGTTATTGTTGGCTTATTACATAGCCAAGAGTAGTAGCTGTCGAAAAGTGTATTACTCTGTATTTTGTAATGAAGCATCTTTAAATTATTGTAGGTAGGGGGGGGGGGGGTATATGGAACAATTTTTTGATCAGCTTACCTCAAGGAATCGCATGGTATACCGGAAGGTATCTTGATCTGAATCACCGTGTATATATATGTTAAATATGTTATCGTATATGTAAGGTTAAAAATGATGGTAGATTTTTTTTTATCTGGGTTGTTTAGAATGTAATTTATTTATTTATTTCTGTATCATTAATAAATGGAAAAAAAAATTGCCGTAAAATATTACTCACTGAGAGTTATTGTCGACTTGATCGTGATGTAAGTCTTTTGAATGGAATTACATCGATTGTTTTTGCCAGATTGAAATTGTTTTAATATGTATGTATCGCCAACCAGCCTTCATGCGGATGCCTTCACTTTTACAATAATTTTGAGCGTTTATTATTATTGTATAGACAATTTAAGCAAAGAAAAACTTAAAAAAAAATGTGTACAATTGTAATAATCTAAAACTCTTATGCAATAATAATAATAATTGAACTGTTCTTAACTTATTTTAATACATCCGGAATGCTCCGCTGGTGTCTTCAATAGGTTAAACATGTGCAGGCAGTGATCTCACAGTTATTGCTCAAAAAACTGATAATCTGCTTGCAAAATGTATTGCGGTGATCGCTGTAAAATCCGTGATACTGGAATTTTGTAATATTTTGCTATTTTGTGGGCTTATATCTGGAAACGTGCCCGCGTGTGCACTTCTTTGTTGTTTCTGATGATTGCTATAATTTGTTTGATCTGCACAATAAATTTAGATGAGCCGGCTGTTTGATTTTGATGCTGATTACATCTTCAGTGAAATAATTATTTGTGCAAATGTTATTACACGTGGTGGATCTTATCTCCAGTCGAACCTCGTTGACTCCATTAGCATATGTTTTATTGGAGAAATAATAAAACTCGGGGTCACCATTTATGTTGTGGCTAACGATTTTAATTAACAACACGTTAAATAATTTCTTTAGAAATTCATACTTTATTTTAACACAACATTTATTCTAATATTAAAAATAATTTTTAGTGCGGAGTCGCTATTGAAAAAGGCGCGACGTTAGTACTCTACGTCTGCCTTCCTCGAATGCCACGTAAAAAGAGCCCGGCTTGTGGACAGGCCGTCTTCGTTGTCACCCCTCGTCTAATACAATTTGAAGTTCCCTTTATTACACTGTACTAGGTAATTTGTTACACTAGAAGTAGATTGAGTGTTGCCGCTACAACGCCCCTCCATGTCAGCCAATTTTTCTGCTACCAAAGTGGAGCGGCATGTCCTCAAACTCGACGAGTTCTACAGAAAGTGGGGCATCGAAATAAACCTTATCAAATCTGAAATGATTTGCATCCGAAACCCCTCCACAAAGGAAGACCCAATCTCGCTACACGAGCCAACAACATCGAAATCGAAGTCAATAACGAAAAGCTTCATCTTTCAAAGGACACCAAATATCTTGGTGTCTCTTTCAATAATCTGTTGAAATTCAACAACCACGCCAAGCTGACCATGAGAAAAGACAACTACGCTTACTCCCTACTAAACCCTATTATCAGAAGGAGAAACGGCCTCCCGAAAGATGCAAAGCTGCCTATATATAAACAGTTCATCCGCACAATTATCTGCTGTTGCTTCCCCATTTGGCACACCATTTCGCCATCCTGTATGAAGCACATCAGCGCCTTCGAAAGAAAGATCCTAAGGGCCTGTACAGGAAAATACAGCAGACGTGAAGGACACAACTTTCCCAACACCCTTTTGAATGACAGTTCAAACATCACTCCAATCGAGGACTGCCTTCTATCCCTCGCGCTCAAACAACTTGAGAAGTTCTCTCAACATCCAAACCCCCTTGTTGAATTCCACCCTGGCATTAGAGTTAAATAGTTAGGATATTGTAGCATTAAATTCCAAATTCCAAGTTGCATGAGAAATAAAAATTCGTCAAAATCAGCACGATTATTCACATTCACAAAGAACGCATTTCTATTACATTATGATAAACAATCGCATCAGATTAGTTTCCCATAGCCGTGAAATATTTATCGTAGCAACATTGTATCGTCGCTTCGTGGAATTAAAGCCGACAATGCAATACTTTATCTTCACTCTTCAAGTGAGAACGAACTGTTATGTTTATGTTTGTATTTTTATCACTCCCCAACTTGGATGTTATCGAGTTTATGAAACTAAGCAAATTAATTATTATAAATTTCTTGTTGGAGAAAAGTAAAGTCATTACCGTTTGAGAAGTGGACGCGTTTTACTTAATATTCGAGAAGTAAAATTAGTGTGATTTACAGCATAAAAGTGGAGGCAGTCAACTAGATCAAAGTCAAATCTTTTACTACAAGCAGTTAAAGAATTGGGATGTTCTTGTGTATCACCAGAGCATTATATACCAGTGCACTGGTTTCTGTACCAGAGCTCCCCCACCCAGGCGACAAGTAAAGGAACTTGTTGCGATATAAACACCCATCATTAGTCAGCTTTCAGCACATCTCCAAGTTGAAAACTTCCATTATTTATCACCTCTTCACTTTACTCACTCGGAAGCGAGAAACATTTATTACCTGGACGAAAGATTTACTTTCTTCACTAGTACAGGAAGCCACCATTGCGGATAGGACACCATCCTGGCGCTGCTCAAGAATCGTGGGATTTATCATCGCTGGACCATTGTGGACTTTCGGGATATATTTCATTATGTAGGAGGAAACACCTGTCTCACTCCACAACAAGCTAGAGAAACTTTCTAACTTTCCGCAATCTCCCATCCCATCCAACTTCTCCATTCCACTTCCCTAAATTGTTAAATCAAAGACAAGAATACAGCTTGCCGTAACGCAACAAGCTGTCAATAATTACTCTACATCGCGTAATATACAGATAATAGTTATTGGAACAATTAAAGTGTAAAGTGTACCAAAGACATAAGTGAAACCTAGGTCAAAATAAAAGCCTGTAAGTAGAAACTTTTAAAATATCCCGGGATATCTGTTCGGTTTATAATTTCGCCATAATATATTTTAATTCGTAAATCACGTGTGAAGAACTCTGACCAATTGATTGATTGATTGTGAAATCACCCATTACCAAATCAGAGTTTTCTGATCAAGTCCCACGCCTTGAAGTCTGAGCAAAATCCTAATCCAAATCAGAAGATAATTCTGAAATTCTATATAGAAGTTAATTCTAAATACATAACTTGAGGTTAACTCAATCCTACAAACAGAAGTTAATTCTGGCTGTCCTAAATATTTGAGGTTGACTCTGTCCTAAAACAGAAGTTAATTCTGGCTACCCAAATATTAGAGGTTAACCCAATCCTTATACAGAAGTTGGTTCTGGAACATAAAAATTGAAGTTGACTCAAATTATTACCCTTAGGGGTTGATCCTAAACAATATACATAACATGAGGTTGACTCAAAGTATTTCGGTGAACTATTAATTCTTAAAAAAGAAAGAAAAGGAATCCACAAAGTATTTAAACTTTAAAAGGCCATAAAAGAGAATAAATTTTTCTTATTTCCATCGAAAATTCTTTCCTAAATGCCGAATATTGCACACGGAATACATATCAGCAAAACCCTTTGAGGCTGCAGATCATCCAAAAGCATACAGACTATTAATAATTAACAAATAAATCAGAACTATCTTCAACTTACCTCAAAAGATATGTACCTCCAGAATATTTACATTTTTCATAATGTCATTGTTCAGTCCACCAACTGAACATTCTTAACTCGTTGTATCCAGCTTTTCTTTTCCCAAAAATAAACAAGAAAGAATCCACAAAGAATAAAACTCCAATGAAAAAGATTCATAATACATACCTAATTAACCATTAACAAGTGCTCCACAAAGTTCCGACAATATCCACAAAGATCCCTCGATGACGTCACAAGCTGAAAAGAACAAATTATTATTAAAAAAGTAATTAAACTCAATAAAATAATGCAAAAACTCACCTAAATTACATGTACCTCCATGTATAAACACAATTGACATTACGTCACACAGACGATCTCGCCGCAGCAATTGGTAGCTATGGCAACGCCATGGGGAGTACATCACATAACCAACCTCAGCAGCTATAAAAAGGCGGCGAACGATAGCAAAATCGTCCATTCCCAAATGAGAGTTGATCCTGATCAAATCCTAATCCAAATCTGAAGTTAATTCTGAAATCCAATAGAAGTTAATTCTATGTACATACATAAATTGAAGTTGACTCAATCCTACAAACAGAAGTTAATTCTGGCCGTCCTAAATACTTGAGGTTGACTCAATCCTAAAAACAGAAGTTAATTCTCGCCGAACACATAATTGAGGTTAAATCAATCCTTATACAGAAGTTGATTCTGGAATATCACAATTGAGGTTAACCCAACTAATCATAGAGGAGTTGATCTTAAACAAATACATTACTTGAGGTTGACTCAAAGTACGTCGGCTAGGAGTTAATCGTAAGGATTGCAAAAGTGAGGTTAACTCTAGCAATCTCAAAGAGGAGTTAATCCGAAGGACTAGACAACTTTATACAAAGGTTAGTCCAGATCTATTTCCAGAGGTTAACTCTGCAACAAATAAATTCAGAAATTGATTCTGACCAAATTGGAAGGAACTCCCATCCCACACGTATCAGCACTCATAAAAGCGCACAAGACTAAACGTCGCAAGTGCCATTACTGCTATTACATACGCAGCAACAATCCGATTTGCTGCAGCTAAAAGGTACGCACACGAGAAACGTCATCAGTGCTGCCTTCATACCCTCACGTACCAGCACGCTGCTCTCTAGAAGCGGAGTAGTTGTTTATGTGTTATCAACACCACTTATAGCAGCAATACAAGTTGCTATATTCGTGAGAATATTCACTCCATTATTACAACTCGACTGCCCTCACGTAGCAGTTCAAGCAAAAAACTCCTCAACTGCCCTCACGTAGCAGTTCAAGTTAAATGTACTAATATTGGAGAATAGAGTAAAACTTCTCTCATAGAACATCCATCTCGTGCCAACATATTAACGTAGACTTTTCTTCTTCAGTACAGGAGTAATGAAGGGGCAACGAAGCACGGACCACAGCTACACCGCCATTTTGTTTGAATTGTTGTTTGAGGTGTTATTTTATTTGTTATTTGGTATTAAGTTTTACTGAAGTTATGAATTTTAAATTAGTATTAAGTGTGAATTAAGAATGAATTGTGATATAGCTGTAAGAAAAATTGAAATAGCACTGATTAAGAATTAAAATTTTATACTTTGAAATAAAAAACTGAGTTATCTTTTCAAAACCGGCACCTCTTCACACATTATTAATACAGTCCACTATAGAGAATTTTCATGGTGCTTCGAACGTCGGATAACCCAGTTGGTCAAAATATAAAGTTGAAAAGAATTTTGCGCGAAAATCACAAAGATATCACATTCTCAAAGTCAGACACAAAATTCACAAGCAAAATGCATAACAGCAGCAAGTCAAGCATATCAGAAATTGGGGAAGATAGGATCGTATCCCACAATGAGGTCAACGAGTTATTAAAAGACCCATACAAAAAACATTCAAGGGAAGGAAAGAAAAAGACAATTAAGTCTACACAAAAACGTTACAAACGTTCACAGAATATTGGAAAGAATTCCAAGCTCGACATAGGCAAATACAGAAACGAGCAACCAAGGAAAATCTTAAATTGGAATACTTCACGAAGGAAATATTTAGCGAGATGCAAGAGTTCTACATAGAAAAGGCAGCAGTCATGGAAGAGGATACAGAGCAACTAACACCAACACCTATAAGGTATCCTCCCCAGCCAATATTTGCTAGGTTGAACTCATGTCATAACGAAAGACTACCTCGAATAAAATTACCTACCTTCAACGGAGAATATTCCACATGGATCTCTTTTCATGATCTATGCAATTCTGTCATACACAGTAACAACAGGTTGAAAGTCGTAGACAAATTATACTTCCTAAAAACCAGCTTGACAGGAGAAGCTGAAAAATTGCTCAGACACTACGAAATATCTGACGCAAATTATCAACCAGCATGGGAACATTTAAAAGGGCACTATTCGAATAAGCGACTCTTAGTTAATGTCCAGCTGAAGAAATTATACTCACTCCCAGCCATAACACATGATACGGCTGACAATACTATTGCTAGATAATACTACCGAAGCATTATTAGCTTTACAAAATCTAGGAATAGAGACTAGTAAATGGGATCCAATAATCATCCACCTCGCAGTACAAAATCTGCACCTAATTACACATTACCAGATCAACAAACACTAACTAAATTCCTAGAATAACGCTTCAGAACATTGGAAATGGTCGCAAGCAAAAATACGTCGTCAAATACAACACTGAGAAAGCAATTCACAGCCAAGCCTACATATGGGCTACACAACGAAAGACGAAATCCAAATATACCATGTATTCATTACCACTCTCTATTTCAATGTCCAAAGTTCAGATAACTAACTATGGGACAGCGACACAACGTCGTCAAAGGCAAAGATTTATGCAAAAATTGCTTGTCACATAATCACACCACACTAAACTGCACGAGTAACAAACAATGTTACCATTGCAGAAAAAATCACAACACGTTTCTCCACTACGAACAAAGTCCAGGAGCAGCGAATTCTCCACTACCCCATCTACGCAAGCGGAAGAAGAACAAGTGATCTCGTATCCCCAAATTGATCTCGTATCCCCAAAACTCGAGACGAAAAACTTAATGTCAACTTAGAGGCTACGAGTCCGAGATGAAAAATAAGCGAACTCCAGCAACAAGATCGAAATCCTATGCTATTTCCCTATGCTGGAGAGTGCTGAAAGTGATCTAGTATCCCCAAAATGATCTCGTATCCCCAAAATTCGAGATGAAAAATAAGCGAACTCCAGCAACAAAATCGAAATCCTATGCTATTTCCCTATGCTGGAGTTTTCAGCAAAAGAAATTTTCAATTATAACTACTCATCTGAGACAACATATCAGTTGTTGTTTTTTTTTTCAGCTATTGAGAATCTTTCATAAATTTGTTTACTTTACTCGGCTCTGTGAGAATTTTGTTTACATTATTTGACTGCGATTTTGTTTACATTATTCGGCTGTACGAATTGTTTATGCAATGAATAAAATTTGAAGCATTACACCTGAAGATAAAAAATTAGGCTATTTCATATCTACCTACGTTAATTGTTGTTGTTGTTAATTTAAAAACATGGTACTGAATATCGCCTGGTAGAAAATCTCTTAGTATGTCATAGTGTGTGTGTGTGTGTGTGTGTGTGTATGTGTATATATATATATATATATATACATATATATATATATATATATATATATATATATATACATATATATATATATATATATATATATATATATATATATATGTGTGTGTGTGTGTGTGTGTGTGTGTGTGTGTGTGTGTGTGTGTGTGTGTGTGTGTGTGTGTGTGTGTGTGTGTGTGTGTGTGTGTGTGTGTGTGTGTGTGTGTGTGTGTGTGTGTGTGTGTGTGTGTGTGTGTGTGTGTGTGTGTGTGTGTGTGTGTGTGTGTGTGTGTGTGTGTGTGTGTGTGTGTGTGTGTGTGTGTGTGTGTGTGTGTGTGTGTGTGTGTGTGTGTGTGTGTGTGTGTGTGTGTGTGTGTGTGTGTGTGTGTGTGTGTGTGTGTGTGTGTGTGTGTGTGTGTGTGTGTGTGTGTGTGTGTGTGTGTGTGTGTGTGTGTGTGTGTGTGTGTGTGTGTGTGTGTGTGTGTGTGTGTGTGTGTGTGTGTGTGTGTGTGTGTGTGTGTGTGTGTGTGTGTGTGTGTGTGTGTGTGTGTGTGTGTGTGTGTGTGTGTGTGTGTGTGTGTGTGTGTGTGTGTGTGTGTGTGTGTGTGTGTGTGTGTGTGTGTGTGTGTGTGTGTGTGTGTGTGTGTGTGTGTGTGTGTGTGTGTGTGTGTGTGTGTGTGTGTGTGTGTGTGTGTGTGTGTGTGTGTGTGTGTGTGTGTGTGTGTGTGTGTGTGTGTGTGTGTGTGTGTGTGTGTGTGTGTGTGTGTGTGTGTGTGTGTGTGTGTGTGTGTGTGTGTGTGTGTGTGTGTGTGTGTGTGTGTGTGTGTGTGTGTGTGTGTGTGTGTGTGTGTGTGTGTGTGTGTGTGTGTGTGTGTGTGTGTGTGTGTGTGTGTGTGTGTGTGTGTGTGTGTGTGTGTGTGTGTGTGTGTGTGTGTGTGTGTGTGTGTGTGTGTGTGTGTGTGTGTGTGTGTGTGTGTGTGTGTGTGTGTGTGTGTGTGTGTGTGTGTGTGTGTGTGTGTGTGTGTGTGTGTGTGTGTGTGTGTGTGTGTGTGTGTGTGTGTGTGTGTGTGTGTGTGTGTGTGTGTGTGTGTGTGTGTGTGTGTGTGTGTGTGTGTGTGTGTGTGTGTGTGTGTGTGTGTGTGTGTGTGTGTGTGTGTGTGTGTGTGTGTGTGTGTGTGTGTGTGTGTGTGTGTGTGTGTGTGTGTGTGTGTGTGTGTGTGTGTGTGTGTGTGTGTGTGTGTGTGAGTGTGTGTGTGTGCGTATATATATATATATATATGTGAGAAATTGAATTTTTTAACTTTGCTTGTACAAATAGAATGAAAAAAAAACCTGAGATTATAGATGTCACTAACCTGCCCAATTAAGCACCAAAACTTCAATTATCGAAGATCTTAGAACTAGAGTCCATAAAAATCCCGGAGCCATGTTGAATGTCTTTTTTTTTTGTTCTGAATCGGTCGAAGTTTCTGGAATGGTGTGTGACTTTTTGCGATCTCAGAAGAAGGAAGGAAAAAAGCTGTAATCGAGAAACTGCCGTTAAGCTGGGGGCTACAATTTTTTCAGCAATTCGTTCGGACAACAGGAAAAATTTTTACAATATAAATGAAAATCACAAAAAGGAGAGTAACTGAATAATGAAAAGGTGAAGATTTAAAAAAAAAGAGAAAATAGGAATATAAATAACCCAATATGTGTAGTAGATATTCAAAAAGAGAGAATGATATTAAAAAAAAAATAGATATATATTACTTGAGAAGAAATATAAAGGAAAAGTTGGAAGAATATCAAATATACTATGACAATAAATTTCTAAAGTTAAAAATCGGAAATTTAACGGTAGGGAAGAAAGATAAACACAAAATAGTACAGGAAATAAATATAGGAAAAAACTGTTGGTAAAATTTGATATGTATAAGAAAAGAAGAAAAATAGCCACTGTAATATAAAATCTGTGCAGTGTTAGCGTTAAGAGCTGGATGGAGGTCGACATAAATTTCAGATAAATATGGCAACTGACTTCCTGACAATTTATTTAACTTGCATATATGTGGAAGTAAATTTGGAAGTTGGGCCAGTAAAATCAGAAGAATATATAATTGGAAAGCTAGAAAACAAAAAACTTTCAGAATTTCTAGTTGAGAATCTTACGCTCATTGTTCCGGCTTTCTACTGCCTTTCTTGTGATTTCCTGCATAATAATTATCTCTTTTTATAATTGCAATTTAATATGTAATTGAATGTAAAATTATTTCTATTGCTGTATGATCATTTTTTCTAAACTTGTTTAAATCTACAAATATTTCAATTTGTTAATCCGATGTAACAAGCACCCTGTGTTTAGTCTAGTCATTTGCTCCACAAAAAATCTATTGTTAAATCATTACTGTAAATTTATCGATAGGCAGAAAATCGAATTGTAATCGTGAAACGTGCGCTTTGATTGTTAAGAACCGAAGTAGAAAAAATTCAGTAAAATCATTTGAAATCAAATTAAGAAATTCTTTCAATTTTTAAGTAACTTTTACTTCCCATTGGCATTATTAGCGAGGGAAATCAGTTTTTGTATGCTACTAAATTCAATTGGCGAATATCACGAGCGTATATCATCAGAAAGCATACACAGCAGTAGACAATAGCAGTTTGTCAATATACATACAACCAAAGTGGTCCTTCGAGCCGGATTAATGTGCCACAAGCAGCAGAAAATACATTTTACTCTACAACCAACAGATAAGTACATTTTACATATGAGTTTTTATTATTCTGAAATAATTATTGAGCTATATACATACACATATATTTAAACATAATAATTTCACAAAAAAAAGCATAAAAGACATTGATCATTTTCATATTATTTTGTGTTTCAATCAATTCCAACAAAAAATAAGTGAACAAGAACTTTGAACTTCCAATAAATTGTGCACATTTTAAATTACATACATACTTCGATATATATGTACATATACACAGTTCACCTATTTAGAGTTTTATATAACTATAACAGTGAACATAACTGGGTTCCATACTAAGCGGACTTATTAGTGACACGTGCTGAAATATAGTGAGCACATTTTCATATACCTTTTTTGAAATAAAATCTTTTTTGTATTTAATTGATCGGGACGTTAGCAAGATGAATGAAAAAAATAGCTTAATTCAAAAGCGCGCGCGGATTAAAGCTACACTGACACGTCTCAAAACGTATGCGGATAGCCTAGATGACACGGCAACATTAGAAGATATAACCTCGCGTTTAGGAAAATTAGATGAGACATGGAAGGAGTTCTACGTGATTGAAGATTGTCTTTTACTGAGTGAGGAACAAATCTCTGAAATTGAGGGAAATGAAAGGAGATATTTTAAAACGTAGTCATTGCTTTTACGTGCTCTTAATGGTCGCACTCCCAGAGTCCAGTCTAATAATAGAGACAATACGAGCGAAGATCTGAATTCCACCATGAACATTTTTTTGTTGCAATGTTGTGATTGCGCGCGGTCGGCACATATCATAACTCATTAGTTGTGATAGTGCCTGACCGACGCAAATCCCAACTCATTTTCTCACGATACAATGTATCGTTTTTCAAGTGCGCAACGAACACTTAAAAAATTCTTTCTCCCAAAGTAATAAATTTCAAATTTTATTTCGAAGTAAGCAACTTTTGTTTACTTCACGTTCTCCACTTGTCGTTATATTTTTTAGAGAATCAAA
Organism: Dioctria linearis; assembly: GCA_963930735.1. Classification (NCBI taxonomy): domain Eukaryota; kingdom Metazoa; phylum Arthropoda; class Insecta; order Diptera; family Asilidae; genus Dioctria; species Dioctria linearis. The sequence continues at coordinate 170,915,651 of OZ005740.1, forward strand.
TTACATCATGTTGAAGCGATGAAGCATCTAAAGTATTATGCTGATAAGGCGCGATCGCGAGGCAAGTAGAATTTTATGAAAGCAAGAATCGCGGAGTTCAGTAAAAATGTCTAAGTGAGTCGGTCGGGCCTCGTTTTTCATCCTAAATTAAAATAAAGTTGTATTGTAATGAAACCTAGATGGTAGAAAAGTGTTAAATTTAAACAGTAGGAAAAGTGTTTGTTAAAAGATTAAAGTTTAAATAAATAAAAGTCTAAAATCTAACGCGGTTGTGTGAATGTTATTTCCGCTTAAAAATAGATTTTTTGAGACTAATTACAGATCAGACGCAGGACACTGGACTCCACCTCCCGCTCTTCACCTGTGTAGGTAAGCACGGCGGGAGGTTACAACAGCAACAACAGTCTCTTTTCCAAAGTTTAGTTTACCATCTGAGCGCTCAACTCAATATAGCTAACCTACCTAAGTTGAACATACCACATTTTTCTGGCGATTATATAGAGTGGTGTTCGTTCAATGATCTTTTTGAGTCCGCCATTCAAGCTAATGAGTCACTAAGTGGGGCACAAAATTTCCAGTCTTTAAAGGGACTATAAAAAGGAACTCCAGCGAGCTTAATCAGACATTTAACCGTAACCGATGCAAGCTTTTCTGAGGCAAGGGATAAACTTAAGAAGCGGTTTGATAAGCCATCTTACATACTTACGTCTTTTATTAAAACATTCCTTAATCAAACACCAGTACTTAGTCCATCTGCAAATGGTTTGAAAAATTTGTGTGACACCTACGATGAAGTGATACGCTTTTTGAAAGCTTTAGGCAAAGAGGCTGAAAATCGTGATCCATGCTTCATACACATGGGTCTTTCGAAGATCGACGCTGAGACTAGAGAATTGTGGGCTCAAGAAATCGCAGAGACAGAATATCCTAACTTTGAAAAGTTCTTAGATTTAATTAATAAGAGATGCGATGCATTAGAGACTGCGAATATTGGATCAAAGAAGGGCATGGGGTAAAAACATTTCATAATTCGGTGTCACTACAATGGCTCAAATGTCTTAAGTGCGAAGCAGATCATGCGTTATATAAGTGTCCTGAATTTAAGAATTGCTCGCTAAGTTACCGCAAATCATTAGCGACATCCCAGTCGCTTATTTCAAGTGCCTAAGCTCCAGTCACTCAGTACGTAACTGCCGTTTACACGTTCGATGTCAAATGTGTAAGGAAAATCATCATCCACTGTTGCATGACACTTCAAAATCAAAATCTGCTCCATTAAACCATCGAATAATATAAAATCTTCTCTGAACCTTCTTACTTCAATCAACTCCAAAACTTCAATCAACACGAAGCCTTCAATCAGCAAAGCACCTACTATCAACCAAATCATGTCAAACAACGCTCCAAGTTCGAGCTCTAATTGTGTTACGTCTATGTCTATACAATCAACAGAAATTGAGTTAGCTCAGTCACCATCTTCCTTATCGTCGTGCAATACTTGTACAAGTATTTCCACAATCAGTGCACCATCAGTTTCTCTCTTGCCTACTGCTCTGTGCAATATTCGAGATTCAAGGGATTCCCTCCAACAACGCCGCTTACTTTTAGATTCCGAATCCCAAATATTCCTGATATCAGAGCCATGTGCTAAACGTCTTGCGCTCAAACGCGAAAAGGCTCGGTGGTCTCTAAATGGATTAGCCTCCACTAATTTTGGGGTGACCAAACGAAAGATTTCTCTTCAAATGTCTGCTCTGGGAAACAAAGCTAATCAAGTCAAGGTTGATACATATGTCATTGACAACTTGTCGTCCAACATCCCAACAGAACCAATCGCAGAACAGGTGTTCGAGAAAATCAAAAATGTTCAATTTTCAGATCCAAACTTTGCGAAGCCAGGAGTCGTAGATATAATTCTTGGAGCAGATATTTGAGAATCATAGACGAAGGAAAGTTACATGATGACTTAGGGCATCCAATTGCAATGGAAACTATATTTGGCTGGGTAATTGCTGGAAAAATCGTTGCGAATGAAACGTCTATTCGGAGCATGACATCGATACTGCTGACAGATTTGGATAGATCCTTGTAAAATTTCTGGCAAACAGATGAAGTAGGAATTGAAAACGCTGCCTACACTGAAGAAGAATCTCTCGCAGAAACGCATTTTCAACGGACTTATTTTCGAGACTCAGCTGGACGATATGTGGTGTCACTGCCCTTCAAAGAAACAAGACAAACGTTAGGGGATTCAAGAAGGAATGCGTTCGCTCGACTCCATTCTATAGAGCGTAGATTTTTGAAAGATAAAAAATATAAAGAAACCTATGTAGAATTTATGCGTGAACAGTTAGGCCATATGGAACTTGTACCGGAAAAAGAAGAACGTGTGGAAGACGAAAAATGCTCTTAATTTTCCTTACCATGCGATTTTCAAAAATGAACCCAATTCGATGATAAGAGTCGTTTTTGACATAAGAGTCGTTTTTGACGGATCACGCAAAAGCTCTACAGGAGTAGCTCTAAACGAAAATTTAATTGTAGGGCCAACAGTGCAGCGAGGCTTAGCGGCCATCTTACTGAATTTTCGAGCCCATAAAATAGTCTTCTCAGCTGATAATCAAAAATTGTATCGCCAGGTGCTGGTAGTCAAAAGAGACCGAGACTATCAGCGCATATTATGGCGGGAGAGTGAAACATTGCCTGTGCGGCATTATAGGTTGACCACAATCACCTACGGTACATCATCTGCTCCATTTTTGGCCACCAGAGCATTGAAACAAATTGGAGAAGAGCATAAAGAAAGTTCTCCAAGAATCGCATCTGCAATTGTAAATGATTTTTATGTGGATGATCTACTGACAGGGGCTGAGTCGGTAGATGAAGCAAAGCAGCTGAAGGACGAGCTCCAACAGCTTTTGTCTTCATGCGGATTTGTGTTGACCAAATTGCGATCAAATGCAAGAGAACTCTTAGTTGATGAAGAACAAAATAACACTGTTAATGAATCTGTTAATATAGTAGATTCTTCGGGTATTGCCAAGGTTCTAGGCGTTGAATGGAACCCAAAGGATGATACATTTTCCTTTAACGTAGGTAGCAAAGTTTGCCTCAAATCCGAACACCAAACGGAAGATCTTATCATAATCATCACGAGTTTTTGATCCCCTGTGATGGTTAGCCCCCATACTATTTTGGATTAAGATTCTCTTTCCAAAATTGTGGCTACTGAAATATGACAGGGATGATTTCTTGCCAGAAGAAATAATTAACCAATGGAGAGGTCTGAGATCTGAATTATCAAGAATCACGGAAATTAAAACTGCACGGCGCATCTTGATGTCAAGGAATCCAATAGAACTACATGGCTTCGCAGACGCCTCCGAGCTGGCTAATGGAGCAGTTATTTATTGTAGAAGTCAAACAGATGAGGGATAAGTTACCGTAAGAATTGTTCCTG